>CAWUFW010002090.1:0-1205083 GCA_963921515.1 Calotriton arnoldi
TATACTTCCCCGTTCAGTTACGTATTGCTGAACATAGAGGTGCAGAAACAGGAAGAAAGGTGCAGAAAGAAGCAAGAGAAGTGCAGAAAGTAGAAAGAGAGGTGCAGAAAGAAGCAAGAGAGGTGCATAAAGAAGAGTGAGGTGCAGAAAGAGGCAAGAGAGGTGCAGAAAGAGGCAAGAGAAGTGCAGGAAGAAGAAGAAAGGTACAGAAAGAGGCAATAGCAAGAGTAATGCAGAAAAAGGAAGAAAGGCACAGAAAGAAGCAAGAGAAGCACAGAAAGAAGCAAGAGAGGTGCAGAAAGAAGCAAGAGAGGTGCAGAAAGAAAAGAGTAAGATGCAGAAAGAGGCAAGAGAGGTGCAGAAAGAGGCAAGAGAGGTGCAGAAAGAGGAAAGAGTTGAGTAGAAAGGCAAGAGAGGTGCAGAAAGAGGCAAGAGAGGTGCAGAAAGAGGCAAGAGAGGTGCAGAAAGAGGCAAGAGAGGTGCAGAAAGAGGCAAGAGAATTGCAGAAAGAGGCAAGAGAGGTGCAGAAAGAGGCAAGAGAAGTGCAGAAAGAGGCAAGAGAAGTGCAGAAAGAGGCAAGAGAAGTGCAGAAAGAGGCAAGAGTTGAGTAGAAAGAGGCAAAAGAGGTGCATATAGAGGCAAGTGAGGTGCAGAAAGAGGTAAGAGAAGAGCAGAAAGAGGCAAGAGAGGTGCAGAAAGAGGCAAGAGAGGTGCAGAAAGAAGAGAGTGAGCTGCAGAAAGAGGCAAGAGAGGTGCAGAAAGAGGCAGGAGAAGTACAGAAAGAGGCAAGAGAGGTGCAGAAAGAAGAGTGAGCTGCAGAAAGAAGCAAGAGAAGTGCAGAAAGAGGGAAGAGAGGTGCAGAAAGAGGCAAGAGAGGTGAAGAAATAGGCAAGAGAGGTGCAGAAACAGGCAAGAGAGGTGCAGAAAGAAGAGAATGAGCTGCAGAAAGAGGGAAGAGAGGTGCAGAAAGAGGCAAGAGAGGTACAGAAAGAAGAGAGTGAACTGCAGAAAGAGGCAAGAGTGATGCAGAAAGAGGCAGGAGAGGTGCAGAAAGAGGCAAGAGAGGTACAGAAAGAGGCAACAGAGGTACAGAAAGAGGCAAGACATGTGCAGAAAGAGACAAGAGAGGTGCAGAAAGAGGCAAGAGGTGCAGAAAGAGGCAAGAGAGGTGCAGAAAGAGGCAAGAGAGGTACAGAAAGAGCAGAAGTGCAGAAAGAGACAAGAGAGGTGCAGAAAGAGGCAAGAGAGGTGCAGAAAGAGGCAAGAGAGGTGCAGAAAGAGGCAAGAGAGGTGCTTATAGAAGAGAGTGAGCTGCAGAAAGAGGGAAGAGAAGTGCAGAAAGAGGCAAGAGAGGTACAAAAGAAGAGAGTGAACTGCAGAAAGAGGCAAGAGTGATGCAGAAAGAGGCAGGAGAGGTGCAGAAAGAGGCAAGAGAGGAGGTACAGAGAGAGGCAAGAGAGGTGCAGAAAGAGGCAATTGAGGTACAGAAAGAGGCAACAGAGGTACAGAAAGAGGCAAGACATGTGCAGAAAGAGACAACAGAGGTGCAGAAAGAGGCAAGAGAGGTGCAGAAAGAGGCAAGAGAGGTACAGAAAGAAGAGAGTGAGCTGCAGAAAGAAGCAAGAGAAGTGCAGACAGAGGCAAGCAGAGGTGCAGAAAGAGGCAACAGAGGTGCAGAAAGAGGCAACAGAGGTGCAGAAAAGAAGAGAGGTGCAGAACGAGGCAAGAGAGGTGCAGAAAGAGGCAAGAGAGGTGCAGAAAGATGCAAGCGAGGTAAAGAAAGAGGCAAGAGTGGTGCAGAAAGAGGCAAGAGATGTGCAGAAAGAGGCAAGAGAGATGCAGAAAGAGGCACGAGAGAGGCAAGAGAGGTGCAAAAGAGGCAAGAGAGGTACAGATAGAAGAGAGTGAGCTGCAGAAAGAGGCAAGAGAGGTGCAGAAAGAGGCAAGAGAGGTGCAGAAAGAGGAGAGTGAGCTGCAGAAAGAAGCAAGAGAAGTGCAGACAGAGGCAAGAGAGGTGCAGAAAGAGGCAAGAGAGGTGCAGAAAGAGGCAAGAGAGGTGCAGAAAGAGGCAAGAGAGGTGCAGAAAGAGGCAAGAGAGGTGCAGAAAGATGCAAGAGTGGTGCAGAAAGAGGCAAGAGTGGTGCAGAAAGAGGCAAGAGATGTGAAGAAAGAGGCAAGAGAGGTGCAGAAAGAAGAAGAAAGGTTCAGAAAGAGGCAAGAGATGTGCAGAAAGAGGCAAGAGAGGTGCAGAAAGAGACATAGAGGTGCAGAAAGAGGAAGAAAGGTGGAGAAAGAAGCAAGAGAAATGCAGAAAGTAGAAAGAGAGGTGCAGAAAGAAGCAAGAGAGGTGCAGAAAGAAGAGAGTGAGGTGCAGAAAGAGGCAAGAGAGGTGCAGAAAGAGGCAAGAGAAGTGCAGAAAGAAGAAGAAAGGTGCAGAAAGAGGCAATAGCAGGAGTAATGCAGAAAAAGGAAGAAAGGCACAGAAAGAAGCAAGAGAAGCACAGAAAGAAGAAAGAGAGGTGCAGAAAGAAGCAAGAGAGGTGCAGAAAGAAAAGAGTGAGGTGCAGAAAGAGGCAAGAGAAGTGCAGAAAGAGGCAAGAGAGGTGCAGAAAGAGGCAAGAGAGGTGCAGAAAGAGGCAAGAGAAGTGCAGAAAGAGGCAAGAGAGGTGCAGAAAGAGGCAAGAGTTGAGTAGAAAGAGGCAAGAGAGGTGCAGATAGAGGCAAGAGAGGTGCAGAAAGAGGTAAGAGAAGAGCAGAAAGAGGCAAGAGAGGTGCAGAAAGAGGCAAGAGAGGTGCACAAAGAAGAAGAAAGGTGCAGAAAGAGGCAAGAGAGGTGCAGAAAGAAGAGAGTGAGCTGCAGAAAGAGGCAAGAGAGGTGCAGAAAGAGACAAGAGAAGTACAGAAAGAGGCAAGAGAGGTACAGAAAGAAGAGTAAGCTGCAGAAAGAAGCAAGAGAAGTGCAGAAAGAGGGAAGAGAGGTGCAGAAAGAGGCAAGAGAGGTGAAGAAATAGGCAAGAGAGGTGCAGAAACAGGCAAGAGAGGTGCAGAAAGAAGAGAGTGAGCTGCAGAAAGAGGGAAGAGAGGTGCAGAAAGAGGCAAGAGAGGTACAAAAAGAAGAGAGTGAACTGCAGAAAGAGGCAAGAGTGATGCAGAAAGAGGCAAGAGAGGTGCAGAAAGAGGCAAGAGAGGTGCAGAAAGAGGCAAGAGAGGTACAGAAAGAGGCAAGAGAGGTGCAGAAAGAGCAGAGTGAGCTGCAGAAAGAAGCAAGAGAAGTGCAGAAAGAAGGAAGAGAGGTGCAGAAAGAGGCAAGAGAGGTGAAGAAATAGGCGAGAGGTGCAGAAAGAAGAGAGTGAGCTGCAGAAAGAGGGAAGAGAGGTGCAGAAAGAGGCAAGAGAGGTACAAAAAGAAGAGAGTGAACTGCAGAAAGAGGCAAGAGTGATGCAGAAAGAGGCAGGAGAGGTGCAGAAAGAGGCAAGAGAGGAGGTGCAGAGAGAGGCAAGAGAGGTGCAGAAAGAGGCAACAGAGGTGCAGAAAGAGGCAACAGAGGTGCAGAAAGAGGCAAGAGAGGTGCAGAAAGAAGAGAGGTGCAGAAAGAGGCAAGAGAGGTGCAGAAAGAGGCAAGAGAGGTGCAGAAAGATGAAAGCGAGGTATAGAAAGAGGCAAGAGTGATGCAGAAAGAGGCAAGAGAGATGCAGAAAGAGGCACGAGAGAGGCAAGAGAGGTGCAGAAAGAGGCAAGAGAGGTACAGATAGAAGAGAGTGAGCTGCAGAATGAGGGAAGAGAGGTACAGAAAGAGGCAAGAGAGGTGCAGAAAGAGGCAAGAGAGGTGCAGAAAGAGGCAAGAGAGGTGCAGAAAGAAGAGAGTGAGCTGCAGAAAGAAGCAAGAGAAGTGCAGACAGAGGCAAGAGACGTGCATAAAGAGGCAACAGAGAGGTGCAGAAAGAGGCAAGAGAGGTGCAGAAAGATGCAAGAGAGGTGTAGAAAGAGGCAAGAGTGGTGCAGAAAGAGGCAAGAGATGTGAAGAAAGAGGCAAGAGAGGTGCAGAAAGAAGAAGAAAGGTGCAGAAAGAGGCAAGAGATGTGCAGAAAGAGGCAAGAGAGGTGCAGAAAGAGACATAGAGGTGCAGAAACAGGAAGAAAGGTGCAGAAAGAAGCAAGAGAAATGCAGAAAGTAGAAAGAGAGGTGCAGAAAGAAGCAAGAGAGGTGCATAAAGAAGAGTGAGGTGCAGAAAGAGGCAAGAGAGGTGCAGAAAGAGGCAAGAGAAGTGCAGAAAGAAGAAGAAAGGTACAGAAAGAGGCAATAGCAAGAGTAATGCAGAAAAAGGAAGAAAGGCACAGAAAGAAGCAAGAGAAGCACAGAAAGAAGCAAGAGAGGTGCAGAAAGAAGCAAGAGAGGTGCAGAAAGAAAAGAGTGAGGTGCAGAAAGAGGCAAGAGGTGCAGAAAGAGGCAAGAGAGGTGCAGAAAGAGGCAAGAGTTGAGTAGAAAGAGGCAAGAGAGGTGCAGAAAGAGGCAAGAGAGGTGCAGAAAGAAAAGAGTGAGGTGCAGAAAGAGGCAAGAGAGAGTGCAGAAAGAGGCAAGAGAAGTGCAGAAAGAGGCAAGAGAGGTGCAGAAAGAGGCAAGAGAGGTGCAGAAAGAGGCAAGAGAAGTGCAGAAAGAGGCAAGAGATGAGTAGAAAGAGGCAAGAGAGATGCATATAGAGGCAAGTGAGGTGCAGAAAGAGGTAAGAGAAGAGCAGAAAGAGGCAAGAGACGTGCAGAAAGAGGCAAGAGAGGTGCAGAAAGAGGCTAGAGAGGTGCAGACAGAGGCAAGAGAGGTGCAGACAGAGGCAAGAGAGGTGCAGAAAGATGCAAGAGTGGTGCAGAAAGAGGCAAGAGTGGTGCAGAAAGAGGCAAGAGATGTGAAGAAAGAGGCAAGAGAGGTGCAGAAAGAAGAAGAAAGGTTCAGAAAGAGGCAAGAGATGTGCAGAAAGAGGCAAGAGAGGTGCAGAAAGAGACATAGAGGTGCAGAAAGAGGAAGAAAGGTGGCGAAAGAGGCAATAGCAGGAGTAATGCAGAAAAAGAAAGAAAGGCACAGAAAGAAGCAAGAGAAGCACAGATAGAAGAAAGAGAGGTGCAGAAAGAAGCAAGAGAGGTGCAGAAAGAAAAGAGTGAGGTGCAGAAAGAGGCAAGAGAAGTGCAGAAAGAGGCAAGAGAGGTGCAGAAAGAGGCGAGAGGTGCAGAGAGGCAAGAGAAGTGCAGAAAGAGGCAAGAGAGGTGCAGAAAGAGGCAAGAGTTGAGTAGAAAGAGGCAAGAGAGGTACAGATAGAGGCAAAAGAGGTGGAGATAGAGGCAAGTGAGGTGCAGAAAGAGGTAAGAGAAGAGCAGAAAGAGGCAAGAGAGGTGCAGAAAGAGGCAAGAGAGGTGCACAAAGAAGAAGAAAGGTGCAGAAAGAGGCAAGAGAGGTGCAGAAAGAAAAGTGAGCTGCAGAAAGAGGCAAGAGAGGTGCAGAAAGAGGCAAGAGAAGTACAGAAAGAGGCAAGAGAGGTGCAGAAAGAAGAGTAAGCTGCAGAAAGAAGCAAGAGAAGTGCAGAAAGAGGGAAGAGAGGTGCAGAAAGAGGCAAGAGAGGTGAAGAAATAGGGAAGAGAGGTGCAGAAACAGGCAAGAGAGGTGCAGAAATAAGAGAGTGAGCTGCAGAAAGAGGGAAGAGAGGTGCAGAAAGAGGCAAGAGAGGTACAAAAAGAAGAGAGTGAACTGCAGAAAGAGGCAAGAGTGATGCAGAAAGAGGCAGGAGAGGTGCAGAAAGAGGCAAGAGAGGAGGTGCAGAGAGAGGCAAGAGAGGTGCAGAAAGAGGCAATTGAGGTACAGAAAGAGGCAACAGAGGTACAGAAAGAGGCAAGACATGTGCAGAAAGAGACAAGAGAGGTGCAGAAAGAGGCAAGAGAGGTACAGAAAGAGGCAACAGAGGTACAGAAAGAGGCAAGACATGTGCAGAAAGAGGCAAGAGAGGTACAGAAAGAAGAGAGTGAGCTGCAGAAAGAAGCAAGAGAAGTGCAGACAGAGGCAAGAGAGGTGCAGAAAGAGGCAACAGAGGTGCAGAAAGAGGCAACAGAGGTGCAGAAAGAGGCAAGAGAGGTGCAGAAAGAAGAGAGGTGCAGAAAGAGGCAAGAGAGGTGCAGAAAGAGGCAAGAGAGGTGCAGAAAGATGAAAGCGAGGTATAGAAAGAGGCAAGAGTGATGCAGAAAGAGGCAAGAGAGATGCAGAAAGAGGCACGAGAGAGGCAGAGAGAGGTGCAAAAGAGGCAAGAGAGGTACAGATAGAAGAGAGTGAGCTGCAGAATGAGGGAAGAGAGGTACAGAAAGAGGCAAGAGAGGTGCAGAAAGAAGAGAGAGCTGCAGAAAGAGGCAAGAGAGGTGCAGAAAGAGGCAAGAGAGGTGCAGAAAGAAGAGAGTGAGCTGCAGAAAGAAGCAAGAGAAGTGCAGACAGAGGCAAGAGACGTGCATAAAGAGGCAACAGAGGTGCAGAAAGAGGCAAGAGAGGTGCAGAAAGATGCAAGAGAGGTGTAGAAAGAGGCAAGAGTGGTGCAGAAAGAGGCAAGAGATGTGAAGAAAGAGGCAAGAGAGGTGCAGAAAGAAGAAGAAAGGTGCAGAAAGAGGCAAGAGATGTGCAGAAAGAGGCAAGAGAGGTGCAGAAAGAGACATAGAGGTGCAGAAACAGGAAGAAAGGTGCAGAAAGAAGCAAGAGAAATGCAGAAAGTAGAAAGAGAGGTGCAGAAAGAAGCAAGAGAGGTGCATAAAGAAGAGTGAGGTGCAGAAAGAGGCAAGAGAGGTGCAGAAAGAGGCAAGAGAAGTGCAGGAAGAAGAAGAAAGGTACAGAAAGAGGCAATAGCAAGAGTAATGCAGAAAAAGGAAGAAAGGCACAGAAAGAAGCAAGAGAAGCACAGAAAGAAGCAATAGAGGTGCAGAAAGAAGCAAGAGAGGTGCAGAAAGAAAAGAGTGAGGTGCAGAAAGAGGCAAGAGAAGTGCAGAAAGAGGCAAGAGAGGTGCAGAAAGAGGCAAGAGTTGAGTAGAAAGAGGCAAGAGAGGTGCAGAAAGAGGCAAGAGAGGTGCAGAAAGAGGCAAGAGAGGTGCAGAAAGAAAAGAGTGAGGTGCAGAAAGAGGCAAGAGAAGTGCAGAAAGAGGCAAGAGAAGTGCAGAAAGAGGCAAGAGAGGTGCAGAAAGAAGCAAGAGAAGTGCAGAAAGAGGCAAGAGAAGTGCAGAAAGAGGCAAGAGTTGAGTAGAAAGAGGCAAAAGAGGTGCATATAGAGGCAAGTGAGGTGAAGAAAGAGGTAAGAGAAGAGCAGAAAGAGGCAAGAGAGGTGCAGAAAGAGGCAAGAGAGGTGCAGAAAGAAGAGAGTGAGCTGCAGAAAGAGGCAAGAGAGGTGCAGAAAGAGGCAGAAGAAGTACAGAAAGAGGCAAGAGAGGTGCAGAAAGAAGAGTGAGCTGCAGAAAGAAGCAAGAGAAGTGCAGAAAGAGGGAAGAGAGGTGCAGAAAGAGGCAAGAGAGGTGAAGAAATAGGCAAGAGAGGTGCAGAAACAGGCAAGAGAGGTGCAGAAAGAAGAGAATGAGCTGCAGAAAGAGGGAAGAGAGGTGCAGAAAGAGGCAAGAGAGGTACAAAAAGAAGAGAGTGAACTGCAGAAAGAGGCAAGAGTGATGCAGAAAGAGGCAGGAGAGGTGCAGAAAGAGGCAACAGAGGTACAGAAAGAGGCAACAGAGGTACAGAAAGAGGCAAGACATGTGCAGAAAGAGACAAGAGAGGTGCAGAAAGAGGCAAGAGGTGCAGAAAGAGGCAAGAGAGGTGCAGAAAGAGGCAAGAGAGGTACAGAAAGAGGCAAGACATGTGCAGAAAGAGACAAGAGAGGTGCAGAAAGAGGCAAGAGAGGTGCAGAAAGAGGCAAGAGAGGTGCAGAAAGAGGCAAGAGAGGTGCTTATAGAAGAGAGTGAGCTGCAGAAAGAGGGAAGAGAAGTGCAGAAAGAGGCAAGAGAGGTACAAAAAGAAGAGAGTGAACTGCAGAAAGAGGCAAGAGTGATGCAGAAAGAGGCAGGAGAGGTGCAGAAAGAGGCAAGAGAGGAGGTACAGAGAGAGGCAAGAGAGGTGCAGAAAGAGGCAATTGAGGTACAGAAAGAGGCAACAGAGGTACAGAAAGAGGCAAGACATGTGCAGAAAGAGACAACAGAGGTGCAGAAAGAGGCAAGAGAGGTGCAGAAAGAGGCAAGAGGTACAGAAAGAAGAGAGTGAGCTGCAGAAAGAAGCAAGAGAAGTGCAGACAGAGGCAACAGAGGTGCAGAAAGAGGCAACAGAGGTGCAGAAAGAGGCAACAGAGGTGCAGAAAGAAGAGAGGTGCAGAACGAGGCAAGAGAGGTGCAGAAAGAGGCAAGAGAGGTGCAGAAAGATGCAAGCGAGGTAAAGAAAGAGGCAAGAGTGGTGCAGAAAGAGGCAAGAGATGTGCAGAAAGAGGCAAGAGAGATGCAGAAAGAGGCACGAGAGAGGCAAGAGAGGTGCAAAAGAGGCAAGAGAGGTACAGATAGAAGAGAGTGAGCTGCAGAAAGAGGCAAGAGAGGTGCAGAAAGAGGCAAGAGAGGTGCAGAAAGAGGAGAGTGAGCTGCAGAAAGAAGCAAGAGAAGTGCAGACAGAGGCAAGAGACGTGCAGAAAGAGGCAACAGAGGTGCAGAAAGAGGCAAGAGAGGTGCAGACAGAGGCAAGAGAGGTGCAGAAAGATGCAAGAGTGGTGCAGAAAGATGCAAGAGTGGTGCAGAAAGAGGCAAGAGTGGTGCAGAAAGAGGCAAGAGTGTTGCAGAAAGAGGCAAGAGAGGTGCAGAAAGAAGAAGAAAGGTTCAGAAAGAGGCAAGAGATGTGCAGAAAGAGGCAAGAGAGGTGCAGAAAGAGACATAGAGGTGCAGAAAGAGGAAGAAAGGTGGAGAAAGAAGCAAGAGAAATGCAGAAAGTAGAAAGAGAGGTGCAGAAAGAAGCAAGAGAGGTGCAGAAAGAAGAGAGTGAGGTGCAGAAAGAGGCAAAAGAGGTGCAGAAAGAGGCAAGAGAAGTGCAGAAAGAAGAAGAAAGGTGCAGAAAGAGGCAATAGCAGAAGTAATGCAGAAAAAGGAAGAAAGGCACAGAAAGAAGCAAGAGAAGCACAGAAAGAAGAAAGAGAGGTGCAGAAAGAAGCAAGAGAGGTGCAGAAAGAAAAGAGTGAGGTGCAGAAAAAGGCAAGAGAAGTGCAGAAAGAGGCAAGAGAGGTGCAGAAAGAGGCAAGAGAGGTGCAGAAAGAGGCCAGAGAAGTACAGAAAGAGGCAAGAGAGGTGCAGAAAGAGGCAAGAGTTGAGTAGAAAGAGGCAAGAGAGGTGCAGATAGAGGCAAGTGAGGTGCAGAAAGAGGTAAGAGAAGAGCAGAAAGAGGCAAGAGAGGTGCAGAAAGAGGCAAGAGAGGTGCACAAAGAAGAAGAAAGGTGCAGAAAGAGGCAAGAGAGGTGCAGAAAGAAGAGTGAGCTGCAGAAAGAGGCAAGAGAGGTGCAGAAAGAGGCAAGAGAAGTACAGAAAGAGGCAAGAGAGGTGCAGAAAGAAGAGTAAGCTGCAGAAAGAAGCAAGAGAAGTGCAGAAAGAGGGAAGAGAGGTGCAGAAAGAGGCAAGAGAGGTGAAGAAATAGGCAAGAGAGGTGCAGAAACAGGCAAGAGAGGTGCAGAAAGAAGAGAGTGAGCTGCAGAAAGAGGGAAGAGAGGTGCAGAAAGAGGCAAGAGAGGTACAAAAGAAGAGAGTGAACTGCAGAAAGAGGCAAGAGTGATGCAGAAAGAGGCAGGAGAGGTGCAGAAAGAGGCAAGAGAGGTGCAGAAAGAGGCAAGAGAGGTACAGAAAGAGGCAAGAGAGGTGCAGAAAGAGGCAAGTGAGGTGCAGAAAGAAGCAAGAGAAGTGCAGAAAGAGGCAAGAGAGGTGCAGAAAGAGGCAAGAGAGGTGCAGAAAGAGGCGAGAGGTGCAGAAAGAAGAGAGTGAGCTGCAGAAAGAGGGAAGAGAGGTGCAGAAAGAGGCAAGAGAGGTACAAAAAGAAGAGAGTGAACTGCAGAAAGAGGCAAGAGTGATGCAGAAAGAGGCAGGAGAGGTGCAGAAAGAGGCAAGAGAGGAGGTGCAGACAGAGGCAAGAGAGGTGCAGAAAGAGGCAACATAGGTGCAGAAAGAGGCAACAGAGGTGCAGAAAGAGGCAAGAGAGGTGCAGAAAGAAGAGAGGTGCAGAAAGAGGCAAGAGAGGTGCAGAAAGAGGCAAGAGAGGTGCAGAAAGATGAAAGCGAGGTATAGAAAGAGGCAAGAGTGATGCAGAAAGAGGCAAGAGAGATGCAGAAAGAGGCACGAGAGAGGCAAGAGAGGTGCAAAAGAGGCAAGAGAGGTACAGATAGAAGAGAGTGAGCTGCAGAATGAGGGAAGAGAGGTACAGAAAGAGGCAAGAGAGGTGCAGAAAGAAGAGAGCTGCAGAAAGAGGCAAGAGAGGTGCAGAAAGAAGAGAGTGAGCTGCAGAAAGAAGCAAGAGAAGTGCAGACAGAGGCAAGAGACGTGCATAAAGAGGCAACAGAGGTGCAGAAAGAGGCAAGAGAGGTGCAGAAAGATGCAAGAGAGGTGTATAAAGAGGCAAGAGTGGTGCAGAAAGAGGCAAGAGATGTGAAGAAAGAGGCAAGAGAGGTGCAGAAAGAAGAAGAAAGGTGCAGAAAGAGGCAAGAGATGTGCAGAAAGAGGCAAGAGAGGTGCAGAAAGAGACATAGAGGTGCAGAAACAGGAAGAAAGGTGCAGAAAGAAGCAAGAGAAATGCAGAAAGTAGAAAGAGAGGTGCAGAAAGAAGCAAGAGAGGTGCATAAAGAAGAGTGAGGTGCAGAAAGAGGCAAGAGAGGTGCAGAAAGAGGCAAGAGAAGTGCAGGAAGAAGAAGAAAGGTACAGAAAGAGGCAATAGCAAGAGTAATGCAGAAAAAGGAAGAAAGGCACAGAAAGAAGCAAGAGAAGCACAGAAAGAAGCAAGAGAGGTGCAGAAAGAAGCAAGAGAGGTGCAGAAAGAAAAGAGTGAGGTGCAGAAAGAGGCAAGAGAGGTGCAGAAAGAGGCAAGAGAGGTGCAGAAAGAGGCAAGAGTTGAGTAGAAAGAGGCAAGAGAGGTGCAGAAAGAGGCAAGAGAGGTGCAGAAAGAAAAGAGTGAGGTGCAGAAAGAGGCAAGAGAAGTGCAGAAAGAGGCAAGAGAATTGCAGAAAGAGGCAAGAGAGGTGCAGAAAGAGGCAAGAGAAGTGCAGAAAGAGGCAAGAGAAGTGCAGAAAGAGGCAAGAGTTGAGTAGAAAGAGGCAAAAGAGATGCATATAGAGGCAAGTGAGGTGCAGAAAGAGGTAAGAGAAGAGCAGAAAGAGGCAAGAGAGGTGCAGAAAGAGGCAAGAGAGGTGCAGAAAGAAGAGAGTGAGCTGCAGAAAGAGGCAAGAGAGGTGCAGAAAGAGGCAGGAGAAGTACAGAAAGAGGCAAGAGAGGTGCAGAAAGAAGAGTGAGCTGCAGAAAGAAGCAAGAGAAGTGCAGAAAGAGGGAAGAGAGGTGCAGAAAGAGGCAAGAGAGGTGAAGAAATAGGCAAGAGAGGTGCAGAAACAGGCAAGAGAGGTGCAGAAAGAAGAGAATGAGCTGCAGAAAGAGGGAAGAGAGGTGCAGAAAGAGGCAAGAGAGGTACAAAAAGAAGAGAGTGAACTGCAGAAAGAGGCAAGAGTGATGCAGAAAGAGGCAGGAGAGGTGCAGAAAGAGGCAAGAGAGGTACAGAAAGAGGCAACAGAGGTACAGAAAGAGGCAAGACATGTGCAGAAAGAGACAAGAGAGGTGCAGAAAGAGGCAAGAGGTGCAGAAAGAGGCAAGAGAGGTGCAGAAAGAGGCAAGAGAGGTACAGAAAGAGGCAAGACATGTGCAGAAAGAGACAAGAGAGGTGCAGAAAGAGGCAAGAGAGGTGCAGAAAGAGGCAAGAGAGGTGCTTATAGAAGAGAGTGAGCTGCAGAAATAGGGAAGAGAAGTGCAGAAAGAGGCAAGAGAGGTGCAGAAAGAAGAGAGTGAGCTGCAGAAAGAGGCAAGAGAGGTGCAGAAAGAGGCAAGAGAGGTGCAGAAAGAGGCAAGAGTTGCAGAGAGGTACAGAAAGAGGCAAGAGAGGTGCAGAAAGAGGCAAGAGAGGTGCAGAAAGAGGCAAGAGAGGTACAGAAAGAGGAAGAAAGGTGCAGAAAGAGGCAAGAGAGGTGCAGAAAGAGGCAAGAGAGGTGCAGAAAGAGGCAAGAGAGGTGCAGAAAGATGAGAGTGAGCTGCAGAAAGAAGCAAGAGAGGTGCAGAAAGAGGCAAGAGAGGTGCAGAAAGAGGCAAGAGAGGTGCAGAAAGAGGCAAGAGAGGAGCAGAAAGAGGCAAGAGAGGTGCAGATAGAGGCAAGAGAGGTGCAGAAAGAGGCAAGAGAAGTGCAGAAAGAGGCAAGAGAGGTACAGAAAGAGGAAAGGGAGGTGCAGAAAGAGGCAAGAGAGGTGCAGAAAGAGGCAAGAGAGGTGCAGAAAGAGGCAAGAGAGGTGCAGAAAGAGGCAAGAGAGGTGCAGAAAGAAGAGTGAGCTGCAGAAAGAGGCAAGAGAAGTGCAGAAAGAGGCAAGAGAGGTGCAGAAAGAGGCAAGAGAGGTGCAGAAAGAGGCAAGAGAGGTGCAGAAAGAGGCAAGAGAGGTGCAGAAAGAAGATAGTGAGCTGCAGAAAGAGTCAAGAGAAGTGCAGAAAGAGGCAAGAGAAGTGCAGAAAGAGGCAAGAGAGGTGAAGAAAGAGGCAAGAGAGGTGCAGAAAGAGGCAAGAGAGGTACAGAAAGAGGCAAGAGATGTGCAGAAAGAGGCAAGAGAGGTGCAGAAAGAGGCAAGAGAGGTGCAGAAAGAGGCAAGAGATGTGCAGAAAGAGGCAAGAGAGGTGCAGAAAGAAGAGAGTGAGCTGCAGAAAGAGGCAAGAGAGGTGCAGAAAGAGGCAAGAGAGGTGCAGAAAGAGGAGTGAGCTGCAGAAAGAGGCAAGAGAGGTTCAGAAAGAGGCAAGAGACATGCAGAAAGAGGCAAGAGAGGTGCAGAAAGAGGAAGAAAGGCGCAGAAAGAGGCAAGAGAGGTGCAGAAAGAGGCAAGAGAGGTGCAGAAAGAGGCAAGAGAAGTGCAGAAAGAGGCAAGAGAGGTGCAGAAAGAGGCAAGAGAGGTGCAGAAACAGGAAGAAAGGCACAGAAAGAAGCAAGAGAAGTGCAGAAAGAGGCAAGAGAGGTGCAGAAAGAGGCAAGAGAGGTGCAGAAAGATGAGAGTGACCTGCAGAAAGAGGCAAGAGAGGTGCAGAAAGAGGCAAGAGAGGTGCAGAAAGAGGCAAGAGAGGTGCAGAAAGAAGCAAGAGAGGTGCAGAAAGAGGCAAGAGAGGTGCAGAAATAGGCAAGAGAGGTGCAGACAGAGACAAGAGAGGTGCAGACAGAGACAAGAGAGGTGCAGAAAGAGGCAACAGAGGTACAGCAAGAGGGAAGAAGGGTGCAGAAAGAGACAAGAGAGGTGCAGAAAGAAGCAAGAGAGGTGCAGAAAGAGGCAAGAGAGGTGCAGAAAGAGGCAAGCGAGGTGCAGAAAGAGGCAAGAGAGGTAGCAGAAAGAGGCAAGAGATGTGCAGAAAGAGGCAAGAGAGATGCAGAAAGAGGCACGAGAGAGGCAAGAGAGGTGCAAAAGAGGCAAGAGAGGTACAGATAGAAGAGAGTGAGCTGCAGAAAGAGGGAAGAGAGGTGCAGAAAGAGGCAAGAGAGGTGCAGAAAGAGGAGAGTGAGCTGCAGAAAGAGGCAAGAGAGATGCAGAAAGAGGCAAGAGAGGTGCAGAAAGAGGCAAGAGAGGTGCAGAAAGAGGCAAGAGAGGTGCAGAAAGAGGCAAGAGAGGTGCAGAAAGAGGCAAGAGAGGTGCAGAAAGAGGCAAGAGAGGTGCAGAAAGAGGCAAGAGTGGTGCAGAAAGAGGCAAGAGAGGTGCAGAAAGAGGCAAGAGAGGTGCAGAAAGAGGAAGAAAGGTTCAGAAAGAGGCAAGAGATGTGAAGAAAGAGGCAAGAGAGGTGCAGAAAGAAGAAGAAAGGTGCAGAAAGAGGCAAGAGATGTGCAGAAAGAGGCAAGAGAGGTGCAGAAAGAGACATAGAGGTGCAGAAACAGGCAAGAAAGGTGCAGAAAGAAGCAAGAGAAATGCAGAAAGTAGAAAGAGAGGTGCAGAAAGAAGCAAGAGAGGTGCATAAAGAAGAGTGAGGTGCAGAAAGAGGCAAGAGAGGTGCAGAAAGAGGCAAGAGAAGTGCAGGAAGAAGAAGAAAGGTACAGAAAGAGGCAATAGCAAGAGTAATGCAGAAAAAGGAAGAAAGGCACAGAAAGAAGCAAGAGAAGCACAGAAAGAAGCAAGAGAGGTGCAGAAAGAAACAAGAGAGGTGCAGAAAGAAGAGAGTGAGGTGCAGAAAGAGGCAAGAGATGTGCAGAAAGAGGCAAGAGAGGTGCAGAAAGAGGAAGAGTTGAGTGCAGAAAGAGGCAAGAGAGGTGCAGAAAGAGGCAAGAGAGGTGCAGAAAGAAAAGAGTGAGGTGCAGAAAGAGGCAAGAGAAGTGCAGAAAGAGGCAAGAGAAGTGCAGAAAGAGGCAAGAGTAGAGTGCAGAAAGAGGCAAGAGAGGTGCAGAAAGAGGCAAGTGAGGTGCAGAAAGAGGTAAGAGAAGATGCAGAAAGAGGCAAGAGAGGTGCAGAAAGAGGCAAGAGAGGTGCAGAAAGAAGAGAGTGAGCTGCAGAAAGAGGCAAGAGAGGTGCAGAAAGAGGCAAGAGAAGTACAGAAAGAGGCAAGAGAGGTGCAGAAAGAAAGAGTGAGCTGCAGAAAGAAGCAAGAGTGGTGCAGAAAGAGGCAGGAGAAGTACAGAAAGAGGCAAGAGAGGTGAAGAAATAGGCAAGAGAGGTGCAGAAACAGGCAAGAGAGGTGCAGAAAGAAGAGAATGAGCTGCAGAAAGAGGGAAGAGAGGTGCAGAAAGAGGCAAGAGAGGTACAAAAGAAGAGAGTGAACTGCAGAAAGAGGCAAGAGTGATGCAGAAAGAGGCAGGAGAGGTGCAGAAAGAGGCAAGAGAGGTACAGAAAGAGGCAACAGAGGTACAGAAAGAGGCAAGACATGTGCAGAAAGAGACAAGAGAGGTGCAGAAAGAGGCAAGAGAGGTGCAGAAAGAGGCAAGAGGTGCAGAAAGAGGCAAGAGAGGTGCAGAAAGAGGCAAGAGAGGTACAGAAAGAGGCAAGAGAGGTGCAGAAAGAGGCAAGAGAGGTGCAGAAAGAGGCAAGAGAGGTGCAGAAAGAGGCAAGAGAGGTGCTAATAGAAGAGAGTGAGCTGCAGAAAGAGGGAAGAGAAGTGCAGAAAGAGGCAAGAGAGGTGCAGAAAGAAGAGTGAGCTGCAGAAAGAGGCAAGAGAGGTGCAGAAAGAGGTAAGAGACATGCAGGAAGAGGCAAGAGGGTTGCAGAAAGAGGTGCAGAAAGAGGCAAGAGAGGTGCAGAAAGAGGAAGAGAGGTGCAGAAAGAGGCAAGAGAGGTACAGAAAGAGGCAAGAAGAGGTACAGAAAGAAGCAAGAGAAGTGCAGAAAGAGGCAAGAGAGGTGCAGAAAGAGGCAAGAGAGGTGCAGAAAGAGGAGAGTGAGCTGCAGAAAGAGGCAAGAGAGGTGCAGAAAGAGGCAAGAGAGGTGCAGAAAGAGGCAAGAGAGGTGCAGAAAGAGGTAAGAGAGGTGCAGAAAGAGGCAAGAGAGGTGCAGAAAGAGGCAAGAGAGGTGCAGAAAGAATCAAGGTAAGTGCAGAAAGAAGCAAGAGAGATGCAGAAAGAAGAGAGTGAGGTGTAGAAAGAGGCAGGTGAGGCAAGAGAGGTGCAGAAAGAAGCAAGAGAGGTGCAGAAAGAAGCAAGAGAAGTGCAGAAAGAGGGAAGAGAGGTGCAGAAAGAGGCAAGAGAGGTGCAAAAAGAGGCAAGAGAGATGCAGAAAGAGGCAATAGAGGTGCAGAAAGAAGAGTGAGCTGCAGAATGAGGCAAGAGAGATGTAGAAAGAGGCAAGAGAGGTGCAGAAAGAGGCAAGAGAGGTACAGAAAGAGGCAAGAGAGTGTGCAGAAAGAGGCAAGAGAGGTGCAGAAAGAGGCAAGAGAGGTGCAGAAAGAGGCAAGAGAGGTGCAGAAAGAGGCAAGAGAGGTGCAGAAAGATGAGAGTGAGCTGCAGAAAGAGGCAAGAGAGGTGCAGAAAGAGGCAAGAGAGGTGCAGAAAGAAGAGAGTGAGCTGCAGAAAGAGGCAAGAGAGGTGCAGAAAGAGGCAAGAGAGGTGCAGAAAGAGGCAAGAGAGGTGCAGAAAGAGGCAAGAGAGGTGCAGAAAGAGGCAAGTGAGGTGCAGAAAGAGGCAAGAGAGGTGCAGAAAGAGGCAAGAGAGGTGCAGAAAGAGGCAAGAGAAGTGCAGAAAGAGGCAAGAGAGGTGCAGAAACAGGAAGAAAGGTGCAGAAAGAAGCAAGAGAAGTGCAGAAAGAGGCAAGAGAGGTGCAGAAAGAGGCAAGAGAGGTGCAGAAAGATGAGAGTGAGCTGCAGAAAGAGGGAAGAGAGGTGCAGAAAGAGGCAAGCGAGGTGCAGAAAGAGGCAAGAGAGGTGCAGAAAGAAGAGTGAGCTGCAGAAAGAAGCAAGAGAAGTGCAGAAAGAGGCAAGAGAGGTGCAGAAAGAGGCAAGAGAAGTGCAGAAAGAGTCAAGAGAGATGCAGAAAGAGGCAAGAGAGGTGCAGAAAGAGGCAAGAGAGGTGCAGAAAGAGGCAAGAGAGGTGCAGAAAGATGCAAGCGAGGTAAAGAAAGAGGCAAGAGTGGTGCAGAAAGAGGCAAGAGAGGTACAGAAAGAGGCAACAGAGGTACAGAAAGAGGCAAGACATGTGCAGAAAGAGACAACAGAGGTGCAGAAAGAGGCAAGAGAGGTGCAGAAAGAGGCAAGAGAGGTGCAGAAAGATGCAAGCGAGGTAAAGAAAGAGGCAAGAGTGGTGCAGAAAGAGGCAAGAGATGTGCAGAAAGAGGCAAGAGAGATGCAGAAAGAGGCACGAGAGAGGCAAGAGAGGTGCAAAAGAGGCAAGAGAGGTACAGATAGAAGAGAGTGAGCTGCAGAAAGAGGCAAGAGAGGTGCAGAAAGAGGCAAGAGAGGTGCAGAAAGAGGAGAGTGAGCTGCAGAAAGAAGCAAGAGAAGTGCAGACAAGAGGCAAGAGAGGTGCAGAAAGAGGCAAGAGAGGTGCAGAAAGAGGCAAGAGAGGTGCAGACAGAGGCAAGAGAGGTGCAGAAAGAGGCAAGAGAGGTGCAGAAAGAGGCAAGAGTGGTGCAGAAAGAGGCAAGAGATGTGAAGAAAGAGGCAAGAGAGGTGCAGAAAGAAGAAGAAAGGTGCAGAAAGAGGCAAGAGATGTGCAGAAAGAGGCAAGAGAGGTGCAGAAAGAGACATAGAGGTGCAGAAAGAGGAAGAAAGGTGCAGAAAGAAGCAAGAGAAATGCAGAAAGTAGAAAGAGAGGTGCAGAAAGAAGCAAGAGAGGTGCATAAAGAAGAGTGAGGTGCAGAAAGAGGCAAGAGAGGTGCAGAAAGAGGCAAGAGAAGTGCAGAAAGAGGAAGAAAGGTGCAGAAAGAGGCAATAGCAAGAGAAATGCAGAAAAAGGAAGAAAGGCACAGAAAGAAGCAAGAGAAGCACAGAAAGAAGCAAGAGAGGTGCAGAAAGAAGCAAGAGAGGTGCATAAAGAAAAGAGTGAGGTGCAGAAAGAGGCAAGAGAGGTGCAGAAAGAGGCTAGAGAGGTGCAGAAAGAGGCAAGAGAGGTGCAGAAAGAGGCAAGAGAAGTGCAGAAAGAGGCAAGAGAGGTGCAGAAAGAGGCAAGAGTTGAGTAGAAAGAGGCAAGAGAGGTGCAGAAAGAGGCAAGAGAGGTGCAGATAGAGGCAAGAGAGGTGCAGAAAGAGGTAAGAGAGGTGCAGAAAGAGGCAAGAGAGGTGCAGAAAGAGGCAAGAGAGGTGCAGAAAGAAGAAGAAAGGTGCAGAAAGAGGCAAGAGAGGTGCAGAAAGAAGAGAGTGAGCTGCAGAAAGAGGCAAGAGAGGTGCAGAAAGAGGCAAGAGAAGTACAGAAAGAGGCAAGAGAGGTGCAGAAAGAAGAGTGAGCTGCAGAAAGAAGCAAGAGAAGTGCAGAAAGAGGCAAGAGAGATGCAGAAAGAGGCAAGAGAGGTACAGAAAGAGGCAAGAGAGGTACAGAAATAGGCAAGAGAGGTGCAGAAAGAAGAGAGTGAGCTGCAGAAAGAGGGAAGAGAGGTGCAGAAAGAGGCAAGAGAGGTACAGAAAGAAGAGAGTGAACTGCAGAAAGAGGCAAGAGAGAGTGCAGAAAGAGGCAGGAGAGGTGCAGAAAGAGGCAGAGAGAGGTGCAGAAAGAGGCAAGAGAGGTACAGAAAGAGGCAAGAGAGGTGCAGAAAGAGGAGAGTGAGGTGCAGGAAGAGGCAAGAGAGGTGCAGAAAGAGGCAAGAGAGGTGCAGAAAGAGGCAAGAGAGGTGCAGAAAGAGGCAAGAGAGGTGCAGAAAGAAGAGAGTGAGCTGCAGAAAGAGGGAAGAGAGGTGCAGAAAGAGGCAAGAGAGGTACAGAAAGAAGAGAGTGAAGTGCAGAAAGAGGCAAGAGTGATGCAGAAAGAGGCAAGAGAGGTGCAGAAAGAGGCAAGAGAGAGGTGCAGAAAGAGGCAAGAGAGGTGCAGAAAGAGGCAAGAGAGGTGCAGAAAGAGGCAAGAGAGGGGCAGAAAGAGGCAAGAGAGGTGCAGAAAGAGGCAACAGAGGTGCAGAAAGAGGCAAGAGAGGTGCAGAAAGAGGCAAGAGAGGTACAGAAAGAAGAGAGTGAGCTGCAGAAAGAGGCAAGAGGAGGTGCAGAAAGAGGCAAGAGAGGTGCAGAAAGAGGCAACAGAGGTGCAGAAAGAGGCAAGAGAGGTGCAGAAAGAGGCAAGTGAGGTGCAGAAAGAAGAGAGGTGCAGAAAGAGGCAAGAGAGGTGCAGAAAGAGGCAAGAGAGGTGCAGAAAGAGGCAAGAGAGGTACAGAAAGAGGCAAGACATGTGCAGAAAGAGGCAAGAGAGATACAGAAAGAAGAGAGTGAGCTGCAGAAAGAAGCAAGAGAAGTGCAGACAGAGGCAAGAGAGGTGCAGAAAGAGGCAACAGAGGTGCATGAAGAGGCAACAGAGGTGCAGAAAGAGGCAAGAGAGGTGCAGAAAGAGAAGAAAGAGGTGCAGAAAGAGGCAAGAGAGGTGCAGAAAGAGGCAAGAGAGGTGCAGAAAGATGAAAGCGAGGTATAGAAAGAGGCAAGAGTGATGCAGAAAGAGGCAAGAGATGTGCAGAAAGAGGCAAGAGAGATGCAGAAAGAGGCACGAGAGAGGCAAGAGAGGTGCAAAAGAGGCAAGAGAGGTACAGATAGAAGAGAGTGAGCTGCAGAATGAGGGAAGAGAGGTACAGAAAGAGGCTAGAGAGGTGCAGAAAGTAGAGAGAGCTGCAGAAAGAGGCAAGAGAGGTGCAGAAAGAGGCAAGAGAGGTGCAGAAAGAAGAGAGTGCTGCAGAAAGAAGCAAGAGAAGTGCAGACAGAGGCAAGAGACGTGCATAAAGAGGCAACAGAGGTGCAGAAAGAGGCAAGAGAGGTGCAGAAAGATGCAAGAGAGGTGTAGAAAGAGGCAAGAGATGGTGCAGAAAGAGGCAAGAGATGTGAAGAAAGAGGCAAGAGAGGTGCAGAAAGAAGAAGAAAGGTGCAGAAAGAGGCAAGAGATGTGCAGAAAGAGGCAAGAGAGGTGCAGAAAGAGACATAGAGGTGCAGAAACAGGAAGAAAGGTGCAGAAAGAAGCAAGAGAAATGCAGAAAGTAGAAAGAGAGGTGCAGAAAGAAGCAAGAGAGGTGCATAAAGAAGAGTGAGGTGCAGAAAGAGGCAAGAGAGGTGCAGAAAGAGGCAAGAGAAGTGGAGAAGAGGAAGAAAGGTACAGAAAGAGGCAATAGCAAGAGTAATGCAGAAAAAGGTAGAAAGGCACAGAAAGAAGCAAGAGAAGCAGCAGAAAGAAGCAAGAGAGGTGCAGAAAGAAGCAAGAGAGGTGCAGAAAGAAAAGAGTGAGGTGCAGAAAGAGGCAAGAGAAGTGCAGAAAGATGCAAGAGAGGTGCAGAAAGAGGCAAGAGAGGTGCAGAAAGAAAAGAGTGAGGTGCAGAAAGAGGCAAGAGAAGTGCAGAAAGAGGCAAGAGAAGTGCAGAAAGAGGCAAGAGAAGTGCAGAAAGAGGCAAGAGAAGTGCAGAAAGAGGCAAGAGAAGTGCAGAAAGAGGCAAGAGTTGAGTAGAAAGAGGCAAAAGAGGTGCATATAGAGGCAAGTGAGGTGCAGAAAGAGGTAAGAGAAGAGCAGAAAGAGGCAAGAGAGGTGCAGAAAGAGGCAAGAGAGGTGCAGAAAGAAGAGAGTGAGCTGCAGAAAGAGGCAAGAGAGGTGCAGAAAGAGGCAGGAGAAGTACAGAAAGAGGCAAGAGAGGTGCAGAAAGAAGAGTGAGCTGCAGAAAGAAGCAAGAGAAGTGCAGAAAGAGGGAAGAGAGGTGCAGAAAGAGGCAAGAGAGGTGCAGAAAGAGGCAAGAGAGGTGAAGAAATAGGCAAGAGAGTTGCAGAAACAGGCAAGAGAGGTGCAGAAAGAAGAGGATGAGCTGCAGAAAGAGGGAAGAGAGGTGCAGAAAGAGGCAAGAGAGGTACAAAAAGAAGAGAGTGAACTGCAGAAAGAGGCAAGAGTGATGCAGAAAGAGGCAGGAGAGGTGCAGAAAGAGGCAAGAGAGGTACAGAAAGAGGCAACAGAGGTACAGAAAGAGGCAAGACATGTGCAGAAAGAGACAAGAGAGGTGCAGAAAGAGGCAAGAGAGGTGCAGAAAGAGGCAAGACATGTACAGAAAGAGATAAGAGAGGTGCAGAAAGAGACAAGAGAGGTGCAGAAAGAGGCAAGAGAGGTGCAGAAAGAGGCAAGAGAGGTGCTTATAGAAGAGAGTGAGCTGCAGAAAGAGGGAAGAGAAGTGCAGAAAGAGGCAAGAGAGGTGCAGAAAGAAGAGAGTGAGCTGCAGAAAGAGGCAAGAGAGGTGCAGAAAGAGGCAAGAGAGGTGCAGAAAGAGGCAAGAGGTTGCAGAAAGAGGTTCAGAAAGAGGCAAGAGAGGTGCAGAAAGAGGCAAGAAAGGTGCAGAAAGAGGCAGGAGAGGTACAGAAACAGGAAGAAAGGTGCAGAAAGAAGCAAGAGAAGTGCAGAAAGAGGCAAGAGAGGTGCAGAAAGAGGCAAGAGAGGTGCACAAAGATGAGAGTGAGCTGCAGAAATAGGAGAGGTGCAGAAAGAGGCAAGAGAGGTGCAGAAAGAGGCAAGAGAAGTGCAGAAAGAGGCAAGAGAGGTGCAGAAAGAGGCAAGAGAGGTGCAGATAGAGGCAAGTGAGGTGCAGAAAGAGGTAAGAGAAGAGCAGAAAGAGGCAAGAGAGGTGCAGAAAGAGGCAAGAGAGGTGCAGAAAGAAGAAGAAAGGTGCAGAAAGAGGCAAGAGAGGTGCAGAAAGAAGAGAGTGAGCTGCAGAAAGAGGCAAGAGAGGTGCAGAAAGAAGAGTGAGCTGCAGAAAGAAGCAAGAGAAGTGCAGAAAGAGGCAAGAGAGGTGCAGAAAGAGGCAAGAGAGGTGCAGAAAGAGGCAAGAGAGGTGCAGAAAGAGGCAAGAGAGGTGCAGAAAGAGGCAAGAGAGGTGCAGAAAGAGGCAAGAGAGGTGCAGAAAGAGGCAAGAGAGGTGCAAAAGAGGCAAGAGAGGTGCAGAAAGAGGCAAGAGAGGTGCAGAAAGAGGCAAGAGAGGTGCAGAAAGAGGCAAGAGAGGTGCAGAAAGAGGCAAGAGATGTGCAGAAAGAGGCAAGAGAGGTGCAGAAAGAGGCAAGAGAGGTGCAGAAAGAGGCAAGAGAGGTGCTGATAGAAGAGAGTGAGCTGCAGAAAGAGGGAAGAGAAGTGCAGAAAGAGGCAAGAGAGGTGCAGAAAGAAGAGAGTGAGCTGCAGAAAGAGGCAAGAGAGGTTCAGAAAGAGGTAAGAGACGTGCAGAAAGAGGCAAGAGAGGTTCAGAAAGAGGCAGGAGAGGTGCAGAAAGAGGCAAGTGAGGTGCAGAAAGAGGCAAGAGAGGTGCAGAAAGAGGCAAGAGATGTGCAGAAAGAGGCAAGAGAGGTGCAGAAAGAGGCAAGAGAGGTGCAGAAACAGGAAGAAAGTCGCAGAAAGAAGCAAGAGAGGTGCAGAAAGAGGCAAGCAAGGTGCAGAAAGAGGCAATAGAGGTGCAGAAAGAAGAGAGTGACCTTCAGAAAGAAGCAAGAGAGGTGCAGAAAGAGGCAAGCGATGTGCAGAAAGAGGCAAGAGAGGTGCAGAAAGAAGAGAGTGAGCTACAGAAAGAGGGAAGAGAGGTGCAGAAAGAGGCAAGAGAGGTGCAGAAAGAGGCAAGAGAGGTACAGAAAGAGGCAAGAGAGGTGCAGAAAGAGGCAAGAGAAGTGCAGAAAGAGGCAAGAGAAGTGCAGAAAGAGGCAAGAGAGATGCAGAAAGAGGCAAGAGAGATGCAGAAAGAGGCAAGAGAGGTGCAGAAAGAGGCAAGAGAGGTGCAGAAAGAGGCAAGAGAGGTGCAGAAAGAAGAGAGTGAGCTGCAGAAAGAGGCAAGAGAGGTGCAGAAAGAGGCAAGAGAGGTGCAGAAAGAGGCAAGAGAGGTGCAGAAAGAAGAGAGTGACCTGCAGAAAGAGGGAAGAAAGGCACAGAAAGAAGCAAGAGAAGTGCAGAAAGAGGCAAGAGAGGTGCAGAAAGAGGCAAGAGAGGTGCAGAAAGATGAGTGACCTGTAGAAAGAGGGAAGAGAGGTGCAGATAGAGGCAAGTGAGGTGCAGAAAGAAGAAGAAAGGTGCAGAAAGAGGCAAGAGAGGTGCAGAAAGAAGAGAGTGAGCTGCAGAAAGAGGCAAGAGAGGTGCAGAAAGAAGAGTGAGCTGCAGAAAGAAGCAAGAGAAGTGCAGAAAGAGGCAAGAGAGGTGCAGAAAGAGGCAAGAGAGGTGCAGAAATAGGCAAGAGAGGTGCAGAAAGAAGAGAGTGAGCTGCAGAAAGAGGGAAGAGAGGTGCAGAAAGAGGCAAGAGAGGTGCAGAAAGAAGAGAGTGAGCTGCAGAAAGAGGCAAGAGTGATGCAGAAAGAGGCAGGAGAGGTGCAGAAAGAGGCAAGAGAAGAGGTACAGAGAGAGGCAAGAGAGGTGCAGAGAGAGGCAAGAGAGGTGCAGAAAGAGGCAAGAGAGGTGCAGAAAGAGGCAAGAGAGGTACAGAAAGAGGCAAGAGAGGTGCAGAAAGAGGCAAGAGAGGTGCAGATAGAAGAGAGTGAGCTGCAGAAAGAGGGAAGAGAGGTGCAGAAAGAGGCAAGAGAGGTGCAGAAAGAAGAGAGTGAGCTGCAGAAAGAGGCAAGAGAGGTGCAGAAAGAGGCAAGAGACGTGCAGAAAGAGGCAAGAGAGGTGCAGAAAGAGGCAAGAGAGGTGCAGAAAGAGGCAAGTGAGGTGCAGAAAGAGGCAAGAGAAGAGCAGAAGGAGGCAAGAGAGGTGCAGAAAGAGGCAAGAGAGGTACAGAAAGAGGAAGAAAGGTGCAGAAAGAGGCAAGAGAGGTGCAGAAAGAGGCAAGAGAGGTGCAGAAAGAGGCAAGAGAAGTGCAGAAAGAGGCAAGAGAGGTGCAGAAACAGGAAGAAAGGCGCAGAAAGAGGCAAGAGAGGTGCAGAAAGATGAGAGTGAGCTGCAGAAAGAGGCAAGAGAGGTGCAGAAAGAGGCAAGAGAGGTGCAGAAAGAGGCAAGAGAGGTGCAGAAAGAAGAGAGTGAGCTGCAGAAAGAAGCAAGAGAAGTGCAGAAAGAGGCAAGAGAGGTGCAGAAAGAGGCAAGAGAAGTGCAGAAAGAGGCAAGAGAGGTGCAGAAAGAGGCAAGAGAGGTGCAGAAAGAGGCAAGATAGGTGCAGAAAGAGGCAAGAGAAGTGCAGAAAGAGGCAAGAGAAGTGCAGAAAGAGGCAAGAGAGGTGCAGAAAGAGGCAAGAGAGGTGCAGAAATAGGCAAGAGAGGTACAGAAAGAGGCAAGAGAGGTACAGAAAGAGGCAAGAGAGGTGCAGAAAGAAGAGAGTGAGCTGCAGAAAGAGTCAAGAGAGGTGCAGAAAGAGGCAAGAGAGGTGCAGATAGAGGCAAGAGAGGTGCAGAAAGAGGCAAGAGAGGTGCAGAAAGAGGCAAGAGAGGTGCAGAAAGAAGAGAGTGAGTTGCAGAAAGAGGGAAGAGAGGTGCAGAAAGAGGCAAGAGAGGTGCAGAAAGAAGAGAGTGAGCTGCAGAAAGAGGCAAGAGAGGTGCAGAAAGAGGCAAGAGACATGCAGAAAGAGGCAAGAGAGGTGCAGAAAGAGGCAAGAGAGGTGCAGAAAGAGGCAAGAGAGGTGCAGAAAGAGGCAAGAGAGGTGCAGAAAGAGGCAAGAGAAGTGCAGAAAGAGGCAAGAGAAGTGCAGAAAGAGGAAGAAAGGTACAGAAAGAGGCAAGAGAGGTACAGAAAGAGGCAAGAGAGGTGCAGAAAGAAGAGAGTGAGCTGCAGAAAGAGGCAAGAGAGGTGCAGAAAGAGGCAAGAGAGGTGCAGAAAGAGGCAAGAGAGGTGCATAAAGAGGCAAGAGAGGTGCTGATAGAAGAGAGTGAGCTGCAGAAAGAGGGAAGAGAGGTGCAGAAAGAGGCAAGAGAGGTGCAGAAAGAAGAGAGTGAGCTGCAGAAAGAGGCAAGAGAGGTGCAGAAAGAGGCAAGAGAGGTGCAGAAAGAAGAGAGTGAGCTGCAGAAAGAGGGAAGAGAGGTGCAGAAAGAGGCAAGAGAGGTGCAGAAAGAAGAGAGTGAGGTGCAGAAAGAGGCAAGAGAGGTGCAGAAAGAGGCAAGAGAGGTGCAGAAAGAGGCAAGAGAGGTGCAGAAAGAGGCAAGAGAGGTGCAGAAAGAGGCAAGAGAGGTGCAGAAAGAGGAAGAGAGGTGCAGAAAGAGGCAAGAGAAGTACAGAAAGAGGCAAGAGAGGTGTAGAAAGAGGCAAGAGAGGTGCAGAAAGAGGCAAGAGAGGTGCAGAAAGAGACAAGAAAGGTGCAGAAAGAGGCAAGAGAGGTGCAGAAAGAGGCAAGAAAGGTGCAGAAAGATGAAGGAAGGTTCAGAAAGAGGCAAGAGATGTGCAGAAAGAGGGAAGAGAGGTGCAGAAAGAGGTAAGAGGTATAGAAAGAGGCAAGGGAGGAGCAGAAAGAGGAAGAAAGGCACAGAAAGAGGCAAGTGAGGTGCAGAAAGAGGCAAGAGAAGAGCAGAAGGAGGCAAGAGAGGTGCAGAAAGAGGCAAGAGAGGTACAGAAAGAGGAAGAACAGTGCAGAAAGAGCAAGAGAGGTGCAGAAACAGGAAGAAAGGCGCAGAAAGAAGCAAGAGAAGTGCAGAAAGAGTCAAGAGAGGTGCAGAAAGAAGATTGAGCTGCAGAAAGAAGCAAGAGAAGTGCAGAAAGAGGCAAGAGAGGTGCAGAAAGAGGCAAGAGAGGTGCAGAAAGAGGGAAGAGAGGTGCAGAAAGAGGCAAGAGAGGTGCAGAAAGAGGCAAGAGAGGTGCAGAAAGAAGAGAGTGAGCTGCAGAAAGAAGCAAGAGAAGTGCAGAAAGAGGCAAGAGAGGTGCAGAAAGAGGCAAGAGAAGTGCAGAAAGAGGCAAGAGAGGTGCAGAAAGAGGCAAGAGAGGTGCAGAAAGAGGCAAGAGAAGTGCAGAAAGAGGCAAGAGAAGTGCAGAAAGAGGCAAGAGAGGTGCAGAAAGAAGCAAGAGAGGTATATATATGTATATATTCAATCTCCTCTCACTCTTACAAGGAAGGAATCAGCACTCGGGTTGTAGTTTGGAAGTATTTAATCTACAAAGGACGCAATACATGCGTTTCGGCTAGTCCGAACCTTGTTCAGAATACAAGACGTCATTGTAGCTTCCTTATTTAAATGTAGAAATGGCTCCAGTGTCCAACATTAACAAAGGACTACATATTACATTAAACCAAAAAGCTGTCAGTCTTATTGGCCTGGTCACAATGCGAAAATTCAGGAATTGATACAATAAAGAAAAGAAAACAAGTGTTAATATGCACACAATGTAATTTCCGCATATCTTGCCCCGTGACCGCCGTACCTGTATGTTCGTCAACGTGACTTGTTCATAATAAACATACTTACAATTGCAAACATCAACATAAACAATGGACTACACATTACTTTAAAGTGAAAGTCTATCGGCCATATTGATCTGGGCACGTTGCATATTATAGAGGTTCTTACATGAAAGAAAAGAAATAAAAAGGGGTGTTAATATACACACACTATCCCTAAATAAAGTTCTAGTGATTATAGTTCCATTCCATTCACAGCTCATTTGAGATGTCATGAGTGATGTCTGGAGTGATGTCACTGACCATGTCATGAATGATGTAATGTCTGAGGTCATAAGCAGTGCATTGCTGGGGCGTAAGTTATAGTTAGCTCAGGTAACTATAACTGCTGAATTTCAGTGGTTTTGTACGAGTGAAATCTGAGTTTAACTATAATGTCCCTGTAATCTTTGTTTTTTTCAGCGAATTTCTAGTTTTTTTAATGTTAAGTAAGATGCCTATCACAATGGATGGTGGGGGTTGGAAGCAGGGCCTTGCCTGGCATTGTGCTGCCCCCCACCCAGGCTTGCTGCTCCTGCCTCCCCTCCTCCTTGCCATCCATTGTCCAAGTCCATGCCCCTGCTCCCTCATTACAGCCCTGTGTGGCCGTTGTTCTGCCACTGGCCTTCTCGCCTTCTCTGAACAGTTAGCTTGCTGCCCCATCCACTTTCTACTATCCTCTGTTGTCTGAATCCATGCACTAGCCTCCTCCCTCCTGTCATGCATGGTCTGATGTGCTGCCACTGCCCTCCATTTAGCATGATGTCCCAGTCCACTCCTCCTGCCCATCATTGCTCTCCTGCTTAGCCTCTGTGCTTAGCTTGCTGCCCCTACTCTCCTTCCCCCTGCCCTCCGATGTCTGTGTGCATGCCCCTGATCCATCCTTTTTGCCCACCATGTTCCATGGACCTGCCCCTCCTATCTACTCTGAGTTTTCTGTTGAGCTGCCACTCCCCTCCCACCTGCCTAGCATTGTCAGATGACTGTAACCTCTCCCTGCCACCTCCACCCTGCCTGTCCATGTTCCATGCCCCTATCCCCTTCCTCCTGTCCTCCATGGTCCATTTTACTGCCACATCCTTCTGCCCTCCCTGGTCTGTTGTGCTGCAACTGCTCCTCCTGCCTGCCCCGTGTGGTCTGTTTTGAGGCTCCTTCCCCTGAACTCTCTTGTCTGTGCCCAGCTCCTACTCCTCCCTTCTAACCTCCATGATACTTTGTGCATGCCCCCGCACCCTCCTTCTTGCCTATCATGGCCAAATTGTGCTGCCTCTAACCCTCTTGCTTGCCATGCATGGTCTTCTGTGCTGCCACGGCCCCTCCCACCTTCCCTGTGTGGTCAGCTAGCTGCCCCTGACCCCCTCCCACCTTCCCTCCATGGTCTGTGTGTATGCCATTGTAGTCTCACTGTTGCCCTCCATGGTGTGTTGTGCTTCTAGCGCCCATCCTGCCTGACCTCCATGGTCAGCTTGCTGCTCCTGCCCTGCCCCCTTGTCCCCTGCCCTCCCTTTTCATGTGCAGACCCCTATTCCCTCCCTCCTGGCTTGTCTGTTCCATTGTCATGCCCCTGATCCCTCCCTCCTGCCCTTTATGGTCCGTTATGCTGCAGCTTTCTCTCCTGTCTGTCCAGTATGGTCAGCTTGCTGCCATTGCCTCTTTCCCCTCTGTTCTCTGTTGTCCATGTGCATGGTCCTGTCCCCTCCCTATTGCTTTCCATGGTTTGTTGTGCTGCACTGCCGTCCTGCATGCCCTGTGTGGTGTATTGTGCTGCTGCAAACCCTGATGCCTGCCCTGTAAGGTCAGTTAGGTGCACCTGTCCATGTCCCTCCTGTCCTCTGTTATCCGAGTCCATGTCCCTACCCCAATTCCTCCTGCCTTCCATGATCCAATGTACCATACTTGCTAACATTTTGAACTTGGTAAGAGGGAGATTTTGAAAAAAAACAGAACTGGGGAATTGATTTTTCCCATTGACTTGCATAGAAAAAGAGGAGATTGTATACAAGAGACAGATAAAATAAAGCCCTTTTGGGCTTAAAAACATAGGGCGTTTCCTGCCTGAAACGTCTCTGTTGGCATGTATGGTTGTACTACCACTGCCTCTTCCTTCTGCCCTCAATGGTCTATTATATTGCCACAGCCTCTCTTGCCTGTCCTGCATTGTTGGTTTGTTGCCCATGCCCCCTTTCCACTGCCCTCCATGTTGTGCTGCCACTGCCCTTCCTGCCTGCCCAGTGTGGTCAAATTGTTGCCTCTGCACCCTCCTACCTGCCTTCAATTTTCCGAGTCCGTGCCCCTGACCTCTGCCTCCCAACAGTATCCTAATGAACAACTAGATTGCTAACATTCTATATTTATTACAAAAGTGTGGCACGCCTGACGTCATCTTGATGTAATCAAAACTGTAATACCTAAAGCATTTCCTTTAGAAATTATAGAAATGAGAGGGTCTTATTTGCATAGAAATTATGGTTAGTGCTCTAAAAACTAAAATGAGGACATATTTTCTGAGTTCTCAAATAGCGACAAAGCACTTTTAAATTATTTGTTATCTTTATGTTTTTTATCCAGTTGACCACTTGATTAAATGTTACGCTTAGGGGAGAGAATGTGGTGTTACTTCCAGAGCTGCAGACTTTGCAACTGGGGAACCATGTTGGAGTTTCTGCTTCAGCTCGACATTCTGTGATTCTGGTCAAATCACTTAATCTCCCCATGCCTACAACCAAAATGAGTTTGTCCTTGTATGATGTAACCAATGCTCATGTAAAGCACTCCAATATCTGACCAGCCTGCACTATATAAAACTGCAAAAAACAAAGGATAAAAAGTGTTTTCCACACTTCTGTCATTGGGCTATACGTGGGCTACATCTGGGTGATATTTGTGCTACATTTGGGCTCCTTTTTCTCTGGTGGCCATCTTGGGAGACTTCAATTAAATTCATTAAACTTTATTCGATCTGATTTAGAAACATAGATCATAAAAGTGTACATAAAAACAGTAAATCCTCTTTCTTAATACAATACAGTGAGAATTAATTAAAACCAGTAGGTAAAAACGGGTGTTACAAAGCCCGGTTCAGAGCAACTTCAGGTTAACAGAATAGTAAAGTTCAATGTTTCGCAAGATCAATCTCATGTACTTCGTGCAAAATACGCAATAAGGGGTCCAAGTAAGATGCAACGCTCCAATACCTGACCAGTCTGCACTATATAAAACTGCAAAAACAACAACAATAAAAAGTGTTTTGCACACTTCTGTCATTGGGCTATATGTGGGCTACATCTGGGTGATATTTGTGCTACATTTGGGCTCTTTTTTCTCTGGTGGCCATCTTGGGAGACTTATTTGTTATGAAGTTTCCTAATTTCCTCATTTACTGCAGTCTCCTCAGTAGGAAATGCTTTCAGTTTTTTACTTTGATTCCATCAAGAAGGCATTCAGATGTGTCACACATTTGCCATAAATTCAGAATGTTAGCACTCTAGTTGCTCATTAGATCACTGTAGTAAAGCTACTGCTCACCAGGGAGTTAACTGGAAGTCTACTGCTGGTATTGAAAGTGATTGTTTCAGTCTGCATGTCAGAGGATTTGAGATCTCACTTACAACATGCCCTCATTTTTCTTTCTGCAGCTAACTATAATCTCATGGCAAAATGAACCCCTCATTTTGTTCCTTTTTAAATTAAATGTTTTAAATATTACCAGTTTATTCCAATCAAGATGGCTTCAGGTGTGCCATAATGTTGTCATAAGTAAGACTGTTAGCGCTCTAGTTGTTCTTTAGAACACTTTGGGAAGCTGCAGTAGAACACAAAGGAATCAACTGACAGGCTGCTCCTGTTGAAATATAACAGGAAGATATTTGAGATCTCACTTAAAACATGTCCTAATTTTTCTTTCTACAGCACTAACCATAATTTCTATAACAAAATGAACCCCCTCATTTTGTTCCTTTTTAAATTAAATGTTTTAAATATTACCAGTTTATTCCAATCAAGATGGCTTCAGGTGTGCCATACTTTTGTCATAAGTAAGACTGTTAGCTCTCTAGTTGTTCTTTAGAACACTGTGGGAATCTGCAGTTGAACACAAAGGAATCAACTGACAGTCTCTGCCCTTGTTGGATGTACATGTTTTACTGAGAATGTCAGACTTCATTCTCACATGACTGAGAAAGATAATGTGAATTTACAGAAAATATGCTCTCATTTTAGCTTCTGGAGCACCTTCCAAACCTCTATGGGACAAGCATGAGAAAATAGTTTTCTCTCAAACATGATTCATGATATCCCAGCAGAAGGTTTTTCACAGGGTAAAATCACCTTAGAACACACCACAATTCCTAAAATTAGTATGGTACCATCAACAAATGAATTTTAATGTAACTAAAGTCTGTTATCACCCTTTAAAGTTCTCCTTTTGGTGACCCTCAAAACCTTCTATTCACTACAATGCATTTCAATGGGTTGCTATCATGTATATTGGTCCCAAGATGGCTGCCAGCAATTCCAGGATGAAGTGCTGACAGCCAATCAGATCTCACGATGAGATGTGTGGTTAGGTTCCGCCCAGATATCGATATTTTTTTATTTTTGAATTTCTTAGAAACTACTGAACGGATTTACACCATTTAAAAAAAGGGCGCTTTCTGAACCAAGAGCTACCTTTTTGCCAAATTTGGTGTAATTCCGTTCAGCGGTTCGGGCTGTAGCCTGTTCTAAAATATCCTATGGAAATTAACATGGAGAAAATGCGCTTTGGGACCCCCCTTTTTTCTCATCCCCTGCTTCACGAATCACCCCAAAACTTTCACCAGAGAAACTGAGAGGGCCGACCCATTAGTTTTGAAAATTTCGCGAAGATTCGTCAAACGGCGTCAAAGATATTTGCGAATCAAAAAACGCTTTTCCTATGGAAACTATGGGGCCTATTACGATGGCGGTCGGAAAACCTCCTCGACCGCCATGCTAGCGGGAAAAGACCACCCGCATGGACCGCGACATCACCGCCGGTCGAATTACGATAACCCGCGGTCGAAATCCGACCGCGGCGGTCGGATCGCGGGCCTTAACATTGCGGCGGTTGCTGCTGCCTGCAGCACCGCCGCGATGTCCAAAGGAGCATGTCCTGCATTTCCCTGCACTGTGTGGCAGGCACTGCACAGTGCCTGCCATCTGGTACAGGGAAATATAGGGGGGGTACCCCCCCAGTGGACCCACACCCCCCCAAACATTGGAGGCCCGCAACGGGCCCCCGGAAGACAATCTCTTCATGCCTTTCCATGGCGGTGTGACCGCTGAGGAAAGGCTGGCTACCGCCGGCATCATAATCCTGCCGGCGGAGCCTGCTCTGCACCGCCACCATTATCCTGGTCCTGCTCCGTCCGCCAGGCAGGAGTGCGGATGGCAACCGGCGGAAAAGCGGCGGTCGGAATTTCCCACTGCCGCGGTCACCACCGCAATCCTAATTTGACCAGCGGTTTTCTTGGTTGCGATCGCGGGCGGATGTCCACCGCCATCATAATAGACCCCTAGGTTCTAACTATAACTACCTACTGGCGACCGCCAGTAGGAAATATATATATATATATATCTATATCTATATATATAGATATATATATAGATATATATATATAGATATATATATATATATATATATGCATATATATATATATATATATATTTATATATATATATGTGTGTATATTTTTATATACTTTTAAAATTATAAAATAAATTAAAATTATTAGTTTATTAATTGTTTTAAAATAAATATGTAGATATATATATTGATTATTATGTATGTGTGTTTAATTTTTTTAAATTAAGTTTAATTGTTATATTTGATTAAATCTATATTAAATCTACTTTATTTTTAAATTAAGTTTATTATTTAATATATTTAATATTTATTTTATTTTACATATATATAAAAATCGATATTTTATACAACTATATTTTTAACATCAATATTTTTTCCCGTTATTTTTGTACTTACCTGTTTAAGTATAGGGAGTCGATATTTTTGCATTCTATATTTTTCCATCTATATTTTTGACATCTATATTTTTGACATTGATATTTTGTCAGTGAACCAGCAGCCAACAGGTGGTTGGAATCTGGATCAGATTGGGTATCAAACTGATAATTAAAATCTCCTAATAATAAATAATACAAAAATATCTGCTTGTAGGACATGGGGGGCTAGCCATTCCATAAGCAGTGAGCTGAAGTCTTTTTTGTCGCCCGGTGGGCGATAGACCAGCGCCCCTGTCCATCTTATCTTGGGAGCTGTCTCAAATCTAAAAATCTCCATTTCTAACCTGGGAATCGTCTGCATGTTTGTTGAAGGGGTGGTAGCAGGGAGCAGATTGCAACTCCCACCTAACCAGGATCCCTCTCCATAACATAAGTATAACTTCTCCTTGCATGGGGTTCTGGCATTGAAGCTTCCTATCTCTAGGAGCTCAGCCCTAGAGTAAGTGAGGGATGGCATGCCTTACCGACAGAGATCGAAAGATGCAGCCTTCCTGGCGGCTGGTGGCGTTCAGGCGTGGATGGGTGTGGACAGGTGCAGATGGGCTTGCCTTTGGCGCACCAGCGACGCGCCTGCTGCGCGCGTCCACGTTGGGCCAGGTTTAAGTAGCTATGCCGGAGTCCGGAAAAGAGTAGTGGGGGACGACTAGAATGTCAACAGCTCAAGATGGCGGCCGCCAATGTCCCGCCGACCTCCACTGAGGCTGACTCTCTCCACTCAATCAACACAAGGAAGGGCCGTGGGGGACGGGAGAGCAGCCTGAGAGGAATGAAAAAGGATTGCCATAGGAAGGTAAAAGATAGACAGGAGTATTAAAATATTTAAAACAGTTCACTGTGCCAAACTAGCAGCATGTGCATATTACGCTTACATTTTTCAAACTAGGTTCTGTCCAACAAACCCACAGTGTATGGCTACAATCGCCTGATCTCTGCTAGGCTGTGCGTCCACATCGGGGCCTGGTTTAAGTAGCTATGCCGGAGTCTGGAAAAAGAGTAGTGGGGGACTATTAGAACTTCAACCGCTCAAGATGTCGGCCGCCAACGTCCTCGCTGACCTCCACTGATACTGACTCTCTCCACCCAATTGGCACAAGGTAAGGCTGTAGTGGACCGGAGAGCAGCCTGAGAGGAATGAAAAAGGATTGCGACAGGAAGGTAAAAAATAGACAGGAGTATTAAAATATTTAAAACAGTTCACTGTGCCAAACTAGCAGCATGTGCATATTACACTTAAATTTTACAAACTAGGTTCTGTTCAACAAACCCACAGTGTATGGCTACAATCGCCTAATCTCTGCTAGGCTGTGCGTCTGCGTCAGGGCCTGGTTTAAGTAGCTATGCCGGAGTCCGGAAAAAGAGTAGTGGGGGACGACTAGAACGTCAACCGCTCAAGATGGCGACCGCCAACGTCCCCGCCGACCTCCACCGAGGCTGACTACAATCGCTTGATCTCTGCTAGCCATGAAAGTGAAGTCCAGTTGCAAGTTCAACATGGACTTATGGGTGCATGACAACTTGTCAAAACCTAGGCTTCACATCGCTAAGAGAGTTTTAGACAGTTAAGTGGTGGGGAAGAGTGTTTTAGGTTTTGGCTGGTTGTTCTAAAAATAGCTGCAACAAGCACGAGGTAAAGTCTAGAGCAATGGGGACAGTCCTGATTGATAGATTGCCTACGAGTTTACAAATCAGTTTTGTCGTTAGTGCTAGGGAAAAGACTTTATTACAAGTACATTAAGAAAGCTATCTTGAGTACGTTTAGTTTGCCCCCAGGGAAGTATTTGAGAAACCTTAGGAACCAGTAGGAAATCTCACCTTACATTGGAGGCTGAGTGTACACCACACCAAAGTCACTGAGTGGTTAGATTAAAAGTAAAAATGCAAATATATTTAAAGATGTTTAAATCTGATTTTAGGTGAGCTATCATTCATTGCTGCATCAATATGTATCTGATACTAAGATTGATACTAGGGAGCTGGGTAAAACTGCTGGCATGTATGTTATGACAATGGTGCAAAAAAAGACTCAGAATCAGTAGAAAAGGTAGGACAATTAAAGAAACCCAGTCCAATGTATTCAGATTTCTGTTTTCCATATGGTAGATGCTTGAACTGAAAGTTGAGGCTTTAGATTCCTACCTGTATAGTTTATGTGAGATGGATAGTTTCAGTCAGCTGAAGGTCCAACCCAGACTTACTTAAGCCAGGTGTAGCTGAAGTTTCTCCTCCTTGATTGGCTACATGGTCAGCAGCCCAAGACGTTGGTGATGAATGTGGGCTGTAAAGGATCTACGAAGAGAGTGCTCTTGTGTACAGTGACTCTATGGACAACTTTTGAAAGTGCCCCAATGTGATAGGAACATTTTACTCGACTTTGCTGTTGACATTCCTTTATCTAGATGCTATGAGATAACCAAGACCTATGATGGGCCAGACTGCCATATTTACTGGTCCCAGATAGGTATTAGGACGGGCTGGACTGCCAATTTTCTGGCCCAGACTGGTATTAGGATACAGGAAATCATTTTTCCTGTCTCCACTGATACCACTACCTTTGTTAGCAACACATTCTGGGAAGTTGGGTTAGGGCTATTATTGGTATGTACAAATGATGCTAGCTGGCACCCTCACCCTACGTGGGCTCTTATTCACCCTCCTAGCCTTGCATATACTTAAAAACAAAATGTTATACCAATGGACTCCAACTAATATCCCTGCCACAAACACTTGACTTCACCCCCCTTGGAGACTTAATTTTGTATATAGGACAACAGAGTGAGGCAAGGGAACACATGTTTGTGTGGTCACAAATACGACCAAGCAAGGTGGGAAAAGCAGGGCAGAAGGTGAAAGAAATGAAAGCCATTAAAGTTGTTAGTTCGCCAAGCACCTTTAAAACACTGAAAATATTCTTCTTGCTTCTTCCCCAGTTTTGGAGGATGGGAAAGAGGAAATTCATTGTGGGTTTTGGCAGCAGGGAGGGAACACAAATACTTTTCTTTCTTTTCTTATTCTTTTATTTTGATTAGCGACAGCTGTGGTGGGGGCAATCATAAGTGATAGAAAAGAGTCTCAGGAAAGTGCACTGGTAAAAATGCAAAAATAAGATGTACATCACAGGGTACCCCCAAATAATGATTGCTAGGTACGGGAAAGGTGGAAAACAACAATCAATAATAAACTGCATGCTCAACCTATCTACATTGATCGGAAGAATCAATTCCACCTGAAGTGACCCAAAAAGATTTTTCTTTTTTTATATTTTTATTTCATTTTCCACACATTATTTTTTGCCAATTTTGTACATTCAAATATATATGTAATCTGGATAGAGACGATGCAATGGGAAAGAGAACAGTGTAATGGTGGCAGGGCTAAACACCATGGCGGGTCGGAGACAGAAGGACAGGCAATGCCCACCCTCACATTGAAAAGCACTGTTGGCAATTAAAATACAGTGTAAATAGCTGAATTATGATTCGTTGGAATTGGTTCTCCATGCTACACAGCAACTATAACTTCCTTTAATAGCCTTACTACTGATAGATCTTGATGTGAACCATTGTCATATTCTCCATCAATCCATCAGGCATTACCTGGTGCATTCAGGCAGATACTAATGCACACATAAAAAGGATTTAGCAATGTACACCAAACGACACTGCAGGTAAGCTGCAATTCAATGAATGAGTGCGATGGAAAGTGATAGCTTTGCTTTGTGAACTGGTCAATGATTATAGCAGCCTCCATGTGAAAGTCCTTGCTGCCTTATCAGATTCACAAGTCATGAATGAAATGTCTGCTTAAACTACTATTTTTATGGTCTTTCATCATTTTGCTACATGTAGCACAATCTGTTGTTCCACAGCTTTCAATGTAGCACTGTCATGTGCTGTTTGGTGACACTGATTTTGCTTGAGGTGTCTTGCCATCTTGCTCTTTCTTTTCAGCACCGACTTGGTAGCAGCTAAATCCATATAACTGCACTCTTTTTTATATTTTATACAGGGGTAGTGAAGCCACTAGCCTTTTTTGCTTTGTAGAGAGAGATTTTTTAAATATTCAAACTGATTTAATAGGGCCTGCAAACTTGATTGATTGGTCTCCTATTCCCGCGAATAAATAGATAAACATAAATTTATATGCATTAACAGTTATATATATTGAAAAAGACTTTTAAGGAACTATGGTTGAAGTCAATTTATAATAACAGCTATCCTGCATATTCATTCAAGTTCAGGCATTCGCTGGAAATCTGCTTGGGGGTATCATAGTGAAAGCGAAAAAACACATCAAAAGGACTTTTAGCAAATTTGTCATCACATACTTGACAAAACTTAATTCGGCATTTAAGAGGTTTTTTCTGATGGGAATATATAGGAGCTGCAAGTTTGATGAATTAATCTGCTGATCCCAAACCTGATTGACTTGATGCTAGAGTGAGAACTAAAAGCAGAATTTTGCATTGAAGATTGTGTATTTTGCAAAAGTGAGACTATTGCTGCACAGATACCCATGGAGTTGGAAGACTGTTAACATGAGGGTCCACAAAGCAGTAGTGGGTCCTCCCTGTCAGCCTTTCTCTGCTTGAAGATCCTCTGCAGCTGAGCTCCTATACCTTTAGACAAAATTCCAATTGCCCATTGAGGCCCTTCAGATAAAGTCAAGGTTTGAATACCATATCCTTCTCAGGAGGGCTGACGATACTTACACAGCTTGTGATACTTCCGGTCTTTCAAAATTGCAGCTATTTGCGAACCTTACAGTTCTTGCAGTTTACAAGTTCTGCAGTTCTCACAAGAACCCTGAACCAACTATTGTCCTCTTCTGTGTCTACTGTTAGTGCGGTGCCACCACTACACTAAAGCGCCCCATAAGCCTTGGATTGCCTGAGTCGTGGCATAGGTGTATTAGAGGCCCCCGAGTAGACACTTGGGTGTTAGTAATAATGGTACATTGGATATAGATGGAACTTTCAAAGACAAAGAGACTAGAAGTAAGGGCCCTTTTGGAGTTCATATTCATGTGGATCCCATAGTTGATAGATCTGGCAATGTTGCTTGGATTTCTGGCTCTCAGGATGGTGTTAGATGTATAACTGTGAGAGATGTGAATGCTCTGAAGTCGAACATGGCCAACCTTTCGGGGTACCTTTGGCAATTCAGTGTGAGTACCTAAGCTATTTAATGCACAACCCTCTTAATACCCTTCAAAAATTGACCCGAGTAGGGAAGTTCTAGTATAAAATATAAGAGCAGCTTATGAACAGTCAATAATGATTTACCAGATACTTTGCATTGCAGTTCAAATTCTAAAGAAAATCTGTGAAGAGAACGTTTAAAACATTATGCAGAGAAAGGCTAAGTGAATAGATGTGCGTGCTTCATTCTGTGGTTGAAGGCCTGCCACAAATACCTGTAAATATCTACGGGGCATTAAAACTACAGTGGCTAACTAGACATAAAAATCTGTCTCATCAGCTTTTGTGTGTTTGATGTCTCGCCCTAAGTGGCAAGGGTATGTCCAGATGGGGGTCCCGTACTCACTGTGCCTGACGAGCCCCAATTAGGATAAAACCAATCCTGGGTTACTTGTGTTTCAGTTCAAGAAGGACTTAGCCTGGCAGTTCAGGCTGGACTGGTCCTATTGGGGCAGGGTTAAGACTGATTTGCACTATGGCTGTGACCAAACTGAGGTGGCATGGTGGGCAAAAGAACGATGGGTTGGAATGCTATCCGAGCAATTGCCAGTGGTTATTCAAGCATTCCTCCCATAACCTTTTGTTTGTTTGAGTTGTGGTTAGTGAGGGGGTTGGACGATCAGGTGTAACTAATTGCACACGAGTTGTGGTATTGGAAGTAAAACATGCGGCACGGAGACAGTGCTGTGGGAGAATAGACAAGTCAGAAAAGGTGTGGTTATGAAAGAGAGATAGAAGTTGCAGATGTCCACAGGGGCCTGTCCTTCCTGTGAGTAATACGTAGGACCTGCTGTAGATGTTTCCACCAGGTAAACCTGGTCAGTCAACCACTGTGGCATCACTTCCAGGTTGTTGTAACAGCAGAATGATGGGAATGAGGTTCAAGCTCATGGACCCATCTGCACAGAGCGCACGTCTAGCAGGGACGGTGCCGACTGCCTGCTAATGGGAACAAACACCAAACTCAAGGGATTCACTTGTCCCACCAGGCAACTCTGATGCACCGCTCAGGCAGCCTGGTGCAGAAATATTCGTTCTAGTTAATGAGAGAGCTGATCTGACAATGTAGCCTTCTTTGTTGAGGACAAATTACCAATAACAAGTATAGCAACTGAGAAGAACACAGGCATAGGGTGTTAATCATTTGAAATCCTCTCCCCCTGCTTCTATTAAGGTGCTCACACAACTACTTAATGTACACTGGGAAATGCCACATCCTATTTGTTCAATCAACTTTAAATTTAGTTGTCAATAAAAAGTACACAATAGAAATGAAAATACGGAAATTCAGATTTAAGAGAATGAAGCCCAGAGACTGCTGATACTCCAGACAAAAATAAAAGAAATGGTGATGTATTTACAATTTCTGTGACTTCTTACTGCTATCATCAGTTACAACGTGGTATTTGTGATCTACGTTCAACAATCTGTATTCACGCCTCTCCTGTGCAACATGGACATACAACAGCAAAAATTAATGCAGAAATAAAATATAATTCTATTTTAAAAATGTTATGGACTTTAAGGTATCCAACAGCAAGTTTAACAGCTGCACTAACTCGAGAAGCAGTACATAGATTTAGAACCCTACAATGTTAGTGATGCATACAGGTTCACGAACATGAATCATCTATATGTTTTTCCAATAAAAACAAGTCTCACTAGGTCTGCAGTATAGGTTGTCCCTTTCACAAAAAGACAAAACGCATAGCAGAAATGTTCCCTTAAGCCGGCCTATGATATATCAATTTGCCCGCTTGCCCAGGGCTTTGCAAAATTGAAACTAAGTTAGCACAAGTGCGCTGCTGCCAATTAACTTCATGTTAATTGTAGATCTTAGAAATAGGTTGATAAAAAATATGACAAGACTGGTAAAACGTCATCCTGAATGTATAATTAAGACTTCTTTGACATTACCACTGAAATAATTGTTTATTGGATTGCCAGTGTTTGCTTATAAAATATGTAAGCAGGATTTGTAACTCCAGCTGTAAAGGTGCATCAACACACAGGCTGTTATGCATCAATGCATATCCCTATAGACCCAGAATGAGTAAAACCCTTTGATGCCTCAGGCCCCCAGCGCATAGGGTTTGTGGTTTATAATCCTCCACGAGGAAGATATTATTTCTAGAACTACATGTTTGATTGATGTTACATGATGTATTCCACCCACCTCTCACCAAGTTCAGTGTAACTGACACGTTTTGATAGTTCTTTGCAGAAACCAGCCAGCGAACAGATATTGACTTTATTTCACACACTGCTTTCACTCTCAAAATTGTGAAAATGTATTTCATCACTGGGTTAAATTCTAAGTCCAATAGTGGGTTCACAACTCAGTTTAAACAATATGTAAGAACATTGCAATGATCTTTCTGTTTCATCTCTCCCCCTCCTTATCCTCTTTGTTTCCTTTTACTTCTGGCCTAATTTCAGGTGAAAGCCAAGTTCCAGTTTACAAATTGTCCCTAGGACCATTACAGCATTATTCATTACTGTAATGACTGAACTAAAATGATAAAACAAGTTTAGAACATAGTGTGACTCTCCCTAGGAGGTGTGTGCAGTTAATAGCTGACTTAAAAACCAAAACCAAGTCAGGATAAATTATCAAGTGATAAATCTTGAAGCCTCTACATGTTGATATTAATTGTGCTGACTGGGTGGTAGAAAGTCTTTCACTCTCCTATTTCAGATACTTATAGAGCACAACCAATGTAACACAATCAGGATTTATATGAAGTCTGCTGGTTAATTATTCAGTCATTTTCAAACAATGGCTAAGCAAGTATTCGATCGAAAAGAAAGGGAAAGTTTATAGAAGAGTGAGTGTGATTTTTTTGTTTTTTTTATTCTATATAGAAGAATTACTTTAACTGTGTAAATCACGATCGAGAGACCACATAGCATATATTACGTAAGGCAAACCTGCTGATTAGTGGTATTTGAAATACTGTTCGCAGAAACCTTCTCACGTAAAAATGAGCAAAAATGCCTGCTATTCCCCTTAAGCAAACACTGCCCACATCAAACAGGATGAGATGACATTCCCACAGAGATACTGTACCCTACTAAAGGCTTGTTGTATTAGTCATTTTTCTGATGTACTGAACTAGTATTGTTCCCATTGCTTTGAATTCGATTTCCTTTTGTGTGATTTGCTTGTGCTCGTGAAAGGTGCTGGAGTGACAGCCCTTGAAACTTAAGTCCTCCTCCCTTCTGCCACAGACCGGATTATGCATAGGAGCAGCGCTTTACATGCACCCCCAATACTTGGCCTAAAATCAGAATTATGCATCTCTCGTTGCTACCAGCTAGTGGTACAACCACGAGTGTATCTTATGCAGAGAGAAATGTCAACACATAAAGAAAGGAATCTTAACCTGGTAGAAATCTATTGTTTTTTCAGTTCACAAACATTCCCAGTAGTATGCTTGGAAAGCTGCGCTAGGCGCAGGCTTCAAGGCGTGCTATCGGGGACGTCACGTGACATCTTCCGTAAGGTCCTGTTCCTACTGTGCGAAGTTCTTCCGCACCAGGGGAGTGGAGCCTCTTGTGCAAATGCAGGTCCTTTTTCTTAGTGGGAAAAACTTTTCTCCCCACGGAGAAAGTTTTTCCCTACACTGCGTGCAAATTCTAGGGGTGATCCTTTCCCCTTCCCATCTTTGAAAAATGTGCTCTAACCCTTGGCTGAAGTAAATCTGCAACCATTTCCAGGGTGGAAAGGGATCTGAGAGGAGTTTGGAAGTCCTCACAAACTTACGTTTCCGGGTGTCCCCAATCCTCCATCTCAAACCATGTCTTGGAGTGCCCACTCGCATCACTTGAGTTGAATTTACTACTGCGGATTTCTCAGCACTCCTACTGGGGAAATCCGCAGTATTAAATTAATTTACTCCTGCCCGAAATCTCTGAAGGTGTAAAGGAGGTGTTTTCGGCCGTAAACTTTCCTTTACAGGCATAAATACCTTTGATAAGCCACTCAGTACTACTCTGGGATTTAGATTATAGTCAAATTACACAGTTATGTTTTTGTTTTGAAGCTTTTTGTTGTGGTGTAAGCATAAATAAATAAAAAGAAGAATGTGACACCACCATTGCCACTGCGATAGTGAGTTTGTAAATAATGCTTCAGTAATGTCTTACGGTCAACTTACAAAATGTAAGGCTAAAGGTAAGAAAACTGCTCCTAGATGATTAGCACACATTTAGTGGATTTCCCATTTTTAAGCAATTTGCGAAGATTTTCACAAGTACTGTCGAAAAACTAAAAAGATTTCCAGAAGTACTGCTGAAAAAACTAAGAGTAATTAATTATACAATGGATGAGATTAATTCAAGCGTTCCATCCATCACTTTTTTGTATACTTTAGTGTGTCGCCCTAAGTGGGAATAGTATACCCTGACGTGGATCCCGCGCACACTGTGTCACTGGAACCTAGCTGTACCTGGCTGATGAGCCCATAACTCAGGCGAAATCGGTCCTTGGTTGCTTGTGTTCCGGTTCAGGGAGGACCTGGCTTGGCAGTTCAGGCTAGACTGCTCCGAATGGAGCTGGGCCAAGACTGATTTTCATATGGCTAGGTCGAAACTGAGGTGAGATGGCGTGCAAAATATTGATGGACTGGGATATGGCCACAAATAATAACCAGTGGCTGAGATTAATTCAAGCATTCCATGTATCACTTTTTTCTATACTTTAGTGTGTCACCCTAATTGGGACTGATATGCCCAGATGTGGGTTCTGTGCACACTGTCTTACTGGAACCTAGCTGTACCCGACTGATGGGCCAATAACTAGCGCAAAACCAGTCCTGGATTACTTGAGTTCCGGTTCAGGGAGGACCTGGCTTGGCAGTTCAGGTTGGGCTGCTCCAATTGGAGCAGGCTCAAGACTGATTTGAATTTGGCTGGGTCCAAACTGAGGTGACATGGTGTGCAAAATAAGGATGGATTGGGATGCGGCCCGAGTAATTACCAGTGGTCGAGATTAATTCAAGCATTCCATCCATCACGTTTTTTGTATACTTTAGAAAAAACTAAGATCAAAGTTTTCTTTTCTATCAAACATAAAAAATGTGCATGCAGGTTTTCCACCTTGGAACACTTGCAAGTCCACCCCTAATCGTACATTCATTACTGTAAACACACCACCATCTAGGCACAATTTATGTAGTCACATACTTCATTTGTAAGGCCCAGAATCCTTCAGTCGTGACTTGTGAGTCTGTGAAATTTTGACCTCACAGGTTCATGTTTTTTTTGCACGTTGGCTAAATGTAGGTTTGCAAAAAGGTTTGTGAATCAGGCTTATAACCCTACTAGTTTCTGGGCTCACAGTCTGCCTCTTAATGGATTGTGCATGCTTGACATTATCAATGAGATAAATACGAATAGTAAACACATTCCCTGGGCACAAAGTGGCTCACATCTTTATCATGTGTGTAGAGGCAATTTCTTAGGCACCGCATGCTACACTCAGGCTGATTAAGAGCATTGTAGATACCCAGCTATCACTGCATTGTTGCAGGCCTAATCGCATGATCCTAAACACATATGACAGAGTGCTAGAAAATCACATAAGCAGCTTCTAGTGTTTTGTATAAAATCAAGCACTTAGCGCCTCGAGTACTGCATTATTTAGCCAGTTGCCAGTTGCACCTACAACAAGTGTCTCACTGATGGGCCTCTTTGAGCAGGACTGTGATGGTCGGAATGAAAAGCTCAAAGCAATACTTTCACAAAAATTGAAATGGTATTTTTTTGGGGGGTGGGGTGAGGGGGTACTTGTACAGATGAAAACCGAAAAGTATGCTAACTTATGATGTCTGCATAAAAATACAGCCGAGTCCCTATTGTACAGATCAAGGTCATTGTCAAGTGTGTGCGAGGAGAGGAAGAGCACACTGCAGGTGTAAGTAGTCAGCAGGGTGGAATGAAGTGCCTCTCTGGTGGCTGACAGCTGGCCTGCCAAGCAGGATGTTCTCATTGAGTGAGACAGTGACACACAGGCCTTCATGAAGCAGTTATCTGTACGGCTGTGTGCAGGGCCGGACTGGCCGCAGCGGGCATCGGGCATTTCCCCGGGAGGCTGGAAGTATGGGAGCTGTTTTTTTATAGCGGTGGGGGCCGTTTTGTTACTGAGGGCTGCTGGTTTTGCAGCGGTGCTGCAATGTCGGCACCCAGAAGCAAAAGCAGCAGCGCTTCACACTTGCCCCTTTCCCCCTGGGTGAGGTGGGGGGTGCGGTTGGTCCGACAAAATTGCCAGGGCCGCTTTTGGTTCTCAGTCCAGCCCTGGCTGTGTGTTTCCACTGAAATGGTATCTGCTCGCCAGTTCTTTTCTCTATATAGTCTTATGAGCTTGTAGGAACAGAGAGAGTTTGGGCTTGTTGGGTGACTGGGAGACGTAGGAGATTAGGTGAGAAATGGGTCTAGTGAGTCGCTCTTTAGACGGACGGAATTTCTCTCTCGTACTCGTGCTGTCCTGGTTAGGTTTTGGGTGCAAACAACTTGGGAGGGCCTGACTTGTAGAGACATCACTGAGAATGGTGCTTCTTGGTCATCTGGAGGAAGAGAAGGGTGCTCCACCTTCCAGACCCTTATCCGAGCTGCCCCGCTCCCCTAAGACCACAAAGCATAGACTGAATAGAATTTATGAAAATGTGGGTAGGTAAATATGTGTAGGAAGAAAAGAAACAGAATGAAGAGTGTAGCTACGATTCAAACAGGGCAGTAAGAGCTTAGCCTCAGTAATGCTGGATGGTATGTAGCCTTTACCACGCAGTCTTTACCAGGTATGACCTTTACCACGCATGACCTTTACCACACAGGTAACTGTAAACAATAGGTTTTACCTTACCAAGGCATCCTTTACCACACTGTTTTTTACCAAGCAGGTAAGTATAATTTTCATGTTAGTTTGAAAAAAAAAAAGTTTAAAGAGATAAACAGAGGTAAAGATAATTTTAGGGTTAAGGGGTGGGTATTGGTACAGGGAGGTATTAACGCCATACATCCATGCTGGAGACCAAGTTAATGCTCAATGTACTACAGCAGGGTTTAGGGGTGGATAGAGGTAAATGTTTTTTTTTAGGATTTAGGAGAGGATAGAAGTAAAGGGAGATGGAGATTTGTTAGGGTTTAGAGGAGGGTAGAAGTAATGGATTTAAGGAATTAATGAGTTGGGGATTTGGGGGTTTCTGCCTATATATATATATATATATATATATATATATACATATATATATATATACATATATATATACATACATATATATATATTGTACTGGCGGTCACCAGTAGGTAGTTCTAGTTAGGACCATGTTTCCATAGGAAAAGCATTTTTGACTTCCTAGAACTTTGGTGCAGTTTGACGAATCTTCATGAAATGTTCCCCCCTCCCACCAAAATGGCCCATTGATTCTTGTTGCACACAGAAAGTTTCGGGGGGATTTGTGAAGCGGGGGCTGAGAAAAATGGGATTGAAAAAAGGTGTGCGTTTGCAATGTTAATTCCCATAGGACCTGTCAACACGACTACAGCCCAAACCACTGAACGGAATTATACTAAATTTGGCAGCAAGCTAGATTTAGTTACGCAGATTACGCTTTTAGTTATTTGGTGTAAATCCGTTCAGTAGTTTTTAGGAAATTAGGAAGAAAAAGATGGTGATATCTCTGGTGGCTGCGGATATTTTGCATCGACATCGCGTTTAATCGTGATTACGCCAGCCGAAAGGGATGCTGTGATTGGACAGCCAGAAGGTGAATATAAATTTGTGGCCACCATTTTATGACTCGGGAATGGTTCTCGGGGAGAAAATGTGTGTGAAAAAGTGATTTAAGAGGTCAGGGTGGAGGTATTTGACCCTATGTTTGAGAAATGGATGTGTTAATGAGACAAATTATGTGACCCTAAAACTTTTTTTAATTATGTGCGATATGTGAGAAGATGCCGTGACCGCCAGCGCGCCCCCGTGTTACGTCGCGGCCACGTTGCGATTACCGCGACATCATCGTGAATATGGCAAAAATTTAAAAAAATATATAAATTCACACACCCACTCTTAGTTTTACTTACACACTGACACACCCACTCACAGACACTCATGCACCTATTAGTACACACCCAGTCAGAGACTTGTACACCCACTCACAGTTGATTTGAGTTTTATATAGCGCTGGCTAGACCCGGAGGTATCAGAGCGCTTTACATAAGGTTCCACAAAATTACAAGTTACATCAGTTACAAGAAAACATTTCAAGAGCGTCGGAAGATGAAATAAATGGAGCTTAGAAGGGAAAGGGGGTGGGGTAAAGGTGTAGGAGGGAGAAAGGATGGAGATAGGATGGATGGAGAGACGAAGGAGAGTCTGCCCAAAGTCCGGCTGGGTAGGTGACGGCCGAGGGGGAAGTCCACAGCCCATCTCCTCTATAGCTATCAGGTAGCTCCACCGGGCATTAGTCAAGCGGCTAGGTCTCAATGAGAAAACAATTAGAGAGCAAAGAGGAGGGATAAATGGAGCATAAAGGAGAAAGTGAGTGGAGTAAAGGGGTAGGAGGGAGAGTACGACGGAGAGACGAAGTAAGGTCTGCCCAATGTCCGGCTGGGTAGGCGACGGCCGAAGGGGTAGTCCACAGCCCATCTCCTCTATAGCTATCAAGTAGCTCCACCGGGCATCGGCCAAAAAGCTAGGTCTCAACGGTCAGAGGTAGGTTCACAGATTCGGTATCCTGAAGGGTAGGTCGGATGGGGGATGTGATCAAGGTCTGGTCAAAGTCCGGTTTTTTCTCAGAGGAGTAGCACGACGTGGTAGGGAACACTGTGGCAGCCATCTTGGGGTCAGGCAAGGGATTCTGACCTTGGAGTTAGAAACAGCCGGTTCCCATTTTAATCTTTCGCTCGAGGGGAGGGGGTGTTTGTTGTGCAATGGAGCAGCTTGAGGCCGGAGTCAGTGTCCGCTTGCCTCCCGAGGAGGAGAGTATTTCTGCGTTATAGCTGCCACGGGGAGAGACGTACGCCATAATAGGATCAGGCGGGGGACCTCTAGTATCCCACTCGGTTGCTTGTGACGCTAAACGAGGACTTCCCTTGAGGCCTGAGCTGTTGCTGCTATTTCAAACAAATAGGCTGAGAATGAAATGATTGTCTCCACATGTCCCCACTACTGTGCTAGTTGATAAGATAACCTCAGCAGGAGCATAGAACCTTAGTGCAGCCAGGCAGATTCCTAGCAGGCCACATCCCAGGTGGGCCAGGGGTATAGTCCAACCTTTCTTTCACATCATAGACTGAATGGAGACTAAAAGTGCTTTATTGCAGCTCGACCCTTCCAAGATGGCCGCCCCCACAATATAGCCAGCGAAGAGTCCTACCTTTCTTTTCACAGTCCAGACAATTAGGGCTTGAAGCAAAGGTAACACTCCGCCACTAACACACCAACTCAGACACTGATGCACCCATTGTAGACCCACTCAGAGACTGACACTCCTACTCACAGACCCACTCAGAGACTTATGCACCTACTCACACATCTAGTGAGACATTGATGGGCCCACTAACAGACCCACTCAGACACTGACATACTCACTGAGATACGTACCCACTCACAGACTTAGTTACCCAATTACAGAGCAACTCAGAGACTCATGCCCCCATTTGAACACCCACATAGAGACCTATGCAACGATTCGCAGACTCACTCAGAGAATCACACACCACGTACAGACACAATCAGAGACACACCAATCACAGACCCACTCAGAGACTGACACATCTAGTCACAGAGCCACTTGGAGACTCATTCACCCACTCACACATCTACTCAGAGACTGATACACTCACTAACAGATCCACTCAGACACTGATGCATTCATTGATGTAGCAACTCAAAAACGTAGACACCAAGTTACAGACCCAGTCAGAGACTCATGCACCCATTTGGAGACCCACTCAGAGACTCATGCACCCACTTGAAGACCCACTTAGAGACTCACACACCCATGTACAGACCCACTCAGAGACTCACACATTCGCTCCCAGACCCACTCAGAGACTGACACAATTATTCCCAAACCCACTCAGAGACTCATGCACCCAATCACAGATCTAATCAGACACTAATGCACCCACTAACAAACCCAGTCAGACACTGATGCACTCACTGACATACCCACTCAAAGACTTAGGGGCCGATTCACAGAACTAATCTGAGACAAAATCCTAAACTTACTACTTTTGGTATTCACAGAAGGCATTTACGATTTTTGGTATTCACAGAATGCACTTACGACTCCTAACTTTACGTCCGCACTCGGGCCGTAATTTCCGCACCCGGACCGTACTCTCCGCACCCAGAGCATACTCTCCGCACCCGGACCGTACTCTCCGGCTAGAGCCGTACTCTCCGGCTCGAGCCGTAATCTCCGGCTGGGGCCAGATGAAGTGTAATCAATGGGCCAGATTGCAATTTTTACAAAAAGGAACATTAGGAATGTGTAATAAATGGTAGAGGAGGTCATGAAAAACAGTTTGGCCAGACACTACATCATAACCCAGAAAAGTTTTCTCCTTTGCATCATGGTACATGCAGTGCACAATTTGCGCTCCCCTCAGTGTTGACTGTGCAGTTAACACTGTTATGTTTTTTGATAGGCAATGTTGATGTTGCCTCAAAATGTTTTGTGTCCTTGCATGTCGCGGGTACTTGGGCCTCCCACACGAGTGAGGCACCATTTTTATTGGGAGACCTGGGGGAACGCTGGGTGGTAGGAAATTTGTGTGAGCCCGGTGATGCCACACTTTCCCACACAAAAATGTGTGAAAAAAGTGATTTTTTCAGCTAAAATTGAGGTTTGCAAGGGATTCTGGGTAAGGAAACGTTGGGGGATCCACGCAAGCCGTACCTCCTTGGAAGCCCCCGGGTGTCTAGTTTTCAGAAATGTATGAGTTTGGTAGGTTTCCCTAGATGGCCGCCGAGCACGGGGCCAAAAACCCAGGTGACCCCCCTTGCAAAACCAGGTGGTTTTGAGATAGGCAATTTTGATGTCGCCTCACTACGTTTTGGGCCCTTGCCTGTCGCGGGTACTTGGGCCTCCCACCCGAGTGAGGCACCATTTTTATCGGGAGACCTGGGGGGACGCTGGGTGGTAGGAAATTTGTGTCAGCCCCGTGATGCCACAACTTTACCACACAAAAATGTGAAAAAAGTGATTTTTTCAGCAAAATGTCAGGTTTGCAGGGGATTCTGGGTAAAAAAACGTTGGGGGATCCACGCAAGCCATACCTCCCTGGAATCCCCGGGAGTCTACTTTTCAGAAATGTGTGGGTTTGGTAGGTTTCCCTAGGTGGCCGCCGAGCCCCGGGCCAAAACCCAGGTGACCCCCTTGCAAAACCAGGTCGTTTTGAGATAATGTGTTGTTTATTTCTGCAGCGTGAAAATTTTGGCACAATATTGCAAGGAAAATGTGACAGACATTTTGAGGTTTGCAGGACATTGTGGGTAACATAACTTGTTGGGATCCACAAGAGAGATATCACCATGTACTCCCATGGGTGTTTCGTTTACGACAATATCTACAGTTGGTAGGTTATTCTTAGACGGAATGTACACCTTGGCAGACTAAAAAGACAAAGATTACTGCACAGCCATCTATTCCTCAAGCACACACACATACTGGTTGGATTTGGCATGAGGGCAAGTGATGGTTCAGTATATACAATTTTATTAACAAGAGATTTCACAAAAATGAAATGCACTGTCAATAATTGAAAGGACAAAAAACTGAACCAGTGACTCGCAGCTCGTGAGCTGTAAAGCCACGTCAAGGCCCCAACCGCTTTACAGGCCATTCACACACCTTTCATACGTGATACACACAAGACCATTCACACCACCAGGCACGAAACAAACACATTACAATATTCACAAAAAGGGACAAGGTACACCCTGCTTGAGAAAGACAAAAAAAAATATTACTGCACAGCCATCTAATCCTCAAGCACACACACATACTGGTTGGATTTGGCACGAGGGTGAGTGATGGTTCAGTATATACAATTGTATTAACAAGTGATTTCACAAAAATGAAATGCACTGTTAATAATTGAAAGGACGAGAAACTGAACCATTGACTCACAGCTCATCAGCTGTAAAGCCACGACAAGCCACCAACCTCTTTACAGGCCATTCATACACCTTTCATACGTGTGACACATACAAAACCATTCACACCACCAGCCGCGGGCCAATCACATTACAACACTCACACCAGCAGACAGCGCCATTCAAGGGCCCATCACTTTCACACGCCCACATTCCTAACACAGCAACCACACAAGCTGATGGATTGCGTGGAGTGTCGCTCGGCTAGCAGTGTGTGTAGTGACCAGCAGCAAGTCACTACTCACACACCGCCAGCCGAGCGCCAGTCCACGCACACCGCCAGCCAAGCGCCACTACACGCACACCGCCAGCCAAGCGCCACTCCACGCACACCGCCAGCCAAGCGCCACGCCACGCACAACGCCAGCCAAGCGCCACTCCACGCACACTGCCAGCCAAGCCCCACTCCACGCACACCGCCAGCCAAGCGCCACTCCACGCACACCGCCAGCCAAGAGCCACTCTACGCACACCGCCAGCCAAGCGCCACTCCACGCACACCGCCAGCCAAGCGCCACTCCACGCACACCGCCAGCCAAGCGCCACTCCACGCACACCGCCAGCCAAGAGCCACTCCACGCACACCGCCAGCCAAGCGCCACTCCACGCACACCGCCAACCAAGCACCACTCTACGCACACCGCCAGCCAAGCACCAGCCTACACACACCACCATCACATTTAGGATTTTTTTATACAAAAAGAAAACACAAACAAATTGCAAATAGATACAATTCTACTAACACAAAATCAGAAACTAAATACATTGCACTAATGCCAACCTTGAAACAGAACAACAATTCTTAAACATTACAGACCAGGCAGTTCACTTTACCACTCATGGTTGCTCCCAATAATTCTTTTGCTTGTGGTACGCTCTATAACAAGCAGGCACACACAGCCCAGGGTTAGAAGGACACTCAGGGCAGAACATACGAGTCTCCTTCCGCGTACCTCTTCGCCAACAGACTCTACATCTCCTAGTGGGAAAGTCTTTTGAGGGTGTAGGAGGAATGTGATCAGGAAAGTGGCGATCTTTCAATCGAGCCACATCCTCCACCACTCCAACTCTAGGAACACTTGCCTGTTCCACAACAACAAGGCAGCCTATGACAGACTGCTGAAACTGAACAAAAGTCAACTTTGACGCAGGAGAACACTCCTTGAACACAACAAAAGCATTGAAAGTTGCTAAATTGAAGAGATGGATGGCCAACTTCTTATACCAAATGTAAGCCTTACGAATAGCAGTGTAAGGTTCCAACCTCTGATCTACTCTATCAACACCACCCATGTGCTTATTGTAGTCTAAAATGCACACAGGTTTGCGCACTTCAGCAATCTGACCCCAAACAGCCACAGGTGAAGTACTCTCATCATGGATGGTAGTCAGCATGTACACATCCCTCCTGTCCACAAATTTCACAGCTAGTAGTTCATCACTACGCAAGGAACTGCACTGTCCCCTCTGAAGTTTTTTGCAAACAAGCTCTTTTGGATAACCTTTACGGTTAGAGCGGATTGTGCCACAAGCAAAAGTGTCCACTTTGAACAATTCCTTAAACAATTGCACAGCAGTGTAGAAGTTATCAAGGTACAAATGGTGGCCTCTGTTAAACAGTCCTCTAGCAAGATCCCACACAATTTTCTCTGAAACTCCAAAAGTGGACGGACAACCAGGGGGTCAATAGTGGAATCCCTACCAGTGTACACACGCAAATTAAAAACATATCCTGTCCTACTCTCAGACAACATATACAGCTTAATTCCATAGCGTGCCCTCTTGCTAGGAATGTACTGCCTAAAAACCAAACGGCCCTTGAACAGGACCAAAGACTCATCAATAGATATTTCTTTCCCTGGAGTATAGATCTCTGAAAATCGATCTACAAAGTGATCAAGAACAGGCCGAATCTTAAAAAGACGGTCACATTCAGGGTGATCTCGTGGCAACGCCAAACCATTATCAACAAAATGCAGCATCCGAAGCAAAAGTAAATACCGATCACGAGTCATAACTGCAGGAAATATGGCCGTTGCCATCAAGGGACTGGTAGACCAATATGAACCCATGGACGGCTTCCTTATCAAACCCATCAAAAAGTCAAACCCAAAAACTTCTTCATCTCTTCCAGATTTGTGGACTCCACCGGGTAGCTCTAGAATGGGGCCTAAGTCTGGCACTGTTGTCCCTCAAAAACTGTTCAGCATACAAATTAGTCTGCTCAACAATCTCACCCAAAAATACATCATCCATAAACAACTGAAAATACTGTATAGGCAAATAATGTTCACAATCCACTCTACACCCTGCATAACCACTAAAGGCAGGCAACACCGGCTGCACCATGTTTGGATCAACCCAGAATCCAGCACTTCCAGTAGAAAGCCTAGCAGCCCCACGCTGCAATCCAGATGCCTCTTGCACCATCGGCACAGTAGTATCATCCGCACTGAGAGTAGATTCATCCACACCGGGAGTACCTTCATCTGCACTGAGAGTACCTTCATCATCCGATGATTCCATGTGGAGAGAAAACTCACTGCCTGAATCTTCCCCTCCCTCCTCTCCCTCAGACGCACTGTCAGTCTCATAATCCTGCTCAAAGGAAGATTCAAGAAGCAAACCAAGCACCTGCTGAGCAGTCATTCTACGGCTAGCCATAATGCTTACTAATAAAGGTTACTTGTCAAACAAGTCAACAACAACAAACCCTTTGTAAAAAAAGAAATAAACAAAATGTAGCTTTATTACAAAGACCTATATACTCCAACACTATACCACTCACGTGACAGAAGCAGCTAGACTCACCACCACCTACTCTGCACAGACACAGTGAAGATCAACAATATCCCACTAAAAAGAAGAAAAAAGAATTACACATAAGACAATGCAAAACATCGCAAAGAATTTCATGCTCTGAAAGCTTACAAATATGCTGCCATTATGACACCACTTACAAAAAAATTCATTCATGAGTGACAATAATACACATTTGGAATACACACAACAAAAATATTTTTCTTACCAAATAAATGCAATTACGCAAAACTGCAGAACAACCACTGCCGAAACCGCAAACAGGAATCAAAAGCTTTACACTAGAATAAAAAGGAGGAAAAAACATTACAAACATAAAATGCAAATAATGCACCAGTCCACACACAATCCACCAGCCAAGCTAAGGGGTAGGTGGGCCAAAGAGTATAAATACAATATTCACCCCCGTAAAAGGGAGCAACCCGTGCCATTTTGGCCACTCCCAACACAAAAATAAAAAAACCTGGTGACTACTGGCTTCTGCCCTCCTTGGGGGCAGATGGGCCTAAAAACATACTGCTATTCTGCCACCCAACGAGGGCAGAAATGGCCAAAATCATCCTCCCATAAAGGGGAGCGACCCTTGCCCAAGGGGCCGCTCCCAACATAAAAACCCTGGTGGCCTAGTGGACCTACAAAAAACAAATCAGCCAATCTGCTCCTCAGGATGGCAGAAACGGCCAAATTAATGCTCCCCAAAGGGGAGCAACCCCTGCCCAAGGGGCCACTCCCCTCAAACAAATCCCTGGTGGTCTAGTGGGCCCAATTTTAAAAAAACTTGGCGATCTGCCCTCCTGGGGGCAGACACAGCCACAAATATTGCCCCCAAAGGAGAGTGACCCTTGCCCAAGGGGTCACTCTCCACAAATAAATGCCTGGTGGACTAGTGGGAAGATACCTTAAGGTATCTTCTGCACACGATCTCTCACTACTCAACTCTACTCTCAACTCTATTCACAACTGGATGTTAGATCACCAACTCATTCTGAATCCCGCCAAAACTGAATTCCTCCTCCTCTCTACCTCTCTCTCACCTCCTCCTGTTCAATCTTGGATGGATCAGATGAACCTACTCAACAACAAACCCATCATTGTCGACAGCACTAAATCCCTAGGTGTCATTCTTGACAAAAGACTCAACCTAATCTCCCACATCAACTCTATTGCTAAGAACGCACGTTACCAGTTGCGCCTTCTACGGGGATCCGTCGGTTCTTCCCGGAGAAAGACTTAAAAACCTTGGTACAATCTCTGGTTCTCTCAAGACTGGATTATTGCAATTCTCTTCTGACGGGCCTACCCAAATCCCACCTCTCCCCTCTCAAATCCATCCTCCATTCAGCAGCTCGCTTCATTTCAGGGTCTAAACGAAGCGACCACGTCACTCCTATCCTGTCCTCTCTTCGATGGCTTCTGATCGAGGCAAGATCTATTTACAAAACTGCCTGCATCACACACGAAGCCTTACACACCTCCTCCCCTCGTTACCTGGCAAATAAATTGAAATTGTCCGGTGGCTCTCGCCCTTCTCGCAATGCGGAAAAGCTTCTGCTTGAGCCCCCGTCTTCAAAAAGGGAAAGATCGATGGCGCAATCCTTCTCAGGAAATGCGGTGAGAATCTGGAACTCGCTTCCCCATTGCTCCGTGCCACCTCCTCTACCCGGATCTTCAAAGCTGACCTCAAATCTCTTCTCTTCCAAAGACACTTTCAGAACTAATACTTTCACTCTCAGCCCCTCTAGGAAGTTCGCTCTTCATTGTAAATTTGTACTTTTTCCTGTACATTCCTCACCCTTGCGTGCTGTGTTGGATTTTATGTTTGTGTACCCTTCATTTTAAGTCTCCTGTTTAATTCACGCCCTCTCTACTCCCTCAAAGAAGTTCTTCCACTATAGGAAATTCTGTACTCCATGCCTATAGAAGTGCCTTCCCAGTGTGTTCTGAGTGACTGCCAATTATTGCAGTATTATACCTCTATTTGTATTTTGTATCTCATGTATGCACACGTGTCACTTTTTCCTCTTGTAATGCATACCTCTTTTTGTATCTTGGTTGTTTTGTTATTTGCACAATTGTCACTTTTTCCTCATGTAATGTAACGTTTCCTTTTGTATTATGCTCACTTGTAACCTTCTCCTCATGTAATGTTACTGTCCTACTGTGAAGCGCTCTGACACCTTCGGGTAAAGTCCACGCTATATAAAAAGGCATTAATTAAAATAAATAAATAAAATAAATAAAATAAAGGGCACTATCATTTGGCCACAAACAAAGCCCCCAAAGGGGAGTGACCCTTGCCCAAGGGGCCACTCCCCACCGTTTCTCCCTGGGTACAATATGAAAACTGCCTCCCCCAGGGGGCAGAGCACAAAACATATGGCCCCCAAAGGGGAGCGACCCTTGCCCAAGGGGCCGCTCCCCAAACAGTATTTTCATTTACATTTAAAAAAAGAATTCCCTGGTGTCTAGTGGGCATTGCTGCTGCACGATCGCATGATCGTGCAGCAGGAATGCACAAAGAGGCATCGGGGAAAGGAAAACCCTTTCCTTTCCTCGATGCCTCTTTTGTTTCAAACCCCCTCTCCCGGAGCCAAAACTCACCTGATTTCCGACGCGCTGGAAGCAAATGGCTTCCAGCGCGTCGGGAAGAAAGGGAACCTCTCAATGACGTCAGCGCGCCTCGTGCGCTGACGTCATTGATGGGGGGGCGGGGAGGCAGGGGAAGCCCTTCCCCTGCCTTCCCAAAAAACCACAACGATCGCATTCCCACGGGGAGCGCCAGCGCTTCCCCGTGGGTGGGTCTTATGACGAGCTGGACTCGTCATGAGCACATGACCACTGTGTGCCATGACGAGTCCAGCTCGTCATAAGCATCGAAGGGGTTAATGGCGCCCTTCCTCACCCAGTAACGCTGGTACGTTTAGGCCCTTTATCGACAGATGGGGCCACGTGGCCTGTTTTGGCTGGGTATACCCCACACCCACGGTATTTAACTGTTGCAGTTGCAGACCTTTGCGTATTACATACGTCCTTGATACGCGTACATAGGGCTGTTATACAGTATGTCACACCCAATTTCCAGGTGGGACCACCTGGCGTTGCTCCGCAACCAGCCGGACCTGGTGGTGTAACTATCAGTCCCGTTATGGTTAATTCAGTGATGGGCAAGCGTCCACAGAATAAGGATGAGTTACCTTATTGGCTTGCTGAAAAATTTGGACAACTAGAGGCTGTTTTTCCAAATACATCTCTTGTGGAGAAACACAGGATATTGACTATTAGTTTGCCTAAAGACTTACTTCCCGAGTTAGCTGATTGTAACACCTGGGGTAAGGTGTTTGCAGCGGTATATTCGAAGTGTTTCAGCACTCCTTCCATGACCGTACTCCCTTCCATGACTAAGCGTGTTCAAGATGAACACGGCACCGAAGCGGCTGTAGAGTTGGGGATGAGACTGGTAGGGGTGTTCGACGTGGTTGCTGATATGATCCTTGCAAATGTCAAGGGTGATGCGGAAAACTTTCAAGCGGCAAACCGCTTGGAGGCTGTCCCTGTTGTAGACAAACCATGCGAATTGCCAAAGATTATTGCAAAGGCTTATAAAACCATTGGCCGCAATAGTCTGGGAGTTAAGCCTTTTACTCAAACTCAATCACAAACGCAACAAAAAGCCCAGACTGATAAAGATGGGCGTCCGTTCTTTTCTAAAAAGAACTGGAAGAATAAAAAACAGGGGCAGCAACAGCAGAAGCAAGGTTCGCGTGCTGGTTCACCGACACCTTGTTCTTCTGAGCGTACTTATGACATGTGCGACCGCGCGAAAATTAAGACTCCTGATAGATTTCAAGTCCCTGATCAGCGTTCTCCTCGTTCTTCACAGGACACATCTGGCTCTCAAGTCGTTGGAGGGGAACGCCAAGATTGTGGCAAAAGTCAACCTGCGCCACAGGGATGTGATCAGCCTCGACAGTTTGAAGTCAAAGGAAAATAAAGGATCTACCTCGTTTTCGTCCCCCGTTTCAGAAGTAAAAAGTTGCCGCTTTAACAGCGAGATATGCCTCAGACAGTGAGAACGCGACTCCTGGATTGGACATGGACAGTGACTCTGCCAATTCTTATTGTGGACAAGTATGAGTGAGTGAACGAAAGAGTATGTCTTGCTCCCGCGATTCCTGAGAGAGTCGGGAGTGTTGTGTTCTGAGTTGTCTGGGTTGGACTGAAGGGTACTCGTACAGTCATTTTACCACCGTTACCTGGTCAAGTTACACCATGTGGCCGATTCTGAATAGTGTCACACCTGCAGTTTCGTGCACCACGATCCACTGCCTTCATCATCTTCTATTGGTCCGCGTGTGGCTAGGAAAGTGATGGACAGTGTAATTGATATTTCACCCATCCGACCTCTCTCTTCCACTATGGATGTCGAGTATATCTATCATCCCGATGAGTCCATGGGTGAGGTGCTGAACAGTCCTCAAGAACATCAGGCGGACTCTGTACTTCCACCTCTGATTAATAGACCTACGAATGGCTACAATGGGGATCATGCCAGCCACTCTTCCGGCCCGTCCGCTCCGACATCCAGCTTGCCAAAACCACTGACTAAATTAAGTATTTTCCTCTCTTGGTTCAAAAAGACTTACCTGGTCCCTCCATGGACCTACATTTGGTTGGTACCTATACTAATTTTCCTCTTAATGTCAATTGGATTTGTGACAGTGTTCTTTTTGCTCATCAATGGTCATTACTTGCCAGAACGCTCTGCTGTGAACTTTGTCGATGGAATTCTGGCCCCTCACACATCATCCCATATCATGAAACGTGATCAGACACTAGTGAACATTTCAGCGTTCCCAGTTCCAGATGGCATCGTTTGGGACAAAGTAGCCTTCGAAATCCATGGTCCGACTGAGGTTCTCAGGGTGCCTTACGTGTTTCGTGTCTCGTTAGGAGATGTGATTCCACGGGACATACATTCTGACGATTGGGATGTATAAGCGGTGCATGCATTGTTTTCAGATTTAAAATATTATGCGGCTTTTGATGCTGAAGATTTGTATTTAAATTTTGCCAATTGTGGGGATCTATTTTGCTATCAACATTATGGGCATCATTTTTTGCACAAAACTAGCACCCCACGTCCCGTTCTTAATTATACTCAATGGGAACATTGTCCTACTCCTGTAAAAGGGAGTTCGAAAACTCTTAAGGGCATATTCACAAGGACTCATCGCCGAGTTATCGCCACCTTAACGCATCAAAAGTGGAGATAGATTTAACGCCCCATTCACAAGCGGGTGCAAACTGCAGACAACGCCAGTATTCCCGCGATAACTGCTGCAAAATTTACCTCCACGGGTGACACCATCAACTAACCCTAATGAGATGCAGAGTAGGTGTTCCCGTGCAAAAACACACGAAAACACCACTACACCACATTCACAACAAACTGCCAGATCTGCGATGCGAACCAAAAGCAAGCGATAAGCCGAGGTAGCAGCAGGGATTTAACACCTGGCTTCTGCTGGTGTTGAGCAGGACGACTACCTGCAGCATGGAGCCCAGGCCAGAGCCACATCTGAAGACCCACAGATGCCATTGAGCCAATGATCATGCAGCTCGGAGACCCATGAGGGCCACAACACCCACCGCCACTACTCCCAGGCCCCCCCCCCGGACCCCGCCCCCGACAAACACATACCGTGCACGACACAAGAGCCACAAAAAGCACATGATGCCGCACAATGACAACAAGAAACACACATGTGTGGTCAGAAGAACGAGAAACAGTCACTCATCATTGAAGTAACAACCAAAAACTTTATTGAAATACAACACAAAACACCAATGCGGAAGACTCCTGTCGGGTCCGTCCGGGACATTGATGTCACAGCCTGGAAAATAAAGCACCAAATCAGAACGTGTGTCATGCGCACATCAAAGGAGCGAGACACAGAGAAACAGAGAAGGAAAGAAAGGCAGAGAGAGAGAGAAGGAAAGGAAGGAGAGAGAGAGAGAGAGAGAGAGAGAAGGAAAGGAAGGGAGAGAGAGAGAGAAGGGAAAGGAAGGGAGAGAGAGAGAGAGAGAAGGAAAGGAAGGGAGAGAGAGAGAGAGAAGGAAAGGAAGGGAGAGGGAGAGAGAGAGAGAGAAGGAAAGGAAGGGAGAGAGAGAGAGAGAGAAGGAAAGGAAGGGAGAGAGAGAGAGAGAGAGAGAGGGAGGGGCACTGCCGCCCCCGCGCACCCAGGCACCACTGCTCACCTGCTGCCACCGGTGTGTCTCCAACCACGTGCCGGTACACACTGCAAGCCTCCAGGTCTGCAATCTGTAAGCGAGGCCAGAGTCAATCATGGCAGAGTCCATCTCACTGCACACGGCAACAACGCCTGTCTGTCCCTGCGCACACATGCAGCCGCTCGCCTACCCCCTCCCGCCGGCCAGCGCTGGCTGTCCGCACTTGCGCACCCAGGCCCCACTGCTCACCTGCCGCCAACGGTGTGTCCACCAGTGGGCACACCACGTGCCCGTGCAAGCTCCAGGCTCCGGTCACGCCACCATGGCATGCTCCACATCATGCGGACCCGCACCGTGGCCCATCAGGTCCCACACATGACGCTGAGTCCTGAGGCATCAATGGCAGAGACCACATCAGTGCACACGTCATCATCGCAGGCTGCACACCCGCTCAGCAATTTCGGTGCCACTAACCCTGTGCAACCCCAGTCAGTGCCACGTGGTGGTAGGCCCGTGATGGCCGCAAGGCTTCGGGTGCCACTAACCCTGTGCAACCCCAGTCAGCGCCATGTGGTGGTAGGCCCATGATGGCCGCATGGCTTCGGGTGCCACTAACCCTGTGCGCAACAACTCATGGGCCCTTTATGATTGAGACTCATGGAACGTCCGTCATCCAGTCACCACCGGCAGTGGGGAATGTGACGTTGTCGGCCCCTTATATTGGTGGGGTCACATGGCCTGTGACGCCTGTGCCGGATGGGTGTGGTGTGTGTGCAAACCTGCCCTCAGGGAGTGGCCATGACATGCTGACAACTAGACCAGTGACCTGCAGACCACTAGCGTGTAAACCTGCGACTTGTAGCTATGTGGGCCCCGCCCTCGGAGCGTAAGCGGAGTGGTCTGGCCTGGCGTATGCCAGACCAGCGCAGGGCTTGCAACAATGCCTCGGGGGCTCTGGGCATGGTTCAGTCCATGTCCGGACAAGGAAGTGACTAATGTGTGTGTCCCTGTTGTAGTGTCTACGGCCCCCGGAACGCAATCGGCAATGTAGCACCCTGTGACTGGAATCCCACTAGATGAGCATCATTGACGTTAGGGGGAATCACTGACCCTACATTCATCCACACATTCATACCTGAATGATGAAAGACATGACACAGCAGTGCATTTCTGAATGTTTAATGCACATCCAGTGGAGCTTTGCAGCTGGAGCAGTACAGGGCCATGCCAACCCCACTTCACAATATGGGCCCGTGGAGGGTCAGCCAGAGTCCATTGGGGAATGACAAGTACAGCGGAAGAGGAAGGGTACAGTCCGCAGTCTGGTCGCCGTGCCATTGGTCACCAAACAGGATATGGCAGTCCATGTCACGGTCCAAGGTGAGTGCAGCAGAGTGTATAGGGGGTCAGTGGAAGGTCATGGGGCCATGTGCGGCACCAAGCTGCAACAGGCCAGGTGGCGGACATGAATGCTAGTGCCTCCTCCTGATCTCAAGCCCATCCACGTCCTCGTCCTCGGATGTGTGCTCTGCCCCATCTGTGGGTGGTGCAGTTCCGGCTGCGGCACTGTGTGCCACTGACACATCAGGGGCCGGAGGTGGATTGTCGGCCGCACTGTGTGGCAGTGACACATCAGGTGCCAGAGTGGAAATGCCTGCTGCACGGTGAGGCACCGACACACCAGGGGGCGGAGATGTGGATGGTGTAGGAGCAGCAGCATTCATCTGCGCCACGCCTTGTGGCAGCAATGCCATGATGAGGATACGCAGGGCATGGTAGATCCCAGCTACATTTTGCTGATGTGCAGCGGTGGCTGCCATCCTTTCCGCCTCCATCCGCACCATGTCCTCCATGAGCCTCCGCATGTGTGCCAGCTCACGGCTGAGATCGCTGGAGCCACTCTGAGCGGACAGGTGTTCTTGTCTCCGAGTCATGACTCCAGCGATGTCAGCCAGGGCTAGTTGGAGACCATGGAGCGGCTTGTGGGTGTCCGTTAGGGACTGGAGGTGGTCCCTGATGGGACTCAGACACCCATGGATGGTGCCAAGTTTGGTAGCCATGAAGTCAAACCCCACCCGCACCTGCTCAGCCATCTCCCTCTGGCCCTCCAACACACGGCGTTGGAAGGCCATGTGTTGTTCGGGGGGTCTTGGGAGACAGACGGGGTTGTGGGTGCCTCCTGCTGACAGACATTCACACACATTAGTCATTCACCCATGCATTCACTAAGACACGTTTAATCACTCACTTATACAGTCAGTCATGCACCCATTAAATCATCTATTCAGACACTCATGCACCCACTCATTCTTCAATATACCTTGGCGTATATATATATATATAAAACATACTTAAACTTTTCAGAAACACACAGTTACTGGATGATGTCATCAGTGATGTCATTTGAGATATCATCAGTGATGTCATCAGTGATGTCATGAGTGATGTAATATGTGACGTCATCAGCAGTGCATTGCGGGGGCGCGAGTTATAGTTAGCTCAACTAACTATAACGGTCGAATTTCTCTGGTTTTGTAAGAGTAAAATGTCCAACTTACTATAACGTCCCTGAAACCTGTGGTTTTTTCAGTGAATTTCTAAGTTTTTTAAATGCTAATTTCTAACTATAAAGTCCCTGAAACCTATGGTTTTTTCAGTGAATTTCAAAGGTTTTTTAAATGCTAATATATATATATATATATATATATATATATATATATGTATATATATATTACCTACTGGCGGTCGCCAGTAGGTAGTTATAGTTAGGACCTTGTTTCTATTCAAAAAGCGTTTTTTCTTTTGCCAATATCTTTGGTGCCGTTTGACGAATCTTCGCGAACTTTTTCAAAACTAATGGGGCGCTCCGGTCAGCTCCTGTCTTGAACGTTTCGGGGTGATTCGTCAGGCGGGGGCTGAGAAAAAAGGGGGGCCCCAAATGCGTTTTCCACTTGTTAATTTCCATAGGAAACTTTAGACAAGGCTACAGCCCGAACTGCTGAACGGAATTACACCAAATTTGGCAAAAAGGTAGCTCTTGGTTCAGAAAGCGCCCTTTTTTTTAAATGGTGTAAATCCACTCAGTAGTTTTTTAAATATTAAAGGAAAAAGAAATTTATATATCTGGGCGGAGCCTAACCACACATCTCATCGTGAGATCTGATTGGCTGTCAGCACTTCATCCAAGAAGTGTTGGCAGCCATCTTGGGACCAATATACATGATAGCACTCCATTAAAATGCATTGTAGTGAATGGAAGGTTTTGAGGGTCACCAAAAGGAGAACGTATAAAGGGTGATAAGACTTTAGTTACGTTATAAATCATTTGTTGATGGTACCATACTAATTTTAGGAATTGTGGTGTGTTCTAAGGTGATTTTACCCTGTGAAAAAGCCTTCTGCTGGGATATCATGAATCATGTTTGAGAGAAAACTATTTTCTCATACTTTTCCCTTAGAGGTTTGGAAGGTGATCTAGAAGCTAAAATGAGAGCATATTTTCTGTAAATTCACATTATCTTTCTCAGTCATGTGAGAATGAAGTCAGACATTCTCAGTAAAACATGTACATCCAACAAGGGCAGAGACTGTCAGTTGATTCCTTTGTGTTCTACTGCAGCTTCCCAGAGTGTTCTAAAGAACAACTAGAGCGCTAACAGTCTTACTTATGACAAAAGTATGGCACACCTGAAGCCATCTTGATTGGAATAAAGTGGTAACACTTAAAACATTTAATTTAAAAAGGAACAAAATGAGGGGGTTCATTTTGCCATAGAAATTATGATTAGTGCTGCAGAAAGAAATATTAGGGCACATTTTGAGTGACTTCTCAAATCCTCTTCTATTTCATTAAAAAAGTCTGACATGCAGACTGAAACATGCACTTTCAATACCAGCAGCAGACTTTCATGATGAGCAGTAGCTTTACTACAGTGATCTAATGAATTTATGGCAAATGTGTGACACATTTGAATCCCTTCTCGATGGAATCAAAGTAAAAAACTGAAAGCATTTCCTACTGAGGAGACTGTAGTAAATGAGGAAATTAGGAAACTTCATAACAAATAAGTCTCCCAAGATGGCCACCAGAGACAAAAAGAGCCCAAATGTAGCACAAATATCACCCAGATGTAGCCCACGTATAGCCCAATGACAGAATGTCCCAGAGTGTTCTAAAGAACAACTAGAGCGCTAACAGTCTTACTTATGACAAAAGTATGGCACACCTGAAGCCATCTTGATTGGAATAAAGTGGTAACACTCAAAACATTTAATTTAAAAAGGAACAAACCGAGGGGGTTCATTTTGCCGTAGAAATTATGATTAGTGCTGAGGAAAGAAAAATTAGGGCACATTTTGAGTGACTTCTCAAATCCTCTTCTATTTCATTAAAAAATTCTGACATGCAGACTGAAACATGCACTTTCAATACCAGGAGCAGACTTCCTAGTGAGCAGTAGCTTTACTACAGTGATCTAATGAGCAACTAGAGTGCTAACATTCAGAATTTATGGCGAATGTGTGACACATCTGAATGCCTTCTTGATGGAATCAAAGTAAAAACTGAAAGCATTTCCTACTGAGCAGACTGCAGTAAAAGAGGAAATTAACAATTTGCGAACAATCGTGACAAGAATTTTCAATTCTATTAAGGACAACGGAGGCGAGGATTATGCTTCTCATTTCTATGCTTTATTACAACAGCAGCCAATAAAAAAACATCTTTTTTATTCAATAAAACTATGAATCCCATGAGCACCATGTGCCATACAACCATAGAGACTGTCCCTATATAAGGTCCAACAGAGGCAAACACTTCCTCTTTCTTTGCGAGAATGCGAACTGTTAAGTCCAACTTTCAATAGAATACTTTATCTTGAACTGGATCCGTGAGGAAAAAACTTTCAGAAGAACCAAACATCTCGAAGACCAACAGGGAAACTTCGGATCTGAGGGACGAGTCCCTGCCTTTTAATCCTGGCGAACGATCGCCACGCCTTGAAGGGGAGAGAACACTCCCAGCGATACCATGAAAAGGAGACACTTCTCACTTGCCATTGGAATCTGTAACAAAGAGAAAATTCCGTAATAACGGTTATCCCCAAACTATGTTCAATCATTAAGAGCTTATAACAAGGGGGAAAATCAATGAAACATAATGCAATCAGAATGCGAAAATAGTAATAATCGTACATTCACATTTATGAATCCGGGTGGGATAATCCTCGCCTCCGTTGTCATTAATAGAATTGAAAATTCTTGTCACGATTGTTCTCAAATTTTTAGTTCTATGTCAGGACCGGAGGCTCCGATTATGCTTGTTCAAAGCTTAGCCACCACCACTGATGCAACATCTACAATAGGTTTGTAATAAAAAGATTTAAAAGTAGACTCAGTTGACCAATCAGCCGTATTCATGATGTCGGCTAGATTTACTCCTAGGGAAAAAGACTTAGACGCCATCGCGCCTCGAACAGAGTGAGCGCCAAACTTAGAGACATCAATGCCTGCTTCATTCATGAGCCAACGCACCCATCTCGCTAAAGTAGCCGGAAAGGGTTTTTGCAATGCAATAAACAGTTGACCTTGCATATCTGAACGAAATTCAGCTGTACTCACCTCGTATGCTTTTACACATTGTACAACACATAATTTTGGGTTATCCGGAAAAGCTGGATAAGACACCGAGGTAGAGTTACATTTGGTACGTCTGGAAATAGTAAAAGTGACCCCTTCCGGGGAAAAACGACGACCAGCCAGATCCAAAGCCCGGATATCAGATACTCTCTTGCAAGAGACTAGACATAACAACATAGCCAGTTTGGCTGAAAGCTGTTTCCGCGACAGGTACTTGTTAGCCGGCCAAGTCTCCAGAAACCGGAGTACCACGGTAACGTCCCACAAAAAGAATATTTCGGGCACGGTGGTCTGACCATCCGGATGCCTCTAAGTAATTTACACACCAAGGGGTGTTCTCCTACTGGTTTGCCCTCTAACTGAGTGTGCCCAGCCGAGATAGCTGACCGGAAATTATTTACTGTCCTATACGCAAAAGCAGATGAAGCCAAAGAAGCTAGGAAATTCATGACCATGGAGACATTAGCTGTAGTGGGATCGACGTCCCGTTGAACACACCAGCTACACCACCTGTTCCATGCTGATGAATACCGCTTGTGGGTATTAGCAGACCATGCCTGTTTGATGAAGTCAGAAGCATCTGTCGAAAGGCCTGGGACTTGCCATCTGTCCCTGAAACTCGCCACGCTACCAGAGGCAGCTGACCTGCATCTACCAAAGGGTGAGGGACCTTGTGAGGGTCCAGCAACAGGTTCCATCTCTGAGGAAGGAGAATTGGTACAGCACAAGACATTTCCAGAACAATCGGGAACCATGCTTGTGCTCTCCACAATGGTGTAACTAACACCAGTTCCGTCCGTTGCTACGCCTGGCTTGAGCCAGGACCCTGGTTATCATGACAAAAGGCGGGAAGGCATAACAAAGGACTGGAGGCCAGGTCTGGAAGAAACGCATCCGAGGCCAGAGCCTCCGGATCCGGACGCCAACTGTAAAAATCCGGGAGTTGTTTGTTCAGACGTGACGCAAACAAATCTAACTGGCAAGGGCCCCACAAGTGATTCAGCATACGGAAAATTCAAGGGTGCAATCGCCAATCGCTGTAGTCCCGTAGATAATGGGAATGCCGGTCGGCTACCTCATTCTTGCGTCCCGGGAGATACTCCGCCATTACTGACAGTTTGTGCTGTAGGCAATAATGCCAAAAGTCTTTGGCAAACTCTGCTAGGATGCGGGACCTCGTACCCCCTAGTTTGTTCACATATCGGACCACCGATACATTGTCCATCCTCAAGAGGATGCAACAGTCCGTCTTCTGTGGGGAGAGGCTGCGAATCGCGAACGAGCCTGCCAGCAACTCCAGGCAATTGATATGAAGGGAGAGTTCCTCTGGAGACCTCCGGCCCCCCGTCGAGATCGGACCGCAGCGGGCTCCCCAGCCCCAGCAGCTGGCATCCGATTCGATCACTACTTCGGGTTTGGAACCGAATATGGCTCTGCCATTCCACGACTCCATGTGGTCTAGCCACCACAACATTTCCAACCTTGCGTCCTCTGAGAGAGGAATCTGTTCGGCATATCCGAGGCCTTTGCAGAGATGTTGAATCTTCAAGCGTTGGGAGTGCGCGGTAGTGAAGGGCACCCGGGAAAATAGCCTGGATCAAAGAGGCCAGCAAGCCCACTACCCGGGCTATGGACCTCAAGGACACAATCTGCCTGCTCACAATCAACCTCAATTCCTTCTTGATTGCTCTGATGTTGTACGTGGGCAGGAGAAGCTGGCAGCTGCGTGAATCTACCTGAAAACCCAGAAACTCTATAGATTGTGTAGGCACTAGGACGGACTTTTGGGGATTCACCACGAAACCCAGGCTCTGAAGTAGGTGGATGGACCACTCTAGATGTGTTGTCACCAACTGGGTAATGATGTCGTCCAGATAGACGATCAATCGCACTCCACGCACACGCAAGGACTCTACCACTGGCCGAAGGAGTTTCGTGAAGCACCATGGTGCTGACGAAAGTCCGAAGGGAAGGACCGTGTACTCGTAGTAAACGCCTTGCCAGAGGAACTGAAGGAAACGCCGATGCGGGGCGTAGATAGGTACGGACAAATATGCGTCCATCAGGTCCAACCGGACCAACCAATCCCCTTCCTGCAGAAGGTCGCGTAGCAAATGGACGCCCTCCATTTTGAAGTAACGGTAAACGATCCACCCATTGAACTCTTTGAGATTCAGTACCAACCTGGACCCGCCCCCTTTTTTCTGGACCAGGAACACATTGCTGATAAAGCCCTGAGGGTGAAACTGAGTGGCCACTATTGCCCCTTTCTTCTGGAGGGATTGTATCTCTTCTGTGATAAAAGTCTGATCGGGATGGGAAAAATGTATGGGTGGAGGAGGGGAACTCTGGAAGGGTTTCTCGTATATTTCCAACTTGTACCCCTGCACCGTCTCCAAGATCCAAGGGTCTTGTGAGAGTGTGCGCCAAACTTGCTGAAAAAGCTTGAATGCGTCCCCCCCAATGTCACCTCTGAACATAGGATGATTCTCACCTGGTGTTCCGGAATCTTGGTGGGTTCCCTGGTTGCCACCGAACCTTCCCCTGCGGAACCGGTTCCTCGCTCTCCGGGAGGGGGTAGAAGTTAGAATTGCCTGCGAAGTTGTCCTGGTAACCTCCCCTGTGATGTTGCTGGCCACGTGGGGCTCCTTGATTGTTTCCTCGGCCGAACGACTGCCCTCGACTTCGTCCGGCCCTGGTGAAAACCGGCCGGAAGGCGCGGCGAAGTGATTCCTGCGCCTTGTCCAGGCCACTGAAGGTGGCCACGAATTTGCTCAACTCTTTTAAGAAAGGCTGCCCGAAGAGGAGACCCTGGGCTACGGGACCCGCCTCCGACGAGGACAATTCCGCCAGCTTAGGATCCAGCTTGAGGAGGATAGACCTCCTCCTCTCGCTAGACATGGCACAGTTGGCGTTGCCTAACTGGCACACTGCTTGCTGCGCCCATCCAATGAGGTCGTCGGGGTCTATCGGAGTTCCAGATTCTTTGGCGTGTAAGCCCATTTCGAGTAGCTTTGTTAATGGTCCTGAGAGGTCGAGGAGCTTGTCCTGGCATGACCGCCAGGCGCAGTCTATGCCTTTCTTGGGGTCCTTAGAATATTTTTTAAGGTAGGTGAGCATTGTCGGGTCCACCTCGGGGGTTTCTGCAACCAGAGTCGCCAGTTCTGGTCTCGGGCACTCTGACCGAAGTCGTGCCCTGACATCCTTATCGAAAGGACGACGGAGGTGCGATTGTACGTAATCTGCCACCTCCTGCGGCGGGAGCCATGCGGTGGAGTTAGGATGGACAATGTCCGCTGGTTCGAACGTAAGAACTTTAGGTTGCGGAGGTTCCATGTGATGCTCCTTTCTGGTCTTTTTCGCTGGTTTAGTGATCTCTTCCTGTTCGGAATCAGTGTTGTTAGAGGAGTCTCCCACTTCCCCCTGGGTAGACTCTGTTTGCTCTACCTGCGCCAAGTACGCATGGTCATTCGCTAAAGCTCTGGAGAGCCGAGCGAAGTCCTCCGAATGAGGGTTGGAACCCTTCGGATCGCCTGTTTTTGGACGGGCGCTTGCGGCTGGGATCCACCCCTGCTGCAGCGCGTAACTATTTAAATGGTGCTTAAGAGGCGCAATCGCCCGTACCAGGGCGGAATTAACGGATTGCTGCACTCCAGCATCCAAGGCCTCCACGAAGTCCTGCTCCATGGAACCAGATGGTTCCGAACCAAAATAATCCTCCTCAAAATAGTATTCGGCCATTACAAGATGGAGGCCACCAAATTAGATTGCAGGGATATGCAACGGTCAGGAGGAATGCAGGGGGAGAGGTACAACCCCAGGCAAGCCAGGCAGTTAAGCCAGTAGAATTTTAGGTGGTGGAGGGAGGGCCTGCCAAAACCTCTCTAGGCAGAGCCTATGCCACTATTATCCAGCCCTCAGCAGTATCAAAGCCTCGGGCATCAGCGGGGGCTAAAACACGGGCCAAATATTTGACTTTTCGAGCGTTTCCCGCTCTGCTCGTAATCCAAGTGGTACACGGAGCAAAAACCTTTGCCAAAATGGCCGCCGCGCATGCACGGTACCGGCCGCCCGTAGTAATGAAAAGAGGACTCCGCGCGGTCCTCGCCTCCAAAACTCCCACTCCACTTCAAAAATAGACACGGGCGCCGCGCGCCCGGCCGGGGAGGCTGAAGCGCTTCCTTAACCGCCGCACACGCGCGCAAGTGCTCGGACCTGAAAAGGCAAGGTAATTAATGGCATACAGCGCGTGTCGAGCGCTAGGCAGAATTGTAACAGGAATAACTTCCAGCGATCCACACATTCAAGGCATACATTGTAGGCATATATGACAGAATCAGTGCCCCCAAAACCCATACACTACAATTACAAGCAAAGCAGTAAGGGAGAGGCACTTAACTGGCTGCGGAGCAGCAAAGAAAGAGGAAGTGTTTGCCTCTGTTGGACCTTATATAGGGGCAGTCTCTATGGTTGTATGGCACATGGTGCTCATGGGATTCGTAGTTTTATTGAATAAAAAAGATGTTTTTTTATTGGCTGCTGTTGTAATAAAGCATAGAAATGAGAAGCATAATCGGAGCCTCCGGTCCTGACATAGAATTAGGAAACTTCATAACAAATAAATCTCCCAAGATGGCCACCAGAGACAAAAGAGCCCAAATGTAGCACAAATATCACCCAGATGTAGCCCACGTATAGCCCAATGACAGAAGTGTGCAAAACACTTTTTATTTTTTGTTTTTTTGCAGTTTTATATAGTGCAGACTGGTCAGGTATTGGAGTGCTTTACATGAGCATTGTTTACATCACACAAGGACAAATCCATGTTGGTTGTAGACATGGGGAGATTAAGTGATTTGACCAGAATCACAGAATGTCGAGCTGAAGCAGAAACTCCAACCTGGTTCCCCAGTTGCAAAGTCTGCAGCTCTGGAAGTAATACCACATCCTCTCCCCTAAGTGCACATTTAATCAAGTGGTCAACTGGATAAAAAAACATAAAGATAACAAATAATTAAAAAGTGCTTTGTCGCTATTTGAAAACTCAGAAAATATGTCCTCATTTTAGTTTTTTAGAGCACTAACCATAATTTTGATGAAAATAAGACCCTCTCATTTCTGTAATTTCTAAAGGAAATGCTCTAGGTATTACAGTTTTGATTACATCAAGATGACGTCAGGCGTGCCACACTTTTGTAATAAATATAGAATGTTACCAAAATGAGTAAGTTACTCAAAATGAGTAAGTTACTCATTTTGATATTCACAGAAGGCACTTACTCATCAATGAGTAAGTGTCTTCTGTGAATACCAAAATGAGTAAGTGCCTTCTGTGAATACCAAAATGAGTAAGTGCCTTCTGTGAATACCAAAATGAGTAAGTGTCTTCTGTGAATACCAAAATGAGTAAGTGCCTTCTGTGAATACCAAAATGGTAGTAAGTTTAGGATTTTGTCTTAAGTTAGTTCTGTGAATCGGGCCCATAGTTGTTCATTAGGATACTGTTGAGAGGCAGAGGCCAGGGGCACAGACTCAGAAAATTGAAGGCAGGTAGGAGGGTGCAGAGGCAACAATTTGACCACACTGGGCAGGCAGGAAGGGCAGTGGCAGCACAACAGACTATGGAGGGCAGTGGAAAGGGAGGCAGGGGCAACAAACCAACAATGCAGGACAGGCAAGAGAGGCTGTGCAATATAATAGGCCATTATGGGCAGAAGGAAGAGGCAGTGGTAGTACAACCATACATGCCAACAGACCCGATTCAGCCAGGAAACGCCCAATGTTTTTAAGCCCAAATGGGCTTTATTTGATCTGTCTCATGTCTACAATCTCCTCTTTTTCAATGTAAGTCAATGGGGAAAATCAATACCCCAGTTTTTTTTCTCAAAATCTCCCTCTTACCAAGTTCAAAATGTTAGCAAGTATGGTACATTGGATCATGGAAGGCAGGAGGAATTGGGGTAGGGACATGGACTCGAATAACAGAGGACAGGAGGGACATGGACAGGTGCACCAAACTGACCTTACAGGGCAGGCATCAGGGTTTGCACATGGACAACAGAGAACAGAGGGGAAAGAGGCAATGGCAGCTAGCTGACCATAATGGACAGACAGGAGAGAAAGCTGCAGCATAATGGACCATAAAGGGCAGGAGGTAGGGATCAGGGGCATTACAATGGAACAGACAAGCCAGGGGGGAGGGAATAGGGGTCTGCACATGGAAAACAGTGGGCAGGGGGCAAGGAGGCAGGGTAGGAGCAGCAAGCTGACAATGGAGGTCAGGCACGATGGGCACTAGAAGCAAGACACACCATGGAGAGCAACAGTGAGACTATAATGGCATACACACAGACCATGGAGGGAAGGTGGGAGTGGGTCAGGGGCAGCTAGCTGACCACACAGGGAAGGTGGGAGGGGCAGTGGCAGCACAGAAGACCATGCATGGCAAGCGGGAGGGTTAGTGGCAGCACAATGGCCATGATGGGCGAGGAGGGGGCAGGTGCATGCAGAAAGGACCATGGAGGATAGAAGGGAGGGGTAGGAGCTGGGCTCAGACAAGAGAGTTCAGCGGAAGGGGCCTCACAACAGACCATGCGGGGCAGGCAGGAGGAGCAGTTGCAGCACAACAGACCAGGGAGGGCAGAAGGGTGTGGCAGTAAAATGGACCATGGAGGACAGGAGGAAGGGGATAGGGGCATGGAACGTGGACAGGCAGGGTGGAGGTGGCAGGGACAGGTTACAGTCATCTGACAATGCTAGGCAGGTGGGAGGGGAGTGGCAGCTCAACAGAAAACTCAGAGTAGATAGAAGGGGCAGGTTCATTGAACATGGTGGGCAAAAAGGATGGATCAGGGGCATGCACACAGACATCTGAGGCAAGGGGGAAGGAGAGTAGGGGCAGCAAGCTAAGCACAGAGGCTAAGCAGGAGAGCAATGATGGGCAGGAGGAGTGGACTGGGACATCATGCTAAATGGAGGGCAGTGGCAGCACATCAGACCATGCATGACAGGAGGGAGGAGGCTAGTGCATGGATTCAGACAACAGAGGATAGTAGAAAGTAGATGGGGCAGCAAGCTAACTGTTCAGAGAAGGCGAGAAAGCCAGTGGCAAAACAACGGCCACACAGGGCTGTAATGAGGGACCAGGGGCATGGACTTGGACAATGGATGGCAAGGAGGAGGGGAGGCAGGAGCAGCAAGCTTGGGTGGGGGCAGGACAATGCCAGGCCAGGCCCTGCTTCCAACCCCCCACAATCCATTGTGATAGGCATCTTACTTAACGTTAAAAAAACCCTAGAAATTCGCTGAAAAAAACAAAGATTACAGGGACGTTATAGTTAGACTCAGATTTCACTCGTACAAAACCAGTGAAATTCAGCAGTTTAGTTGCCTAGCTAACTATAACTTACACCCCCGCAATGCACTGCTTATGACCTCAGACATTACATCATTCATGACATGGTCAGTGACATCACTCATGACATCACTCATGGCATCTCAAATGAGCTGTGAATGGAATGGAACTATAATCGCTAGAACTTTATTTATGGATAGTGTGTGTACATTAACACCCCTTTTTTTCTCTTTTCTTTCGTGTAAGAACCATTATAATATGCAACGTGCCCAGATCAATATGGCCGATAGCCTTTCACTTTAAAGTAATGTGTAGTCCATTGTTTATGTTGATGTTTGCAATCCTAAGTATGTTTATTATGAACAAGTCACGTTGACGAACATACTGGTACGGCAGTCACGGGGCAAGATATGCTGAAATGACATTGTGTGCATATTAACACTTGTTTTCTTTTCTTTTTTGTATCAATTCCTGAATTTTCACATTGTGACCAGGCCAATATGGCCGCCAGCTTTTTGGATTAAAGTAATATGTAGTCCTTTGTTAATGTTTGCAACTGGAAGCATTTGTACATTTAAATAAGGAAGCTACAATGACGTCTTGTATCGTTATCAAGGTTCGGATGAGCCGAAATGCGTGGATCGCATTTCGCATTTGAGATGTCATCAGTGATGTCATCAATGATGTCACTGATCATGTCATGAGTGATGTAATATGTGACGTCATCAACAGTGCATTGCGGGGGCGTGAGTTATATATATATATATTCACTGAAAAAACCATAGGTTTTAGGGACAGTTATAGTTAGTTGGACATTGCACTCGTACAAAACCCGTGAAATTCCCCCATTATAGTTAGTTCAGGTAACTATAACTCGCGCCCCCGCAATGCACTGCTGATGACGTCACATATTACATCACTCATGACATGGTCAGTGACATCACTGATGACATCTCAAATGACATCATCCAGTGACTGTGTGTTTCTGTAAAGTTTAAATATGTTTAATATATATAGGGAAAGGCGTATTGAAGAATGAGTGGGTGTATAAGTTTCTGAATGGATGATTTAGTAGGTGCGTGACTAATTCTATAAGTGAGTGATTAAACGTATCTTACTTAATGCATGGGTTAGTGACTAAACTGGGTGAATGTCTGTATCCGTCTGTCTGTTGCTGTGTAAGTGGCAGCATGGGTTTGTGAATAGCTACATGAGTGTCTATATGAGTTATTGATTGGTTGGCTGAGTATCTGTATGGGTGCCTGAGTGTTTGTGTGGGTGGGGTGTGTGCGACTCTGTGCATAGATGTGTGAGTGGGTGATTCACTGGGTGGATGGTTTCAAGAGTGCATCTGTGATAGACTGTATGGGTGGGTAAGTGTGTGTAAGAGTGTGTTAGTGAGTGAATGTATGTCCCAGTGGTACATGTGTGAGTAACTACGTATGTGAAAGGCAGTATATATGTGTGTTGGAGTATATAAATAGCTATAAGCGAGAGTGTGTGATTGTGAGAGTGACTGTATGGATGAGTGTGTGCTTGTATCAGAGATTGTATAAGAGCGTAAGAATGTGCTAGTATTTGTATGAGTAAGTGAGCTGGTGTGTGTATAACTGTATAGGTGAGTAAATGGGTGTGTGCTTTATTTTTTGCATGACTGACTAGGTGTGTGAGTACCTCTATGGATGAGTGTCGGTGTGTGAGTGTTTATATAGGTGTATGAGTGCATATAATAGTCCTGTACTGAGTGACTATAAGTATGAGTGACTGTACGGGTGAGTGAGTAGGTGTGTGTGTGTAGACCTAAGAATCAGTGAGTGTGTATATAGTAATTGGTGTTGGAGTGTCTATGGTTTTGACAATGGCAGTCTGTAATTTACAGTGGGTGTATCAAAAGTTATATTAGGGTGTGAGAAGATGCATCAAATTATCACATGGATGATGTCATCAGTGATGTCATTTGAGATGTCATCAGTGATGTCATCAGTGATGTCACTGACCATGTCATGAGTGATGTAATATGTGACGTCATCAGCAGTGCATTGCGGGGCGCGAGTTATAGTTACCTGAACTAACTATAACGGGGAATTTCACGGGTTTTGTACGAGTGCAATGTCCAACTAACTATAACTGTCCCTAAAACCTATGGTTTTTTCAGTGAATTTCTAAGGTTTTTTAAATGCTAATTTCTAACTATAACGTGCCTGAAACCTATGGTTTTTTTCAGTGAATTTCAAAGGTTTTGTAAATGACAATTTTTAAATGTATTAATTGTTATATTTATTTTTTTGATACTGATTTACTACATTTTTTTAAACTATTTATTTTTAGATATTTTATTTTTTAAAATACATTGTAATTACATTATACATTACATTACAAAATATACTTTCTCAGAATGATTTACTTTAGTTTAAATACTTTGCAAATAGGAAATAGACTTTTAAGTACAGTAGTTACAGTTGTTGCAATGGGCAACACAATTTCAAACACAATGCAACATTGAGCTCAATGTGAATTTCAAGTTAAATGCAATTAGTTACTTTATGGATTATTTTCTAACCACAGGACTGGATCCTAGATTCAGTCCTGGGACATCTCCTGTAAACAGTTGAGTAAAAGCGTTTTGGTTACAGTAGTGATTTTTAAGGAATATTATTGTATTTTAAAAGTTGACACTTAGAAACTTTTTCACATAGAATCACCAATGTTATCCTATGGGAGGAAATTCACTTAGCAGGTAAGTAGTGTTATCGTTACTTTTTCTTACTCAGTGGTGGATCTTGGATCCAGCACTGGTGCATCTCCTGTAAACAGTTGAAAGAATGCGTTTAAGTCATACAGGCGATTTTTAAGGAATATTTGTAGTTTGTGAAAATCGACACTTTGAAACTTTTCTGCTGAAAACCAGACAATGGATTCCTATGGAAGGAAATACAAGTTACTGGTAAATACGGTTAGAATTACTTTTCAGGGTCAGTGCTGGGCTAAAAGATGCAGCACTGGGTTCTCTCCTGATAACAGGTGACTAAATCGGAATTCGTAGTTCGGCTGATTTTAGAGGAATATTATAAAGTTCCAAAACTCCACACTTAGAAGAATTTCCAAGTGAAACCAGTCAATGTTAGCCTATGGAAGGAAATTCAAGTTACTGGTAAGTACGGTTAAAATTACTTTTCAGGATCAGTACTGGGCTCAAAGATGCAGCACTGAGGTCTCTCCTGATAACAGGTGAGTAAATCGGAATTCGTAGTTCGGCTGATTTTAGAGGAATATTTGCACAATGGTGAAGGAAAGGGTGGGGCCTGAGGTGACATGTCTGCAAACACGCCCTGTGGCGCGTTTTAAGTTGGAGAATTAATTCCTGCTCAATCCCGAGGGTCCCTAGGGGCCAACTAGCCCACCAGATACCTCCGGTATGCGCCAGAGAGCTGCATTGCAGAGAGGTGTTCAGAGGCCACGCCCCTTTTTACAACACTCTGCAACGCAGCTCCGTGGCGCTTACTGGAGGTACCTGGTGGGCTAGTTGGCCCCCAGGGACCCTCAGGATTGAAGGGGACTTAATTCCCCATCTTAAAACGTGCCACGGGCCTGTTTGCACACATGTCACCTCAGGCCCCGCCCCCTCCCTTCACCACTGTGCAAACGCGCCCTGTGGTGCGTTTTAAGTCGGGGGATTAACTCCCTTGAATCCTGAGGGTCCCTGGGGTGCAACTAGCCCACCAGCTACCTCCATTAAGCACCACAGAGCTGCGTTGCAGAGAGGTGTAAAAGGGGCGTGGCCTCAGAACACCTCTCTGCAACGCAGCCCCTGGCGCATACTGGAGGTTCCTGGTGGGCTAGTTGGCCTCAGGGACCCCAGTATTCAAAGGGAATTTGTTCCTCCTCTGCAAACGCGCCAGGGGCGCGTTTGCAGAGTGCTCAGAAGGAGGGGCGTGGCCTCCAGCGCAATGGCAGATTTTTTGGGGGGGATTTTTTTTTTAAAAAGGGGGCTGTGTGGCCCCCCTTCTTTGTAATTATTTTGGGCCCTGGGGACCCCATCCCCCAGGGCCTGACCCCCTTTTTTTTTTTTTTTTTTTAAATGTACGGGAAGGGGACCGCGTGGGCCCCCCTCCCGTGGCCAATTTCGACCCGGGGACCCCATCCCCCGGGTCATTGCCACCTTATTTTTTTTTAAATTTTCATGGAGGGGGGCTGCGTGGCCCCCCTCCTCAGGACTCCTTTTGCCCCGGGGACCCCATCCCCCGGGGCAGGCCTTTATTTTTATTTTTTTGGGGGGGAGGAGGGCCGCGTGGCACCCCTCCCGGGCCACTACTTGCCCCGGGGACCCCATCCCCCGGGGCTGGCCCTCTCCGTTGGGGACTGTGGGGGGGTCCCCAATCCCCCATGGTCCCGCCGGCTCCCCGCGTCCCTGGGAGCCGGCATTGCTTTTCCACATGGGGAGCTGCTAAGATGCAGCTCCCAGTGTGGAAAAGCAATCATCTTTGGTTTTGGAGAGAGAGCAGGTTTCCTGCTCTCTCTTCCAAAACCAAGCAGTTTGCTATGGCAGGACGGGAGCCGCGAGGCTCCCGTCCTGCCATAGCAAACTACAGTGTCTTGGGGGTAGGCACCCCGGGACACTGCAGGAGCCGGCCCTGGGGGTGGTGGTCCCCAGGGCCATCACAGGCTCCAGGAGGGGGGCCGCGCAGCCCCCTCCCTTGAATTGCACAGCCCCGGGAGGTGGTGGTCCTCGGGCTTCGGGGTCCAAAACGGACCCCCATTTTAAATTTGTTAGTGCCCCGGGAGGTGGTGGTCCTCGGGCGTGTGGGGACTGGAGCCCCCCACACAGTTCATAAATTTTTAAAAAGAAGCCCCGGGGGTGGCTGTCCCCGGGGCTGTGGGAGGGCTGAGAGCCCTCCCGCACCATTTTTTTATCAAAGCCCCGGGGGTGGCGGTTCCCGGGGCTTGGGGGGCCTTAGAGGCCCCCCCATAAAAGCTAAACCCACCCCCGCATGCCCCCGGGCCTTGGGCCACCCGGGGACAAATTAGCATCGAAGCGCTGGAGTAGATAGTTATAGTTAGGACCTATTTTCCATAGGAAATCCGCAACATTCTATTTGAAATAACGTTGGCGCCGGTTGACGAATCTTCGTGAAAGTTTCCAACTTGTTGGGGCGCTCCGGTCCGCTCCTATCCTGAAAGTCTCGGGTGATTCGTCAAGCGGGGGCCGAGAAAAAGGGGTCGCAAAACGCGTTTTCCCCATTCATTTTTCCATAGGAACCTTTCATCGCGGCTACAGCCCGAACTGCTGAACGGAATTACACCAAATTTGGCAAAGAGGTAGCCCTTGTTTCAGTGTCGTGCCTTTGCTTAAATGGTGTAAATCCGTTCAGTAGTTTCTGAGAAAATCATAAGTAAAGTCACATATATATCTATGGCCGAGTAGGGTCCGCGTACCCTGAGCGCACCCTGCGCGCACCGTCCCGATCACGAGCTGCATGCTAATTGGCTGTCAAGTGGCTGTCAACACTCCAAATCAGGAAGTGTTGGCAACCATTTTGTCCGAAACAAGTGCGCAAAGCGCAAAAAGGGGGCAGGGTAGAAACACCCTGACCCCACTAGGTCTGCTCAGGGGGTCCCACAAGGAAGTGTGAGCTAAAAATTCGAATGCTCTTGTATTTTGCTGTCCATCGTGTTTCCCTCAGCAATGGCAGATTAGGAATAAGAGATCTTCTTTTTGGACTCTCACGGAAAAACTTGATGATGGCTTTCACTGTGCCAATAGAATTCCGTATATCAGGAACCGCATTCAGGTCATTAACAACCAAATTAAGTTTATGTGCAGCACAGTGAGCAAAAGCAGCTTTAGGATATTTTCTCTTTATTATGGCTTGAACGCCACCTTCCTTTCCTGCCATTGTAGAGCATCCATCATATCCTTGGCCATGGAGTTTTTCTAAGTTTAATCCAAATTTAGAACATGTATCCATAATCATATTTGCAATTGAGATAGCATCCATTTCTTTTAAGGTTGCAAATCCAAGGAATTCTTCTCTGATGACAGCTACGGTACTACTTGTCGTGTCTACAAAACGTACTCCAAGTGACATCTGTCCTTTTCCAGATATGTCAGCACTTTCATCAGCAATGATTGAAAATCCATTTGACCTATTGACTAAGGATACTAGATCTTCTGTTAATGTTTCTTCACATAATGTAATCAATTCATGTTCAACTCGAACAGATGTATAACGTGCATTAACAGGTGCATTTTCCAGATGGTTCTTTAGGGTGACATCTCCTGCTTCAATGCGACCGCCAGTAGATAATATATACATATATATATACATACATATATATATTATGTACTGGCGGTCACCAGTAGGTAGTTCTAGTTAGGACCATGTTTCCATAGGAAAAGCATTTTTTGACTTCCCTAGAACTTTGGTGCAGTTTGACAAATCTTCATGAAATGTTCCCCCCTCCCACCAAAATGGCCCATTGATTCTTGTTGCACACAGAAAGTTTCGGGGGGATTTGTGAAGCGGGGGCTGAGAAAAATGGGATTGAAAAAAGGTGTGCGTTTGCAATGTTAATTCCCATAGGACCTGTCAACACGACTACAGCCCAAACCACTGAACGGAATTATACTAAATTTGGCAGCAAGCTAGATTTAGTTACGCAGATTACGCTTTTAGTTATTTGGTGTAAATCCGTTCAGTAGTTTTTAGGGAATTTAGGAAGAAAAAGATGGTGATATCTCTGGTGGCTGCGGATATTTCGTGTCGACATCGCGTTTAATCGTGACTACGCCAGCCGAAAGGGATGCTGTGATTGGACAGCCAGAAGGTGAATATAAATTTGCGGCCGCCATTTTATGACTCGGGAATGGTTCTCGGGGGAGAAAATGTGTGTGAAAAAGTGATTTAAGAGGTCAGGGTGGAGGTATTTGACCCTATGTTTGAGAAATGGATGTGTTAATGAGACAAATTATGTGTCCCTAAAACTTTTTTAATTATGTGCGATATGTGAGAAGATGCCGTGACCGCCAGCGCGCCCTGTGTTACGTCGCGGCCACGTTGCGATTACCGTGACATCATCGTGAATATGGCGAAAATTTTAAAATATATATAAATTCACACACCCACTCTTAGTTTTACTTACACACTGACACACCCACTCACAGACACTCATGCACCTATTAATACACACCCAGTCAGAGACTTGTACACCCACTCACAGTTGATTTGAGTTTTATATAGCGCTGGCTAGACCCGGAGGTATCAGAGTGCTTTACATAAGGTTCCACAAAATTACAAGTTACATCAGTTACAAGAAAACATTTCAAGAGCGTCGGAAGATGAAATAAATGGAGCTTAGAAGGAAAAGGGGGTGGGGTAAAGGTGTAGGAGGGAGAAAGGATGGAGATAGGATGGATGGAGAGACGAAGGAGAGTCTGCCCAAAGTCCAGCTGGGTAGGTGACGGCCGAGGGGGAAGTCTACAGCCCATCTCCTCTATAGCTATCAGGTAGCTCCACCGGGCATTAGTCAAGCGGCTAGGTCTCAATGAGAAAACAATTAGAGAGCAAAGAGGAGGGATAAATGGAGCATAAAGGAGAAAGTGGGTGGAGTAAAGGGGTAGGAGGGAGAGTACGACGGAGAGACGAAGTAAGGTCTGCCCAATGTCCGGCTGGGTAGGCGACGGCCGAAGGGGTAGTCCACAGCCCATCTCCTCTATAGCTATCAAGCAGCTCCACCGGGCATCGGCCAAAAAGCTAGGTCTCAACGGTCAGAGGTAGGTTGGTATCCTGAAGGGTAGGTCGGATGGGGGATGTGATCGAGGTCTGGTCGAAGTCCGGTTTTTTCTCAGAGGAGTAGCACGACGTGGTAGGGAACACTGTGGCAGCCATCTTGGGGTCAGGCAAGGGATTCTGACCTTGGAGTTAGAAACAGCCGGTTCCCATTTTAATCTTTCGCTCGAGGGGAGGGGGTGTTTGTTGTTCAATGGAGCAGCTTGAGGCCGGAGTCAGTGTCCGCTTGCCTCCCGAGGAGGAGAGTATTTCTACGTTATAGCTGCCACGGGGAGAGACGTACGCCATTATAGGATCAGGCGGGGGACCTCTAGTATCCCACTTGGTTGCTTGTGATGCTAAACGAGGACTTCCCTTGAGGCCTGAGCTGTTGCTGCTATTTCAAACAAATAGGCTGAGAATGAAATGATTGTCTCCACATGTCCCCACTGCTGTGCTAGTTGATAAGATAACCTCAGCAGGAGCATAGAACCTTAGTGCAGCCAGGCAGATTCCTAGCAGGCCACATCCAACCTTTCTTTAACATCATAGACTGAATGGAGACTAAAAGTGCTTTATTGCAGCTCGACCCTTCCAAGATGGCCGCCCCCACAATATAGCCAGCGAAGAGTCCTACCTTTCTTTTCACAGTCCAGACAATTAGGGCTTGAAGCAAAGGTAACACTCCGCCACTAACACACCAATGCAGACACTGATGCACCCATTGTAGACCCACTCAGAGACTGACACTCCTACTCACAGACCCACTCAGAGACTTATGCACCTACTCACACATCTAGTGAGACATTGATGGGCCCACTAACAGACCCACTCAGACACTGACATACTCACTGAGATACGTACCCACTCACAGACTTAGTTACCCAATTACAGAGCAACTCAGAGACTCATGCCCCCATTTGAACACCCACATAGAGACCTATGCAACGATTCGCAGACTCACTCAGAGAATCACACACCACGTACAGACACAATCAGAGACACACCAATCACAGACCCAGTCAGAGACTGACACATCTAGTCACAGAGCCACTTGGAGACTCATTCACCCACTCACACATCTACTCAGAGACTGATACACTCACTAACAGATCCACTCAGACACTGATGCATTCATTGATGTAGCAACTCAAAAACGTAGACACCAAGTTACAGACCCAGTCAGAGACTCATGCACCCATTTGGAGACCCACTCAGAGACTCATGCACCCACTTGAAGACCCACTTAGAGACTCACACACCCACGTACAGACCCACTCAGAGACTCACACATTCGCTCCCAGACCCACTCAGAGACTGACACAATTATTCCCAAACCCACTCAGAGACTCATGCACCCAATCACAGATCTAATCAGACACTAATGCACCCACTAACAAACCCAGTCAGACACTGATGCACTCACTGACATACCCACTCAAAGATTTAGGGGCCGATTCACAGAACTAATGTGAGACAAAATCCTAAACTTACTACTTTTGGTATTCACAGAAGGCATTTTCGATTTTTGGTATTCACAGAATGCACTTACGACTCCTAAATTTACGTCCGCACTCGGGCCGGAATTTCCGCACCCGGACCGTACTCTCCGCACCCAGAGCATACTCTCCGCACCCGGACCGTACTCTCCGGCTAGGGCCGTACTCTCCGGCTCGAGCCGTAATCTCCGGCTGGGGCCAGATGAAGTGTAATCAATGGGCCAGATTGCAATTTTTACAAAAAGGAACATTAGGAATGTGTAATAAATGGTAGAGGAGGTCATGAAAAACAGTTTGGCCAGACACTACATCATAACCCAGAAAAGTTTTCTCCTTTGCATCATGGTACATGCAGTGCACAATTTGCGCTCCCCTCAGTGTTGACTGTGCAGTTAACACTGTTATGTTATTTGTTTCTATTAAAAATAATGTTGATCCTTTACACTATTTAAAAACTTTCATTATGTTGCTGATGTCATCAGCCAGGTAGTGAGCCTTTCACACAAACACTATCTTTGCTGTCATCTAATCTCTGTAGCACAACTTTGGCACTAATAGGATAAGGCAGGCATTATCCTTGCATTTTTCATTTCACAGAGGCAAAACCCATGCACTCATGCAATCACCGAGACACTACCCCTGCACTTATGCAATCACCAATGCTCTACCCATGTACTCATGCAATCACTCAGGCACTACTGTTGAACTCATTCATTCACCTCTAATACTACTTCTGCACTCATTCATTCAGTGATACACTACCCATGCACTCATCCAATGACCCAGGCATTTCTTTTGCAGTCATCCTTTTACTCAGGCACTACCCATGTACTCATCTAAGCAACCAGACATAAGCCATGCACTAATAAAGTCACTCAGGGACTACCTATGCACTCATCCAATCACTCAGACAGTACCCTTGCACTTAGGCAATCACCCAGATACTGCCCATGTACTTATACAATCACTCAGGCATTATTCTTCCACGCAACCATTCACTGAGGCGCTAACCATGCACTCATCCAATGACCCATGCATTAACATTGCACCCATTCTTCCAGTCAGGCATTACCCATACACTCATCCAATCACTGAGGTACTACCCATGCACTCATGAAATCAGACAGGCACTACTCTTGCACTCTAGCATTCACTTAGGCAGTACCCATGTACTCCTCCATTCACTCAGGCACTACCAATGCACTCATCCAATGACCCAGGCATTACTCTTGCACTCATACTTGCACTCATCAAATGACCCAGACATTACCCTTCCACCAAACCTTCCACTCAGGCACTACTCATGCACTCATCCATTCACTCAGGCAGTACCCAAACACTCATGCTGTGCAGTCAACACTGAGGGGAGCACACATTGTGCACTGCATGTACCATGATGCAAAGGAGAAAACTTTTCTGGGTTATGATGTAGTGTTGATGTATATATATGTGTTTCAGACCTTTACAAAAACACGCACTCGTCACAGCGTCGCCACAGCGATCGCACAGACATCGTGACGATTAAAAAATTAGAAAAAAAAATCACAGTTATTAATCCAGTGAAACAAATAATCATTGATACCTTATTAAAAGACTCTTCCAGCATGTTTCCCAAAAATGTGGATAGGGGTTGTTCATACCTTTCTTTGAAATACAGTCACACCTACACCACACACACAAGCACTTACTGCTTCAAAGTAGAAATCAATAAAAGTGTTTTTTCATTCCAGTGCGACTTCGTACAGTTATCTGTTGGTTAAGGAACAATCACAGTGGCAAACTTACATACACACAATACCATTCGACACATTTCCTTAGTGTTGTTTACACTATTATAGTGTAGGGTATACACTATACATTAAGCCATCTGGGTAACACTTACTAATTAGACATTAGAAAGTACTTCAGTTGGATAGAGGTGTTGTAGAAACCAGTGGGCTGCTCCTCAATAAATATACAAGCTGGATTCATTCAGATATAATACTCATTTCACAAAATTAAATCTCAACAGGCTACACTTAGAAAATAAAATTTATAAAATGGTTGAAATTCACTCAAAAAACTATGAATTACAGGGATGTTATAGTATAGAAATAGAATTTAAAAAATCTTAGAAATTCACTTAAAAAACCAAAGGTTACAGGGACGTTATAGTTAGAAAATAGAATTTAAAAAACCCCATAGAAATTCACTGAAAAAACCAAAGGTTATAAGGATCTTATAGTTAGGAAATTGAATTGAAAAAAACCAAAGAAATTCACTAAAAAAACCTAATGGTTACAGGGATGTTATAGTTAGGCTGACATTTCACTCATACAAAACTAGAGAAATTCAACTATAACTCACACCCATGCAATGCACTGCTTATGACCTCACATATTACATCACCAAGTGGCTGTATGGGTGAGGGGGTAGGTGTGTGAGTAGCTGTATGGGCGACTGATTTACTGTGTGACAGACTCTATGGGTGTATAAGTGGATATGTAAGTGTCTGTATGCCTATATGACTGGATGTGTGAGTGGGCATATTTGTCAGTGAGTAGGTGCATGAGGGCCTGTATATGTGAGTTAGTGTTTGCGTTAATAGCTGTATGGGTGAGTTGATGTCAGTGGCTCCATGGATTAGTGAGTAGATGTGTGAGTGTTTGTATGAGTCTGTGAATGGGTATGTCAGTGGCTGTGTGGGAGTGGGTGTATGAGATATTGTATGGAGGTTTAAGTGGGTGAGTCAGTGGTTCTGTGGATGATGTCATCAGTAATGTAATTTGAGATGTCATCAGTGATGTCACTGACCATGTCATGAGTGATGTAATATGTGAGGTCATAAGCAGTGCATTGCGGGGGTGTAAGTTATAGTTAGCTCAGGTAACTATAACTGCTGAATTTCACTGGTTTTGTATGAATGAAATCTGAGCCTAACTATAAGGTCCCTGTAACCTTTGTTTTTTTCAGTGAATTTCTACGGTTTATTTAATTCTATTTCCTAACTATAACGCGGTTTGTGAGTTTCCAAGTGGGTCTGTGAGTGGGTGCAGGAGTATCTGAGTGGGTCTGTGAGTGGGTGTATGAGTCTCTGAGTAGGTGTATGAGTGAGTGCTTAAGTCTCTGAGTGGATCTGCGAGTAAGTGCATGAGTCTCTCAGTGGGTCTGTGAATGAGTGCATGAGTGTCTGAGTGGGTCTGTGAGTGAGTGTGTGAGTCTCTGAGTGGGTCTGTGAGAGGGTGTGTGAGGCTGAGTGGGTCTGTAAGTAGGTGCGTGAGTGTGTGAGTGGGTCTGTGAGAGGATGCTTGTGTGTCTAAGTGGGTCTGTGAATGAGTGCATGAGTCTCTGAGTGGGTCTGTGAGTGGGTATGTGAGTGCCTGAGTGGGTCTGTGAGTGGATGCATGTGTCTCTGAATGGGTCTGTGAGTGGGTGCGTGAGTGTCTGAGTAGCTTTGTGAGTGTGGTCGTGACTCTCAGTGGGTATGTGAGTGGATGCTTGAGTCTCTGACTGGGTCTGTGAGTGGGTGCATGAGTTTGTGAGTGGGTGCATGAGTCTCTGGGTGTATCTGTGAGTGGGTGCGTGAGTGTCTGAGTGGGTCTGTGAGTGGGTGCATGTGTGCGAGTGGGTGCATTAGTGTCTGTGTGGGTCTGTGAGTGGGGGCGTGAGTCTCTGAGTAGGTCTGTGAGTTGGTGCATGAGTGTCTGTGTGGGTCTGTGAGTGGATGCATGAGTCTGCTAGTTTTTCTGCCCTCTGTTTTGCCTTTCCTGTTCATTTTTTGCCCACTGTTTTGCCCTCTTCTGCTCTGTTTTGCCTTTCCTGCTCTTTTTTTCTGCCCACTGTTTTGCCTTTTCTGCTAGTTTTTCTGCCCTCTGTTTTGCCTTTCTGCTAATTTTTCTGCCCTCTGTTTTGCTTTTTCTGTTTGTTTTTCTGCATTCTGTTTGGCCTTTTTCTGTCTTTTAATGCTTCCTTCGCTTTTTCACAGAGGAGGGGGGCCCCCTTCCTGGGCCGATTCTGCCCCGAGGTCCCCATCTCCCGGTTCCCGGCTATCATTAAATAGGGGAGGGGGGCTGTGCGGTCCCCCCTCCCTGGGCCAATTTTGGCCCCGGGACCCCATCCCACAGGGCAGGCCCCAAACAAACGGGTTAGGGGTGCCACGTGGGCCTCCTCCCCGGGCCGATTTCAGTCCTGGGGACCCCATCCCATGGGGCCTGGCCATGCCTCCTGGGTGCCCTGGAGCTCACCCAGGACACCCAGTGTGCAGCATGGGGACTGTGAGGGAGCCTCAAGGACCCCGCGGTCCCAGCCCACTCCCCACCTCCTGCATTGCTATTGCACACAGGGAGCTGTTACCAATGCAGCTCCGTGTGTGCAACAGCAAAAGTTTGAGGGCAGGGAAAGAGATTAAACCTCTGCTTACAGCTTGCGGGAGCACTTTGACAAAAGTGTTTGCTTTTGCTTTGCAGGAACTGTCAGCTCGCGCCAAGCAAAAGCAAACTGCTATGTCCGGGGGTGGGCACCCCAGGACATAGCAGGAGCCGGCCCTGGGGGGTAGCGGCTCCCAGGCCATGTATGACATCCGGGGGTGAGGCGCCCCCCTCCTTTCTCATTCACGGGCCACCCCAGGGAGGTGGTGGTCCCCAGGGCCCTATGTGGCCTGGGAGGGGGGCCACGTGGCCCCTCTCCCATTATTTAAAACATTTTTGGTCCTGGGGACGTGGTGGGGCACAGGGGGGTCTGCAGGACCCTCTCATTAGGTCTTATATTAGCCCCTGGGAGGTGGTGGTCCCCAGGGCTCGGGGGTCCACGCGGCCCTCCCATCAATGTTTCTTTAATCCCAGGGAGGTCCCCGGAGCTCAATGATTCCCCCTCCTTTTTTATAAAAATGCCTCCAGTACCTGACCCACCTGGGGGCTCTATTCAAAACAAGCACGGGAGCCCACCGTGTCTAAATCTGATGTTGATGTAAAGGGCCAAGAGGTTAAGGAGGTCTTTCAGTGACACCTTCACTATTAAGGCCTATCTTTATCTTTTCTCTCTTGCACTCTTTCTCATTTTCTGAAAACTAACAAGACTCTTCCCACGTGATCACTGATTAATGATGACTACCTTCGGTCACCTATGAACACCCATCAAATTTATTCCAGACAATTTATTGGGTCCACCCAGGAGTAGCGTACAAGTGACAAAGGTTGTGAACAGAGCTATCCAGTTGAAATTGCAACATTGGTGTTAGACCTGTCAGCCTTAGGGTGGTCTTCCCCCAAACCTTTTCCCTCCTCCATTTTTTCTGATCTCGTTTTTGTTGGCCTTAGGACTCCGTGCACTTTACCACTGCTAACTAGTGCTAAAGTACGTACATTCCCTCCTTAAAACATGGTATCATTGGCTATCCCCAATTGGCAAATTTAATTTACTTATAAGTCCCTAGTAAAGTGGTACTTCATGTACCCAGCACTTGTAAATTAAAAGCTACTAGTAGGCCTGCTGCAGTAATTGTGCCACCCTCTTAAGTTGCTGTTACATCTATATGTATTTGTCCTTTGTCCCTTTCCCTTTAATGTTTGTGTATATTTGATTGTGGCACCTGCCAGGTCTTGGTAGAAGTTCTAAACAGAACCAGAACTTTGTCATTCCTGATCTGCTTGCTGCTAGAATGGTACTGTGCCATTGAGGATTAAACTACCTTTTATTTACTTCTGGATTTTGCTTCATTTAATCTTTTTGAAATGTTAAAGTTGCCCTTTAGGCTTGTCTCAGGCCTGCCATTGCAACCTGTCCATGCAGTTTTAACCTGCCATTTCAACCTGGCAAAATAAACTTTCGGCCCTGTTTCTGCCCTGGTGTGACCTCATCTGGGTTTCAGGGGAAATCATCAGGACCAAATTGGTACAGCCACTATGCAACAGGAAATTGCTGGGAATGCCATCCAAGGATGCGTGGACTTGAACCAGCCCTACGGTCTAGGCAGCCTATTGAGGCTTGAGAGTGAGCAGAACTACCACGTTACGCTGCGACGATGGATCCCATTAACAAAGGCATTGGTGCCATCTTTTGTATCTCCTGGCTTACTATCTTGAGACTGTCATCAGGTTTCAGATTTGTTGTTGCAGAGTGACTATATCAATTTGATCCTGACGAATGCCCCTGAACCCCAGATAGGGCCACACCAGGACAGAAACATGTTAACCTCGCATAGGGAGTATTTTTTCCAAACCCCCGGTCACTTCTCTCCTTTTTAATCCTATCCACTGGGGGCACCAGAATAAAACTGATATTCAGCCCACTAGGAGATAGTTTTACTCTCACCATTCTTTGTTTATATAAATATAGATAGCACTCTGCTCCTCACTTATACATACCGCTCATCTATAACTAAAAAACATCTCTACTCCTCTCCATTGTAGAGTTGTAGCTCACACCAGGCACCATTTGTACAGGTGTGAGGAGGGACCCCAAAGATGAAGCATGTCACCCTCGGGTGAGTGAGGGTTCTTGTCCTAAAGAAAGCATTCTTTCTGGGACAACTTTAACTTTTCCCCCTTCCCCTTTGTGGACCAGACATACTTTGTGTGTGCTTTATTAACTAGAGAGCAGTACGTGCCTGTTTGGGTTCCTTTCTCCCATTAGACCCCCTGTGTGTATTAAAATAAACTTTTTGCCAGGCACAAACCTTCCTTTTTAATACATATACGTCACCACTAGGAGGCCTTGAACAGCCCAGAAGGCAGGGTGCAGTGTGTTTAACAAGTAGGGCATGTCATCTTAAGTTTTACATGTCCTGGTAGTGAAAAACTCTTAAATTAATTTATCACTACTGCAAGGCCTGCTTCTCTCATAGGATAACATTGAATGTACCTTATTATTTTGAATAAGCTGTAACTTCCAAATGGGAACAGGGAACAGTTTATGTTTGGTGTCTTTGGAATTGTCATGTAAAACCCTCTTTTATGGTGAAGTCGGATTTTTCATTATAATTTTGAAATGGCCATTTTTAGAAAGTTTTAGACAAAAGGGCCCAACCCCCCTTTGTCTAAAATTTTGATAGCGAGCCACTGCTCGTGTGGGTACTGGATATACCGTACTAACTAAAGGGGTTCAGATCAATTCGCTTAGAGTTTGCCACTTCAGGCACATCCTCAATTCAGTCATGTCAGAGAAGGACACATTATCATTTTCTGAAGAACATATTCAAAAACTAATTTCCACGCCGTCTCTTTTCCCCACGATAACTTTGAGCACCACTGCCAAACAACAGAATGAGTCTGAAAAATTGCTGAGATTACAAAAAAAGCAGATTAGGACCGAACTGCATGGTTATTTTCTATTAGAACACCTAAAGGCCGGCACCATCCCATGGGGCCTTCAAGTGAAGAATGTCCCTATAATCTTCACTGAAGATCCTGAATACAAGAAAGGCTTTAGTTTCATTAGCACAAAATGCAGCCGAGATCTCATGGTACATTCAATAGAAACAGCACAAAGAATCTGCAGAACACAGGCAGATGAAATAGAACAATATATGCAATCAATTAAAGACAATCATACAGTATCTGAGGCCAAAACTCTTTTGGAGAAGATTGAAAAAGAAATAGCAACGTTTAAGGATAATACTATCAATTTCAAAAATACTAAGTTTGAAAGAGACAAGAAAGCCTTTAACATTGAATCTGTTTACCCATACTTAAGAGAAGAATTCTATTCCAGGGAAGAATCACGCAGGTTTTTACCGGATTACCAAGGACGGTCAAGAAGGAAGTTACTGACATTTTCTGAAACATCATCCTCAGAATCAACAGGAGAATCTGACGCAGGAGAAGGCCCCTCTAATGCGAATCAACAAAGAAAGAACAACAATAATTTTTAGGTGTTGGCCAACAGAAAAACAGAGAACGATACAAACCCCAACCCTGGGAAATGCGCACCAGGTGCCAGTACTACAAGTCGTAAGGAAATCTACTATTATCAATCTATCCGATAAAATTCTCACTGAAGAAGAACAATCTGTTTTGGAACTAGGACTGAAATTTATACCGAGCCAAAAACAAGATCTGGCACAATTGAAAATGGAAGCGATGGAATTGTTCTGCAAGATACAACTGAATGCATTCTTTAAGAATAAAGAATATACCAACAAGGCCGATGTTTCAGGGCTACGGAACAAGTCCACATTTTGTCCCCCGAGCTTCAGCCTTCCCAAAGAAATAGCAACATTTGAACAAGTCGTGCTCTCATCCCTCAATCAGTTGAACAGAAGGAAGATGTACATTAAAAACAATTTGCCTCGAGAACAAAGACTGGCCATTACAGCATTGAAAGAAGATAACGACATCATCATTAAGCCGGCCGACAAAGGCGGAGCTACTGTCACTTGGTCCAGAGACGCTTACCTGACGGAAGGAAGAAAGCATGTTCTCAACCAAACCTGGTATCGACGTATTGCCACTGATCCGGTAAAGGAAATCCAGAATGAGATTCAAAAAATTGCAGACGAAGGATTACAAGTCGGCATCCTGGGTCCAAAGAACACGAATATCTCACTAAGAAGTACCCACGAACACTTGTGATTTACTTTTTACCTAAAGTACATAAGGACGCAAAAAATCCCCCTGGCCGTCCAATCGTTTCTGGGTGTGACTTAGTGTTGGAACCCGTGTCTCAATATGTTGATATATTCCTGAAGCAATTCTTGAAAGATGTCAGCTCCTACCTGAGAGACACGATGGACTTCATCAACAAAGTGGAAGGGTTTGAGTTTAACCCTGCTGATCAGAGATTGGTAACTCTAGATGTCGTCTCGTTATACACTCAAATTCCCCAGGAAGACGCATTGGAAGCACTGGAATCCTATCTGGATAGTAGAGAGCGCCCTCATCAAGTACCGACATATTTCATCCTAAGTCTAGCGTCTTTGGCACTCAAAAGAAACTACTTTAAGTTTGAAAATGATTTCTTCGTCCAAATAAAGGGGACTGCGATGGGATGTCCCTTCGCCCCAGAAATGGCGGTCCTGTACATGTCTAGATACGAAGAAAAGTATGTGTATACCAACAAGCCGTTTGTCAACCATATATTACAATGGTATCGATACATCGATGACATCTGGTGCATCTGGGCAGGCAGTGAAGTAGATCTTGTGAATTTCCACAACTGGCTGAACAACAGAAACCCTGACATAAAATTCAGTTTAGCGCACAGTCAAACAAGTCTCACATTTCTTGATGTTGAGGTAAGACACTCAGAAACTGGATTAATTACCACTCTGTACACCAAACCCACGGACAAAAACACCACTTTACATTTTAAGAGTTTCCACCCCAAACGTTTGAGAGACAACTTACCATATGGCCAGTTTGTGCAAGTGAGACGCAATTGTACAAGAAGGGAAGACTATGATCTCCAGTCATCAACATTGATGGAGAAATTGAGAGAAAAAGGTTACCTGAAAAATTTACTCAAACACTCGCGGAAGAGAGCTTGATTCACATCTAGGGAGGAACTGTTGCAAAAGAAGCCCAAAACGGCAAAGACCAGACTGGTTTGTGCGTCCATGTTTGGTCCACACACTAATGCATTCAAAAAGATCCTCCGCCAAAATTGGCATCTCATCAAAGGATAGGATGAGGATTTGGAGATACCGCTCTTTGCATTAAAGAAGAACACCAGTGTCGGCCAGCGCATAATCAGGGCGTCGGACGACAAACAAAGAAAACCAGACACTTCACGTTCCTTTTTGAGCCTTCAACCTGTTCAAGGTCATCATAAATGCGGAAGCTGTCAGTACTGCAGTTCTACCATTGAAGGAATGATATATAGAAATGGCCATGAACAATGGACACATAAGGAGTTCTCAAATTGCAAAACAAAAAATGTAGTTTACGTAATCATCTGCCCTTGTTCGCAAATGTATATTGGAAAAACCACCCAGGAGGTCCGACAGAGAATTGCGCAGCATCGCTCCAGATTGAAGAATAAAGTACAGAATGCACCTTTAGTCCATCACTTTCAAGAATTTCAACACAATGAAAAAGAGTTCCATTGGACGGTACTAAGCGTAATCAAGTCTAACCCAAGAGGTGGTGACCCAGAAATAGCTCTAACAAGGAGAGAAGCATATCTAATAATGAAGTTCAACACAGCCGCCCGCGGACTCAATGAAATGACGGAAATCAACTGACTTTAAATCCCATGCGGTTCCCTTTGCCAAAAGATTTTAATGACTGCAGATGCAAGATATATTTTTCCATCTGACTGAAAAGCCTCAATTCTGTCTCAACTTATCTTCAATCCTACGCGATTTTTTATTGCCAAGAGATTTTTAATGACTGCAGATGCAAGACAATTTTCCATCTAACTGAACAGCCTTAACTCTGCGCAACCATCAAACTACGGATCCCAGCATGCATTCCAAACCGGCGAGCGCCCGGTTGCAGACAGTCTACAAGTAATGCCTGCACGACTGCTTCTGTCTCGACTGACTTCTGCGTTGTTCGAACGCTGCGGTTAACCAAGGAAAAATAGAACTCATCGTGCTTCGCTGCCGACGGCAAGTAATAATTAATGAGAGTTTACATGCGTGCATCAACGTTTGAAGTTACATTCTGAACAGTTTGAAATGAAACAAAGTTGCGCTTTTGTTTCAGATCTGCCACACAGTCTAAAAAAGAATCAACATTACGGGAGGAAATAGAAGTCCCCGCCACACGAGGCAAGTGTAATATCTGCCAAGTCTATAACTATGCGTTCGCCGCTTTCAAGTCTTTTGAGAACTAGCTGCTCATTAAGTTACAGAATGTGAAAGCATGCATTATAACGCAGCTTCTGCAATCCAATTGGAAATAATTGATAACACTGCACTGCTACCAAATTACAACATGCTAAAAGAAGTCCATTAACAATTAGGTATCGCGCTTAAAATCATATTGTGATTTTTTCTTTAGAATCTACCCTCATATACACGGAAGGGTTGTACTTCAGACATGATTGGAAACTGTTGCGTGCTCCAGTAGCGAATCACAAACACAAAGGTGATCCCTTTTTATTAATTTTGCTTAGTAGGGATATTTGTGGGGTATGAGACCATAAATCTAAAATATTGTTTTCATGTCACATTTTTTTTTTAGTGTTTGACCAAGTCCCGGTCCTGAGGAGAACCCCAAAGATCATGAAGGGTTCAAAACGCGTTGACCAAGCTGGTTGGAAAAGATTTCATTGTGAAAAAGCTATTACTAGTTAGCAAACACGGAAATTGGCCTGTTGTTTTCCCACAGAATCCCAACTAGCTCTCACTGGCAGGATGTACATTCAGAATGATGCACAAAAGACAATTCTGCCATGTGCCCTTATTAGAGAGTAAAGGACTGGTCTATTTCACAATTGTTGTGTTTTTGTATTTAAATGTTAACATTTTTTGTTTGTCTTATAAAGATTGTGAAAGGTATATATGTAAATAACCCAAAAAAAGGTGGTTCTTCCATTGAAAGACATGTTATAAATGTTTATAATTGCTTCTAGAAAGAAAATATGAGTGTGAAATAAATCACTAAGACCACTATATTTAGAAATGTGGTTTTATTGCCAAATGGGATTATTTAATTAAAGCGCCCATACACTGTATTGTTGTTTACACTTTTAGAAAGTTGGCATTTTTCTGCCTTAGTAATTCCGTGCCTGCAGTCTATCTCTGGGTTACATGACATTAGTGTAGTTGACCGTTGGTCATTATGTATTTCTCCTAGACAGCCACACAAACTAGAGAGCTTAGGTGTGCCTGGATGGGTCATCACTGGCAGGATGGAAGGGTGGAGTTAGACACAGCCCCAGTTAAACCTGAATAGGGTGTGTCCTGCCTTTACACAAAGGATTGCATACCCCCTGCATTTAGTCTGGAGCCAGGACAGGGGAGGTAGAAAACCTGTGCACTTGAAAGGGAAACCTCTAGAAGCTTCTCCCACTTCAAAGGAGGCACCAGGTATAAATATTGGACCTCAGACACCAACTCTTCAGTACATTTGTGGACCTGCAGATACAACAGAAGTAGGACTGTTGTGCTTCCTGTCTGCCAGGAGGACTGCCCCTCTGCTGCCCTGCTACTCTGCTGCCTGCTGCCCTGCTTGCTGAGAAGGAAGATTGGACCTGCACCATTCATCCCAGGCTGAAGTGACTCCAAAGGTAAGCCAGCTGACCTCCTGTTCTAAGCAACCGGGATATAACAAGCTCCAGAGGCACCCTGCAACTGCCCACCTAACCTGCTGCCTGGACCTGCCTGAGCCCTGCTGGAGTGAGATCCTGACCCCCAAGTGGTGCCCCTCAGTTCCTGAACCTTTGGTGTGGCTCAGTTGAGCTCCCATTAAGTTTTTGGACTCTTTACGACCGCGAACGTGCCAGTTGGTGCCAAAACCTTGCTACCCATGGCCGTTACCAATGCAAAGTCCTGGAGAACCAATTCTTCGCACTACAGCATTGACCGCCGCAGTGACTGCCAACGTGAAGCCCCAACCCAGACCATCCGTGACACTAACAGAATCTGCGCGCTACAGCAACGACCATTTGCGATGCCCTGCCAGCTCTTCGCGCTACTTTAACGGACACCTGCGACGCTCTCCCTGCTCCTCGCGGCCCCTTCCTCTGCAAACAAAACTCTTGGCGCTGGACTGAAAAGGTAACTCTTTCAGCAGGGCTAACTTGGTCTCTGTATCCAATCTATTGCGGTCGGCCTGAACTTGTGACTTTCTCCCGGTCTCGCACGGCCACATAGCCTCAAGTGGCACTTTGGGCTTTTTGGCGCTATTTTCACCTAATTCATAACTCTGATTCTACTAACTGGATTTTTGTCATTGTGGTGTCAAATTATTTATTACATTTTTCCCTATGTTTCTAAATTGGTGTGGGATTTTTCTTGTGTTGTGTTTTCACCTTATTACTGTTTGAAGTGCTGCATAAATACTTTACACATTGCCTCTGAGTTAAGCCTGACTGCTTTGTGCCAAGTTACCAGAGGATTGAGAAAAGGTTCATTTAGGGTTTGGTGTACTGTTTACCTAGACTTGACTTTAGTGTAATGGGTAGCAGAGGCAGTTTAGTAAAGAAACTTGGGAGAGGAGAGTTCAGAGCAGCACAGTTAAGAGAATAAAAGTTCACTGGTGTAAAGATCAAAGAAAATGAGCGAAGCAACTTATTTAAGGGCAGCCCATTTTAAGGTGCTATAGTTCAAATGTGAATTCTGGAAAAGTGCTGGGACTAAACTCTCTTGATAAAAAATAACACCAAACGAAAGTTGCCACAGAAAGTTGTCTATTGCTGCTTTAGCCATTCGCTGCCACATCTGGGCTAGATGCCGTGGGAAGGGGGAAGAAGTAGGGCTGGAAGGAAGTCACCTGATTCCTAGAGCCAACTAACAGCCTCAGCTGGAGCTATACAATGGGATTCCGAATTAGAAACAGACCAACAACAACCTTTCCCAATACGAGTGTGAGGAACTTGAGGTGTGTTGGGCAGCGGAAGCAAAGACAGGTGGTTATTTTCAGCCTTTTCCCTATAAAGTCAGGCTACTGTGTGATGTGAGCGGGTTGATTATGCGCCGGTGGTTCAGCTGTGACCTAAATTCCTGCGGTCTGAGTCAACAAGGATCATGGCCTAAGGAAAGGACTTTGTCCTCACTCCTGGTGCACAAAGGGCAGAATCTTTTGTGTTTGTGATACTATCTACTGATGCCATTTTCCTTTTTGTTTCAGGCAACCCGATATGCTCAGTGCATAAGCACCCCTGTTTGTGATGTGAGGAGAAAGAAGAAGATCAGAAATAATGCAAGATGTTGTGAATATTTTGAACCAAACTGTATGCCTATGCCCAAACATGCGTGCTCAGCATATGCGTGGAATGGGGACTAGCAGGAGGAAAGAGCAATGCCCTTGATGCAGAACTTCTCCTCGAGTCAGGCAGAATACGGATCATCTGCTGTAGCTGGTAGTAAAGCAGGGAGTGCATGGGGTAGCCTTCTTGTGAACAATATGTGAGCCATTCCTTGAGCCCGTGAAGCAAATCACAGCAGTAGTGGAATTCCCTTGAGACTGCATCATACTATGTCACTTAGTGCAAGGACTGTTCCCCTTCCAAGTGCAAGCCTCAAGAGACTGGGAATGCTAAACTTCGTGTCTTAGAACCAGCAATATGATACTTTGTGCAAACCTTTTCTTCCTAATGCATCAATGCAAGGCTTTGAGAGCAAAACCTTGTTTACTATTGAGAAGCAGCCTGAGGCGTGGTAATCTCTAAAAGTAAACCAATGTTATGCAATGTGTGGCTAAGCAAGCAGGGCATGGCCATGCAAACAATTACATCCCAACACCGTGTCTAGAATTACTAGTCGTCCTAGTGAAAGTACAAAAGGATATGCAAGGTAGAGAGGCAATACAAGGACTAGTAAGAGTAGATTGCCCCCTGGTCGTACAGGGGTACATAAGGTAGTAGTTGTCACCTTTTCCTTGCAGTTTGTACTCAAGTGGACTAGCTGTCAATGACATAGAGAAAATAGAGTTTCCATTGTTCATGCTACATAAAGATAGAACTGCTAACTTGTGAGTAGAAATGTAGTCACTTATGGCCATCTTGCCAATGTTATTTTTCTGTGTCTCTTGCTTTTGTTATTGTTTTTTAGGCTACTTGACTGGGCCTGTTAGTATTTCCACTTGGACAACATATATGTAAGTGTATTACTTACTTAGGCTGCTCTGAGTTTACCTGTAACCTTCTTCACCTGGTCCTGACGAAAGCCGCTAACTCGTCTGGGCAACTAACGGCTGAAAGATGTTGACCTAATGCACTAGATGTGTAGGACTACTAACTCATCCTATAACATCGCCCTCTTTTTAACCGTATCCCCATCCCCTATTCACCTTTATTAAACACACCTTTTGGCACTGGAGACAATTTTAACACACTCACAAATCACTTCTGTCCTAGCAAAGACCGTTTATGTCCAGGAAGGGGGTTTTTCCACCTAGAGAACGGGACACTCGGGTGGAATAGGACCCTATGATGATGCTCCCCCACAAAAACACTTTAGCGGAGAATAAATATACCACTTCTGAGGTTGAATACGTGGATGAGGGTCTTCAACTGAGCCCTCAACAATTTTTCCAGCACCTATACATAGATTTTTTTGATCTTTGTTCTGAGGTTCACTTTCTTTGATTATTTACACTTACGTTTGGAGGTGAAGTGAACCACTAATCCTCACCTCTACCTCCCCTATTGATTAATGTGAAATGTTATTTACCTCCTAGGTGTCTGTGGACTGTGCACCTCATTCTAGTGATGGTGTGCTGGAGCTGCACCTGACGTAGAAGTTGCAAACACTGCACAAGCAGGCACAAGCGGGGAAGGTTGTTGAACACAAAACCTTTGTCTCTTTTTCTTACATTGGGCACCCATGCCCCATCCTTTCATTGTTGACACTGATCACTAAAAATGATGGAAACATTTTAGTGTAGTCCATGCAAGTACACCACACCATGAAAGCACTTCACCCTTGTCTTTTGTCACCCCGATCACTTCCCAGACATGGTTAGTTCCCAGATTACTTATGTTTTCGATTTCCTGGAGGACTGGCATTTGTTCATTCACAGTTTTGCCTCTTTTGGCCACGATGCCATGCTCCCTCATGCGCTAACACTGTTGGAGATACTTTTAGGCTCTAGCTCCCCTGCTACAGGCCACATTTCATGCTGCAAGTCTTGCAGCAGCCACAAGTCTTTCAAGATGAGCAGCCATCTTGGGTGTTGTGGAGCATGACATAAGTGCCCTTTGCCTGATTATCCCACTTCATTTCGGAGTTACATAGGAACAGAATGTTGGATGGGGTCTTTTTCTCTGCTGTACCTAGGACTGCTGCCTTGCATGTGTGCTACATGCTCACACCTGCGCTTCACAATGCATGTTCAAAGGGAGACTCTTTCCAAAGGTAAGATTAGGCAGTGTCTAAAGGGTTCCACCTTGAGAGGGTTAGGTGTTGGGCCTGCTGTATTTGGTGGACTTTTGCCTAAACATTTGGATACTCTTTGATAATCTTTTTACATTTCACTGGACAGCACTTGACCAGGTAAGGTGAAAGGATGACACCTGAACCCATTAGGTGAGAGAAGCCACCAGAGAGAGAGGGAACCAGGACTGGTGTTCTAGAACTAGGGTAAGGTTGCTTCCTCGTCAGCTCACTGCTACATCACAGGCTTCCCTAAAACTTGCCATTTCTACCATATTGGCCTATGTCAGCATTCAGAGCACTGATTTCCTGCGAGTATGAGTGGGCATGCCTATGCATGTTTTTGTTCTTCTTCTGTGCGTGAGCACCATATTCGTGAGCCTTCTCTTTTTACCCATATCTTTAAAGCAGCGCTTAGGCCCTATCCCACTTTCATTGGCAGATTAATTTTGGCCAGTTGCTCTTAAAATGTACCTTTTGTCACACATCTTTCCAAAAGTACAACATGGGCCACAACCCAAACCCTCTCTTTTAAATCATTAAAATTCTATCTGGTTTTCGAATAATGTTTCTGGCCCGGTGTACTTTATAGCCAGCCTTTTGTACTAATTCCTCAAAAGTTCCTTTGGGGTGAAACCTCCAAACCCTCATGTAAAACTGTATTTAAATGATATTGTTTTTGCCAAGATTACTTGGCTAGTGTACTTTTAAAAATACAATTTGACCCTATTTTCTTTTAAAAAAGTCCTAATGAAAGAACCAACAAATACATGGACGTCATTTAGGGGTCGCCAGGGGTCGCAGTCGTGACCCCTGACTTGCCCCTTGCTACCCCGGCACTGCTTTTGAGACCCCTGGCCTCAGAGGTGGCAAAATCAGTGCCTGGATCACTGGGACAGCTCTTCCTAATGGACACTGGTTGGAGCTCCACTTGCCTGGTTTCTGACAATTATTTTATTATACAAATAGTGAATAATAAAATAATATTCACTATTAGTGTTATAAAAAAATGGAGTACATTAGCTGTAATATGACCCTATCTGAAAGCTAAGGTAAGTAAAAAATGCTATTAAATTTATGTTGTGCACTGAAGGGGCAAGGAGAGTTGCCTGAATCGATGCTCCAAGCAAGTATCATAGTGAGCCCGAAACCAGGGAAAGACCCCAGGGATTGTGCATCATACCCCCCAATCTCCCTCTTGAATGTTGATGCAAACATTTTCGCCAGTATACTAGCACACAGGCTGGGCCCCTATGTGCAGGGACTGGTTGACCCGGATCAGGCTGGTTTTGTTTTAGAGAGAGGCTGTAGTGACAACACTAAAAGAATGTGCCATCTCTTAGATAAAATACAACGTATGCAGTCCCCAGCTCTAGTGCTAACCATCGATGCTGAGAAGGCATTTGATCGTGTACACTGGCCTTACCTATATCGGGTATTAGAGCTGTTTGGCTTTGGCTGAGACTTCGTGGCTCGATCAACTCCACCTACACCGCCCCCCAAGCGACTATACAGGTGAACGGCATAAAGTCATCTACCTTCCCTATAAGGAGAGGGACCAGACAAGGCTGCCCCCTGTCTCCATTACTCTTCGTGCTCTATATGGAGCCATTTGCTGAAAGAATAAGATCTAATCGGCTTATCTCCGGGGTTGCGATGGGGGGCCGCGAGCATAAGATAATGCTCTACGTGGATGATGTGCCCTTGACGCTTACGGACCCAGATGCCTCATTGGAGGCCATTTCTAATGAGATGGACGCGTTCCGGGCGGCTTCAGGGTTCAAAATGAATACTCGGAAATCCCTGCTCCTGGGCCTAACCATCCCGGAGACAGAATGCACTCGGCTGCAGGACAAACATCCATATCAATGGGCAGAGGGCCGCATACCATACCTAGGCCTATGGATACATTCTACAACTACAGCTACCGCCACCTGCAATTATGGGACCTTCCTAGCCCTTTGGAGGAAAGAACTTGCCAAATGGAAGACGCATAAAAGTTCATGGCTGGGACGTCTCACAGCGATCAAAATGACACTTCTTCCTAAGCTCCTATACGCTATGCAAACATTGCCCCTCCAACCCCCGCCACGGGTCTTAGACAAGATACAATCTCTCATGTGGGACTTCATCTAGGAGGGCAGGCGAGCGCTGATACCAAGACCCGGGCCTACCTCCCCCTCTCCGCAGGGGGTTTGGGTGTTCCAAACTTGCACTATTATTATCAAGTGGCGCAACTTCGCTATATATGGTGGAATGGTCACGTGCACTCACTTAAAAACACTGCATTGCAACCACCCACATTTGGAAGATACCATGGCTTCTGAAAGGTCACAGGCCGATGGATGTGTGCGTCTCCCCAGTTTTGCGGGCCACGGTCGGGGTGTGGGACAGGGTACAGCAACGACATAGGCTCTTCACTCCAATCTCACCACAAACTCCCGTGATAGGCAACCCAGACTTTCCACCAGCAGTCACGGGGCAGCATTCTGGTCCTGGCAAGAGGCCAACTGCAAGCGGATAGGGGATCCATTTGATGTCGATGGGCTTCTGGACTTCCACACATTGCAATCCTGCTACAATCTGCCGGACACGTGCAGTGGCAATACTTGATGGTAGCCCACTGGGTCACCCAGCCCTGGATCCGCCCTCATGCTAGCAGACCCCTGACGGCATTCGAGAAGTGGATCCTCACAAGAGTCTGGGACAAAAAGTTACTCTCAGACATCTACGCCTTCTTGGTAAAACCGATCCATCCCCTTGCCTCACTGGCCTGTGCCCGTTGGGAGAGAGAATGCGAACGTACTTTCATGGATAGGGAATGGAATGACAAACTCCACCGGGCGCTCCTCAGCGCTAAACACCACCACTTGAGATGAGATGCTCCTCAAGATTGCCCATTACTGGTACCATACTCCTAACAGGATAGCTGCATGGGACCGAACCGGGGATGGACATTGTTGGCGTCGCTGTGGGCAACAGGATACACTCACACATATACTATGGCAATGTCCTAAGCTAGAACCCTTTTGGCCCAAGGTCTTGGAATCAGTTAATACTATATTTCAAACGGATATACCTAAATTCCCGAGATATCTACTACTAGGCCTTCATAATACCCTCACATACCCACTGCGGTCACATAGAGGCAGAGCGATCACCTTACTGTTGGGAGCAGCGAAACAACTCTTACTTGCTAGGTGGGGAACAGAAGCGGTGCCAACACATTTGGATTGGTTACATAAAGTCTGGGACATACTAGGCATGGAAAAGTTAATTGCAATAGCCACACAGCAACTGCCCCAGTTCGATAAGATATGGTATCCCTGCATACTGTATTTATCAGAGGAATTCCGAGAACTGTCCTGTCCCCAATATCTGATAATCTTACGACTAACGATTTAGTCTCCAGCCTCGGACCAATAACACACAGAGGATAAATGGGATAACGAGATTTCTGTTACTGCTCCCACCCCCTCTACCCCCCTACCCCAACTTCCCTTCTTGAGTCTACTTTCTTCTCCCCTGCTTCCTATTTTTCATATTGTTATTAAATGACACACATTGCCTGCCAGAAGCTATATCACCGCCGGCCAGTGGATGTAGGCGGGTTGTTGCATATTGTGTTCCCAAAATCAATAAAAGAGATTTAAATCTTAAATGTATGTTGTATGCATGCTTGCGGGTGAGAGTGTGTTTATGTGTGCGAGACTGATGAGAATGTGTTAGTATGTGTAAGCATGTGTGTGTGAGTCAAAGTAAAGGTCAAATGGCATGAGATGTCACTTCCACCTCCCCTGGCATTTTGGTGAATTGACGTCCATGAACAAACCACTTATAAAGTCATCTTTAAATCCTATCAGGTTTTGGTTAGAAGCTCTTCTTCATTGTGCTATGTACTGTACTATTTGTTGTGAGAAATTCCAAGGAGGTGAGCCTTTAGCTCAGAATAAGTTTATGGTGTTTTAGCCATTGTTCTTTCCCACTCTGCTATGAAATTAACCATGTACTGCTAATTTTCAAAATTATTCATTAGAACAAAATAATGCAAATAAACAAAAAACAAACAAAGTGTTTCTTAATATTTCATAATCTTTCTCCTAAAAATATTGGGGAGGCGGATAATACACCTCCACTTCTCTGTGCCTCACTTCTGTTATTGTCCTAAGTGAGGGCCATGCCCCCAAAAACATATGATGAATGAGGAATACAAGAATGAATGAATGAATGAACAAACGAACGAACGAATGAATGAATAAAGGATGAGGCATTTGATACAGTACATTACCACCCAAGTGTTCCTGGCCCTAGGACATAGCCAAAAAAGAAAACATGGGAAAGAAGATATTCAAAACAAGGTGACTAAATTGTCTGAAATAGGATGTAGAGCCGGAACATGGAACTGACAGAGCCCACCCACCCATTTCGGTGCACTAGAACTTGGGGACCCTCAGAGGCATTGAGGCTTGGATTGATGAGTGTGACTCAGATGATGAGGTATCAACTTCTGTGGGAGAAAGGATTTGACCATCAGATAAATGGTCGGATGGACAATACAAAGAATCCTGAAAATCATGCTTTGCGGCACAAAGAGTCACCTCCTAGACTCAGACATGTGGGGCCCTTGAAGAGACCACAAATCAGTCTGTAAGCATGATTTTGAACGTGTTGGAGTCTTCTTGAGGCATATTCTTGGAGATCCAGGCACAGTAAATTGCCAAAGTCCAAACTGAATAAGATACAGGTGTTAATAAGTGACATGTGCCAGTCAAATGGAAGCATTTTCCTGCCCACAGATAACTTCATGTTGCTGGGCATTATATAGATGAACAACATGTAGGAGTGAGTAAGCTGCCCTAAGGTGGGTGTGAAAGTAATAAGGTGGCTTGTATGTACATGTGCATAGGTATTTGCACAGATACTTGTAGAGCAAAAACCTAGCTAAAGAGCAAGAGAGTGCTAAACAAGGGTGGGAGCCTTGTTTTAGTATACAATAATGTACCAATTTCTTTACCCCATGTTTATCTTTATTTTTTTGCTGTTGTAGTGAGGAAAAAAAGATGTAGGTGGTTGCAAATTGGGAAACACCTGGTTTTGACATCCGACTGTGTTCTCAGGTCATTATTGGAAATTCTGTATGGTTAAACTTTGATTAGTTAGTACTGAGACAGGGGCATAATAAACCCACAGCGAGATACTAGGCTGTCGGGCCTTTCTGGGAACAAACGTGGGCAGAAGGGATAATGTTTTAATTACCTATCCTAGAAACCTGCATTCTAACCTGGCTTTGGTACATGGCCGAATAAAATCTCTGATTCTAAACTAATAACTTCACCTGTCTTTATATATGTGCGAAATTGAAAAATATCTGTGCTGATCCAACTTCCTACAACGTCTTGGTTTCTGTAATCTGGTTTCAACAGGACCAAAGACCCACAATGCTATTCTGTTGGAAGCACTTTGTGTTTGAGGAACTCTTGCTACAATAAAAATCCTCTCCATAAAAACACATTAGCACTGTACCCAATATCTGATTAAAGAAAAACAAGGCATAACAACCATATTTTGTGCCTTGCTCTATTAAATGCAAAAACAACAATTGATGGACAGAATGCAGAACAATGTCATACATTCATCCCAGTACAGAGATCTGGGCCTAAATCCATCGTTTTTTTGCTACCCATTCCCTTCCAGTTTGAACCCAGCCATATGCAAATCAGTCTTGGCCCTGCGCCCGATGGGAACAGTCCAGCCTGAACTGCCAGGCCAGGTCATCTCTGGACTGGAAACAAGCATCCTAGGAGTGGTTTCGGGGTTTCACCCCTCATCAGCCAGGATAGCTTGACTCCAGTGGCATGGAGAGCACGGGACCCACATCTGGGCATACCCATTCCACTCGGGGTGACAAATGCAAAAACAACAATTGATGGACAGAATGCAGAACACTGTCATACATTCACCCCAGTACAGAGATCTGCGCCTAAATCAATCAGCTTATGGCCAGGTCTAAACTGGGGTGGCATGGTGAGCAAAAGAATGATGGATTTAACCCAGATCTCTTGACTGGAGGTGAATGTTTTGATTTGTTCCGCATTCCGTCCATCAATTGTGTGTCTTTTGCTTTCTCGCCCTAAGTGCGCCGGGTATGCCCAGACGTGGGTACCGGGCTCACTGTGCCACTGGATTCAAGCTATCCTGACTGATGAGGGGTTAAACCCCGAAACCGGTCCTAGGATGCTTGTATCCGGTCCAGGGCGGACCTGGCTTGGCAGTTCGGGCTGGACTGTTCCATGAGGCACAGGGTCAAGACTGATTTGCTTATGGCCAGGTCTAAACTGGGGTGGCATGTTGAGCAAAAGAATGATGGATCTAGCCCAGATCTCTTGACTGGGGGTGAATGTTTTGATTTGTTCTGCATTCCGTCCATCAATTGTGTGACTTTTGCTTTCTGGCCCTAAGTGCGCCGGGTATGCCCAGACATGGGTCCCGGGCTCACTGTGCCACTGGATTCAAGCTATCCTGGCTGATGAGGGGTGAAACCCTGAAACCGGTCCTAGGATGCTTGTTTCCGGTCCAGGGAGGACCTAGCTTGGCAGTTTGGGCTGGACTGTTCCCATGAGGCACAGGGTCAAGACTGATTTGCATATGGCCAGGTCTAAACTGGGGTGGCAAGTTGAGCAAAAGAATGATGGATTTAACCTAGATCTCTTGACTGGGGGTGAATGTTTTGATTTGTTCTGCATTCCGTCCATCAATTGTGTGTCTTCTGCCTTCTCGCCCTAAGTGCGCCAGGTATGCCCAGACGTGGGTCCCGGGCTCACTGTGCCACTAGATTCAAGCTATCCTGGCTGATGAGGGGTGAAACCCTGAAACCGGTCCTAGGATGCTTTTTTCCGGTCCAGGGAGGACCTGGCTTGGCAGTTCGGGCTGGACTGTTCCCATGAGGCACAGGGTCAAGACTGATTTGCATATGGCCAGGTCTAAACTGGGGTGGCACGGTGAGCAAAAGAATGATGGATTTAACCCAGATCTCTTGACTGGGGGTGAATGTTTTGATTTGTTCTGCATTCCGTCCATCAATTGTGTGTCTTTTGCTTGCTCTATTAAATAACCAAGAACAAATCTAAATCTGCACATCTTAACTTTACTGTGCTATTCAACACAGTTAAAGAAGGCACATGGTAAGGCATGTTTCTATTATTGAGCGATGGTAGTGAGTTGAAACATAATTTGGATTTTCAATGCACAAACACCAGCCATTCCATTCAGTAAGACAAATTCTGCTTTTATCAACTTCATAACTTCTTACAGTTTGTCAATTTGCAACAGATATTTATGCACTATAAACTGGAATTCTGTAAGGCAGCTCCTATTATTCCGCTAGCTCCTCTAAACCAAAATGCTATGTCCTCCTTACAAGGCCCATGTTCATCCCGATGGGGTCCACCAGAATTACAAAATTTGTGCTAATGCGGCCGTCCAGCGCTTTTCACTTGGACACTTTAGCTACTCTAGGGGGAAATGGGGAATTCCTGGGGAAATCAGGTGCTGTAGTCCGGTGGTCCCTACTAACTCTTCATTTGTTGGTGGACCCACAGGGTCCAATTTGTAATATGGGGTCCAGTGGATATCTCAGACTCTGCCTTTGATGTAGTGTAAATTGCTCTTTCTATTCTAATTTACCCAAGTGGTACGGTTTGCTACATATTTGTTACTTTTTGATATGCTCCATACTTCACATTTTAAGTCGAACTTTTTAGGACTATATGTTTTATGATGCGGTGTGCAGTGCTCTGAAACCTGAACAACCGCCTCTCCTTCCACGCACCCAAAAGACACCTCCGATCAGCCGACCTCGCTCTGACCACCATCCCACGGATCCACAAGACCAGAACAGGAGGAAAGTCCTTCTCCTACCTCGCAGCCACGGCCTGGAACGACCTCCCCCTCCACCTTCGGCAAGCTCCCACTCTGCCCCAGTTCAGGAAGGACCTCAAGACATGGCTCTTTGGATGACCCCAGCTCTCAACGGAGCTGCCCTCCTTCCTCCCAGCACCTTGAGACCCTCATGGGTGAGTAGTTGCGCTTTACCAACCCTGATTGATTGATTGATTGAAACCCCGCTGGGCCGAGTTCACACTATATAAAACAATTCATTTAAAAACATCAGTCCACATTTGCCAGTGCACATCTGACTTTTTAGGAGCGCTTGGAAACACTCTTATTTTTACCATATGTCAATTTTCTCACTGTAAAGAATTGGCCAAACTTGTTTTTTAAAGTCGCAAACCCCTTTATATTTGCAGCCCTGGCAAAAACAGGTACCCTGTTGGCACATCATTTCCAACTGACACTCTTTCTAAAGAGATGATTTTCTATGCCACAATTTAGAATAAGGATGCAGAACAGAGGACAATGTAATATGGGAAAATACAGACATAAGGAGAGAAGGAACATACTAGCACTAAAAGCAGACTATCGATGCTGTCTCAGCGCCATGAAACCAACGACGCGCTTAATAAGCACGTTTTAACATAAGGCACTAACCTAACTATATCATGTACGTGACAGTCCCTTTTCCTCCGGCCACCTCATGTCCCCATCTGCAGACTTTTCAGCGTGTTACAGGCTCGTTGGCTGGTTGCCCATGGCCATGACTGACATATTTTGGGCCGAGCTGCGACTTAAAAGGGGAGCCATGTGGCCGATGTTAGTAAACAGTATTTTACCGAGGCTGGCTCGCGCGATTGGCAGCGGGAGGGGCGATTATAGCTGGCAGATTGCAGGGAGTGGACACACAGGCAGGCAGGCAGGCAGCCCTTAGCTAAGGCCTAGAATCTAGCAGCTGCTTCAGTTTCCATGGCAACCAGAACACCGAACAATGAGTTGGAAATCCGGCCTGTCAGTCTTTTTACTGGAGTGCAGTGTGCCCTTCCCTCGCCCCTGCACCCCGCCTTGACAACACTCTTCCCCAGGGCGCTGTTCTGTATATAAAACTGTGCCCTATTAGGAAATTAACACGAATATTTTCAAAGAGCGACCAGTGGTACAAACGCTATTCCATTGTTTGTTACCGCTGGATGTTTCATAGTTTGAACAAAACGGTGTTCCTCATTTAATTTGATTTTAGCAAAAAACGTAGCCAATGAGCGTGTCAGAGGAAACAAAGAATTCAGGGAAGCTCAAAGTGGTAGGCGCCCTAGCCTTGCTTGTATTACTCTCCTGTGTAGAATGAAGCCTCAATGCCTGTAAATCTGATATTATTAGTCCCCCTCCCCCCCCTTTCGAGTTATCACAAAAAAAGATCAGAGTTTTCCATAGAACCTGGGGGGTCAATGACACCACTCCCATCCTCCCCAAAAAATGCCACCCAGTAGCCTCTCCTTTATGAAGAAGAAAAGGTAACATAAAAACCCCACAAAGACGGCCTCGTACCAGCTCCCCCTTTTAAAGAAAGTGAAACTCTTCCATAAAACTACTTCAGAATTGCTTGTCTTTCAGAAAAATTCACCATGTCTGGTGGATCTGGACACACTGGCAGACTGGGCACCATTAGACTGTAGACTAAGAAGTGTAAAAAAGAAACAAGCATTTGCCAATGTGTTTTAGTGGTGTTGTACACAGGCGTGGCTGCCGTTCAGCATGGCTAAAAGTGGCGTAGAGGAGAGTGGGGAAGAGTGGATTGTCGTATAGTGGAATAGAATGGGGTAGAGAGTCGTGGTGTGGTGCAGGGAAGATTGGAAGGTTGTCGAGTGGCTTAGAGTGTGTTGGAGTGTTGTGGAGTGTCGTAGAGTCGAGTGGAGTAGAGTGGAGTGTCGTGGATTAGAGTGTAGTGTAGTGGATTAGAGTGCAGTGTCGTAGAGTAGAGTCAAGTCGAGTGGAGTAAAGTGGAGTAGAGTGGTGTGGAGTGGTGTAGAGTGGAAGGGCATAGAGTTGAGGGGTACAGAGTGGAGTAGAGTGGAGTGGCATAGAGTAGCGTAGAGTGAAGTGTTGTAGAGTGGAGGGTTGTAGAGTGGAGTGGCGTACAGTAAAGTGGCATAGAGTGGAATAGAGTAGGGGGGCTTAGAGTGGACTTGGGTGGCGTACAGTAGAGTGGCGTAGATGGGAGTGGAGTAGAGTGGTGTAGAGTGGAGTAGAGTGTCTTAGAAAAGAGTAGAGTGCCATAGAGTGGAGGGCGATGAGTGGGGGGGCAAAGAGTGAAGGGGTGTAGGGTGTCATAGAGAGGAGCAGAGTGGCATAGAGTTGAGCAGAGTAGGGGAGCATAGAGTGGAGTGTTGTTGAGTGGAGTGTAATGGAGTGGCGTAGGGTAGATTGGCATAGAGTGGAGTGGCATAGTGTAGAGTGGAGTAAAGTGTCATAGAGTGGAGTAAATTGTCGAGTAGAGTGCTGTGGAATGGTGTGGTGTAGAGTGTCGTGGAGTGCCAGGGTGTGGAGTGGCGGGCGTAGAGTGGAAAGTCATAAAGTGACTGTTGTAGAGTGAAGTGGAATATAGTGGAGTGTGATAGAGTGAAGTAGGATTAGTGGAGTGGGATAAAGTGGAGTGTTGGAGAGTGGAGTGTTGTAGAGTGGCATAGAGTAGAGTGGCGTAGAGTGGAGTACAGTAGCATGCCATGGAGTGTCATAGAGGGGAGGGTGGTAGAGTTAAGGGGCATGGAGGGGCGTAGAGGGGAGTGAAGTGGAGTGGCATAAAGTGGAGTGCGTAGAGAGGAGAGGAGTACAGTCGACTAAAGTGTCATAGAGTGGAGCAGCGTAGAGTGTCGTAGAGTAGAATAGAGTGTCGTAAAGTGTAGTGTCATTAAGTGGAGTGTCGTAGAGTGTCGTATCAGGGAGGGTGTAGAGTGGAGGGGCATATAGTGGAGGGATGTAGAGTGGCATGGAGTGTCATAGAGCAGAGTGTTGTAGAGCAGATGGTCATAGAGCAGAGGGACATAGAGTGGAAGGGCTTGGAGAGGAGTAAAGTGTCATAGAGTGGAATGGTATAGCATAGAGTGAAGTAAAGTGTCAAAGAGTGGAGTAGAGTGAAGTGACTTAGAGTGGAGTAGAGTGGAATGGCCTAGAGTGGAGTAAAGTGGGGTAGAGTGGAGTGAAGAGGCATAGTTAAAGTGGAGTGAAGTGATATAGAGTGGAGTTGCGTAGAGCGGCATAGACTGTCATAGAGCGGAGTGTCATATAGTGGAGTGTCATAGAGTGGTGTACAGTGGAGTGGCGTAGAATAGAGTAAAGTCATAGAGTGGAGTGGAGTAGAGTGGCCTAAAGGTAAGTGGCATAGAGTGAATTTGGGTAGAGAGGCATAAAATGGAGTAGAGTGGCATAGAATGAAGTGGATTAAAGTGTCATAGAGTGGAGTGACGTAGTGTGGAGGGGCGTAAAGTGGAGTGGTGCAATGTAGAGTAGAGTAAAGTATTGTACAGTGGAGTAAAGTGTTATAGAGTGAAGTGGTGTGGAGTGAAGTGGATAAAGTAGAGAGGCATAAAGTGGAGTAGAGTGGCGAAGCGTAGAGTGGAGTAAAGTGTCATAGAGTGGAGTGACATAGCATAGAGTGTCATAGAGTAGAGTAAAGTGGCATGGAGTGTACAAGAGTGAAATGGCATAAAGTGGCATATAGTGGCGTAGAGTGGCATAGAGTGGAGTGTTGTAGAGTGGAGTGTCATAGAGTGTTATGTATGGAGTGTCGTAGAGTGGAGTGGCATTAAGTGGAGTGGTGTAGAATGGAGTAGAGTGGCCAAGAGTGAAATGGTGTAGAGTGTCGCAAAGTAGAGTGGAGTGGCAAACAGTGTCACAGAGTAGAGTGGAGCAGAGTATTGTTGAGTTGAGTGGTGTAGATTGTCATAAAGTGGCATAGAGTAGAGTGGAGTGGCAGAGAGTGGAGTAGAGTGGCCTAGAATGGTATAGAGTGACATAGAGTAGAGTGGAGTAAATTGTTGTAGAATAAAGTAGAAAGGTGTGTTGAAGATTGTTATAGAATTGAGTGTCATAGAGTGGAGGGTCGTAGAGTCAAGGGGCATGGAGGGGTGTAGAGTGAAAGGGAGTGGAGGGGCATAGAGTGGAGGGGAGTAGAGTGGAGTGGAGTAAAGTGCCATAGAGTGAAGCGGTGTAGAGTGTCGTAGAGTAGACTAGAGTGTCAGAAAGTGGAGTGTCGTATAGTGGATACTGCAGAGAGGAGGGGCGTAGAGTGGGTGGGGATGTAGAGTGGCATGGAGTGTTGTAGAGCGGAGTGTCATAGAATGAAGGATCATAGAGCAGAGGGCTGTAGAGCAGAGGAGTGTAGAGTGAAGTTCAGTGTTGTAGAGTGAAGTGGCATAGCATAGAGTGAAGTAAAATGTCATAGATTGGAGTGGAGTAAAGTGGCATAGAGTGGAGTGGCCTAGAGTGGAGTATAGTGAAGTGGTGTAGAGTGGAGCAAAGTATAAGTAGAGTGGAGTGGCATAGAGTGTCATAGAGTGGAGTGGTATAGAGTGGAGTGGCGTAGAGTAAAGTAGAGTCGTAGAGTGGAGTGGTGTAGCGTGGAGTTGAGTAGCATGGCCTTTAGTTAAGTGGCATAGAGTGGCATAGAGTGGAGTTGGGTAGAGAGGCATAGAATGGAGTACAGTAGAGTGGAGTGGAGTAGAGTGTCATAGAGTGAAGTGGCTTAGAGGAGAGTGGCATAAAGTGGAGTGGCATAAAGTGGAGTAGAGTCGAGTGGCGTAGCTTAGAGTGGATCAAAGTATCATAGGGTGGAGTGGTGTAGCATGGAGTGCTGTTGAGAGGAGTAATGTGGCATCACGTGTAGGAGAGTGGAATGGCGTGGAGTGGCATAGAGTGCCATAGAATGGCACAGAGTGTCGTAGAGTGAAGTGGCATTGAGTGGAGTGGTGTAGAATGGAGTAGAGTGGCCTAGAGTGAAGTGACGTAGAGTGTTGCAGGGTAGAGTGACATAGAGTGGCGTACAGTAGAGTAGGTTGTTGTAGAGTTGGGTGGTGTAGAGTGTCATAGAGTGGAATAGAGTGGAGTGGCGTAGAGTGAAGTAAAGTGGTCTGGAATGGCATAGAGTAGAGTGGAGTAGATTGTCATAGAGTGAAGTAGAGTGGAGTGTGGTACAGTGTTGTAGATTGTCGTAGAGTGGAGTGTCATAGAGTGGAATGGCATAGAGTGGAGTGGCATAGAGTGGAGTGGTGTAGAGTGGAGTGGCGTAGAGTGGAGTATAGTGGTGTATAGTGGAGTAGAGTGGCGTAGCATGGAGTAGAGTAGAGTGGCATGGAGTGGTTCAGAGTGTCATGGAGTGGAGTGGCATTGAGTGGCGTAGAGTGTAGTGGTGTAGAGTGTTGTAGAGGGGAGGGGTGTAGAGTGGAATAGAGTGTCATAGAGTGGAGTATACATGGTGTGGTAGTGGTAGTGCACTGCAATTACAGACAACACATTTTCAATTGAAAAGACCATTACTTTTGGACAGACATACAGTTTTACTAATAAAACTATATTGAGCCTCATTTATGAGACCCCTTGCGTCACAGGAACGTCACTTTTTGTGATGTTCCTTGGTGTAGGAGCCTGCTCCATATTTACGAGACAGTACTTAGCCACTTTTTTTGGTCTAATGCTGCCTCGGAAATATCGTTCCCTTAGACGCAGTTTTCTGCGTTAAAGGGGCGTGCAATGGGTGTTGCTGGCGGCGTTCCCAGCAACATCCATGGCTTTTTGACACTACCCCAGATTTACGAGAAATCGTAACTCTGAGGTAGCGCCAAAAATGTATGTCGGCCTAGGGGAGGCGTAAGGGAGGCACAACGAGGAGAAATATCTTTATTTCTCTTTGTTTTTCTTTTTTCTATGTGTGCTGCATCCTGCAGCACACATAGAAAGAGAAAAAAACCTCTTGTGATTGTTTTTGTGCAGGAAGGATTGCCTTCCTGCACAAAAATAATCATCCCTGCAACGCAGGCACTCTTGCACCATGGTGCAAGGGTGCCTGCGTTGGCGCACGGCAACCCATTGTGCGCTGGTGCAGGGGAAAAGGACAGGAATGCACCATATCTGATAGGTACGGCACATTACTGCCCTTTTCTTTTGCTGTAGGGCAGCACAGCAGGAAGGCCTGCGGCGCTGCCCAACGTCAAAACCTCATAAATGAGGCCCACAGTGCGTAAATGATAATGTGTGGAAATCCACATCACCTAGTGTATTGATTTGTTTTGATAGCATTAAAATATTTGTTTACACCACACTTCAGAATTACAAAAAAATGTGCTTCATTTGTGCTTTCCTAATTCTGATATATTCTGAAATATTTGCACAGTTTATTTACAGACACTTTCATTTTTTTGTGTGCTAGAAAAAAGCATTTCCTTTCAAACCCTCAGATTGTCCGATACATCCTCTCACTTTGAAGTTAAAGAAAGAAAAGTAAACACTAAACTCCCTCGGATGACACAGACTGATATTTGACCTCTGTCTTTGAACACAACAAATTGATAAGATAAGAACAAAATTGAAAGGCCTGTTTACAGAAAGTGAGCACTTGTGGAAGAATACAGTAAACAAGCTACGCTCCACGAGAGGGACAAAGACATGCTGGACCGCCTAAAACAAATAAAACCAGCAAATAGAAAGCAACCAAATGTGAATTTCAAACCACAAAGCCAATGGTAAGCAATGGGTGGAATGCATTCCCAGGGAAGCTTTCAGAATGTCCTCAAGAAGTCTTTAACAATCAGACAGTTGCGCTGTCTGGTAGTCTTCCACCTAAAATCCATGGTTGAAGCTCTTTTCCATGCGTGCTCCCAGGGCCTGGAACAACATCCCCATATCCATCTTGACCGCAACAACACTGCTCCAAATTAGGAACGAGTTCTTTAAAGAATACTACATCATAATGCATTAACAATCCACAAACCAGCTAACTTTCTTATCACTCCTTGACTTTATGCTGTACTTTGACCAAATATAGAGCTCAGCTGCCTTTTTGCTAGATTTGCACTATAAAAATACTGCACACCCATATACATACATACACACATACAACAAAGTACTTTTTTGATAACAATTCTTTTACTTAAAAAAATGGTTTTAGTGCTGGTAGTGGTAAAGGGAGGTAGGGGAATTTAGGGGTTTAGGGCTGGCCAGTGCTAAAGGAAGGTAAAGTTAATTTTAGGGTTTAGGTGTAAGTAGTAGTTATGGGAGGTATGAGTAATTTTAGGGTTTAGGTGTGGGTAGTGTAAAGTGAGATTAGGAGTAAATTAAAAACAAACTGGGGGGGTGGGGAGCTTCCTTCCAAAAAGAAAAAAATTAATTAAATCTGAAATTAAATTTGTATATTTAGGGTTTTTTACTTATCTTTCATATACTTACTATGTATAGTAAAAGTGATGCGTGGTAAAGGCATCTGCGTAGTAAAGACTGTGTGAAAAAGGCATGTGTGGTAAAGGCACATTTACATTCCTTATATGGTAATGCCTGGCTCTAATACCACCCACATGACAAAAGTATCTTCAATTTGCAGATGAAGTCTCTCTGAACCACAAATAAAGATGCTAAAGCTAAGCACATTTTGCACAAATGTAGTTGGTCTACTATTAACACCAGCATTTGCACTCAATGCTGTACTCAGAACTACTAGTAAATTCTACTTAGATCATGCCTTCTTTCCAGATTTATGTTGTTTTCAATGCACATGTCATGATAAGAGAATGTATGATCAAGCACTGACTTTATCTTTGGCATGCCTGAAAGTATATTTATAAACAAAAGATGTGATATGTCAAGCTCTGCTTCAATAATTTGCATTTCAAACTTGATGTCAAGTTTTAATAAAATATTGAATAAAGCATTCCTGCTTGGCTTAGACAAATCAAGAGAAACAGACGTCTCTCTTATATCATTGCCTTACTTGGCTTTTTTATTTTAAGGGCATTGCCAGCAGCAGAATTGTCTGGCTTTCTAGCCATATACAATGGTTACGTTTATTTATCTATTTAATATTTGTCGATTGTAGTAACGCGTTTCATGCAAATGGAAGCTGATTGTCAGCACTAAAGATAAACCAGAGATGACGAGGGCAAAGCTGTAGAGAAAATAAAATAAAGTAGCCAGTTAAAATTAAGAATATAATACATTTAGGCTTGGTATGTAGGTGCTCGAGCTGTGAAACAAAAAGGAGCCGAGGAGCATTTCAAGAAAAGAAAAGCAGCATTGCCCCAGTATGGCTATGGGTGCACAAACATACCTCTGAGAAGAAGGCGGCTGCTCGGAATAAAGCCATTCTCTGGGTTGAGCAAGGGGTTAAAAAGCAGGCTGCCCTGCAAATTCAGATGCCCTTCGATCTAGGCTCTTCAGCCTGTAGTGCAGCACCTGCAGCAAACAAACCTGTGTCTAGTCTGGATATTATATAGTAATGTAAATTCATATGAAACTCACTTATATTACCACCATAGTAGTCAGCTGTTGTGCAGTGATTGTAGATCGAACAGGCTGTATAATAATTCCGTTATAGTGCTTGGCACTCTAGCACTCACATTTAGGCAGAACCACTACAGGTCATTTTTGTCAGTACTGTACTAATCCACCACAACCAACTGCCCATCACCAACTGAGCAGACATGAAATACCTGAAGAGATCTGCCAGATAATGCTGGTCCACGGAGGACCTTAATTTAGTCCACCACTGCAGGCCCACTACCTACATACTACGATTGCTTTCACATATCTCAAAATGACAATCGATGTCCATCCCTGCAGATCTCCTGACAACCTTCCCCTCCAACCTATGCCTGTTCAGGACCATTAACAAAAACAAAAATCTTAGAATGGGCCACCATGTGCAGTAACCAGCTTAGCTGATTGCGATCACAAGAAATACCACAATCGACAATCGTTTATTCACCCACTGTACAACTCTACACATACGCTCGCCTTATACAAATTAGTACTGGCCCTGCTCCTCCTGAACTACAGGGATTGGGGGTGGATTGATCCCATGAAGAGTAGTGTCTGTCCTGATCTGCATAAGACGGGCCTCAGTCTAGAATGGCGCAGTGGGTGAAATACAATGGGTTAAAATTCGACTTCAAGTGATTGCCAGTCGTTAAGACTATTTGCAAGCATTCCTCCTATCACCTTTTATGTTTTTGATGGAATGCCCTCCCTTAGTAGTCAAGGATGTGCCAAGAAATGGGTCCAAGGATCCAAGTTATCCCTCATTGATAAGGCCTAGTAAGTCGAAACTGGTATGGAGCTGCTTGTCTTCCCTTTTAGAGTTGACCTTGCCTAGCAATTTTGGATGGACGGCTCCCGTGAGAAGCAAGGTCAAGATTAGAGAAATAAGTTCTTATTCCATCAGTACTGATTTGCATAAGATGGGCCTCTGTCTATAGTGGTACAGTGGGTGAAAAATGAGGGGTACCCAGTGTGAATGCCACTGGTTTAGACTATTTGGGAGTATGCTTCCCATCACCTTTTGTGTGTTTGATAGCTTTTCAAGACCCTGGGATGGATTGTTTAAGACATGGTAACAGTGAGCAGCTGAGAATAAGGGAATTTACACTTTTAGCAGGATCTCATAGGACTTCACATGTACTTTTAAGAGTTTGGGTTCAGATGGAGAGAGTATCATATGTAAGGGATTTAGAAATTGTTATTTTAGTTCCCTCTTGAAGAGGGAGACTGCCTTGTGTATTTAAGGATAGCTTTTCATATCTTTGGCACATTTCCTGAGAAAGATTACTTGAGGGTGTGGGTCTTTCTAAATCTGGGAAAGTTAAAACTGGGTAGAGCTTGGCTTCATAGTATTCTGTTACTGCAGGAGATCTGAGGTTTTGTTATTAAGGATTGTGCAGGTGGATCACCTTGTAGGTAATGCATGCAGTCTTACATGCAGAGATGCTTTAGGAAGATATAGGAAGACGACCTGTGGACACAAGGACAGGTACGATGTGCTGAATTCTGTTTTGTATCCATTAACCAATAGGAGGCTGTCTTGGATGGCCACTTTGAAACAAGCCAGGCAAGGTTTGGACAGGTATGTTAGTAGGGCATTACCATAGTCTAAACGTGAAGGGACTGATTCATAAAGGTAAGTTACACTTTTCAAATAAGTTTACACTTTATAGTAAATTTCTCTACTTTTGGCATTCACAAACTCAGATTGTAAACTTACTACAAATGTGTAAGTTACATGTCTCCACCTCCAGAGTAATGCAGTTGATTACTCGTGTGGGTTAGTCATGCCCCTCTTAACCCCTCCCTGAGTCTCCCTAAATCCTTCTTCTCCTCCCTAATCCCATTCCTTTAGTAGTAGGTCTGCCCCTTTTCCCACTCAGTCCAACTAAAACTTATAATTACATGTGCAGAGACTTTGCAGTCACGGCGGAGATCTCCCCACATATAAGTACAGGCTGTGCAGAGTTGTAAAACTCGGCACAGTTTTTGAATTGCTATTTGTAGTATGTTATGTAGTACTATAAAAGGAACTATAAAGTGCAGTTTGAGAATCTGATTCAAAATAGCTAAAGCTCAGACAGCCAATTCAAGGTATTGTTTTAGAAGAAAAGACCTGAGGCTGCAAAGAAACAGTGTTTGGAATCTGATTTTTCAGGCTATCTCTCTTAATAGAGGATCAAGGATTTTGTAACTGCCCATCAACAGGCCAGCAGTTCCTTCTCAATGACAGAGTAATGAGATTTAGCGTCAGTTAGCATGTGAGATGTGTAACCTACTGTCAAAAGATTCACGATACTCCTTTGCGAGCAGTGCTCTCAAGCTGAACCGTAGCTCAAGCTCATAATGCTTGAGTGTTTTGGGACTGATTTACAGATTTTTAACCCACTCAGAGGTCCTTTGGCAATCAGATTCCCATTCAGACGCAACTCCTCTTTTAAACATGTTCTACTATGGCCTCAACCAAGAAGCATAATCTGGAAAAAAAAGTGAATCAAATTTGCACAGCCCCAGAAAGGATTTATGACCCACCTTATCAAGCAGGGGAGTAGCTCTCCTGTAATACCTTGTACAAAGCTAGATTTAGGCTTGACACACTCCCGCGAGACCAATGACCCACATATTCAACTCAGTCTGCCAAAAATACACACTTGTCCTGTCTCAATACAACACTATGTAATTGGAATCTTTTCAACACTTCATCCAACATCTTGTCATGTGATTCGCAATCAGGAGCAAATATGAGGACATCCTCCTGAAAGATTGAAATGCTCAGGGCCCCCTTCAGTATGTGTCACATGACACTTTGGAACACTGATGCCGCAGATGCCAGACCAAAAGGCATGCAGCAGTATTGGTATCCAAAGAGTGAGACAAGAGCAATGAGGTGTCTCCTCGAGTCAGGGTCCCACTCGATTTGGTGGTAGGCCAAAACCAAATCTAGTTTAGGGAAACACAGAGCTTCTTTTAAGCTAGTCAAAATTTCTGTCATATTTGGCAGGGGGTGTGAATCTACCCAAATGTCTTTATTGAGACAATGGAGATCTACACAGACCCCTCAATTCTCTCTCCTGCTTGCGGGCAGCTACCAAATGAGACAACCATAAGGTAGAATCAAAGGTTCTATTATACCTTTGCTGCAGAGAGAATTCAATTCCATTTCCAAATCTTTCCGTATAGTAATTTTGACACTTCTAAATTTGTGTTGAATGGGTTGAGCCCCCTCTTTAACCTTAATTTTATGAGATAGATGTTTGATCTTATGTAATTCTCCAGAAAATTCTTAGGGGAATTTGTTCATTATTCTTTCCAGAATGTCATCACATCATACAACTAATAATTGTTCTTTGGTGCCCAGATTTAGTATCATTGCAAACAAAACCTGGTGGAATCACTCCATGATGTTTAAACCTTTCGGAGCCAAATAAGCCTGTAATTGGTCGTTTTATTACTGGTCATGGTTTCAGTGCTGTTTTAAACCATGCAAAATGTTTCTGGTAAATCGAATACTGTAGATGTATAGGTTAATGTGGGTCGATTGGATTATGACCTTCCTATCATCATACTGGCATATGTGTGAATCACACATTTGGTAGTGATACCCACTGATTATAAGCTTTGTCCTTAGTGAGACAAAGCTTATAATTTAGTGGGATGTGGCATGTGGAGTTTTAGTGGAATGTGCATCTGGCATCGGCTTTAACTACTAGCAAACATGCCTCATCTATTTGTTTCTGGGTTACATTGGACATACGAGATATCAGAATTATTAAGAGGGAATTTGGAACTTCAATTAGAAAAACCAAGACCATCTTCTTTGATGGTCTATACTGGTGAACTGAAAATTATCTTTCTGTTGAGAAATACCTGTGTACTGCCTCTATGAGTTGTCAATTAAGGAATATATTATTATATACTATAATATGGTTTAAAGAAATACTCCTACTTGGTATTTATGCAGTTTTTTAAAACCAAGACCATGAGCCTGATTTAGACGAGCACAACCAGGAAAATCTGCCACAAAATCGGCATGTATGGTAATTTTGCCAGTTTAATCGTTTACGGTTTAGACAATTGGCAGGAATTACACTGTGCTAACTTGACTGGATCCACCACCGTTTCTGCCTTAAATGATGATGAAACCACGAAATAGGGTAGTGTTTAATACACCTTATTGAAAGCTAAACAATTGCCTTGATGATGCTTGATTCCCTATCAAAAATGTATTCTGGGGAAAAATAGTAGAAATAGACAAAAACAATAATAAACATACCACTTGTACAGGGAGCCGCTAGTTGCAGCTCCAATGGGCAGCAAATCTCCTCAATGGTGGTGTATTTGTTGTGCTTGCACATACTGCCTGAAATTCTGCTGTGCAGCACGTTCATTTTCAGAAATTCTGCCATACAGTTTGCCTGTTGGCTGATAATCTGCTTTCAAAAGATGACATTTTGATATGAGATCAATTCCCTTTAGGACTTCCTGAGTTAGACCTGAAATACTTAAGTATAGAACGCATGACATGCAGCAGTGGCTGTCTGCAAGCAGATCCTATTCCGCCTGTGCTGCAAAATAAAATCTTACCCAGTACCCTGAACATGCCACGGGTTGATTGCCCTTAGTTGTGACTCACTGCATGTTGCCTATAGCCTGCCTACTCAAAAGCATCATAATGTCCATGTTCGGTAGCTGCTCTCTGTCCTCTGTGCCTCCATGCATATCAGGAGTGCAGGGTGATGAAACAAAGGACTTTGAAGATTCTGCCTGCCACTGGCTTGACAAGGCCTATGGGAGGCTATCCAACCCTGGGGTACAATTAAGTCTGGCACTCTATCTAGGTAGATGCCCTGAGTCAGTCAGAGTTTCCCCCACAAGGAGTACTGGCTGTCCCATGCTACCAAAGTGGGGCTTGACAGGGTTGAAGCCCCACAAGACTACCACATTGGCAGCACCCTCAAATGCTTGGCGTTTTTCCTGAGAAAAGAGATGTCGACTATCTTTGGAACTTTCCTCTCACAGCATACATCCTTACACAAATATCAGTGGATATTCGGACCAAAGCAGTCACACTCAGTAATTCTTTAATCAGTTCTGTTACCCCTGCTTGCATCATCCCTCCTCCCTGAAGAGGCTACAATGTCAACTTCCTCTAAGGGATGGGTACTCACAAACTTTCTGTCGGGGGCCAAAATTACAGTGTGGTTTGTGGCCAAGGGCCGCACCGGTAGGGGTGGGGTCAGTGGGGGTGGGGTCAGTGGGGGGGCGGGGCTAGAGTAACAAAAATCAAACCCGTTTCAAAACATTAGACAATGCGACACTGCTGTATTTCAAAAGCAGATGTAACTACAAAGAGCAGTCAGTCTCTCTCTGAGTCAGTCAGTCTCTCTCTCAGTCAGTCTCTATCTGTCAGTCAGTATCTCTCTCTGTCAGTCAGTCTCTCTGTTTCTCAGACAGTCTCTCTCTCTGTCAGTCTCTCTCTCTGTCAGCCAGTCAGTCAGTCTCTCTCAGTCAGTCAGTCAGTCTCTCTCTGTCAGTCAGTCAGTCAGTCTCTCTCTCAGTCAGTCTCTCTCTCAGCCAGTCAGTCTCTCTCTGAGTCTCTCTCAGTCTCTCTCTCTCTCTCTCTCTCTCCCCCTGTCAGTCTCTCTCTCTCTCCCTGTCAGTCTCTCTCTCTCTCAGTCAGTCAGTAGGTCGCTCTCTCTCTCTCAGTCAGTCAGTCTCTCTCTGTCAGTCTCTCTCTCTCTCTCAGTCTGTCTCCCTCTCTCTCTCTCAGTCAGTCAGTCTCTCTCTCTCTCAGTCAGTCTCTCTCTGTTATGTTATGTTATGTTAAGGAGACTTCTAAAGCGCACGATTACCCGGAGGTGTCCTGGCACTGGTTACTTCTCCTACTGCAGGACTAGGTAAGCAAAATTATTTATCAAAAAGCCAGGTCTTCAGCCCTTTCCTGAAAGCTAGAAGATTGGTGGCGTTTCTCAAGTGGAATGGCAAGCAAGCCATTCCAGGCTTTAGCTGCACATAAGGAGAAGCTTCTGCCACCCCACTGAGCTTTTTTTATGGGTGGGACTACGACCAGTTTGGCACCCAATGATCTAAGAGTTCTTGTCGGTCTGTACCACTGGAACTGGCATCTTAAATGATCAGGTCCCAGACCTTGCAGCGCTTTAAAAACTAGACAAAGAGACTTAAAATGCACCGGGTTCCTCACCGGGAGCCAGTGCAGTTTTTTTATCTCTTTGGAAATTAGGGAGAATTTGGATGTGCCCGTAAGTAGTCTGGCCGCGGCATTCTGGAGCAGCTGAAGTTTATATAGGAATTTTTGCTGTATATTTAGATATAGGCTGTTGCAGTAGTCCAGCCTCGACAGGACCAAGGCTGTGACCACTGTTTTCCGGCACCCCAGCGGAAGAAGCCGCACTACCTTCTTGACAGTTCTCAGGACATGCACTGTTGTTGAAACTACTGCATTAACCTGGGCTCCCAACGACAGTTTCTCATCCAGCATAACTCCCAAATTTTTCACCTTTTTAGAGGGTGAGGGGAGTGATCCCAGAGAGGCAGGCCACCAGTTAGGAGTCCAGAAGTTAGGACCATTCCCGAAAATCATCATTTCGGTTTTACCCGGATTCAATTTTAGGCAATTGTTTGCCATCCATCTCCCTACTGATTCCATGCAGGTCTGGAAGCGATTATCCATTCCCAGCTCTTGGCCGGGTAAAAGAGACACCACGATTTGTGTGCCATCCGCATAAGTCGTAATCCCAAATCCGAAAGCACTGATAACAGGAGCCAAAGATGAGACATACACATTGAAGAGTGTTGGGCTTAAAGACGAACCCTGCGGAACACCACATGGTAGTGTAAAGGGTTTGGACTGAAATTTTCCCAGGGATACAATCTGTCCTTTGTCTGAAAGAAAGGATTTGAGAAGATCCCAGGCTTTACCCTGTACCCCACATTCCCTGAGACGGTCCATCAGAATATCATGATGGATCGTATCAAATGCGGCAGACAAATCCAGTAGGATCAGAGCTGCCCTACCTCCTTGATCCACTGCTGCTCTGATCTCTTCCGTAGCCTTAATGAGGGCCGACTCAGTGCTGTGTCCCTCTCTGAAACCATATTGGGAGGGATCCAGTGCTTGGACTTCCCCCAGAAAAGCACTGAGTTGACGATTCATAACTTTCTCAACCATCTTAGCAGGGAGAGGAAGACGAGAGATCGGGCGAAAATTGTTGGGATCATTAGGGTCCAGGCTTGGCTTCTTCAAAAGGGGGAGTATTGAGGCCACCTTCCACAGCTTAGGGAACTGACCAGTTTCAAACATACCATTAAAAATGGTTACGAGAGATAGAGCAACTGGACCAGGGGCCAATTTAGCGATTATTACTGGACATGAATCAAAAGGTGAGCCCGATTTGGCTCCCATTAGGAGCTCAAGAATATCCTGCACAGTCAGTGGCATAAATTTGTCCAAGGTAAGGGGGAGAGCCTCTTGTGTTCAGAAACCTCCTTCGCTGTATTTAATCCGTCATCATTAGATCCACTGAAAACTGAAAATATGCTCAACACTTTATTGAGGAAAAATTTGGCAATCTCCTCACAAAGTTCGTGACTAGATTGGACAGTAACTGGACGCAGGAGGCTAATTTGAAGACCGTTCTGAAGAGCTCTTTGGCTGAGTTTTTCGACAATTCAATTTGGGTTGAATAAAATGTTTGTTTTGCAGAGAAGATAGCCTGTTTATAAATTTGAAGGCTAGATTTATACAGTTTCTTCTCTGCTTCCATGTAGCCTTTCCTCCAATTACGTTCTAGGCGTTTACATTTGCATTTAAGATTTTTTATCTCCTCTGTAAACCATGGAGCATAGGGATGTAGTCTTTTCGGGAAGATAGTTTTTAGTGGAGCTAATTCATCACACGCCTGTGTAAGCCACTTGGTATAGGAGGCAGTTGCCTCCTCTACCTCCTACGTTAAATGGCCGGCCGTGGAGGTTAGGAGCTCCTGAAAAACCGTCCCGCCGACTCTATTCCAGGCTCTAGTCTCTATCAGTCCTTTGTGATAGCTGCTCCTTGTACGCTGATCCGCCACGCTTAGATCAAATTGGACAGCAGCGTGGTCGGACCACACAAGTGGTAATAGGCCTGTAAACGACACGCCTGGATGGTTCGAGAATATACCGTCCAGGGTATGTCCTGCTACATGAGTTGGTCCTCTAACAAGTTGTTTAAGATCAGCACTGTTCTCTCTCAGTCAGTCAGTCTCTCTCTCCCTCAGTCAGTCAGTCTCTCTTTCCCTCAGTCAGTCAGTCTCTCTCTCTTTCAGTCAGTCAGTCTCTCTGTCAGTCAGTCAGTCAGTCTCTCTCTGAGTCAGTCAGTCTCTCTCTCAGTCAGTCTCTATCTGTCAGTCAGTCAGTCTCTCTCTGTCAGTCAGTCAGTCTCTCTCTCTGTCAGTCTCTCTCTCTCTGTCAGTCTCTCTCTCTCTGTCAGTCAGTCAGTCTCTCTCTGTCAGTCAGTCTCTCTCTCAGTCAATCTCTCTCTCAGTCAGTCAGTCTCTCTCTCTTAGTCAGTCAGTCTCTCGCTCTCTAAGTCAGTCAGTCTCTCTCTGTCAGTCTCTCTCTCTCAGTCAGTCAGTCTCTCTCTGTCAATCTCTCTCTCTCAGTCAGTCTCTCTCTCTCTCTCGCTCAGTCAGTCAGTCTCTCTGTCAGTCAGGCAGTCTCTCTCTGTCAGTCAGTCTCTCTGTCAGTCAGTCTCTCTGTCAGTCAGTCTCTCTGTCAGTCTCTCTCTTAGGCAGTCTCTCTCTCTCTTAGTCAGTCAGTCTCTCTCTCAGTCAGTCAGTCAGTCTCTCTCTCTAAGTCTCTCTCTCAGTCTGTCTCTCTCTCTCAGTCACTTAGTCTCTCTCTCTCAGTCAGTCAGTCTCTCTCTCCCTCAGTCAGTCAGTCTCTCTCTCCCTCAGTCAGTCAGTCTCTCTCTCTCTGTCAGTCAGTCAGTCTCTCTGTCAGTCAGTCAGTCTCTCTCTCTGTCAGTCAGTCAGTCTCTCTCTCTGTCAGTATTTCTCTCTCCCTGTCAGTCTCTCTCTCTGTCAGTCAGTCAGTCAGTCTCTCTCTGTCAGTCAGTCTCTCTCTCAGTCAGTCAGTCTCTCTCTCAGTCAGTCTGTCAGTCTCTCTGTCAGTCAGTCTCTCTCTGTCAGTCTCTCTCTTTCTGTCAGTCTCTCTCTTAGTCAGTCTCTCTCTCCCCCTCAGTCAGTCAGTCTCTCGCTCTCTGTCAGTCTCTTAGTCAGTCAGTCTCTCTCTCTCTCTGTCAGTCTCTCTCTGTCAGTCAGTCTCTCTCTCTCTCTGTCAGTCTCTCTCTCAGTCAGTCAGTCTCTCTGTCAGTCTCTCTCTCTGTCTCTCTCTCTCCGCCTCTCTCTCTCTGTCAGTCAGTCTCTCTGTCTCAGTCAGTCTCTCTCTCCCTCAGTCAGTCAGTCTCTCTCTCTCTCTCTCTCTCTCTCTCTCTCTCTCTCAGTCTCTCTGTCAGTCAGTCAGTCTCTCTCTGTCAGTCTCTCTGTCAGCCAGTCTCTCTGTCAGTCAGTCTCTCTCTGTCAGTCTCTCTCTCTGTCAGTCAGTCTCTCTCTCTCTCAGTCAGTCTGTCAGTCTCTCTCTCTGTTAGTCTCTCTCTCTCAGTCAGTCTCTCTCTTAGTCTCTCTCTCAGTCACTCAGTCTCTCAGTCAGTCAGTCTCTCTCTACTCTCTCCACTCTCTCTCCACTGTCTTTCTCTTTCCACTCTCTCTCTCTCTCCACTCTCTCTCTCCACTCTCTCTCCACTCTCTCTCCACTGTCTTTCTCTCTCCACTCTCTCTCTCCAATCTCTCTCTCTCTCTCCACTCTCTCTCTCTCGCCACTCTCTCTCTCTCTCCACTTTCTCAGTCTCCACATTCTCTCTCTCCACTTTCTCTCTCTCTCTCCACTTTCTCTCTCTCTCCACTCTCTCTCCCTCTCTCTCGCTCCACTTTCTCTCTCTCTCTCTCTGGGGGGCCATGGGTACATTACCTGCAAGGTCCGCGGGCTGCCAAGGAAGGCCTGCCGGGCCGCTGGTGGCCCACGGGCCGTACTATGAGTACCACGGCTCTAAGGTCTCCAAAGATGCAGCTTTCCCTATGCTGTGCTTGGCAGTGCATCTGTCACAGACACACATTTCCATGCATGCATGCTTACCAACTCACCATAGGGAGGGTGGTCCTGGCACTCAAATACTTTACGACACTGTTACCCATCTGCAACATTGCACCTTGTGTGGTGAGGTCACTCTGGGGAATGAATGAATGATGTATACAGCACAACAGCTACACTTTAGGCATCCAGATGCTGGAATCTGGAGTGACTGTCAGATATCTTCCAAGTATCAGATGTGCTGTAAAGATTGAATAGCTACGTTTTACGTTTCTTTCTAAAGGTGCCTTCAGATTCCATAAGCCACAAGTCAGTGGGAAGAGAATCCCAGAGTTTAGGGGCCACAAAGGCAAAGGCTCTGCCCCTTATACGAGTGTGCTTTATTTCTGGTGAACAAATAAGATTGGAGTTGGCCAGTCTCATTGATCCGAATGGCCGTTTAGGGCTAATCAGGTTCTGAATGTACCTAGAAAGTTTATTGGCCAGGGCTTTAAAGAGTAGGCACATAGTTTTAAACTTTGTGGATGGAAAGCCTGTGATGCTCTCTAAGGTGATTGAAAATGGAATGCATAAGGGGGAAGCGGAGAGCCAGGCATGCTGCTGAATGTTGAGCTTCCTGCAATTTGTGTAGCTGGTAATTCAGAAGACAAAAATACAGTGCATTGCTGTAATCAAGTCTTAAAGTACTGAGCACATGTATCACTATTTCCTGGAGGTTGATGAATGAAATGAAGAGCCTTTCTTAGTGTTTTCACCATAACAAAACAAGTACCAGTGGATGTAGAGATTTGATCGTCAAAAGTAAGATTGTGGTCAAAGCCAACCCCTAAGTTTCTGGCAGATTATGAGGGTTGCAAAGGCTTTTTCATCACTCACCAGTGCTGTGACCAGACGGAAGGCTGTTTCAAAGACAGCAAAACCATTTTTTTGAGTGTTTAAGTTATTATTCATCCAGCTTGCCACAGTATTTTCCTCAGAGTGACGCCCTTGGTGCGACGGAAATGCCCAGGTGTGGGTCCTGTGCTCACAATGCCATAGAGATCAAGCTACACCCTACTGAAGAGGCCCAAATAGGCCAAAAACAACCTTAGGTTGCTGTGTTCTAGCTTGGAGGGGACCTGGCCTGGCAGTTTGGACTGGACTGTTTCTAATGGAGCAGGATGACGTCTGATTTGCATATGGCTGGTCCCTGTCTTAAGTGGCATTGTGCGAAGAGAGAACATTTCATTGTTTTTTGAGTCAGGTGCAGGTCCTAAAAAATTATAGGGAGACTAATTAGCGTAGACATTTTTTGCAATGACTTTTGGTAAGACTCAGTGATGATCCTTGTGGGATTCCTTGGTTGGTAGTTACATGAGCTGAGGTAAAATGAGGAAGTGAAACTGCTTGTAACAGGTTGGATAGGAATGATTTAATCCACTTTAGAGATGGTCTTCAAATACCAAAATTATGGAGTGAATGAAAAAGAAGAGAATGTATTAAATCCTTCTGTTAAATCAAAAAATATCGAAGCAGCTGATATTTTTTTTATCAATGATGGCCCTGAGAATCTCTGTAACGGTCAATGAGGCCAGTCCTAGATTTTCATCTTGATGTATCCTATGTGAAGGGCCACTTCTGTATGGTAAGTGTGGGTGTATATCTGCGTGGTCATTTGTTGGGAAGGTGGGGAGTTCTGCACATCTCAGGATAAGCCACTATTTAGAGGTCCTACAGGTAGCCAAGCAATGTATCTCTTTCTAAAAGCACAGATGTAAGCTGTAAAGGTTCAGACTAATACTAGGCTAATTCATGGGGTCTGCTTCATCTGATTGGTTAGCTCGTCAAGAGCTCAAGTGTATCAGAGAAGTGGAATTTTAAAGGAGGGGCATTAGCTCTCCAGCTAGTGGCCTCAGAGAAGTGACTTGTGGTTCCTTCTGCAGAGCTCTTTCCTTGCAATACCTAGCATTATTAGCAAGGTACAGACCAACCCCCTCGAAGGACCCCAGTTAGAAAATAGGCCTTACTGGAGAATGAACCGGATTCTTTGGGTCTAAAGGGCTAAAAGGCATTGGAATAAAGTCTGGTCAACCATAGAGGCACTTCATGCCACCACCTATCTTTGCAAGGGTGGATGAGGGGCAGAGTTTGGAGAAAAATGAATGGATCCTTACCCACAGATTCCTTGCATAACCAGTTAGTGTGTGCCATGCTGCAAGTTACCATTGATAGCTACCAACCCAGGTGGGAGAGTTCAGGCCACCGGATGAGACCTTGGACTACTGCAAATGATGTAGCATTTGCTGACAGTCATTGGGCCTCAGCCACAGCCGCTACATTTGTTTTCCACTCAGGCATTATGGATGTAGCCCATACTTTAGTTGAACCCAAATGGGACTTAGGAGGAACTGAACTCACCTACCTGTTGCACTACACTCTGTATTGTACCTCGACCCCAGAGTAGGGGAAGGACCCTTCTGCATAAATGGTGCCAGGTATTGAAGAATTATCTGCAGTAGAGGGGAGAGCAAACCAGGAGCAGCACATATTGGGTAAAAGAGGCGGGGCAGGGGGACAAAAGAGGTGGGGAGGGTGGAACAGGGGAACGGGGGACAACGAAGACACAAAAATACAAAATTAAGCTTACCTGCTGCCACATCGCGTCGTGCTCTTCCACTCCTCTCCGCCGCTGCAGGCAGGCACAGGCTCCCAGCCTGCCCTGCGGCCAATCCTGAAGCTGCTCTCACATGAGAGCAGCTTCAGGATTGGCCTGAGCGCCGATAATGTGTGCTTCAGGACAGACTGGGACTCTGTGCCTGCTCTCTCCAGCCCCAGCAATGCAGCTGGGATTGGAGAGGGGTCACTGCGCATGTGGCTTTCGGCTGGCTTGAGACCGCCGGCCAAAAACCACATGTGCAGTGTAGATAAAGCCCACCAATCCTCTTCCAGCCTATCATAACCCTGGCCCCGCCACAAGCCCCGGCAGAAGCAAAATAAAATGATAAAAAAGTGTGTTTTCAACCTGTTTTATTATCTTTTATTTTTTACATTTTTAAACTGCTGGCAGGGGAGGAGGGGGCGCTCCTCCGCCATAGCAGAGGAGCCGCCGTGGAGGAGCAAACATTACTCGGACAGATTGAGTGCACATTACTAGGGCTTAAGAGCTCAATTTACAGAATTGATGTGGGTCCACGAGTCATATTTTTGTTTTGACTGTTTATGCTCTGTGCACTTTACCCCTGTTAACCAGTGCTAAAGTGCCTGTGCTACTCCTTCAGGAAGGATGAAATTGGCATACTCTAATTGGCATATGAAACTTACATATAAGTCCCAAAGATATGGTATGGAAGTGTACCCAGGACTTGTAAGTTAAATGTCACATGTGGACTGAAGCAACTATTGTGCCATCCCCTACAGTGACAGTGTAAACATGACTGACTGCAAGCCTGCCATGTGTAGACTTGCTGTGCTGGTTTAAATTGCAAATTCGACACGTCAAAGTAACCCCTTTAGATAGGCCTAAACCTCCCTTTTAAACATTAATTCACCCTTATGTAGGCCTAAAAGGCAGGGTGCCTGGGATTTAAATGTCAGACAAGTAAATGTTTAATGTAAAACATGTCCTTAAAGTGAAAAGGCCGTAAAAGCTATTTTCACGGTAGCAATGTTGGATGCTCCATAGGAAAGCATTAGGATTTAATTGTTCTTTAACATTATTATAATTTAAAATAAAAGATGTACACATTAATATATTAACTTAAAATAGTTCTTTTGAATACATAGATATAATTTAAAAAATATAGAAATTAATAAAAAGCAAATGTTGCTATTAAATTATAAATTACGGCAAATTTATTATAAAAATACAAATAAATGTTAAAATATATAAGTAATTTATATTAAAGAATAAAACACAACATAAATGTATGTAATTATCATTATTTATTTTAAATATATAAAAATGTATTTTAAATATTTTCAACCATTGTAAATAATATTTGAAAGTGTCACTAAAAGTAATAATTATATAATATCAAAAAACAAAAAATATAGTAAGTAATTTTATTAAAAAAACACAATAGATAATTAATTAAACAAAATAAATGTACAAATATAGAAATTTCAATTAAATATCTTAACCTTTTCACCCCAGTGCTCAGCGCTTTTTGGGTTATTTTTGGGCTATTTGGGTACTTAGGCCTCCATAACTTTTTTCCACATAAAGTATCTACGTCAAATTTGTGTCCCTTTTTGTCAACATCCTGGGGATTGTAATGGTATCTAGCAATTGTGGATTCCCCTGGAGGGGACCGAGGAAACTGCCAAAATACAATTTTTGTTTTTTTGGGAAGAATGGGAAAAGGTGCTTCCCAAAAAGTGTCTGGTTAGTTTACTCAAAATGGCATCAAGGAAAGGGTTGCTGTGCTAAAATCATCATCTTCCCAGCTTTCAGGAACATACAGAGCTGTAAGGGATAACCATTTTACCACACTTTTGGCATTTTTCAAAGAGGTGACTCAGTCTTCTGAATTTTTTTAATTTCAACGAACTCCAGGATGATGCCGGAAAGCAATACATTTCTATAAAGTAGCTAAAATTCTGAATTAAGCAAGGGGTCATTTGTGTAGTTCCCACAAGGTTTTCCCAAAGAAAGTAACTGTTGAAATAAAAAAATTATATGGAAAATGGGTAGGAAAAACAGCCATTTGTGACAATGTTTTATCTGTAACTTCTTGTCAGGATGACAGACTTCCAAAAGCAATACACCGGTACATCCACTAGACACTTCTGGTCACGGGGATATAAAGGGTTTGTAGGTTCTCTAAGAACCAGTGGTATAAAGATCCAACAACTGAGCTGCACCTTCCAATGGTTTTGTATACCTAGTATAGAGCAATTCATATGGTAAAATATAAAGAGTGAAAAATGGGTATGAAGGAAAGCTATGTATTTCTGAAATGTGCACCAGGTGCTGAGGGTGAGAAGCTGTGGTTATTTGTACATCTTAATTTATACGTACCCATACTAGCATGTGATTCAGGGTGTATTTTGCAAATTGTCTTCTTTCTTACACACTGTCTTTCATTTTTAAGGCACAAATGCAAAGAAAAACTATTGTTAATAACAAATGCCTACTATGTTGTAGAGCCACGCATCTCCCAATAAAAATGGTACCCCAGTTTTGTGGCTCTAGGGCTCTAGCTCAGCCGCCACCCAGGAAAACCTACCATTTCTGAAAAGTAGACACCCAATAATAATAATTAATATACACTTTAAAAACTACAGTTCTCACTCAAACCCTAATACACAACAAGGTCCATAAAAAATAAATAAAACAATAGTGTAAAAATATATTTATAAATTAAATATATATCTGCTGGACCCCTTTGGTTACCCGCGGATCCAAGTATATATTAATTAACGTAAAAAAAACTATACAAATTCAATGAAAAAAACCAAACGTTACAGGGATGTTATAGTTAGGTTCAAGTTTCCCCCACATAGAACCATAGAAATTCAGCAGTTATAGTTATACTTATCTTTATACTTACCTGAAGAAACTATAAGTCATGCCGTTAAGTAACTTTAGGCCACAAGTTTTAGTTTCTTAACATAAGTATAACTATATCTGCTGAATTTCTATGGTTTTGTGTGGCTAAAATGTGAACCTAACTATAACGTCCCTGGTACCTTTCATTTTTTTCACACACACACCTATATATATAGTATACCACGAGCCGCGTTTGCTGAGTGGTGGAGAAAGTGGGCGTGGTCTCCAAAGACATCTTAACAATTCTGCTGTGTGGGACTTATTGGAGATAACAGGAGGGGTAGTTGGCCCCCAAGGACGTCCTTGGGGGTCAACTGGGACTTCTATTACCTCCAGTGAGTCCCATACAGCAGGATTGCTGAGACCTGATATCAGGCCATGCCCCCTTTCCCCACCACTCTGCAAACGTGCCTCCTGTCACACTACTAGTAGGGGGATAAAGTCCCCTGGCTGTTGAGGTCCTGGGGGTCATCTACCCCTCCGGTTACCTCCAGCAAGTCCCACACAGTGGGGTTTGCTGAGAGGTTTTCGGTGGCCATGCCCCCTTTCTTCTCTACTCTGCAAACGCGCCTCCTGGCACACTACTAGTTGGGGGAGGAAGTCCCCTTGGCTCTTGAGGGTCCTTGGGGGCCAACTAGCCCTTCTGTTAACTCCAGTAATGCCCACACAGCTGGATTGCTGAGAGGTGGTCAGAGGCCATGCCCCCTTTCTACCACCACTCTGCAAACAAGCCTCCTGGTGAACTGCTGCATGGGGGAAGAAATCCACTTTAATCCTGAGGCCCTCAGAAAGCAAGGGGATGCCCTCCCCGCACCAGCAGTGAGCCAAGAGGTGCATTTGCAGAGTGGTGGAGAAAGGGGGCATGGCCTCTGACCACCTCACAGCAATCCCGCTGTGTGGGGCTTTCTGGAGTTAACTGGAGGGCTAGTTGGACCCTAAAGACCCTCAGCAGTGAAGGGCACTTCATCCCCCAACCAGGAGCGGTCCGGGAGGCGCATTTGCAGAGTAGTTGAGAAAGGGGCAGGGCATTTGGTGAGTTGCCAGATTTCAATTTTTTTTTATTTTTAGGAAGGGAGGCCACGTGGGCCCCCTTCCCTTGAACCTTTTGGGCCCTGCGGCCAGGCCCCCCTTCTGAGGCCGATTTCTGCCCAAGGCCTGGTCATTTTTTTTTTTTTTTTAGAGCAACTAATTTGAAAGACTGACTAATTCACAGTCACTTCCGAAAAAAGAACAGTAAACCAACTCAGTGGCTGAATACAAAGGGATTTAGAAAATGTCACAGTTGCAAAGTGTGTCAAATTGCTAGAAACACCCAAGAAGTAAGACTGGCAAAAGAAAGGATTTGGAAAACTCAGGAATTAATTATATGCAAAAGCCAATATGTAATATATGTAATTGAATGTCCGTGCCCTTTGAAATATGTTGGTAGCATGATATGTGAACTAAAAAAACGCATTTTGGAACACGTTAGAGCAACTGTAAATAAAGACCGCAGTAACGCGGTAGCTAAACATATGGAGTCACATCACGGAGGAGACTGGAAACAACTAAAATTCTTCGCCATTGAAACTGTCAATCACCTAGAAAGAGGCGGTGATAGAGAAAGAAAATTAAGACAGAGAGAAACTCGCCATATTCTTGAGTTGCGGACCTTCACACCACATGGTTTGAACCGAAGTGAAGAACTTTATGTACATTTATGAAAGATTGCAAGATAATGACTTTTAATGGATTGTGGCAAGTTTCGCTTCCTGATATCAAATTATAATTCAGTATCGTTTTGTTATTCTCCCTCCACTTTTTCTTAGGTTTGTCACTTTATCACTAATATGATTCTTAAAATATCAAGCTCATAACTTATAAATATCTATTGTTAATGAACAATGGGAGTACGATAAAAATTGGATTGATGAATGAAAATATAGGGTGGCGGCATGGGCTACTCACAATGATTATCTCCACTGGAGGAGAATACTAAGATATAATAATGCCGCAATAAATCGAAACCTAACCCACTGGAGGGTTTATTGGACACTTTTGCATAAGCACAAATGACCCGGCGGCAAGACCAATAATTGATAGTGATGAATTATTATACATTTATTTTCAATTTGGTCATTATTGGTTAGAACATGAGTTTGAATAGAGATGGGGTTTAAATGAATTCATTTTTACCCTTGGGCACACTTTTTGTTTAAATCAGCACATATTAAAAAAAACTTTTATTGTAAAAACTACATCTCCCATAACGCCTAGCCCTGACAAACAGGAAATGATGTAATGCATTAGATTGTAGATATTGGCTGTAATGCAGATGTGGGCGTTACTGTGAACAAGGCCTCAGCGAGACCAAAACGCGTTGGTGTCTGTTGTTTCAACGAATGAATTTTGTTTGAATTGAAAGTAGAAAGGAATTTGGAACCATCCAAAGAGTGCGTCCCAATTCTTGTCCTGGTGGAGAGGAGTGTTTAATATATATATATGTATGTATATATATATATATATATATATATATATATATATATATATACATACATATATATATATATATTTTATTATTTATTTTTTTACCTTCGATATTTTTGTCCATGATATTTTTGTTGTCACCATATTTTGGCAAGTATATTATGGTCACACAATACTTTTTGAGTCGATATTTAGGTGGAACACACACAGCCTTTTACCAATGAAATAGCAAAAAGCCCTAATGCTAACAAGGAAACTGCCCCGCTCCCTAGTTACAATAGTTTTTTTTTAAAACACGGAGTTGGGCTGCAATGGCCTTCTCATACCGTTAGGCCCCGGTGTCACTCACCTTCGGTTCTACTCATTGGAACGCACCTGCTATTTAGAAAGTACACATGAAAAACGTTAAATAAACAAATAAATATGTAAATTGCTTCTGGTTCAGAATGAACTGCAGATTCGCTCTTTGTCAAAGCTTCTTCTCCAATGATCGATCCGGTTGCAAAAATATCACCTTTTTAACAATTACGTTTTTGAGAACACTTGTTTAGTCAATGATGTAACAATAGTGTGGTGAGCCTAGCAACAACAAAAGGTCTCTCTTCCTTCTGGTTGGCTAATAAAATACAGTGATAATTAATTCGAGGTGCGATAAGAACATTGCACCCCTGTTTCCAGTGCCACTGCACCCTCTGCCAGGGCTTTAAGAGGAAATTAAAAAACTGAGGGGTCCCTCAAAGGGGCATGGCATATGTAATTATGGGCGTGGCTTAAAAACACATCAACTGAAGCTCGACTGGTATTTTGCTGCTTCTGTCATTGCATCCAGGTGTATAATACAACAGGTACCTCTTCACCTACAACAAGCCAGGACATTTGGCTTTGTCAATGGTTGTTAGTTGCATAAGTTAAATAAACAACTACTACGGCTTCGTTCTGTAAAATATTGAAAATGTTTCCGTTCTGAAATGATGGCACCGTGAAAGAACTATAACGAGTCTCGTTGAAGTTACATCAAAGGCAGTGAAGGGTGGTACTGCTGCAGAGTGAAGATTTTATTTCACCTTGAGGGTGAGGGCAAAAATGGAGAGCCATATAGGGGCTCGTCTCAGCACCTGCTTTTTAGAACCGCCGGTGCTGAGGACCGGCAGGACTCGGCCCACTTAAAGCCCTGCCCTCTGCACTGTTGACAGCTACGTCCCTGTGTACAACGCACTTTGCGTCAATGAGTAGTGCTATATCATAGCATCTATACGTCAAAGCACCATCAGACAATTGGGTTTCTGGAGTGTGCTATAAGGTCGACGCCTATGGAGACAGTCATATCACACACACTTCAAAGTTTTTGTTCGTGGTTTCATAGGCTGCTTCTCTTACTGTACAAGTTCAGGCCTGTCACGTGATCCACGGCACCACGTGCGTTTTGTGTGGAAGACCAATATACTGTGACATTTGGCTCGACATATGGCGCAGAGAACATTAATAAAGCTATCTGCCTTGGCCGGACAATCTGCCCATTGTGCGTTGGCTCCAGGCTATATTTCTCGTCGTGTAACAGGTGGCCAGATGCCACAATGGCCGCAGTGTTGGGCTAGAACAAACTCTGCTAACACTACAGTTGTGACTTGAAGTAGTGACGGAGCGAGGCTGGCAGTCCAGTTCTGGCTCGAACACTGCCTTCTTCTCCCCATTGGAAACACTACAGCTCCTCACACACAGGCGACAGATGCCGACTCCCACTTATTATAAGCGCGATGAATGGCATGGGCCGGCAGAAATCAAAGTGGACTGACAAAATACAATTGTGAATTGCTACGTTTACGTCGCCAAAAGAAACCCCAACAGTGCCTCCTGCAATTATTTGTGAGTGAAAAGATAAAAGGCACCATCCATTAAAATTATTTGTCATTTTCAGGTTTTTTATGCAATTTAGAAGCGACCTACAAAGTTTTTAAATCTTCATTTTTCATACTCCCTAGTTTCCTTAATAACGTAACTGGGCAGTTTAATATCATATTCGACACACTATACTTACCCTGCTTGCCCATTGAATGTCTACCGCACCTCTGCGCATCCTTTGTCTTTCACAGAGACTTTTCTGTCATCAGCCTTTTCTGTCATCCGTACCTAAGTACTCTATCCAGGAGACAACTACTTCATTGTGTGTCCCACCATCTTAATCGATGCTTGAACCGTGTACGTCCCTTGTCCAACGGCTGCATTTGTCCTGGTCGCAGCTGCTGATGCAAATGTCTGAACGTAATTATTGTAACTATAACTTGCTGTACTCTTGTATCATGCTACTGTTGTAGAGTGCTCTGATGCCTTCGGACCATGTCCGCGCTATATAGAATTGCAAAATAAATAAATAAATTGTGTGCATGCGACTGGCACGCAAAGGTTTCCATCTGTGGTAGAGTTCCCTTTAACTGCTTCATTCTGAAGGGGCTTTTGCACTCTGGAGTTTGTTCAGTGGTATATGGAGTTTTCACTGTTGCCCTGAGTCCTGCTATTTCGTGCAGTGGCATAGCCATAGACCTTTTGTTTAATGGGCAAAAGTAATAGTGGTATGTGGGATGCAGTAGTCTGCTTCTGTTCTTCAGAAGTCTTACCTCTTCCTGTTTGTGTGAACAGCAATAGTGTCCACTGGAAGTCATTTGCTTCAGATTTTGTGTAACCTTCACTGAGTTATATTTCAATTACAGTTATAAATATGTCCACATTACAGATCATTTAATCAATCAACCAATCAGCATTTGTATAGTGCAGCACTGCCCCCTAGGGGTATCTGGGCACTGGGGGTGCCATGTCTCCATCGAACAGCCAGGTCTTGAGTTTCTTTCTGAAGTCCGCCAGGGAGGGTGCTGTTCGAAGGTGGAGGGACAGGTCGTTCCTGGTCTTGGCGGCGATGTAGGAGAAGGAGCAAGGAGCAGCTGCGACGGTTGCGGGGAGTGTGTGCGAGGGCGAGAGAGGAGAAGCGCAGGTGTATTGCGGGTAGATGGAAGCTGAGTCGATGGTTGATGTAGGATAGTCCTTAATCGTGTACAGCTTTGTAGGCATGCAAGAGGATCTTGAATTGGTTTCTCTTCTGGATGGGGAGCCAGTGGAGGTTTCTGAGGTGGGGGTGATGTGGGCCTGTTTGGTGAGGTCCAGGAGGAGTCTGGCTGCAGTGCTCTGTATGGTAGTCTTCTGAGGAGCTGGGAGGAAATTCCGACATAGAGAGAGTTGCCATAGTCGAAGCTTTACATAGTGAATACAGGCGGCATCAGACCAAGAACTCAAACTCTTTAAAATTCATTGTACTTTCAGTAACCCTAGACACAGTCACTAAAAATTATAGCCCTTTGTCTTGAAAAAGCCCAAGCTGTACCGTCGGAAGGCTAAAACACGCTGGCAAACCAGGTGACTTAAGATTTAGCAACGATTGGATCAAGCACAAATATTAAATTAAATCAATAAATGAACAGCTCAATCATGAGTTCTTTCTTCTCTTTCTACAAGAGTCTATAGAGGATATTCTAGCCGGGTATTTACTGTTGCCCTGTGCCCCTTAGAAGGGATAAGATCACAACAGCAAGTGTCGCCTCCTGGTCGCCGAATTATAATGTATGGCACAAGAAATGAAACTGACACAGACTAAAGAATGCCTGATCTCCCAAGAGAGATTCTGGTGGTGCTAAAGGTGACAAGTGTAAAACTCAGGGAAAGTTGGGGGGTTGGTGACAGAAGTGGCTGGTCTTTGAAGAAAGTTATGTATTAAACTTAAATGTGATCCCTTGACTACGGCTTTATTGATGCCTGTAAATCTTGTATCCCTAAATTCATTTTAGTGGCCTCTAACCTGGAGTCATGAGCTCCAATGAGACATTTTCTATATTTGTGTCAAAATCTGTTTATAGTTCTCCTATAAAATTAATCCTATTCTGGTGCGAAAAACCTGTAGGCCTTGAAAACAGTTTGCTTATCCTGCATCCAACCACACTATTAGAATCAACAGTACTTCCATGTGGAAAACGGATGGAAAGGGTGAAAAATGGGAAGACGGCGTCTGTTAACTTGCAACAAAGAGGAAATATGGTAAGCTTTCTTTCAATGGCCCTTTCATTTTACCCTGGGCCTGAATGCAAGTCAGGCAGAGTGTTATCCCTGGGTATAATACTACTCCACCCAACCACAAATGGCCTGTTTTTTTCTAGCGAATACCAGACCTAATATTACCAGCTGCTAATTCTGGCCAATAGAATTGCATGAGGCTTTCACTGCAACAGCAGTCAACAGGGCCGGACTGGCCGTAGCGGGCATCGGGCATTCTCCAGGGAGGCTCGAAGGGTCGGGCCAGTTTTGCAGCAGTAGGGTCCAGTTTTTTGTTACTGGGGGCCGGTTTTGCAGCAGTGCTGTAATATCGTCCCCCAGTAACAAAAGCAGTAGTGGTCTTACAAAATTGCCAAGGCTGCTTTGGGTTCCCGGTCTGGCCCTGGCAGCCAAGCCGCGTACTACTCTTCACCACAACTTTTTTCTTTGGCAAGAGGGGAGCATTCAATGCTACCCTGTGCCAGAACGTATCTTCCCATTCGCCTCTACTTTCCCTAACCCCCTCCCTCCACTCTTCCCCCCCACAGAAGCCCTGGCACATATTTACCGCTTGCTCACCCCGGAAAAGGGACTACAGTACAGTAATTCCCTGTCTGCACAGCAATGCCCGTTCTGAGGGGTTTAACACATCATTGCATGGTACTGGCAGGGTGTTACCACATGGAAACGGTAATTATGTGTGCATTGTTTGCAACTTGCCAGTAACCAAGGCAGGACTGGGAACACAAACCAGCCCATGCAATTCAGTTGTACCGGCCCCGGTGGAGGGGGGGTGGGTTGGGGAATAGGGTGCTAGTGAGAAGCACTGGTGCTGCTTTTGTTACAGGAGGCCGATATTGCAGCAGGCCCCCACCCTTCCAGCACACTGGGAAAATGCCCGGTGCCCGCTGCGGCCAGTCCGGCCCTGCCAGTAACTCTAAAAAAAATCTCCAAAATAATCACACAAGAGGGATTAAGCATGAGGGAGGAGATTCAAAATAGTTTAGAATTGAACAGAGAGACTGATTACCAGCTTATGAAAATATTGGACTGGGCTAGCACATGTGGGGTGGCAGAGTAGGCAGGTAGGGAAACCCTGCTCAAAGCAATGTCCTTCAATAGACAAAGATGAAAGGCATCACATGGCTTCATTATCATCTGAGTGCTTTACAACCCTTGCACAAACACAATTACATACTTCACTGGGAGAGAGACCTGGCAACAGAGGTACCTCAAGAAACATGGATTAAAATTTGGTCCAAAGCAGCAATACCCTCTTTTATGTTCAGCATAAAGCAGTTGCGGCCGGCATGACTCACGGGTGGGGGGGCGGGGTCGCGCGCGGGGGGTTTAATTTAAAATAAAAAAATTAAAAAGTTAACTTACCTTTGCCTCCCGTTCCCGCATTGCCTCTGTTCCTCTCCTGCTCTCCAGCCTCCGGCAGGAACAGGAAGCAGGAAGCCTCCATCCCCTCCCCTAAGCCAATCACAACGCTGCAATGATGCCGACCAGCCAGGCACCCATGGGGAGGCCATTTTCTCCATGTAGGCTGTATGCAGCCTACATGGAGAAAAGGCAGAGTGCACATGACTGGTTTGGTCGGCCATAGGGCCGACCAAACAGTCAGCGCGCTCAGCAGTGGGCAAGCCACTCCTCCCCGAACCACCCACCCGCCCGCCCGCCCCCAACCAAACACTTCTGCTTTCTCGAAGTGCGAGAAGCAGAAACATAAAATTGTAGTTTTACCATTTTATGTTTCTGCTTCTCGCACTGCGAGAGCAGTGAGCGATGCTCCTCCACCCTAGTGGAGGAGCCGCCCCTGGCATAAAGAAAACGTGTATAAATTGGTGACTAGATTGTATCTGTCTTTAACAAGGTTACATGCGATGTTTGGTAGCTCTGATGCATGTTGGAAAAACTGTGGTGAAAGAGTACCATGTTTCATATGTGGTAGACTAGTATGTGCATGCAAAGAAATGGTTACTGGAAGGAAATTCTGTCACAAATTAAGGGTATGGGAGGGATTGTGCTGCTTCCAAAACCACTTACATTGTTTGGTGACCCTGGCGAAAACAGTATATATCCACTAACTACTCCAGCAAGCAAACTTATTTCACACCTGCTGCTATCGGTCACATTGGCAATAGCGCATGTTCGGAGGCTCGATGCCACTTTGCCACTGTACATGTGGTGGGAAATGCTTGAAAGATACATGCTATTGAGAAATTATCAGTCATTCTACATGATAGGATCCATAAATAAAAAAAAAATCTGGCTACCATTTAAGACACATATCAAATGATTTCAGGTTGTGGGAGGAGACCTGGCAAATATGTCAGAACATTTGCGCAAGTCAATGCTATGCGAACCCTCCTTCTCTTTTAATAGATTGGACGAAGTCAAACATGAATAAGGTGTTTCTATCAATAACTGTGGAATTTCTTAAATGTTTACCTGAGAACATTTACCACAAAGGCTAGTTAAGAGTTCAAAGTAAATTTTTTAAATAAATGTCTAATTGACAGAGAATAATCGATACGTGACTATGCTACTGACCGTTATGCTTTTGTCCCTATCACAGCGAATGAAAAATTATAATAAAGTTGTATTTATAAAGAAATTAGTTATTATATTTTAACATTATTAAATAATTAAATTGTCATTTAATCTTACTTTTTAACAATAAACACCTTCACCCAACACATACAAACAAAAAGTTTAAATAATTTAATTTATTTAATATTATTTCCTATACTTGTGTTACATTAAGTCACTGCCTCTATAATTTTCAATGGAAGTGTGTTGCATTACCTGTGAGCAGCAATGTGTGGTGCTTGACGTACTCCAAGGCTTGTCTAGATTACATTTAGTACTGTTTTTGGACCTTTTTGACTTTAGCAACCTTAGAAGTGTAGTTTGTGAATGGAAAATGTCTTACTCTTTAGTAGGTGGGTGTTTATATTAGCCTGTCCCTCCTTAAACCCTGCCTTACCCCCTCCTTCAACCACTTCTTACTCCTCCCTAAACCCCTCACACTTAGTAGTAAGCACTCCTCATTTTACAGCCACTAACTCTTGTTCCTTCCATGTTGACTACTAAATTGTCGGAATATGTGTGAAGAGATCTCCACACATGTGGCAGAGAACTCCAGACAGAAAAGATAAGAGTGTGTGAATTGCATTTTGTAGAACATTAGTAGTACTACTGTGGTACTTCTAAAAGTACTGCAAGATGCAGTTAGTGAATCAGGCCCCTATAGTTAGTGAAACATGTCCTAGGATGCTTATTTCCGGTCCAGGGACCTGGCTTGGCAGTTCGGGCTGGACTGTTCCCATGAGGCACAGGGTCAAGACTGATTTGCATATGGCCAGGTCTAAACTGGGGTGGCATGGTGAGCAAAAGAATGATGGATTTAACCCAGATCTCTTGACTGAGGGTGAATGTTTTGATTTGTTCTGCATTCCGTCCATCAATTGTGTGTCTTTTGCTTCCTCGCCCTAAGTGCGCCAGGTAAGCCCAGACGTGGGTTCCGGGCTCACTGTACCACTGGATTCAAGCTATCCTGCCTGATGAGAGGTGAAACCCCGAAACCGGTCCTTGGATGCTAGTTTCTGGTCCAGAGAGGACCTGGCTTGGCAGTTCGGGCTGGACTGTTCCCATGAGGCATAGGGTCAAGACTTATTTGCATATGGCGAGGTTTAAACTGGGGTGGCATGGTGAGCAAAAGAATGATGGATTTAACCCAGATCTCTTGACTGGGGGTGAATGTTTTGATTTGTTCTACATTCCGTCCATCAATTGTGTGTCTTTTGCCTATAGGTATTACAGCCCTTAAGGTGCCATAATATGGATAATTCTATTTTATGGGATAAGTAATCTATCTTATGCTAAAAATTATATATATTAATTAAACATATATATATATATATATATATATATATATATATATGTATATATTCGAAAACAAGGCATGCCCTTCCCACGCCCAATGGAAAGCACTCATGCGGGTGATTTGTTTAGCAAAAGTACTTTATTGTGCAGACCCCCTGGGGGGTATTGCTAGCCCGGATCTCCGCTTTTATTGTTTTGCCTTTCAACTGAAGAATGTAAGACCTCTCCTATTCAATTCTTCCTGTTTTCCTCCCCTGTTGCTAGCCACGTCTAAGAACACCCCACAAGGGGGCGATGGATGTCTTTTTAAATTTGGACACCCAAAATTCTTTTAAAAAATTAAACTCAAGGTTCTAAGTTCGGCTTGTGAAGCCTGGTTTCAAATTCGGAAGATCCTGAAGATTCCTTATTATAGTGCAGGGGCCCCCATTTGGAACTCCCCAGGCATTCCAGCTTGCTTAAAAGACAGTCTATCCTCCGTATTACAGGAGGAAAGTATTTTGAGTTGGGGCCATTTGCTTCAAGGGAACAAACTCCTCCCATGGGACGTGCTGTACAATTCTACGCACCAAAGACTCGCAAGATTTAAGTTTTATCAGCTATCTAGTTGGGCCTCACATTTGGACAAAGAAGAAGAAGCTAACGTAGAATATGAACTTTCTCTTCGAGGCCCCGTATTTCAACAAAAGGAGGTTTCCAAATGGTATTGGCTTCTGATTAAGAGTGAACCCCCCTTAGTACCTATGGAGGAGTCCTGGAGAAGAGACCTGCCTTCGACCAAAGTAACACACCTATGGCAAGTATCGATGCGCACTTTATGGAATGTGGTCAAAGCTGCCGATCTTAAGAGGAACCATCTGTTCACACTCCACAGGGCATACTGGACCCCGAAGAAGTTAGCCAAATTGGGAGGTGTTCATCGAAAGGTTTGTCCGAAGTGCGACTCTGATGATGCGGATGATTTGCATATATTCTGGCAGTGTCCTTCTATCCAGGGCTTCTGGCAAGACATAGGTAAGACTGTCTCGGAGGTTCTGGGGCGAGAGATTAAGGTAAGCTTAAGTCTGGTTATATTTGGGGTCCTACCAGAGGAGTGTGTTAGTTATAATGTGTCTAATTCACAGGCTTCTCTTTTATTTTTGTTGATCCTTCTTGCTAGGCGTGAAATTTGCCTAAAATGGATCACACCACAATCATCAGTAGTATTAGATTGGGTTACCTCGGTTAGGCGCATTCATATATTAGATCTGGCTAGTTCAGCAAGGAAAAGATGCGAAATATGGAAGAATTGGGTTGATTGGGAGAATATGGTTTGATATAATTTATCTTGTTATTTGACATCACATATATAAAAGTCCAATGATTATTAAATAAGTGAGTGCGGAGTTAGTGTGTGTATTCTGTGGTGGTGAAAGTTACCCACCCTCTACACTTATCTCCATTAGAATCTTAGCAATTGGTTTTGTTGGATCCCTGGAGGGTTTAGTAATCTGAAGGCATCGTCATCTATATACGGGGATCCTTGAATAAACCTTTGGTTTGCTTAAAGACTTCTCACTTATTTATGTTAAATGAGGACAAAAAAATAATAATCATATTATGTTTTTGATACTTCAGTGATCTTTTGTTCAGGAACCATTTAACAGCTGTAATACCGTCCTGATGATGTATACAAGTATATAGACTGGTAATGTCTAAGGTTATAAGGAGTATGTCTGGTTCCCATACAGTTCCCTCCATCAGTCTCAGGAAATCCTGGGTATCCCGTATATATGATGCTAGATCTTTTACTAACGGGGCTAGAAAGAAATCAATGTAAGTTGATGTATTTTCTAGCAAGCTGTTAATGGAGGCCACAATCGGCCTTCCCGGAGGATTGATAGAGTCCTTATGTACTTTAGGAAGATGATAGAAGGTTGGGAGAACCGGAGATTCACAATGAAGAAACAGGAATTCGTCCTGATCTAACATTCCGTCGTCTCTCCAATCTTCTAAGAGTGTTTGATATATTTTAATACATTCCAGATATTCCATCCTTTTGATGGGCACATAACATTCCTCATCCTGCAGCTGTCTCAAGGCTTCCTTGTAGTAATGTTCCTTGTTGAAGATGACAATATTGCCTCCTTTGTTGGAGGGCTTTATCTCCAGAGTAGGATCAGCTTTAAGTGTCTTAATAGCCTCCCATTGTTTCTGGAGTAAGGGGCACACATTAAAAGAAATGGGAAATTATTGGCATATATGAGAAAATTTCACTAATGAGGAGAACACTAAGTGAAATATAGTAACTGCGACCTCTCCAAACTGACGCTTAGGTGCCCATTCAGTGCGTAATAAACTATGCACGGGAGAATTACATTGTATATATTTGCCTATATGTATGAATATATAATTCAAAACATTTGTGTATAGTAATTTCATATATAATGAATGCTTTAATAAGTGATGGTCTTGGAAATTGACCGCAAATGTTTGGAGATTGAATTTACTTTCCCTGCTCATTTGGTTTTACCATTTTTAACTCACTATAGCACTTTACACTTTTGGGTGATATAATCATCAATTGCGAAAAACATGTTCTAAGATGGCCGCCATGAATTTTAACAACAATGTATTGTAAGTCCATCTTTGATGCTGATGATAAAACACGTGACACACTGTGAATTTAAATACTGCTGTGTTTGCACAGGAAACTGACATTGATAAAGCCGTAAGGGGAAACGCGTCTGTCAGTGCAGGGGGTCTGCACAATAAAGCACTTTTGCTAAAAAATCACCCTCGTGAGTACTTTCCATTGGGCGTGGGAAGGGCATGCCTTGTTTTCGAATTGTTTGCGGCTCACCACCGCAGGAGTGAGCACCCGGGACGAGCAGGAGCTGCGGCGGTGGTCTCCGGTTTTTACAATATATATATATATATATATATATATATACATATATATATATATATATATATATTTATATTTATTCTGCTCCAATTTGCCCCTAGGCAGGAATGCACTCGGACCACTGATGTGCAAAATTGCTTTATTGGTCAAAATGCTCCTCTGAACAGACTGCTTTCACAGCTCCTCAATCGATTGCAGGTCAATTTCGCCGACGCGTTTCGAAGCTCAGTTGCTTCTTCTTCAAAGGCTCGACCTGTGTGTTTGATGCTTGTCACACCCTCTATTTGAAACGATTCCACGCCCATGGATGGGCTAAGCATTATGGACCTTGTGGTGCGAGCTGCAGTTCAACCCTGGATGGGTGCACGTAACTCCCCGCTGTTACCGGCACAATTCAAAGCCCTCAGATGGGCCTCTGTGCAGGGGTGCATTTAAAATCCATAATCAGTGTCCCATTAATAAGGCGAGGTGAATCCTTTGCCTCTGGCCCCCAGTTATCTCGGGATGGTGCATATCCTCGCGGCAAGGACGGCCGCAATTTTATATTCTGCTCCAATTTGCCCCTAGGCAGGAATGCACTCGGACCACTGACGTGCAAAATTGCTTTATTGGTCAAAATGCTCCTCTGAACAGACTGCTTTCACAGCTCCTCAATCGATTGCAGGTCAATTTCGCCGACGCGTTTTGAAGCTCAGTTGCTTCTTCTTCAAAGGCTCGACCTGTGTGTTTGATGCTTGTCACACCCTCAGTGGTCCGAGTGCATTCCTGCCTAGGGGCAAATTGGAGCAGAATATATATATATATATATATATATTCACTGAAAAAACCATAGGTTTTAGGGACAGTTATAGTTACTTGGACATTGCACTCGTACAAAACCCGTGAAATTCCCCGTTATAGTTAGTTCAGCTAACTATAACTCGCGCCTTCGCAATGCACTGCTGATGACGTCACATATTACATCACTCATGACATGGTCAGTGACATCACTGATGACATCACTGATGACATCTCAAATGACATCACTGATGACATCATCCAGTGACTGTGTGTTTCTGTAAAGTTTAAATATTTTTAAAATATATAGGAAAAGACGTATTGAAGAATGAGTGGGTGTCTAAGTGTCTGTATGGATGATTTAGTAGGTGCGTGACTGACTCTATAAGTGAGTGATTTAACGTATCTTACCGAATGCATGGGTTAGTGACTAAACTGGGTGTATGTCTGTATCCGTCTGTCTGTTGCTGTGTAAGTGGCTGCATGTGTTTGTGAATAGCTAAATGATTTTCTATATGAGTTATTGAATGCTTGTCTGAGTATCTGTATGGGTGCCTGAGTGTTTGTGTGGGAGGGGTGTGTGCAACTCTGTGCATAGATGTGTGAGTGGGTGATTCACTGGGTGGATGGTTTCAAGAGTGCATCTGTGATAGACTGTATGGGTGGGTAAGTGTGTGTAAGAGTGTGTTAGTGAGTGAATGTATGTCCCAGTGGTACATGTGTGAGTAACTACATATGTGAAAGGCAGTATATATGTGTGTTGGAGTATATAAATAGCTATAAGCAAGAGTGAGTGATTGTGATAGTGGCTGTATGGATGATTGTGTGCTTGTATCAGTGATTGTATAAGAGCGTAACAATGTGCTACTATTTGTATGAGTAAGTGAGCTGGTGTGTGTATAACTGTATAGGTGAGTAAATGGCAGTGTGTTTAATTATTTGCATGACTGACTAGGTGTGTGAGTATCTCTATGGATGAGTGGCGTTGTTTGAGTGTCTATATAGGAGTAAGAGTGCATATGATAGTCCTGTACTGAGTGACCGTAAGTATGAGTGACTGTACGGGTGAGTGAGTGGATGTGTGTGTGTAGACCTAAGAATCAGTGAGTGGGTATGTAGTTATTGGTGTTGGAGTGTCTATGGTTTTGAGAATGGCAGTCTGTAATTTAGAGTGGGTGTATCAAAGATTATATTAGGGTGTGAGGAGGTGCATCAGATTATCACGTGGATGATGTCATCAGTGATGTCATTTGAGATGTCATCAGTGATGTCATCAGTGATGTCACTGACCATGTCATGAGTGATGTAATATGTGACGTCATCAGCAGTGCATTGCGGGGCGCGAGTTATAGTTAGCTGAAATAACTATAACGGGGGAATTTCACGGGTTTTGTACGAGTGCAATGTCCAAGTAACTATAACTGTCCCTAAAACCTATGGTTTTTTCAGTGAATTTCAAAGGTTTTTTAAATGCTAATTTGTAACTATAACGTGTCTGAAACCTATGGTTTTTTCAGTGAATTTCAAAGGTTTTTAAATGCTAATTTGTAACTATAACGTGTCTGAAACCTATGGTTTTTTCAGTGAATTTCAAAGGTTTTTTAAATGCTAATTTCTAACTATAACGTGCCTGAAACCTACGGTTTTTTCAGTGAATTTCAAAGGTTTTGTAAATGACAATTTTTAAATGTATTAATTGTTATATTAATTTTTTCATACTGATTTACTACATTTTTAGAAACAATTTTTTTTACATATTTTATTTGTCAAATTACATTGTAATTACATTATACATTACATTACAAAAATACTTTCTCAGAATGAATTACTTTAGTTTAAATACTTTGCAGATAGGCAATAGACTTTTAAGTACAGTAGTTACAGTTGTTGCAATGGGCAACACATTTTCAAACAAAATGCAACATTCAGCTCAATGTGAATTTCTAGTTAAATGCAATTAGTTACTTTATGGATTACTTTTGTAACCACAGGACTGGATCCTAGATTCAGTCCTGGTACATCTCCTGTAAACAGTTGAGTAAAAGCGTTTTGGTTACAGTCGTGATTTTTAAGGAATATTATTGTATTTTAAAAGTTGACACTTTGAAACTTTTTCTCATAGAATCACCAATGTTATCCTATGGAAGGAAATTCACTTAGCAGGTAAAAACTGTTATCGTTACTTTTTCTTACTCAGTGTTGGATCCTGGATCCAGCACTGGTGCATCTCCTGTAAACAGTTGAAAGAATGCGTTTAAGTCATACAGGCGATTTTTAAGGAATATTTGTAGTTTGTGAAAATCAACACTTTGAAACTTTTTGCTGAAAACCAGTCAATGTTAGCCTATGAAGGAAATTCAAGTTACCGGTAAGTACGGTTAAAATTACTTTTGAGGATCAGTACTGGGCTGAAACATGCAGCACTGAGGTCTCTCCTGATAACAGGTGAGTAAATCAGAATTCGTATTTCGGCTGATTTTAGAGGAATATTTTAAAGTTCCAAAACTCCACACTTAGAAGAATTTCCAAGTGAAACCAGTCAATGTTAGCCTATGGAAGGAAATTCAAGTTACTGGTAAGTACGGTTAAAATTACTTTTCAGGATCAGTACTGGGCTGAAAGATGCAGCACTGAGGTCTCTCCTGATAACAGGTGAGTAAATCGGAATTCGTATTTCGGCTGATTTTAGAGGAATATTTTAAAGTTTCAAAACTCCACACTTAGAAGAATTTCCAAGTGAAACCAGTCAATGTTAGCCTATGAAGGAAATTCAAGTTACCGGTAAGTACGGTTAAAATTACTTTTCAGGACCAGTACTGGGCTGAAAGATACAGCACTGAGGTCTCTCCTTATAACAGGTGAGTAAATCGGAATTCCTATTTCGGCTGATTTTAGAGGAATATTTGCACAATGGTGAAGGGAGGGGCGGGGCCTGAGGTGACATCTTTGCAAACGCGCCCCGTGGCGCGTTTTAAGTTGGGGGATTAAGTTCCCTTGAATCCTGAGGGTCCCTAGGGGCCAACTAGACCACCAGGAACCTCCAATATGCGCCAGGGGCTGCGTTGCAGAGACGTGTAGAGAGGCCACACCCCTTTTACACCTCTCTGCAACGCAGCTCTGTGGCGCTTTCTGGATGTACCTGTTGGGCTAGTTGGCCCCCAGAGACCCTCAGGATTGAAGGGATTTAATTCCCCATCTTAAAACGCGCCACGGGGCCTGTTTGCACACATGTCACCTCAAGCCCCGCCCCTCCCTTCACCACTGTGCAAACGCGCCCCGTGGCGCGTTTTAAGTTGGGGGATTAAGTCCCCTTGAATCCTGAGGGTCCCCGGAGTCCAACTAGCCCACCATATACCTCCAAAAGCGCCATAGAGCTGCGTTGCAGAGAGGTGTAAAAGGGCGTGGCCTCTGTACACCTCTCTGCAAGGCAGCCCCTGGCGCATACTGGAGGTTCCTGGTGGGCTAGTTGGCCCCAGGGACCCCCAGTATTCAAGGGGAATTCGTTCCCCTCTGCAAACGCGCCAGGGGCGCGTTTGCAGAGTGGTGAAGGAAGGGGCGGGGCCTGCAAGCCCGATGTTTTTTTTAAAAATTTTTTTTTTTGGGGAGGGGGCCGCGTGGCCCCCTCCCGAGCCACTACTTGCCCCGGGGACCCCATCCCCGGGGCTGGCCCTCTCGTTGGGGACTGTGGGGGGTCCCCAATCCCCCACAGTCCCGCCGGCTCCCCGTGTCCTACGGGAGCCGGCATTGCTCACACATGGGGAGCTGCTAAGATGCAGCTCCCCATGTGGAAAAGCAATCGGCTTGGATATTGGAAGAGAGAGCAGGTTTCCTGCTCTCTTCCAATATCCAAAGCAAGTTTGCAATGACAGGACGGGAGCCGCGAGGCTCCCGTCCTGTCATTGCAAACAGCAGTTTGGCACCCCGGGACACTGCAGGAGCCGGCCCTGGGGGGTGGTGGTCCCCAGGGCCATCAAGGGCTCCAGGAGGGGGGCCGCGCGGCCCCCTCCCATTCAGTGCACAGCCCCGGGGAGGTGGTGGTCCCCGGGGCTCTGGGGGTCCAAAACGGACCCCCATTGTAATTTTCTTAGTGCCCCGGGGAGGTGGTGGTCTGAGCCCTCCCGCAGCCCCGGGGACCACCACCTCCCGGGGCTTCTTTTTTTAAATTAAAAAACTTGTGTGGGGGGCTCCAGCCCCCACACGGCCCGAGACCGCAACCTCCCGGGGCACTAAACATTTAAATATGGGGGTCCGTTACGGACCCCAAGCCCCGAGGACCACCACCTCCCGGGGCTGTGCACTGAATGGGAGGGGGCCGCGCGGCCCCCTCCTGGAGCCCTTGATGGCCCTGGGGACCGCCACCCCCAGGGCCGGCTCCTGCAGTGTCCCGGGTGCCTACCCCGGGACACTGCTGTTTGCTATGACAGGACGGGAGCCTCGCGGCTCCCGTCCTGTCATAGCTAAACTAGTTTGCATTTTGAAAGAGAGAGCAGGAAACCTGCTCTCTCTTTCAAAATGCAAACCAATGCTTTCCACATGGGGAGCAGCATGTTAGCTGCTCCCCATGTGGAAAAGCAATGCCGGCTTCCGCAGGAGGCGGGGAGCCGGCTGGGACTGTGGGGGATTGGGGACCCCCACAGTCTCCAACGTGAGGCAAGGCCCCGGGGGATGGGGTCCCCGGGGCCATAAGTGGCCCGGGAGGGCGCCACGCAGCCCCCTCCCCAAAGTTTAAAAAAATAAAAATAAAAAATAAAATAAGGTCAAAGCCGGCCCCGGGGGATGGGGTCCCCGGGGCCTTAAATGGCCTGAGGAGGGAGACCACGCAGCCCCCCTCCAAATAAAAATATAAAAAATCGAGGCCATGCCCCGGGGGATGGGGTCCCCGGGGCCAATACAGGCCCAGGGAAGGGGGGCCACGCGGCCCCCTTCCCGTTTTTTTTTTAATTTTAATTTTAAAAAAAGGGGTAAGGCCCTGGGGGATGGGGTCCACAGGGCCTAAAAATAGGAAAAAGGAAGGGGGGCCACACAGCCCCCTTCAGGGAAAAAAACAAAAAAACGATCGGGCCCGCAGGCCCCGCCCCTTCCTTCACCACTCTGCAAACGCGCCCCTGGCGCGTTTGCAGATGGGAAGTAATTCCCCTTCAATACTGGGGGTCCCTGGGGGCCAACTAGCCCACCAGGAACCTCCAGTATGCGCCAGGGGCTGCCTTGCAGAGAGGTGTACAGAGGCCACGCCCCTTTTACACCTCTCTGCAACGCAGCTCTGTGGCACTTAATGGAGGTAGCTGGTGGGCTAGTTGCACCCCAGGGACCCTCAGGATTCAAGGGGAGTTAATCCCCGACTTAAAACGCGCCACGGGGCGCGTTTGCACAGTGGTGAAGGGAGGGGCGGGGCTTCAGGTGACATGTGTGCAAACAGGCCCCGTGGCGCGTTTTAAGATGGGGAATTAAATCCCCTTCAATCCTGAGGGTCCCTGGGGGCCAACTAGCCCAACAGGTACATCCAGAAAGCGCCACAGAGCTGCGTTGCAGAGAGGTGTAAAAGGGGTGTGGCCTCTCTACACATCTCTGCAACGCAGCCCCCTGGAGCATACTGGAGGTTCCTGGTGGGCTAGTTGGCCCGTAGGGACCCTCATGATTCAAGGGGACTTAATCCCCCAACTTAAAACGCGCCACGGGGCGGGTTTGCACAGATGTCACCTCAGGCCCCGCCCCCTCCCTTCACCATTGTGCAAATATTCCTCTAAAATCTGCCGAACTACGAATTCCGATTTACTCACGTGTTATCAGGAGAGACCTCAGTGCTGTATCTTTCAGCCCAGTACTGGTCCTGAAAAGTAATTTTAACCGTACTTAACAGTAACTTGAATTTCCTTCCATAGGCTAACATTGAGTGGTTTCACTTGGAAATTCTTCTAAGTGTGGAGTTTTGGAACTTTAAAATATTCCTCTAAAATCAGCCGAAATACGAATTCCGATTTACTCACCTGTTATCAGGAGAGACCTGAGTGCTGTATCTTTCAGCCCAGTACTGGTCCTGAAAAGTAATTTTAACCGTACTTACCAGTAACTTGAATTTCCTTCCATAGGCTAACATTGACTGGTTTCACTTGGAAATTCTTCTAAGTGTGGAGTTTTGGAACTTTAAAATATTCCTCTAAAATCAGCCGAAATACGAATTCCGATTTACTCACCTGTTATCAGGAGAGACCTGAGTGCTGTATCTTTCAGCCCAGTACTGGTCCTGAAAAGTAATTTTAACCGTACTTACCAGTAACTTGAATTTCCTTCCATAGGCTAACATTGACTGGTTTCACTTGGAAATTCTTCTAAGTGTGGAGTTTTGGAACTTTAAAATATTCCTCTAAAATCAGCCGAAATACGAATTCCGATTTATTCACCTGTTATCAGGAGAGACCTCAGTGCTGCATCTTTCAGCCCAGTACTGATCCTCAAAAGTAATTTTAACCGTACTTACCAGTAACTTGAATTTCCTTCCATAGGCTAACATTGACTGGTTTCACTTGGAAATTCTTCTAAGTGTGGAGTTTTGGAACTTTAAAATATTCCTCTAAAATCAGCCGAAATACGAATTCCGATTTATTCACCTGTTATCAGGAGAGACCTCAGTGCTGCATCTTTCAGCCCAGTACTGATCCTCAAAAGTAATTTTAACCGTACTTACCAGTAACTTGAATTTCCTTCCATAGGATATCATTGCCTGCTTTTTGCTGAAAAAGTTTCTAAGTGTCGATTTTTGAAACATACAAATATTCCTCTAAAATCAGCCGAAATACGAATTCCGATTTACTCACCTGTTATAAGGAGAGACCTCAGTGCTGTATCTTTCAGCCCAGTACTGGTCCTGAAAAGTAATTTTAACTGTACTTACCAGTAACTTGAATTTCCTTCCATAGGCTAACATTGACTGGTTTCACTTGGAAATTCTTCTAAGTGTGGAGTTTTGGAACTTTATAATATTCCTCTAAAATCAGCCGAAATACGAATTCCGATTTACTCACCTGTTATCAGGAGAGACCTCAGTGCTGCATCTTTCAGCCCAGTACTGATCCTCAAAAGTAATTTTAACCGTACTTACCAGTAACTTGAATTTCCTTCCATAGGATATCATTGCCTGCTTTTTGCTGAAAAAGTTTCTAAGTGTCGATTTTTGAAACATACAAATATTCCTCTAAAATCAGCCGAAATACGAATTCCGATTTACTCACCTGTTATAAGGAGAGACCTCAGTGCTGTATCTTTCAGCCCAGTACTGGTCCTGAAAAGTAATTTTAACCGTACTTACCAGTAACTTATATTTTCTTCCATAGGAATCCATTGTCTGGTTTTCAGCAGAAAAGTTTCAAAGTGTCGATTTTCACAAACTACAAATATTCCTTAAAAATCGCCTGTATGACTTAAACGCATTCTTTCAACTGTTTACAGGAGATGCACCAGTGCTGGATCCAGGATCCAACACTGAGTAAGAAAAAGTAATGATAACAGTTTTTACCTGCTAAGTGAATTTCCTTCCATAGGATAACATTGGTGATTCTATGAGAAAAAGTTTCTGTCAACTTTTAAAATACAATAATATTCCTTAAAAATCACGACTGTAACCAAAACGCTTTTACTCAACTGTTTACAGGAGATGTAACAGGACTGAATCTAGGATCCAGTCCTGTGGTTAGAAAAGTAATCCATAAAGTAACTAATTGCATTTAACTAGAAATTCACATTGAGCTGAATGTTGCATTGTGTTTGAAAATGTGTTGCCCATTGCAACAACTGTAACTACTGTACTTAAAAGTCTATTGCCTATGTGCAAAGTATTTAAACTAAAGTAATTCATTCTGAGAAAGTATTTTTTGTAATGTAATGTATAATGTAATTACAATGTAATTTAAAAAATAAAATATGTAAAAAATAATTGTTTCTAAAAATGTAGTAAATCAGTATGACAAAAATTAATATAACAATTAATACATTTAAAAATTGTCATTTACAAAACCTTTGAAATTCACTGAAAAAACCGTAGGTTTCAGACATGTTATAGTTAGGAATTAGCATTTAAAAAACCTTTGAAATTCACTGAAAAAACCATAGGTTTCAGATATGTTATAGTTAGAAATTAGCATTTAAAAACCTTTGAAATTCACTGAAAAAACCATAGGTTTTAGGGACAGTTATAGTTAGTTGGACATTTTACTCGTACAAAACCCGTGAAATTCCCCCGTTATAGTTAGTTCAGCTAACTATAACTTGCGCCTCGCAATGCACTGCTGATGACGTCACATATTACATCACTCATGACATGGTCAGTGACATCACTGATGACATCACTGATGACATCTCAAATGACATCACTGATGACATCATCCAGTGACTGTGTGTTTCTGTAAAGTTTAAATATTTTTAATATATATAGGAAAAGACGTATTGAAGAATGAGTGGGTGTGTAAGTGTCTGTATGGATGATTTAGTAGGTGCGTGACTGACTCTATAAGTGAGTGATTTAACGTATCTTACTGAATGCATGGGTTAGTGACTAAACTGGGTGAATGTCTGTATCCGTCTGTCTGTTGCTGTGTAAGTGGCTGCATGGGTTTGTGAATAGCTACATGAGTGTCTATAAGAGTTATTGATTTGTTGTCTGAGTATCTGTATGGGTGCCTGAGTGTTTGTGTGGATGGGGTGTGTGCGACTGTGCATAGATGTGTGAGTGGGTGATTCACTGGGTGGATGGTTTCAAGAGTGCATCTGTGATAGACTGTATGGGTGGGTAAGTGTGTGTAAGAGTGTGTTAGTGAGTGAATGTATGTCCCAGTGGTACATGTTTGAGTAACTACATATGTGAAAGGCAGTATATATGTGTGTTGGAGTATATAAATAGCTATAAGCGAGAGTGAGTGATTGTGATAGTGGCTGTATGGATGAGTGTGTGCTTGTATCAGTGATTATATAAGAGCGTAACAATGTGCTTGTATTTGTATGATTAAGTGAGCTGGTGTGTGTATAACTGTATAGGTGAGTAAATGGCAGTGTGTTTAATTATTTGCATGACTGACTAGGTGTGTGAGTACCTCTATGGATGAGTGGCGGTGTTTGAGTGTCTATATAGGAGTAAGAGTGCATATGATAGTCCTGTACTGAGTGACCATAAGTATGAGTGACTGTACGGGTGAGTGAGTGGATGTGTGTGTGTAGACCTAAGAATCAGTGAGTGGGTATGTAGTTATTGGTGTTGGAGTGTCTATGGTTTTGCGAATGGCAGTCTGTAATTTAGATTGGGTGTATCAAAGGTTATATTAGGGTGTGAAGAGCTGCATCAGATTATCACGTGGATGATGTCATCAGTGATGTCATTTGAGATGTCATCAGTGATGTCATCAGTGATGTCACTGACCATGTCATGAGTGATGTAATATGTGACGTCATCAGCAGTGCATTGCGGGGCGCGAGTTATAGTTAGCTGAACTAACTATAACGGGGAATTTCACGGGTTTTGTACGAGTAAAATGTCCAACTAACTATAACTGTCCCTAAAACCTATGGTTTTTTCAGTGATATATATATATATATATATATATATATTGTAGACGCGCAGACTCTCGCAACCTCCTTTTCGGCGAAGAGAGAGTGACGGACCCAAGGTAATTGGCAAGATGTTATTTATTCTCACTCCTCACAATCGATATATATATATATATATATCCAACAGCAAAAAGAACTCCTTCAGGGAACCGGAGACCCTCGGGAGGTGGCGTGTGAGCCGGCGGAGCAACCGGCAATCAATCCAAGAACTGCCACAATACACGCGCTCTCAGGAACCACAAACCAGGGACGCGTTTCGGCCGTCTAGAGGTCATGATCAAGGCCGCTGGACGGCCGAAACGCAGCATTTTTGGATTTATGACTGAATAAATCTTCTGTACCATCATCCCCTGGTTTGTGGTTCCTGAGAGCGCGTGTATTGTGGCAGTTCTTGGATATCCATATATATATATATACATATATATAAAAATGTAATAAAAATATTTTTGCAAATTAAAATAAAGTTTTAAACGTTTATGAAAAATAAAAAATATTTAAATTGATTAAATATAACAACAAAATGTATTAAATATAAAATAAAAATGTTAGGGAGGGTGGGTATTTTTTCATTATTGTATAAAAATACATTTAATTCAATAAATCCGTGCATTGCGACATTGTATTTTATTAGTTCTAGGTTAATAAGTAGTGTAATTTAATTTACATCTGTATTATACATCAAAATAATAAGCGCTTTTGTGTGGCCATCGGACTGTTGTTGACAGCCACACTACCTCTTTAGTGCAGCCATTAGCAATAGTCTGACACTTGGAGGGGCCTGAAAGGGACAGCCGTTGCCAGCAACGTAGGCTTTTCCTTCATTTTCCCTGGTGGGGGCAGAAGCAGAATCGCTTCTGCTTCAACCCCACCTCATCCCCAACCATCAGTTACATCAGTGTACTGACATCACAAACCCCACCTGAGCATCAAGAAGGAACAAGTGAGTTGCTCCACTTGTGTCTGGTTAGGATATATTCCAACAGGTGGCACCCTCAAGTTTGAGGGAGGTGTCCAGTGATGCCTCTTTAAAACACATTCTAGCTCATGGATCTGGGATCCTTGAGCAGGAACCCACTAGCACCATGAATTTTGAGATTTTGGTGGGTTAGCCCCCTGGCAAGGATCGACTGCGGGAGGAGGGCATATTTTTTTCAATTTCTCTTTTCCCCTTCTATAGGAAGGCCGATTGGGCCCTCAAGGAGTGCACGATCACCCCCCCTCCCCCCCCAGGGCAGAGAAAATGTGGCGGCCATTTTATTTTGTGCCACAGCTAGCCCGGTAACTGTTTAATGGCTGTAGTGGGCTGACATGTTGCCCTGTTCTGTAGAGGCGGAAACAAAATGTGAATGGCCCAGTGGCATTACTCTGAGTGAAGTGAGCTTATACCTAGACCCACAATGTACGCTGTGATGGGTGGAAGCAAAAAGTGAATGACTCAGTAGTTGATCAATGGCTGGAGTGAGCTAACACATTGCCCTGTGCTGTGATGAGTGGAAGCAGATTGCACATTTCACAGTAGCAGAACTGTGGGTGAAGTGGGCTTACCCCTTCCGCCATGTTGTATGCTGTGATGGGAGGAAGCAAAATCTGAATGGCACGATAACTGATCAATGGCTGGAGTGGGCTAACACATTGCCATGTGCTTTGGTATGTGGCAGCAAAATGAGATTGCCACACTGGCAAAGTATGAGTGAAGTGGGCCAATCCCTTACCCCATGATGTTTGCTGTGATGTGCGGAAGCAAAATGTAAATGGCACAATAAATGATCAACAGCTTGAGTGGGCGGACACATTGCCCTGTGCTGTGGTGGGCAGAAGCAAGATCGAATGGCAAAGTGGCAGAACTTAGGGTGAAGTGGGTTCAGCCCTTACACCACGAAGTATGCTGGGATGGGCTAAAGCAAAATGTGAATGGCACACTAACTGATCAATGGCTGGAGTGGGCTGACAAGATGTCCTGTGCTTTGGTGGGTGGAAGCAAAATGTGAATTGTACAATGGTAAAATTTGGGTGAAGTTTGGTCACTCCTTTCCCCATGAAGTATATTGTGGTGAATGTGATGCATCTGTTGCAAGCTGAAGTAATAGTTTTTTTTCTTTTGTGGCTCTTACAGCTTCTTTGCAGAAGTTCTTCGTATCGCAGCAAGAAGAGTAAGATAAGTCCCTCGAGGAATTGTGCACAAAACACATTTGTGTGCCAAACGGTTTCTAAGGGAGCATGGAGGCACTCTCAGGCCCATTAATGGCACACCGGTGAACTTCTACTTCACTAAGAGAGTTGAAAACATTTCTGGGCTTTACGCTGAACATGGGAGTAGTGCATAAACCAACCATACAGTCGTACTGGTCTACTCGTACAGTTTGAGAAACACACAGCTTTGTACCATCATGAGCAGAGATAGGTGTTTGATTTTGCAGTGTATGCTGCATTTTAATGTTAATATTGCAGTATTGCCCTGGGATCATCTAGACCATTACAGGTTGTTTACAATTGGACAGGTTGTGGAACATTTGTCTGCCAAGTATCCAGAGTTATCTACTCTTGGAAAGAATATAGAAGTTGATGAGTCATTGATCCTGTTCAAAAGGCAACTTCTGTTTAGGCATTACATAGCAAGCAAAATAACTTGTTATGGCATCAAGATGCACATGTTGTGTGAGAGCCCTAGTGGTTCAGTATATAGCCTGAGAGTATACACTGGAAAGGACACCGTTATAAATCCTTCTGGTTATCCTCCCACGCTAGAAATTAGTGAAAAGATCGACAAAGCCTTCAAATGAACCCCCTTCTTGGCAGTCCCTCCCACCTCCCAAGATTACTTATGGAGGCCGTTACATGGCGAACAAACAAAAAGGGGGAGAGAGAGGTCAGGTTTGCCCTGGACTCAGCCTCTTGTCCTACATAAGTAACCAAAAAGCAAAAAGAGTCCACCCATCCTTGAAGTAACGATCCCACCGTAGGTCCTAATAATGGTTCAAGGTAAATGATGAGCTTTCTTAAAAAAAAACCTCACCCACCAAAATGTCCGATGGTGGCATGCTTCATCATCGGGTTCTTCCTGCACCGCTGCGGGACGGGGCGTGCTACAACTGACGGAAACGTGGGAGGGCGTTGTAGGGTGTTGACTATTGGGTGATTAAGTGATTGGTGATATGAGAGTGGGAGGGTCAAGCAAGTGAGTTTTGTTAAAAAATACCTGGCTATGTGGAGTCTAAATTTTATTAAGTCCTGTAGCTGGTATTATTAAGAAGGGGGAAGTGGAGGTTTACACTGTAATGGGTGTCTGTCTCCTGGTCTACATGTTTCTAGCCTATCCCCTAAGGCTTTTCGTCAGGACCAGGATAAATGATCCCTTGTTCCACTCCTACAAAAACCTAGTAGGTCTTCCTAGTTATTATTAAGTTGAAGACAAAATATGATGAAACAATTGTTTTCATGCAAATACAACACCTAATTAGGTATATCCTTGGGTTAAGATTTGGAAAGGTAGGACATCAAAGAATAGTTAACACATTAAAGCATCTTAATGTACAAACACATCACCAACTTGTGGAAAAAGTGTTATATTTTTCACACGTGCACGACTGAACTATTCGACTAATAATGATAGTGTCGTGCTGCCCTCAAAAAAGACGAACAAGACATTACAAAACGATTAATATGAATCACACACTCTATGTGGTCAATTACTGAATGCTGCGATAGAGGCTGTGGTAGCTTCTCCATAGTTTAAATGTCAGGCTGAAGGTGAAGGGAAATATTTGAAATAAATGGTGAAATAGTTGGAGAAAAAACATTGATTCAGACGTACATTGTTTTCACTATTTTAAAGCCCCATAAGCTCTGCACGGCAGGGAAGGGGCGCTTGTAGTCACACACTGAAAAAATCAGATTGATCGAAAAACAAGTTAGATTCAGGAAGAAGTGCATTGCAATTCAAAAGGAAAATTCTCATTGTCAAGGGGATGCGCATTGTCAGAGGGGGTGCTATGCCGTAGACACCTCTTCAAAGCTGCACCTTGCCTTCCATAGTCTGCCTGCCCGTGGCTCCGAGGGTGAATGACTGAGCAAAGACTGTCCTGATAAAGCGTTCTCATGATCACGTCCTTGTGCTGGCGAGAACTAGACCGTTAACCTTCTCAAAATGGCCACCCGTATGTGGCACCACTTCCTGTGTTATCGTGTTACCACATACAACGGTTCGTGCCAGCCTACGGGATCAGTATTATAAAACTGACATTAATTCAAAAAAGTAGTCTAGGGTTCCCTACAAGGAGGGGGCACATTTAAGAATAAAATTTAAAAATTAACAATAAATTCTAGATGCTAAAAAAAGGGGGTAGCTCCTAGGTTTCCTTGCGCTGGTTTGCTTGCGTTGCCTCGCTTATGTGCGTTGACCGGCAGCACCCTCCTCATATTGGGGTAGGAGAATAAAAAGGCAAAAAAAGGAACCAATGTCTGTGATGTTGGTTTCTAGAGAACATGTCACTGCGTATAGTGGACTGGGCGCGAGGGGCCCCGTTCTTCATCATAATAGGTGTTCTAGTGAAGTTTCTAGTATATTGTAACCGCACAATGCACTATTTGTTAAAGAAGAGGAAAGAATATGCCGAAAAACACATGGACATTGCTATGAAGTCTTAGAAGCAAGGTCGCCACATGGAGACTTGAAAAGTGTATGTCAAAAAATTGATGACTCCATAAGGTAGCTAATTATAGGGAGGATAACGTGAGACAGTGATGTTTTATACTAATGTGTAGGTACACAATACTGAGTTTTTGGGAGGTATACATGCTTCACTTATTTGTTATTAGTTTACACTTGGTGGTTGGTAGTTGATTTTTAGTTGATTTTTCAAAAGAAAAGACAGGTACTTAGGTTGCCACTGTTCATTCTGTGGTATCTACAGATGGAGTCTTTGTTCAAGTGAAATTACTCCATGGTATGTCATCATTTAGTCCATTTGTATGGGTCCCCAGACGGAATACCCAGCGCTGTTCCTTCTCAAACAGGCGGGATTCATTAGGGACCTGTTCAATGATGGTCCATTGTAGTTCTTGTGCCGTGTCCCATCTCTATGAAGTGGGCGGACATCTTAGTGGTTGCCCGGTCGCATCTCAAGTTGCTGCAATGTTCACACATGGGCGTCTTGATCATGCGTTTGGTCATGCTGATGTAGTGGAGCTGACAGCGACAGGTAATCATATAGATTACACTTTTTGAGTTGCAGTTTGTGAAACGCCGTTGTTCCCACCTTGTGAGGTTGTTAAATGTGATCCTTTTGCTCTTGGTGGTTAGATGACAAACACTGCAGTCTCCACATGGGTGGTGCCCAGTGAGACGTGAGATGAAACCTTGTGGTATTTCCCTGTCTCTATTCTGCCGTGGTCTTGTGTGGACTATCATTTCTCTTAAACTCCTGCCTCTTTTGTGAGAGAACATAGGTTTAGGGAAATGTAAAGTTCCGCAATTCAGAAACTGCCAGTGTCTGTGGATTATCTTACTCACTTGGTTGGAAGCGGTGTTGTAGGTGGTTATACAGATCGGTCTCTCCTCTCTAGGCTTCGATGGTCTTTCTTTGAGGAGGGCCTCCCTGTTGTTATTTTTGGCTCGTTTCATTGCCTTGTCTATAACTCGGGTAGGGTAGCTTCTCTTAACCAATTTTTGACGTAAGGCCTCTGCTTGTTTTCTGAAATCTTGGAGGTCTGAGCAGTTTCTCCTAAGCCTCAAGAATTGGCCGAATGGGAGATTAACTCATAGGTGTCTGGGGTGGAAGCTATTGTAAACTAGGAGGCAATTCTTTGCAGTTGGTTTTATATGTGTTGTAGTTGTTAGTTCTCCCCCTTGGGCGATTATGTCGAGGTCCAGGAATACTAGTTCCTTGTCTGATATGGTGTTAGTGAAGTTCAAGAATTCGGTTTGATAGTTCATCCATACTAGGAATTGTGCTGTCTCTTCTTTGCCATTCCATATGATCAGGACGTCGTCAATATAGCGTTTCCACATTTTTATATTGGACAAGAATGGGTTTGCTGGATTTAGGAGCTTGTGTTTTTCCAAGTGGTGTACGTACAATCCCGCTATACTTGGGGCAAAAGTACTCCCCATGATGATCCCATGCTTCTGGAGATAGAGGGTGTCTTTCAAACTGAAAAAATTTCTTGGCTCGGGCCCATTTACAGCATTCCATCACGAAATTGTGCAGGGTTTGGTATTCCCATTCATTTCGAACAGAACTTCTTCAATGATGTTCAATGTGTCATCATGTGGGAGACTGGTATACAGGCTTTCCAAGTCCAAGCCCATCAGAAACTCGGTCTCAGGGTCAAATGGTCTATTTTGTAGAAGTCTGAGAACATCCTTAGTATCGTTAAGGTAGGTGTCTGTTTTTTGGATTAACGGTCTTAGGAAGGCATCCGCAAATTTTGACAAAGGTTCCAATATGGACCGTATACCCGATACAACAGGTCGTCCAGGTGGGTGTGTAATGTTCTCATGAATTTTAGGGATTGTGTAGAAGTATGGTGTAATGGGGGACTTTTTTTATAAGGAAATCGCCTTCCTTTTGAGAGATCCAGTCATGGGCAAGTGCTTCTTCTACCATGCTCGTGATGTGTACTCGCAGGGTTTCCGTCGGGTCCTCTCTCAGTACCTCATAGTTTCTGTCAGCTTGTAAGAGTCTCATGTGCTCTTGATGATATGCTTCTGCTATTTGGATCACAATGGCTCCACCTTTGTCAGCAGGTTATATGACCAGGTCTTTGTTGTTAGCCAGTTCTTTTATTGCTTGTTTTTGTTCCTTGGTGGTGTTGTAGTACACTCCGGTGTCTTCTAGTTTAATTTCTTCTAGTTCTTTCAACACTGCTTTTTCAAAAGCCATGATTTCTATTGGTAATGTCACATTAAGGGGGGTGAAGGTTGATTTCAACCTCAGCCCCGTGTCATCTTGTGCTTCTGGGCTGGGTTCCATGTTGGCAAAATATGCCCTTAGTTTCAATTTTCTAATAAATTCATTCACTTCCGTGCATAGTTTAAATTTGTCGATCTTCTCTGTGGGGACAAAACCTAAGCCTTTTTCCAGGATTTCCACTTGTGCTTGTGATAGGACGTGGTCGGTGAGATTTACCACTAGACTACTCGTCTGCTGGTCGTGGCCTGGTTGTTCTGTGCTCCGGTCATGCTCCTGGTTGCAACTCCTGTTTGTTCCTCGTCTGTTGCCCAGTGTACTTGGTTTTGCTTCCAAAATCTCCCTCTCTTGGAGCCCTGACGTGATCCTAAAAAAGGATTTTGTGGGTAGTGATAATCCTGGGGAGTTGTGTTCCAATGATTGAACGGTACCGGGGGGCCATGTGTAGTTGGGGGCCGTAGAAGAATGGTACAGGGTACACTGGGGGACCTTGGTTCGGACTCAATCCCCTTTGTCCTCTGTAGTTCAAACGTCTTCCCTGGTTTCTTCTACCTTGGTAGTTTGCTCCACTGTTTCGGCTTGAGCCAGAGCTGTTTGAGCCAGTGTCAGATGTGTCACCATCGGTGTTGTAGTCTTGTTGTTTGCCTGATGGGACATAATCTTCTTGATTATATGGATATACTCATTTGTGGCTGAACTTGCTGGTATCTTTCTTTAGTTTGGTGAATTTGCTCTGTTTTAGCGTAGCTTCAAAGTCATTCTTCGTTTGGTTCAATTCTTCTAACCTCTTCTTAAGTGAGCTTACTGACTGGTAGCTTTTCAGACTTACTTCTATTGTTTGTATTTCAGTTTTCAGTTCCTGGGAAATGCGAGTGGCTGTTTTTATTATGAGAATCAGCCAGTCCTGTGTGCAGTGCCAGGATATTAGTGACCAGTCTTTTTTTAACACTTTGTCATTTTGGAAGATGAATGGTTCCTTTTTGACTTTGAGACCTTGTGGTGCCACATTGGCCCTCAAGTATTCCATTATCATTAGTCCATGCAAGGCTGTTTTTATCTGGGTTCTCCTCAGTGCAGTTAGCTCATCCCAATCAGTGCTGTCTGTGTTGGATTCAGAGTTGCTCAAACCTTCAAACGGGGAATTTGTGGCCAGAATTCTTTCCACTTCTTCATTCGAAAAGGTGAGGCCCGTGATCTCGGTCATGGTGGTAGAGTGTGTGATCTCGTATGAAATGTGAAAAAAAGGAAAGGGAATTCCAGGGGAGGGCTACCACTTACTAAGAGATAATTTACTCCCACAGCTGTGCGCTGTCTATAATATGAAACAAACAAAAAGGGGGAGAGAGAGGTCAGGTTCGCTGTGGACTCAGCCTCCTGTCTTACGCAAGTAACCTAAAAGAGTCCACCCGTACTTGAAGTAACGGTCCCACCGTAGGTCTTAATAATGGTTCAAGGAAAACAATGAATGTTCTTAAAATAACCCTCACCCACCAAAATATCCCATGGTGGCATGCTTCATCATCGGGTTCTTCCCGCTGCGGGACGGGGCATGCTACAACCGACAGAAACGGGGGAGTACTTTGTAGGGTGTTGACTATTGGGTGATTAAGTGATTGGTGATATAAAAGTGGGAGGGTCAAGCAAGTGAGTTTTGCTAAAAAATACCTGGCTACATGGAGTCTAAATTTTATTAAATCCTCTATCTGCTATTATTAAAAAGGGGGAAGTGGAGACTTACACTGTAATGGGTGTCTGTCTCCTGGTCTACATGTTTCTAGCCTATCCCCTAAGGCTTTTCGTCAGGACCAGGATAAATGATCCCTTGTTCCACTCCTACAAAACCCTAGTAGGTCTTCTTAATTGTTATTAAGGTGTCATCTATCGGATTTCTCCTGTCGAATCCTCGGGATCGATTCGTGGCTCAAGTGGGTCCACCCCTTGATAGCCTCAATTCTGAATGCTATAACAGCTCAGAAGATTAAGGTGATCAAGTGAGGGAAGTAAAGGATGGGGGCAGCAGGGAGGGAGACCTGAAACGAGAAACAACACTTTGAACATAGGATATTAATCACCACATATGGTAAACAGAATCTCTTTTCTCTTATTACCTGTAAAGAAAAGAAATAACAGTTAGGTACAAGAGTACACAAGGAATGTCCTATTCCCTTATTTTTTTGTTTTGTTTTGCCAAAGGTGATGACAAAGGTAGCTGAAAGAAAGAACTAACCAGTGAATACCAGCGCATATCTGTGTGATACCTGCATCTGAGTTTGTAACTCCATCAAGGACACACACACAATACCCACCAACATAATAATGAAACCAAGCGTCACAGGGGTTGAATCCTAGTAAGACCTCATGACCCCTGTTAGGAAACAGTAAAGAACAATTTATACACCAAGTGCTGTGAGGGAAAAGCAATCCTAGGTTGTACTCTTGTATTTGCAATGACCGATAATGAATCTTATCAGGTCAACCAATTCAATATAGCATCAACATAAATTGTTTCCTCTTCAAGGGTTAATTGCCAACAGTGAAACAATAAAAAGGCAGCAAGATTCTCCGGTGAAATAAGTGCCCAACAATAGTTCTGCTACTCAACATATGGAGTATAGGCCAAGGTAACCTTGCAGGGTAAAACACGGTAATCCAAACAAGCACTTTTCCGCCACCTTACCGCACCAGAAGTCGCTGTTCCTTCACAGCGTGTAGCGACGATGCTGAAGCAAAAATAATCTGCATAGTTTTCAACCCGGAAGCCTCTTTTGAGCTCTTCCGGGTTGACGTCATCACACACGTTCCGTCTATCGGAGTGCGGGAAGAGCGCAGGAGCCGTTCGCTGCTTGGACACGGCGCCACACTGCACGGAGCCGCTCCCCATGTTGTAGGTAAGAGCGGAGGGTAGCCCGAGCCACGCATATGGCAGCGTTGCTCCCGGCACCCCCCGCAGCACCCAAGGGAACCGTAACAGCACATCCCTCCTCCGAGGAACGCTGACATGGGCGTGGTTTGGACGGATACAGTCTATGAAATTTACGAATACACTGAGGAGCATGAATGCCTGAGGCTGGTTCCCATGAGTTCTCTTCAGCCCCATATCCTTTCCAGGAAACTAGATACCACATCTTCGTACCCCTTTTTCTTGAATCTAGGATACCTTTCACCTCATATTCTAGTTCGTCATTCACCCACACAGGAGGGGGCCTTTTCCGAGGGGAGGCGTATGAAGGCTTAAGCAAGGAGACATGGAACACTGGGTGTATGCGTAGTGTTTTAGGCAGGTCTAACATCATAGTAACTGGATTAATGCATTTTTTGATTCTATATGGACCTATGTATTTAGGATTAAAAATACTATACTTCCGGAACCGGAGGTTTTTGGTGGATAACCAAACAAAAGAACCTGGTCTATAGTCAGGACACGGTCTACGGTGTTTGTCAGCTTGAGTCTTATATCGTGTCTTGGCCGCCTTAAGGTGTTTTTTAGTGTCATTGATGGTTTTCTGTATGTGTAGTACTCTCTGATTAATATCTGGAATCTTGGTGTTTACCCTGGGATGAAGAAAGGGAACTATCCTAGGGTGAAAACTGTAATTACTGTAAAAAGGAGCCATAGAGGTGGATTGGTGTTGAGCACTGTTATACGCCATCTCAGCTATCCATAGTAAGTCCACCCATGAGTCGGTGCCTTCTTCCACATAACACCTCAGGTATTGTTTTAGTGTTTGGTTGAGGCGCTCAGTTTGACCGTCTGTCTGGGGATGGAAGCTGGTGGATTTTGCAGAGGCCATATGTAATGCCTTGCACCAGGTCGTCCAGAACTGAGCAGTGAATTGAGACCCCCTGTCGGAGACTATGGTTCTTGGTAATCCATGTATGCGCACAATATGGACCAGAAGCAAATGGGCCAATTGTCCTGCACTAGGAACGTTTGTACAGGCTATAAAATGTCCCATTTTTGTTAGGCTGTCAACCACCACTAGGATAGCTGAGAATCCTTTATCTTTGGGTAGACCAACGATAAAATCCACTGATATGGTTTCCCATGGTTCTTCAGGAGTGGGCAGAGGTCGTAACAACCCTGCTGGTTTTCCATGATCTGTCGTGGCTTGAATACAAGTCGTGCAGTTGCGAACGACTTGTTGGACATCTTTGTGGACTGAAGGCCACCAGAAATTCCTTAACACTCGGTGTAAGGTTTTTTCCACTCCATTGTGTCCTGCACTGGGTATATGGTGACACCATTGGATTACCTCCTGCTGTCTAACTTTTGTGGGGACCAGTAACTGGTTGTGACACATAGGCAATCCTTGTATAACCTTCCATTGGTTGTGTTGCTTTAACCATTCCTTCCAATAGGGTTGTTGGATAGCGTCTTTTATTTTTTGGAGGAACGCTTCTGTTTGGACAACTCCGACGACTTGAACAGGTTTCAGAATGGAGTGTACTTCTTTTTCTTTTTTGCTCTGTGCTGAATCCTGTCGGGAGAGAGCATCTGCCTTTTTGTTCTCCGAGCCCGGTCGGTAGGTAACCACAAAGTTATATTCCTCGAAGAACAGCATCCACCTCAGTTGTCGCGGGGATAACGTGCGTGCGGATCTCATAAACTGAAGGTTGCGGTGATCAGAATACACCGTGACCATGTGTTGAGCACCTAGCAAATAGTGCCTCCATACTTCAAATGCCTTTTTGATCGCCAACAACTCTTTTTCAGCAACTGTGTAGTTGCATTCTGCTTCATTCAGTTTGTGGGACATGTATGCTACCGGGTGCATTTGACCAGTGGTTTGATCCCTTTGAGATAGGATAGCCCCTAAGGCATGTCAGAGGCGTCAGCCTCTACAATGAAAGGCCTTTTAGGGTCAGGGTGAGCCAATATGGGAGCGGATGTAAAAGCTTCTTTGAGATGTTCAAAAGCCTGTTCGGCTTCAACCGACCAGTGGAAGACTGTGTTTTTCCTCAGGAGTTTGGTGATGGGAGACACTACCTTGGAGAACTGGTGTATAAACCGCCTATAAAAATTGGCGAAGCCAAGAAAACACTGTACTTCTTGCACCGAGGAAGGGGAACCCCACTCTTTTACGGCCTGGACCTTGTGCTTCGCCATTTCCTGTCCTTTAGGTGTTAATGTAACACCCAAGAATTCCACTTCCTGTACATGGAATACGCATTTGCTGATTTTACAGTACAATCCATTGTTGCGTAAGGCTTGAAACACAGACTTGACATGTTGGCGATGAATGTTTTCATCAGCAGAGAAGATTAAAATGTCATCTATATATACCACGGCAAAAGCATCCAGGAACTCCCTGAGGACGTCAGTTATAAAGAATTGAAACACCGCAGGGGCATTACAGAGCCCAAAGGGCATCACATTATACTCGAAGAGACCATACCTAGTACGGAAGGCCGTCTTCCACTCATCGCCTTTTCTGATTGCGCACTAAGTGGTATGCCCCCTTGAGGTCCAATCGGGTAAAGATCTTGGCTTCTTTCACCTGGTCGAGAAGAACAGGGATCAAAGGTAGGGGGTATCGATTTTTTATCGTTATAGAGTTGAGAGCACGAAAATCGATTAGCGTTCTGAGGTCGCCGTTTGCCTTGGGTGTAAAAAATAAAGGCGAAGCTGCAGGGGACTTGGAAGGTTGGATAAAACCATTCAATAAATATCTATCCAGATATTGCCTGAGATGTTGGCTTTCAGGCTCAGTGAGGGCATAGATCCGCCCACATGGTATTTTCACCCCTGGGACCAGGTCTATTTGGCAGTCATATGGTCTGTGAGGTGGTAGCACTTCTGCCTGGCTCTCACAAAAAACATCCTGAAACTCGTGATAACAAGAAGGAAGTGTGATGTCTTGTTCAGCAGCTGTGGCTATGGTATACTTATTGGCTAAGGCAGTAACCGACAAAGGTAATGTGATTCCACAATTCTCTTTACACCAGGAGGAATCGAAGGTCAGGGTTCTAGAAACCCAATCCACACTAGGGTTATGTTTGACTAACCAAGGCAACCCCAATATGATTCCATACTGGGGGGGCTTGATAACATTGAATCTAATCTCTTCCTTATGTAGACCATCACACACCATTTCTAGTCTTTGTGTACAAAAACAAATGGGACCGGACACTAAGACCCTACCGTCAACTGTACATACTTTCTCAGGTTTCTCTTTTCTTTCTAGCGTAATTCGTAACCTTTTTGAGGTACTCTCATCCATAAAAAGGCCTGTAGCCCCAGAGTCAATCATAGCCTTTGTTTCCTTCCACCCTGTGTTAGTAAGTATGGAAAGCGATAGAAAGAAGTGTTCGTGTATGGCTGGTGTTAGGTCACTTATAGAAGGGATTGTGGTTTTGTCCAAGAATTCCCCTTTTTCTATTCTTGAGCACGTCAGTTTCCCGCCTTCTTCTCAGTTACATCTAACATAGGTCTATTAAGTCCTGCTCTAAACTTAGGTTTTACCATGCAATCCTTCAAGAAATGGCCCTTACGCCCGCAATATAGACATAGGCCATTCTTTCTTCTCTGTTCTCTCTCTTCAGCGGATAATGAGGCTCGTACTGTAACTATTTCCATGGGTTCAGGTAGAGTAGTATTACTACCTCCCGGTACCCGGCCTTTGTCTGTTCTAAGATACGGTTTTTCTGTTCTGCGTTTATCCCCTCTTCGTTCAGTTAAACGGTGATCAAGTCGCAACGTAAGATTAATTAAATCCGTGCAACTAGAAGGTTGGGGGTCGATTTGGGTCAGGACGTCTTTCAAGTCGTCCTTCAGTCCTTGATAGAAAAGGGCTGCTCTCTTCTGTTCAGGCCACTGGGTTTCAGCGATAAGCCTTTGAAAAGAGTTAATGTACACCACCAGTTCTCGTGACCCTTGTTTTAATTCCAGTAATTCCCTATCAGCAGATATGGTAGTGGCTCTTGGGTCAAATACCTTTTCGAATTCAACCCTGAACTCATCCCAATCATATAGCAGCGGATCATCCATTTTTACCAATGGTACTGCCCATAAAGCTGCGTCACCTGCCAAGTATGATATCATGAATGCAACCCTGGCCTGATTAGAAGGGAATGCCTTGGGTCGGCAAGAGAAGTGTAGCAAAACTTGTGTCAAAAAGACCTGCACTTTATTAACGTCCCCATAATAAGTTCGGGGGGAGCTAATGGAATGGGCGTCGGAATCTCCACAGATATAGGAGGGATCGTCTGAAACCCTCCTCTGTTGGGCCATAACCCTCCCACGCTAGGTTGGGTAGAGGAGGCGTCAAAAGGATTTCTTTGAAACCTATTAAACTGCTCCTGTAAGGCTGCTGTTTCAGCTCTAGAAGCCGTTACCTCCTGTCGAACAATAGCTAAGGTTGCTAACACGTCTTCCAAGGTGGCCATCTTTTTCCCCGAATCGACCAAGAGAATGATAGATACTTGGGCAGATTATTTTGTCATCTATCGGATTTCTCCTGTCGAATCCTCGGGATCGATTCGTGGCTCAAGTGGGTCCACCCCTTGATAGCCTCAATTCTGAATGCTGTAACAGCTCAGAAGATTAAGGTGATCAAGTGAGGGAAGGAAAGGATGGGGACAGCAGGGAGGGAGACCTGAAACGAGAAACAACACTTTGAACATAGGATATTAATCACCACATATGGTAAACAGAATCTCTTTTCTCTTATTACCTGTAAAGAAAAGAAATAACAGTTCTGTACAAGAGTACACAAGGAATGTCCTATTCCCTTATTTTTTTGTTTTGTTTTGCCAAAGGTGATGACAAAGGTAGCTGAAAGAAAGAACTAACCAGTGAATACCAGCGCATATCTGTGTGATACCTGCATCTGAGTTTGTAACTCCATCAAGGACACACACACACAATACCCACCAACATAATAATGAAACCAAGCGTCACAGGGGTTGAATCCTAGTAAGACCTCATGACCCCCTGTTAGGAAACAGTAAAGAACAATTTATACACCAAGTGCTGTGAGGGAAAAGCAATCCTAGGTTGTACTCTTGTATTTGCAATGACCGATAATGAATCTTATCAGGTCACCCAATTCAATATAGCATCAACATAAATTGTTTCCTCTTCAAGGGTTAATTGCCAACAGTGAAACAATAAGGGTTATTGTAGGATGCAATTCCGTAAAATGTTTTGTGGTTCAAGGCAGCAAGATTCTCCGGTGAAATAAGTGCCCAACAATAGTTCTGCTACTCAACATATGGAGTATAGCCCAAGGTAACCTTGCAGGGTAAAACACGGTAATCCAAACAAGCACTTTTCCGCCACCTTACCGCACCAGAAGTCTCTGTTCCTTCACAGCGTGTAGCGACGATGCTGAAGCAAAAATAATCTGCATAGTTTTCAACCCGGAAGCCTCTTTTGAGCTCTTCCGGGTTGACGTCATCATGCACGTTCCGTCTATCGGAGTGCGGGAAGAGCACAGGAGCCGTTCGCTGCTTGGACACGGCGCCACACTGCACGGAGCCGCTCCCCATGTTGTAGGTAAGAGCGGAGGGTAGCCCGAGCCACGCATATGGCAGCGTTGCTCTCGGCACCCCCCGCAGCACCCAAGGGAACCGTAACATAAGGTGAAGAAAAAATATGATGAAACAATTGTTTTCATGCAAATACAATACCTAATTAGTAATATCCTTGGGTTAAGATCTGGAAAGGTAGGACATCAAAGAATAGTTAACACAGTAAAGCATCTTAATGTACAAACACATCACCAACTTGTGGAAAAAGTATTTTTCACACGTGCACGACTGAACTATTCGACTAATAATGATAGTGTCATGCTGCCCTCAAAAAAGACGAACAAGACATTACAAAATGATTAACATGAAACTTTCAAGGACGGGTGGACTCTTTTTCCTTATGGCTGTTACATGGCTCCAGTGAGTAGCCCTTGACACCTGGTCTTGCCCCGCTCCACCCGTTGGCGCTGCCTACCTTCGTGTGACTGCTGCATTGCATGCAGCCTCAAAGCCGCATTCAGGCCCACACTCCCGAGATCAGGTGACCACCTGTTGGTGTTTTGCCATAATTCCTGAGTGCATCTGTGCACTGTGTTAGCCAGTAATTGTTAGTTTAAATTGGTATCTTTAAAGCAATTTCTTGGTTACTTTTTGGGGACTTGTTAAATTGCGACATTTTCTCACCATTTTTCCCGCTCCTGCCATTTCCCAGCTCGCCATCTTCCCGCCTCCCTGCCAGCCTATCCCACGTCCCAGGACTACTTATGGAGGCCGCTGTGTGGTTGCGCCGCTGGCACGCCAAAGGCAAGGCCATCTGCACCTGTCCACGCGTGACCATGCCCAGTGCCAGGAACCCTGGCTCTCCGTACTCCCACAGGTTCTCCACCACACACCTTCGTGCCCTGGACAACTGCTGCCTCGCATCACCTCGAATCACAGTGGGACCCTTCACCTGCTTCTGTTGTCGGTTCTCCTCCATCCCAGCTCCAACTACCATCACAGCAACTAGCGCCACACCAGTCCTGGAGGCCAAGACCCCCTAGAACAACTCAGCTGCCTCCTGATCAATGCCAGATCTCTCTGTAAACACGCCACTGAAGTCTGGGACACCATCTCCAGCCTCACCCCGACGTGACCTTCATTACAGAGACCTGGCTCACCCCGCATCAACCATAGACATCGCCACAGCAACACCCATCGACTACAAGATGAAACAAAGCAACTGCACCAACAGACGTGGAGGCAGCATCGCCATCGTACACAAGGATTCAATCACCTTCACCATCAACAACAACAAAACCACGACGATCATGGAACACATGCATTTCCAGCTCCACACTGACGATAACACCGCCATGAAAGGCACCCTCGCGTTTAGACCACCAGGACCACGAACCAGCCTCAGGGACGCCATCGCTGAATTCATCACTCCGCTCACCATCGAATCAGAACACTATGTATTCCTGGGAGACCTCAACTTCCGAATGGACGACTCCACTGAGACCAACTCCACCAACCTCCTGGAAAGAGTGGACAACATTGGCCTCAATCAGCTGGTCACTGACCCCACGCACAAAGCAGGACACATGCTGGACCCCATCTTCATTTCCAGCAACAGAATCAGATACAGCCACACCTCGGAACTCACCTGGTTGAAACACTTCATCGTACACTTCCCTCTCACCGGACCTGCTCATACCGCCCCCAACTGTCACAGTGTCCCTTTCCGCAGCTGGTCCAAGGTAACTCAGCAACAATGGACCCACGCCCTTAGCACCACACAGTCCAACAACACCACCAATGTAGAACTTCAACGACTGGATTACTAGCACCGCTGACCAAGCCATTCCAACCAAACTAGCCAAGACGCACAGACACTTCAAACAAGCCAGTTGGAACACCCCGGAACTCAGCATGTCAAAACGCAGGTGCAAACAACTGGAAAGAAGATGGCGCACCAGTTGGAACCACACCAACTGAGCCACCTTCAAATCAGCCCTCAACGACTACCACCGCCAGATCAAAGCCGCAAAAAAGAAGGCCCTGACCCACTGGATCGAGACCAGCACCAACCATGCCAAGGAACTCTTCACCATCGTCAGAGAGTTCACATGCCTGTCAGCCATCGAAAACCTAATTACTGCCTCACAGGAACTCTGCGACGCCCTCGCCAACTACTTCCACAACAAAATAGCAACCATCTACAAAAACTACTATCCCCAACCATCCAACCTCCTCAGCATCCCATTGACCACAACCGCCGACCACACGCTCACCACATGGGAACAACTCAGCACACCGTACACTACCACTCTTATGAACTCCATCCACTCGGGAGCACCTACCGTCCCCTGCCTCCACCAACTTTTCAACCTTTGGAAGAGACGAGATCAGCACGCGAACTCGCCACCATCCTCAACACCTTGATAACCACAGCTACTGTTGCAGGGATTCTGCCCAAACACAAAACTATGTGTAGAATTATGGGACCTTAGTATATAGGGACTGAGTCATCCTACCACCTTAGTACCCATGTGCCCAGGACCAATAGTGTCTCACTGGCCCTCCTACTCACTTACAGAGGAACAAGTGATTAGACACCCCAGAACACAACACGTCCGACTCTCTCAGGAATCGCAGTTACAAGACACACCCATTCTCTCACACTCTTGTACTTGTCCACAATAAGATCTTACAGAGATACGAACAAGTTTAAAATATTTATTTTAATTAACGTGCTCTAATATGCAGTATACGTGCCACAATAAGCAGAAAAATGCATAACACAAATATGGTCAGCATAGCAAGTAGTCCGTAGATCCTAAAAGGAGCTGTAATAGTGAGAGCCTAACCTCCCTCCCCTTGCACAGACGCAGGATGATTATATATTAGAATTTCTCTGGCCATTATCTGCAGACCCCGTACCTCATTCTATAGATGGTAGCTCTACATTATAGGTGCTGTCATGCTCTGCTCCCTGGAAAGGTCCCTCTCCAAGTGGGTGCTTCCTATCCGTGTATTTCAATAAGACCAAAGTACGTATTCGCAAACAACAGCTGCATCTCATCTGTATGATTTGTCTAGGTGCTAGGGCCTGACCAGAACAGAATAACAAGAGGCATTGTTGTTTTGACCTTGTTCACAATGTTCAGACGAAATCCTAGGAACCTGCAAAGCGTGAACACAACAGTAGGCTCTCATGTGAAAATATCAAAAGAAGCATTTGCAAAATAAACTCTTGTAGTAAAGTGTGCAAAGCAGCGGACTGTCTGCAGCGTGCTCATGCTAACTTAGGGAAGACGACAATGTCCCCATGGGCCACGTGATACCCTCTCCTTGGTCAGGACGTAAGCCTTGGACTAATACAGAAGTCACAGGTAAGCAGAACCAAAGCGTCTCCGGCAGGTGACAAGTATGATCCAAGATGCCAAAGAAGGACCATGATGGAAAGTCAAATCGATAAAGCAAATTTAGCACTCAAAAAGTATATCCAATTACAGCGTATCCTCCGGGCCAAAAACTTCGCGTGACAAGTGGAATGACATGAGCTCCAGTAAGCAAAAGACACACAATTCATGGATTTAGGCCCAGATCTCTGTACTGGGGTGAATGTATGACATTGTTCTGCATTCTGTCCTTCGATTGTTCTTTTTGCATTTGACACCCCAAGTGGGACCGGTATGCCCAGACGTGGGTCCTGTGCTCTCCATGTCAGTAGAGTCAAGCTATCCTGGTTGATGAGGGGTGAAACCCCGAAACCGGTCCTAGGATGCTTGTTTCCAGTCCAGGGAGGACCTGGCCTGGCAGTTCGGGCTGGACTGTTCCCATTGGGCACAGGGTCAAGACTGATCTGCATATGGCTGGGTTCAAACTGGAATGGCATGGTGAGCAAAAAAACGATGGATTTATGCCCAGATCTTTGTACTGGGGTGAATGTATGACATTGTTCTGCATTCTGTCCATCAATTGATCTTTTTGCATGAGCTCCAGTAAGGCATCAGAACCGTCGATATTAAAAAGTGATGCCATCCAATTAAGTAATTCAAAGGAGCAGACGTGTTCCTCATATCCTTAAGCCACAAGGAGCATAGTGGGGCAACCTGTGTCTGTCTCGATGAAACTCAGATCCAAGAGGCGCTGTGCATGGGCACTGGTACTCGCTTCGACCATCGGCCCCAGTGAAGAATCATACACCAGCCGCATACCCACGGACAAGTCATGCCTATGGGACCTCAACAGACCCACCAACAGATCATAATCCAGGGCAGCGGGTGACATGGTAGAAAGGCAGAAGTCCAGGACCTATTGAAAATGGCACCAGATGCAAGAGAACACAGGTTGCACACAGGTGAAGTAGGCATAACGATAGGTCAGCCAATAGCCGATGTCAAGAGCTCCCAATGCCATTAAACCAAAAAGTAGCCGCATCCGATCACGGTACAGCTGCAACTGTGCCTGACTGGGTAGTACCACAGATCGAGCATCCATTGCTGAACAGCAAAAGAAGTACCAGCACACCACAAACGAGGAGGAGCAGCAGGGAAAACCCTCTGAATACGCTGGAAAAAATAGAATGAATAAATGCAGGTATTACTCCAAATATAGTCTGAAACGATGAAACAAGGCCGGATCCCACAACTTTAAAAAAGTGTGCGAGGCCTGCCATATCAGAGTATCAGACTCATTAAATATTTGATGAATTAATTCCCGAAGTGTAGGGGCAGATTCGTGTTTAGTAAAGATTGTATTTCACTAGATGTTCTTGTAACCTGCAATTCGAAGGTCTCACGAGCTGATGTGAGAGTGACTTCTTGTTGAAACAACAGCGCTTTGAGTCTGCTTAGCTTATTGAAATCCATTTTCAAAGCCGGAATGGAAGGCCACAGTGAACTATCTACACTCCCATGTGGGGGGGGGAACAGGATATTGCTGCAAAAAGTAATGCGTTGTGAACTGTTACTATGTACGGGATGCCTGCTCCGTAAACCGCTGCAGTTCTGATTGTTGAGAATGAGATAACTGCCGTTAGAAAGCAAAGTGAGAGTTGGAATAATAGCAGGGACTGGTGTTCCTTTTAAAAAACAAGCTAAATTAAGTGCCGAAATGTTGCAAGCACTGTGGAGTTTTACTTGTTTACAGACAAGGGAGTTCTGACGGTAGAGTCACAATCCTCCCCTGTAAGGAAAACTTCCTTCTCTGCACGCTGACAATGGAAAGCGAAAGGCAAGGACCACAATTCATGTATGAAACTACTCCCAAGGGGTTCATACCTACCGACAGGATAATGTTTCATGCAAGCTGTAAACTGAAAAAGTGAGATTGCAACGAAATAACCCCATGTATTAACTACACTGCTGAATCTATTTCTGCTACTGTAAATGGTAACTGTTCTAGTTTCTCAATGTGTAACATAGTGTACGTTGCATCTTTCATAGACATCATTTTCTGTTTGTCTGTCAAATTAAATGGTAAAAACAGTGCAGAAGCATTAAGGCAATCCAATGGTTCTCTCCCATTTTTAAGTGTCTGTAAAATCCAACCAAATTGCATAACAGGACGTAACTGATTTTGGCCATGATACAAGGTAGACACATCATTCTGAACACTATCAATAACAGATGACACAATATTGTCTAAGGTATAAATATGAGAAGACAGTGTGTTTATGCTGTTATCAACTACAGCAAGAACCTTGTCCAAATTATCCTGATCAATTTGGCGAAAGCGTAATGACGCCTCCATTTGTGAAAGTTTCCAAAATTCATTAGAGGCTGCATACACAAAACGTTTAGTGCGAGGGGATTTCGGACCTAAAAGAAAATCAGAAAGATCAATGTCACCTGACAAAAGGGAAAGATGGTGTTTCACATATGCTAATGTGGAATGTTCCAACCACTGTTGACCTAATTTCCCAACATAATAAGTGGTAACTGTATGTAAATTTGTGTAACGAGGATCAGGTCTAATTGGGGCAAAACCCTTAGTAACATTAAAAAAACGTAAAATACAAGTATCGGTGTTTGTAGGCCACAACACCCAGCCCTCCGGATTTATCATAGATGAGTTAAAAGAGCCATTGTGTATCCTCCGAGTCAAGTCATCAATAGTATAATTGGTGTGTATGCTCCACGACTCCCATATTGAGCCAAAGATGGAATAGGAGGAGAATTCAAATTTTTTGCAGTGGCCAAACCGAAGCACGTAGTTTGTTGCACTGTCTTATTTAAAAACAATATTTGAGACGAGATTAAACATGCGCGTTGCAAGGATTCACTCCCCTGCACTTGCCAAACTTTAGTGCCCCCAAATAGACTTCAAAACAACAGTGTCTTTCCAAAAATCATAACCCTTCAATGACAGATCATCTATAAAAGATGAGGAATAAATTAGTTTAGTATGTGTAAGCATAAATTTGTTCAATCTAGGGACATTCAATTTAAAGTAATATGATGCTGGGTCAGATAGATTGTAACCTGTAAAATATGTAAATTTCTTTTTTGTGTAACGGAACTTATTTTAGGAGGTGTTGGACAATGTTGCTATTGTGTGTAATTGAAAGTGGGTCTGGATTTGTGAAGAAAGTGATGGCGATAATGTTGGTAACAAAATTGATCTGCCTAATTTGCTGAATTCAAATATAGATCTTCCGTATCAAAAACAGTGTAATATTGTAAATCAGAAAGCAAAAAATTAACAGCATTGACATCCCAATCATCTGAATGCATTCCAGGTACTACAACATCTCCCAAAGAAACACTGAAGACATATGGAATTTGTTGCAAGGTCTCCATTGGACCATATACATCTAAAGGCATTTTGTCCCAAACAATGCCATCAGCGATCAGGACTGCTGAAATATTAACTAATGTTTGGTCTCTTTTCATTTTGTGCGAAGAAGTGTGCAGGCCAGTACTCCGTCAACCAATTCCACAGCAGAGCGTTCAGGTAAATAGTGGCCATTATTCAAAAGAAAGAAGACAGTCATGAATCCAATCCACATGAAGAGGAACACCATTGACAACACAATAAAGATGTAAGTCCATGGTGGGACCAGATACGTGGTTTTCAACCACGAGATGAAAACAGGAATCCGTGTAAGAGGCACAGCAATAGACGAAGACAACATTGATATATCCGAAGAAAAGTTATCCTGGTCAATAAAGTAGCCGCTGGGCCTGAGCTGAAACAGTGGAGGTTGTTCGTCATTAGAATTCGAATGTAGTACTGTATCAGGGATATCAACCGTAAGGTCATTTGGTGGGGAAGTATACTCATTTTCCACAGTCGCAGACATTGAAGGCAAAACAGGCAATAAATCAATTGAAGTCTCCAGCTCACGTGTGTTTGTTGATATAATCCGTGCCACTAATAACGTTGCTGTAAAAGAGTAATTGTGGCTGTCACTCCTGCATGCGCAGAAGCCATTCCTTCATGGGCTGCCACAATTAGTGAAAGCCTGCAGTCCTCGTTGGGAATCAAGCGATTGCCAATGGAGGGAATAGAGGGAATAGCCACAAATGGAACTTGGTCAGTGGTCAAGTGATAAGTATAATGAGCAGGAAAACCCTGGGGAGGAGGTATTCCCTCCTTCACGCAGCTATAGCAGCAAAAATATCATCATCAATTTTAGTCATGGACCTTGTAACAGCTGCTACCATGCATGTGGCTACTGCAGATTTGACTGCTTCATCAGCCATAGAATAACCAACAGCGTGGGCTCCCACACGTTGATGGCCCAATGCATGGATTACATGTGTGAGTGGCAAACGTTCCTTAAGAGCGTCCACCCGGACCCAAAGCGTTTTATGCTTTATTGCGCTACCTTTAGAATCATGAAAATCATTCTGTTTCTAAAAGAATAGGTTGTCATTAAAGGATTGTACACAGTAGAAGGAATCGCACACTACAAGAGATGGGCACTTCAGGATCGGCAAACTCAAGGGCTAATAGTAAAGTGCGTAACTCGGCCAACTGCGCCGTACAATCCCCAAGGGATTGTGTGTGAATGAGGGAGGATTTAAAGTCACCGTCCACTATCGTGCCTGCCACAGTAGCGCATGCCACAGAATAAGCATGTTTAGAACCAATAGCTGGCTGTGCAGATCCATCAGTGTAAATGATACATTTATACTGATCAAGAAGGAGTAGGGATAAAGGTAGAGGATGAACATGTTCATACTGTAAAAACTCTTGTGTCTGCAAAGAAGGATTAAAGATGTAATTGACATCAGCCGAAGTCAATGAACTAGCCCATTGTATCCAACAAGGATGCAGAGCTTTAGAATTGGTCACGCTCGTCTTGGTGACAGCTTCTAAAGCGGGCACAGGCGAGACCATGAAAATGTGTTTGCCCTGAGCCAGAGAGCATTCTTTTAGAATCGCCATCTGGACCGCCATCAAAACATTTTCGGTAGAAGAAAAACGCATTTCAGCAGGAGTATATAAATGCTATTTATAAGCAATGGGAACTGTATCTCCTTCATTAAAAGTTACGTAGGTGAAACCTAACATCGCCAGTACAATCCTTATGACCAAATTCGTAGTATTATCACGTGCCAACAAGAATTGAGTAGCAAGCAGATCAGACTGCAAAGACCGCAGAACTGCGGTATGTTCCGAAAGTCAACTGGAAGATGAAAAAGAAGGTTGTATCAACGCGTATATCGGTTTGATACGCTAGGCATAATCTGGAATATAGGTTCTGCTGAAATTCAAGAAACCCAGCAAAGATTGTAACTTTTTGAGGGTAGATGGAGGTTGCAATTGAGCGCATTTTTCCCAAAAGTGGGGAGCTAAACCCCTACCCTCATTATTCAGTTCATAACTGAGAAAAAGAACCGCCAAGAAGGCAATATGGGATTTCGCAAAGTTGAATTTGTAACCTAAAGTCGAAAAATTTGTAATTATGAGCTCTACATGCGCGAGATGCAGATTGAATTCATCGTCTGTCAAGTAAATATCGTCGACATAAGAAAATGCATTTGGGTCAATTTCATGTAAAATCGACACTATGCGTGCAGCAAAAACCACAGGGCTATTCTTATACCCCACTGATCCTCAACCTCCCCAAGAGAACCCACATCAATCCCGGTCCAGATGAGATGCCATTTCAAGCTCCTGGCCCATGCCTAGATAGCCCTCCACGACCAAGTACCCGCCTACATGAACCACTGCCTGCACTTCCATTGACTCCCCCAGGAACCTTTGCTCTACACACCTCGCCTTCGCAAAGATCCCTCGCATATGCCGCACTGGAGCATGGTCCTTCTCCCATCTCGCTGCAAAAGCCTGGAACACCCTCCACCTCCGCACTGCACCTCACTGACCTACTTCAGGTTGGGGCTCAAGACCTGGCTCTGGGACTGAAACATGCAGCAATGTCCTGGTTACACTCTTGGGTGACAAGCCATGCTCTACAAGTACGACCTGATTGATTGATTGACATTCAAATTCTTAGATAGGCGGGAAGTATATGTGCTCACTACAATTCATGATGAGAGCACTTCTTCGGTCATGGTTTCTGGTCAGCTGACAGAAGTTCAAAGCCCAACTATATACTTGATTACAATAAGTACATGGGCGGAGTGAATAAAAATGACCAGGTTCTTCATCTATATAATGTGAGCTGTAAAACTCGCACATGGTATAAGAAAGTGTCTATCTACTTGGTCCAGTTGGCAACATGTAACACGTATCTGTCAGTAATCAACAGAAAGGTGACTAGTCAATGGCTTTGGCAGGTTCATCAATAGCCATAATATCGATAAATCCACCTTGATAGATAAGATTAGTCCAAACACTAATGTGTTATAAAGCCTACATAGTGGCCCAGCTGGATGTACAAGGGACATACAAAAGCATTTGTACAAAGGCATTGCACTTGTAAGTGAATGCAAGAATCCCCAAGAGCCAAGAACCAACAACAACTGCTGAGCGGAATGAACGCTTGAAGTAACTCTAAAATATTTCTCAGACTTACCATGAACCATGCAAGACTTTAGAGAGTCCCTTGTGAGTTTGAGAACATTCATGAAGGGTCTAGGCACCCCAACTATGTTGGTTGGCCGCATTGCTTTACAGCATAGATTTCAGCAGAGAAGAATATTGAGTCTCATTGTACATAAAACTTTATGGCTCTTATTTGCAGTTGGGCAATGAATGAGGTTTAATGTGTGTAAGGAAAGCAAAACAACACATGTACATGTACCAGTAGTTTTGATGGTCTGAACAACAAGTAGCTCAGGAGCTATTGGTAGCTCAGAGCACCCTTGAAGCAAATCCCCATAGGGAATCTGAGTCCTGTATATCCTTCAGAGGGTTATGCACATTAAAGAAGACAGAACTGCTCATCTCAAGATCCTTAGAGTGGCAGTCAAACAAACCAATTGCTGAAGCGTTTTTCCTCTTTCTAAGTGTGCTGTAGAGTGCAATACAGTTAGAATGAAAAAACAACAAGGAGAAATGAAGATATTTCTTCTCGTTGCACCACCCCAGGGAAGGTGTAGCATTTTGACGCAGTCCCAGGTTTACCAGTCTTACCAAATCTAGTAATGCGCCTAAATCCATTGGTGGATGCATGGGAACACCCACGCTCCATCCATGGAATGCCTTCCCGGGGCAGAGTAACGCGTTACTCCAGATTTACCAAGCAATGCGCAAGTTGGCCTTGCGTTGCGTGGTAAATCTGACTAGTATTACATTGCTTTTCTGACCAAATGCATGACGCAAGGGCAACACAATAGTGTGATAAATCTGGCCCTGAATATTTTAACCGCTTGCTGTAAGTGGTGTGTTTTCACTGGTAAATTGGTGCAAGTACTGGTATAAATTTGTGCTTCATAGCATGAAGCTACGTATACAATGTAGAGTATATGTTTTCCAATATAAGTATATTCCCAAGTGGGAGGAATTTAGAACAATATCATTTTTTTAGTGTCTTAGCAACAATTCATTCAAAGATATAGACATTACTCATAGAAAATCTTTACTGAGAGCAATATTTGTTGAAAGGACATTTGTTATCCATAAAATATTATGAAAGTACATTGGTGAATCTTTTATACATTTTTCAGGATATCTCTTGTATACTGTTCTTCAGTTTGAATTATTTTGCTTCGGGCTCTAAGGTATTGTATGCTGCCAACAAGAATGCAGTCTAGAGCATCTTGATATTGATGTATGCAATTGTCCAAGGTAACATGTTAGGTAGTCCTTGGTATAAGTATTTCAATTATATCTGTATTTTGGCATAAGATTCCATACTTTATCAAGTTTCCAGATATGACAGGGTTGTGCTTTCAGTCTTGATGCAGCCGGTTCCCAGATCTTACAGGTGTATTCTTCCAGTCTTGGTGCAGCCAATATGTGTTTCACCTCCTAAATGGCTCAAAAGCCTAGAGCTTTTTCAAGGCTGTGGGCCCGATTCACAAAGTGCCTCCGCACTCGTAGCGGAGGCCCAGCAGTCGTTGTGGGGGGCCCTCATTTGTGGCATGAACTCCACAATGAGAAACTGCACTTTGGAGGTCACGCCATGACTGCTATGCCTCCTCCATGAGTGGGAAGACCCTTTGTAAATTGGGCCGTTAAGCGTCTTTGTATGAATTACATGTTATATTAATTATATTCTTCGTCTTCTTTAAGTTTGGTTAACTTCCTGTTATGAATCCTGTTCTGGAATAATGCCCGCTTTGGTCTTATCTCAGCGGTCCTATTGTTTAGTCCTTGGGAAACATATACTCTACTCTACATTGTATACATTTGATTTCTGAGAGGAGTTTCTTTCTTTCCTAGGTCTCATGTCAAGCTTCAACCAACTGAAGGAGATTATGGGAGCCCAATGCACATCAAGCTTCACGTGAGACCTAGGAAAGAAAGATAAGAAGGACTGAGAGAATGGCAATTTACGAAATGAAGCCACATAAAATTGCCCTGATGAAGTCCCTATAGGGATGAAACGCATTGGCTGGGTCTGCCAAAAAGTGATGTTTGAAAATTGGTTATTGAATAAAAAGAACTTTATATGCAATAAATATCAACGTTTGGTGATTTACTAAAAATAAAATAAAAGACTTTGCATGCAAAGATTGGAAAGTAAAAGAGTGATTACAGCTGCAAGCAATTGAAATTGGATATTTAATTATAACAAGGCTATACTGCTGCCCTCCTACTAATGAAAAAACACTTGGCTTGATATGGAGGTCTGTGAGCAGTCAGAACTCTAGGATAGGTGCATGATTTAGGGATAGATTGGGATGCTCTCCAAGGATCACTACTGCTTTCTTGTGTAAACCATTTTCAGTATGCCATGTGATTGTGGGCAAGTAGCTATATCTCAGTGCACCTCGAATTTTCCATATATGCAGTATGATGTCTGATAGTGTCTACATAACAATCCTCCACCTACTCATCACATTCTGTTTTTGTAATTTACTTTCACATGTGAAATATCTAACATAAACCTGAAATAACAACGAAGGTGAATGTGTGTGTGTGTGTTTGTGTGTGGTTATCTCTCTCATCTCTTCTTTATTTTGTGTAGGAAGTGCATCAAATCAACAAAATGTTCTTACTGGCATTGGTATCTGTGACCTTTAGGTTACACATTTTTAGCTGTGGTAGTCACTCTACTTCCTTCCAAGTCTAAATGAGAATGATGCCCATAAACTACAGGTGTCTCCACAGTTTTCAATGCATACGCAGTAGACCCACTAACATGCCAATCTATCTTACTCGTACTGGAACATTTGACCTGAAGAGTACACACAGATCATTACACTCAACCTTCCCAGCTGTTTCATTGTGAGTTAAGCCTATTTCCTGCAGGAGGCAGCACTGTTTTAATGGCATCTACACTTCCAGTCATTTGAAGCAGTTGATTAGCAGGGTATACAATGTTTGAGTGCTGCTTAGCATACCACCTGGGTGATATAACACTGGGCAGCTCGTCACACTTGCCTAGCAAACAGCTTGGCTGTTGGACTACTCTTTCAGCATAGCGAGACAGCTACCTGGGAAAAGAGGCAGACGCTTTCTTACCTGCTACTGTAGCATGAGTAGTTCGGTTCAGTCACCTTTGTATGGATCTTTTGGCAGGTGGATAAGGTTTGCCATTTCGACTGTCTATACAGTCAGAGGGACTTCCTTACCATGGGGAGTTCTGGGGAGATCAACAAGAAGCATGGAGGCATCGTGGTTGCTTTTCAGGGGGGGCACAGTCAAGTACTTTTGTTTCACAACCACTTGATCTACTCCTCACACCTTTGTCACTTACTACCAGTTACAAGTAGGAGGGGGGTATTCTTCTGATGTTGCAACATGTGTTGAAGTGAACTCTTGACCTGATTTTGTTATAGAATGCTCTATATTTTCTGGTTGTCAATAAAAATGATTTTGCTCTTGGCAGAATAATTTGTTAATAAGTGTTGGCCAATGGTTCATCTTATGAAGTATCAGTCCCTGTGGTTAAATATAGGTAGGGTACTACCTCTGTAGGTGAGGACTGTGGCAAGGAAGACGGTGAGGAGGTAATCACCCGGTTACCTACCAGTAATCTTCATTACTCCAAGTCAAAGTTTTCCTCATACCAGTCTTAGATTCTCTCCTTTCCCTCCCTCACTATCAGAGGGACTTCTACTAAGAAAGAAGGTAGTACAGGAGAAGAAAAAGTAAGTTTGGTTAAGCTAGTGAAGACAAAACTCTGGGCGGGGCATATTCCTCAGCTGTGGAGGGGCGTAACTAGGAAGATTATGACTCAGAGTAATGAAGAGTACCAGTAAGTAACCAGGTAAGTTTCCCCACTCACTTCCAACAAAGCAACAACCACATCAAATCAGAAAAGCAGCTTAACAGCACATGAGTAAATGTGTCAAATATAACGTTGGAAGTACACAAATGATTGGGAGACTCTTGCTCAAGGTGTGCAGCACTGTGGTGCTTCTGTGCACTTTGTTCTTGCTTTTTTATTGCCTCAATTTGCCCATTGCTGGTTTACGGTGATGTAATTGAGACGGGGAAAAGAGAAGTGTACATCTAGTCTTAGGTTAATTGAAATTAGTTAAGACATACATAACTGATATAAGATTATAAAATGGTAATGCTGTAGTTAGATTAGCTAGATAAAAAAAAGGGTTGGTGCTTACATAGTGCAATTTCCGCAGATCCCTCAGCTAATCCTGGCAGGACATCATCAACCAACACACTTTTTTTGTATTTCACCATCAGCATTATTATTTACCACCCTAAATCCTAATTAACTCTCAAGTAATTGCATTTGTGAGTTTGTATAAGTAAATACCAATACCTTAGATATATTTTTGGTATACTCATGAATCATCACCTTCACCGAATATAAGTAAGCATCAGTAAAGCCATTAGGGCTCTTTGAAAGAGAGTTAAGCAATATTTTGGCTGTGCTTATGCATGTAGGCAAATCTGTACAGCATCAGCAAAAAAAAAGAAAATGCTTGCTGCTGATGCTGAACAGCATTGGCAAAAAAATCAAAACCTGCCGAATTCTGGTCCTGGCGTGATGATGCACGTGTGTCTATTTGGCCCCACTGTGATAACGTATGGCCAAACATGCATCACCATGCATGCGTGTGCAGATGTTCTGATGCGGCTGGCGTTTTTTATTTTTTATTTATTGCTCCAAGATAGCAGACATCTATCTTGTGGTGGTAAATTTAAAAAATCAATTAAGGTGTGAAAAGCAGAATTTACATAAAGGAGCGGCCTGTTAGCAAATCACAGCTGCTAAGCCCTCCTAAAAAGTAAGAAACAAAATAAAAATAAAAAATTGAGACTTGGAGGGGTGGGGATGAAACAGAGAAGTGATGATTTGGAGCAGGGGTCACCAACATTTTCTGTAATAGAAGCTACTTTTGTTCAATGGAAATCATCATGAGCTACTAATATTATTAGTATTGAATTAGTGACCGTAACTGACAAGATATATTAGTGGCCACCATATACAAGATAACCATCAGTGATCTCCTCAGTTTATCAGGCACTGTTGCTACCATTGGTATAGAAAATGCTTTGTCAATATGGAATGCCTCTCCGTGCTGATACAAACCAGCTATAGCTGCTGTGGTCCTGGTGACAAGGTAATAATAATAGTAATAAGTCTCCCCTATACTCCATAGCTTATCACTTAATTGTTAGCTTTATATATATTTTGGAAACTCAACCATTTTTCTCCAAACATCAGGTTATGCGTTCTGAAAATACACACATTTTCATCTCAAATACATGCTTTTAATTGTTGATATGCACATATTAATTCAACCAAGGAAAAGCGTCAAATTTTGTAGACTGGGCTGCACACAGAAGAGCTACTTTTAGGTAGATGGTGAGCAACCAGTAGCTCGCGAGCTACTCATTGGAGAAGCCTGATCTGGAGAGATCAAGTCAACACTGCTGATGAGAGGCACTCCGCGGGGGATAGGGAGGCAAAGAGGAGCCTTGGGGGGTAAATAAAAAATAACTAAGTTGGACGCAAAGGGGAGGGGGAGCAAAGGTTGCACTGGTGCATGAGAGATGGCAATATGGTTATTGTGGAGGGCAGGGATCTGAAGGGGGAAGTAGGACAAAGGGTATTTGAAAAGAGAGCCGGAAAAGCCATGCACGCCCATTAAGTACTGAAAGTCTGGGCACGATAATTGGAAACAGATGTCTGCCGCGCGCGTAACCGCAGGGAAAAGGCTATGACGCACGAGCGTCTGGTCAGCTTTCGAAACCCCCTAACTTAAAAGTCTCGCAGAGCAGCGCTTGCGCGCTACTCGAGGCTCGACCTAAAAAAGTGGTTGGCTGTATGTAAGCAGTGAGAGGATACAAGTCGTCCCTCTGAAATAATGGTAAAGAAGCTATGCACCAGCGGTGGGACACATGCAAGGAGAGGAAGGAAAGCCATTGAGTAAGAAGCAAGCAAATGAGATTGACAAAAAAACCAAACATGATAAGCAAGGGGCTGGTCCAAAGCCCACTGTAAGTAGTGGTATTGTACACAATCGGTCTATCTGCGACGCCTATAGGCGAGACCTAATCAACACATTCTCGGAAGGTCGGACAATGATTCATTTCGTGGATGAAAGACTGTTGTCTCCAGAATAAAACCGTCATTGCTGTGTGAACTAATAAATATGCATACTGTGTACCCCACCCGGCTCCTGTATATGAATTAAGGTGCTTACAGCGCACATATGAACAGAGCCTACGTCACAAAGCGCAGACACCCTATGTGAACTGAAGCCTTGTACATTTTGTCCCGAGTGTATAGCACAGGAGAGGTTCCGATCATGTCACACTGATTTTTTTTAGTTCAAAAGATTTTATTTGTCCTGTTGAAAACTTAAACAGAAAATAAACCAAAATATTTTATAAAAAATAATCAAAAATTAAAGTACTCCAGTTAGCACATAAAGCATGATCATGTTAATTGTGGGGGCTTAAATAAAAAGAACAAATGTAAAAAGCATAGTTAATTCATTCTATCTAACGATTATTGGTGTATCACTTAGTTCTTATCGACTCTTTGCTCACAGAGACTTCTGAATGAGTGTCATTGTATAAATAAATCAGAATGAATTCTCCATAAAAAATATTGGTCATATTGACTTGTGAGAATTTATATTTAGAGGCTTACCTCATATCAATGCTAAGAAAAAAAATCCCTTATTTCTGTGTATAACTCACTTAATTAGTATTCCTGGAAAGGCTAAGCTGCACGTTTCTCAAGAGGTGTGATCACACAAGTCAGATCCTTAAAGATGGTACAACAGACTGATATACTTCATGGAGATGCTTGAATTTTATTTTACATCCTAATTAAGGATGTTTGTATGGCCTGGTTTCCTCCAATTAGCAGAAAGTAGTTACTGGACATATCTGAAAAATCTGGCATGATTAGAATATTCAAATGTAGTCAGTGCATAATTTAAAGCTAGCTGACACATTTAACCTCTAGGAACTACACAACAATTTAATAGTTGTGATACTGCTAATAATGTAACAAACTGCAACCCTTTTTTTTACTTATGGGAGCACATTTCGTTTACAGGCGTGAAAGCTGCATAGTGAAAGTGGAAAGAGTTGTGGCCTTATATAGCTCAGAAACTAGGAAAAAAATGCATTTATGCATGCTTTGCTAATAAATTAGAAAAGAAGGAAATGTAATTTTTCCACTATGGTGTAAAAATGTAAATGTGTAACTTTGCTCACATTTGAGCAAAATATTGCTCTGGAGAAATAAGTGTGTGAATGAGATTTTATTAGTAAGCTTGTTTTAAATAACGAGTTACTTGGACACATTTATTTTCACTGGCATTTTGAGGAAATACAAAATAGGAGACAAAAAGCTAGAAGGAAAGAGATAACATTTCTTTGGGTCTCAATAGTTATGACTGCTAGGTCTTGTGATGCGTCCATTAAATAAATATAATTAATTATGGAAAAGCCTTGGCTTGAAGCAGAGAATCTCCACCCAAACCATGCTCATGCCAGATTCATTGCTGCTGGTTGGGGCAGGTTTGAGGCAGATTGCTTGTTTGTTGGTGGTTGGGTGCAGGGTCTGTACAAAAGCACCTTCTATGTGTCTTTCATGCTCGCTGAAGGTTTATGAAGTTATCTTCAAGTCGTGGCTGCGGTGGGAGAGTGTTCTAGAGGTACATAGCCTTGGATCTGTAGTAATGTGCATTTGAAGCGCTTCTTTGTTTTGAGGCGCATGGAGAGGAGTTTACAAGCAGCTGACGTCAAGCTATGGTTCAGTTTGTATTGTTGGGAAACCGTGAAGAGGTAGCATGAGGAGTGACCATGCAGAGCGTAGGGATGTCTGAAAGGTTTAGATGTAGAGTGACGAGGAGTTTAGGGCTGGCATTAAAGGAGCAAAGCAGTGGTCAATGGGAGGAGGACCTTGGTAAGCCAATACCAGAGAAGGACTGGGGAAACATTCTGGAACGGGTACCTAAGGCGTCCAGGAACGCGCGTTTTAAATTAATTAACTATTACGTCTTGCATAGGGCCTATCTAACACCGGCCCGCATTAGGCGGTACTTTGGTGCGGACTCCGCGGCCTGCCCGAGATGTGGGGAGAGGGAGGCACACATACTCCACATGTTTTGGGACTGCCCCATACTGCGGGCTTTCTGGGGCGACATACAGCAGATAATAGGCGACCTGATTGATAAAGAGCTTCCACAGTCCCCAGAGCACTTCCTCTTAGGATGGTTTCCACATACAGCCAAGAACAGGGTGACGGGGAGGTTTCAGGACCTTGCTTATGTCCTAGCTAAGCGGGAGATAGCCAGGAACTGGAAGGCCCCACGGGGCCCACAGATCGCCACCTGGAGAAGAGAACTAGAACGATGGGCAGGTGCGGAAGGCAGGCTACTGCTTAGGGAGGCCAGTCGAGGGATTGGCAAGATGGACAGGGCCAAAGCATGGGAAACTTTAGTGGATGAACTGATAGCCTCTGGTCAGGAAGAAACGGCAGAGGTGGGCTCCCCTAGAGCAGCTGACGAGCCACTAGGCAATGATCAAGATGACCACCCAACTTAGCACACACAATCCTGGCTACCACCATACACGGCCGCTGAGCCCTACATTTGCTTGAGGCGGCTAGACAGCTGCCTATGTACACTACTTGTTCTAACGCAACCCGGGGGGGGGGAATGTTTTATTTCCTGTGTGTAAGGCTCTGCGCTTGTTGACAGACCATGTACCATGTGGGTCGAGGACCTGAACATCATGATGCTCTGTTTGTGATGATATGGATTAAATGCCAATAAAATATGTTATAAAAAAAAAAAAAGGAGCAAAGCAGTGGTCAGGTGGACACAGTTCTGTGTGTAAGGTCAAAACCAGGGCGGTTCTAGGGCGGTGCGACCTGTGCGACTGCACTGGACGCGGACTTCGGTTGGAGGGTGTCTGTTTGCAAGCATATTATGGTTTAAAAGCATCTGCTGCCACTTCCTGGCGTCCAGCAATTTTCAGGCAATAATAAAAATGTCAAGATGACTCCGGTGAATCATTTTCTTCCTAGAGAGAGATCAGGTTTGTCTAGTGGAAGGTTTGACTCATGGTAAGGTAGCACAGAGTGTTAATATGCCTGCTGCAAAGAACACGTACCATGCAGATCACAAAGTGCATATAATGAAAATAGGTCAGTGGGTTACTGCTTTTGATAGAGAGATCCTTTTGTTACTTGCAGTTTATAAATTTAAATCCTAACATACAACAGTGAGCTATTAACTCTCATCAAAGAGGTGCATGCAAACTGCAAGGTATAGAGTAGTGTTATGATGTTTCCCCAGTCTTTCATTATCCTAATGTTGGAAAAATAGTTCATTTGTTTAGAAATCAATTCTGATTATTTAGGAGAACCCCAACCATGGTGTTACATTTTAAATTCTGGGTTTGACCAAGCACTATTAAACTATACTGCCTACCAGTATGGATGACATGTGACTCCTACACCTTGTAGTCCTCTGTCTTATGTAACATTTCCTATACAGTGATTTAAACACGTATGATTGATTGTCTCTGTGTAGTGTGTGTGTGATGTAAAGTGCTCTGACACCCTAAACTGGTATGAGTGGCACTATAAAACTAATTAAATGCATCTGAGCGAGAGAGGTAATGAAGACTTGGAGGTGGTCGTTGGGGGGGCGCCAACAAACATTGTCGCACCGGGCGCCACCAGTGTTAAAGGCGGCCCAGGTCAAGACTATCCCCCTGTTAAAGGCATGGCTAGCTAAAGCATGCCTGACTTGTACGTTTTAAGAAGTTTCTTTGGTGTTCAAGTCATAGTCTGTCTAAAACTATGTAAATATTTTAATGGTAGCCTGTGTTGCGATAGATGCACGGAGACAGGAAGGCTTTCTAAGTGTATCGGTTTATTCTTGAACTCAGAAGCAGTGAGGTCACACGCCGGCACAGTTGACATAAACACAACACTTCCCTTTCCCACAAAAGAACAAAATTGAAAGGGAGTAAAAGGAAAATACAATAAAAGAGAGAACCAAATAAAAGTAACATAGATACATATTCGCAGATAAGAGCTAAGGACAACAAATGTGTGTGACATAATCCTTTAAATGCTTGGGTTTAACACAAGCTCTGCCAGCTCTGGTGAATTCAGAACTCTTAGGACCAATACACTCCTTAGGAACCGAAACAACTTTAGATTTTCAGACTTCAGTATTGCTAACATTGGCATCACTGCGATCAACTTTAGATTTGCAGTCTTCAGTATTGCTAACATTGGCACTACTGCGATCACCCACCCAACCCTCCCCTCTGTAATATTAGAAGAGGAGGATCCATGACCACCATCCTTGGTAACATCGGATGACTCAGAACCAAAAGCACCCTCAGACGGAGTACAATCTTGAATCCAATCATACCTGATCGGGCGAATTTTAGCACGAGAACCATGCTGAAAACTCTTCACGCAAACAGGGGAATCCTTGCCCCTAAACTTAGCAATCCTATTGGCATGCCACACTTTCCCATCACTGAGTAAGGCAGAATTGCACATAACCTTGACAACCTTGAGAGGAGCAGAAAACTTACTTTCCCCCTTACGTGTTAGTCTACCTTTCTTAACATTAACCATGTCACCTACACAAAGATGTACTTTTTTTGTACCACGAGATTGGTCATATTTGTCCCTGTACTTCAATTGAACAGCCTCCAAGGAATCCTTAACTTTCTTGGCAGACCACGAAAAAGAACTAGTATACTTTAACCATCCAACATTGTCTTTGGTGCGAGGAGGCCTGCCCCTCAATAGCTCAAAAGGAGAATGTCCAGAAGCCTCACCGCGTGTAACTCTGCATGCACAAATGGTCTTTCTTAATTCATCCTCCCAATCCAAATGATTGCTAAAGGAAAGTTCAATTATGTCCTTGATTACTCTGTTTAAGCGTTCCCGCTACCATTTCCCTCAGGGTGGTACAGAGCGGTGGTCCTGTGAGTAATGCAGATTCTTTAATAAACTTCTTGAAGATATCACTGACAAATCCGTTATCAGAAATAACGTCTTTAGGTAAACCCTCACGTCCAAACACATCAGCTAAGAACAAACGTACTGACTCCGAGTCTGCCATGTCAACAACCTTGTATTCCGGCCACTTCGAAAAGTGATCCACTAAGACCAAAATATATTTTAGCACGCCCACAGAATTTTTAACAGGACCAAAAATATCGATACCCACTCTCTCCCAAGACATGTCTGGGACAACAATGGGATGCGAGGGAGATTTGTGAGTAATTTAACTCTTGTCAGAATTTGTACACTGTACACAGTCTCTGATAACTTTCTCAACTTCTTTGTCAAGACCAGGCCACCAATAGGATTGTTTGACTCTGGATTTGCACTTCACAATGCCTAAGTGACCCTCGTGGCATTAGCTGATAATTTTATTCCAAAAATCCAAAGGAGGAACCAATCTTCCACTACTAAGTAAGAGACCATCTTTGACAGACAAGTTGTTTCTAACTTCCCAAAACCCCAAAAGATCCCTGTCCAAATGTGTTTTTCTAGGCCATCCCTTGCGAACATGGTCAAGGACAGAAACTAAAATGGAGTCACGCAATAGTCCTTGGACCCACTCATCATGGGAAATGCTTTGCAATTCATCACCAAAGATTGTAGCAACCAACCAATCATCCCACTCATTTTTTTCTTCACACGTAATAGGCAAAGGACATCTACTGAGGAAATCAGCAATCCTGTTGCGAACACCAGGAACATAAATTACTTCGTACACAAAATCTAACAACTGGACAGACATGCGTGAAATTCTGGGTGAAACATTGCTAAGGCCTCTAGAAGTAAGTACCTTGGTCAGAGGTTTATGATCAGTCCTCACAGTGACACACGTGCCCCATATATATTGTCTGGAATGCCGAAGGGCCCAAACACAACCAAGAGTCTCTCGTTCAATTACTGAGTATTTCTCTTCCGTGCTAGTGAGGGCACTGGAAGCAAAGGCCACAACACATTCTTTGCCATCTTCTTGTATTTGAGATAAAACCGCACCGAGACCTTTCCCACTGGCATCGGTGGTAATGAGACTCTTAAGGCGTGGAGAGAACCCCATTAGTGCAGGAGCAGAACAAATATCATTCTTAATACAATCAAAACTCCACTGACATTCCTTTGACCATGAAAATTTACAACCTTTTTTCAGAAGTTGCCTAATGCAGTACATTTTTCCGGAGAAGTTGTGTACAAACTTCGAATAAAATTCGGCCAACCCTAGAAAGGACCTAACCTCATCTTTATTCTGGGGAATAGGTGCATTCTTGTTAGCGTCCACCAGCTCAGATTTGGGACAAATGCCAACAGAACTAATTTCATGACCTAGATACGTAACACTTCTCCTTGCTAGGTTGCATTTGGATTCCTCGGCCGTAAGGCCATTTTGTTCTAATACCTGTAAAACCTTAACCAGAGTTTTATCATGTTCTGCTCTATCAGAGCCCATAGCAAGAATATCGTCCTGGAAAATTATGTTTTCCATATCTTTGAAAATCAGGTGCGTGAGTCTCTGAAACATGCCGCAGGCAGATGCTAATCCAAAAGGTACACGTTTGAATTGGAAAATGCCAATTGGAGTAACAAAAGCCATAAGATGCCTGCTGTCAACATGAAGAGGAACCTGGCGGTAAGCGGAGGCTAAATCAATAGTGGAGAACCAGTGCATGTTCCTAGTGGCTGAAAGTAACTCTGAAATTCTGGGAAGTGGAAAAATATCAACAAAAATGTTTTTATTGAGTTCTCTTAAGTCCACACAGAGACTGATAACGGCCGTTGGCCTTGCGTGCGACCACCAAGGGGGCAACCCAGTCAGATGATTCCACACGTTCAATAAGTCCATTGTCTACTAATTTATGCAATTCATTGATAACCTCCTCTTTGACACTCATGGGAATGTTTCTAACCTTGTGGATGCATGGACAAGCGTCCTCTTTAAGGACAATTTTATGTGAAAAACCTTTCAATTCACCAACACTCCCCAAAAAGACTTTAGGAAATCTAGAAATAATCAAGTTACACTACGGGATCAGCACTGTTAGGATCAAGTAAAATCCCCAGTTCGCCTTGATCCCACCACCCAAGGACGCAAGGTCCAGAGTTTGAGATGTAGAGCTTACATTCTGCACACCTACCCTTGAATTCAAAAGACAATTTTCGAAAACCTAGCAAATCAATGGGTTCCCCAGTATAGCTTACAGGGTGAATATCAGGAGTTTCCAAGAAATCCCTAAGTTTTTGTGCAAAAGATCCAATCCAGGTATCTTGCTGAATAATAGAATACGGAGAACCTGAATCAGCCATGAGTGTTACAGGTACACCACCAGCTACAATTTTACAGACCGGTTTTTTCCTAACCTTGCTCTCATTACCATAGGATTCCTCCCTAATGCAGAGGATTTTTGACTCTTCAGCTTCGGAATCTGTACTAACTTCCTCATGTACAAGCTCATCTACTACACATCTAACAGATTTAGATTTCCGACAGACACGAGCATAGTGTCCTGAAACTTTACAATTGGCACATTTTTGACCCAAAGCCAGACACCTTTTATCGTGTGCAAAATGAGAAGAACTCCCACATCTGTAGCAATTTCCCTTCAAATCAGCAAACCTGTCATTTTGAAAAGGCTTAAAACTTTTTTTTTCCTTACTCATATCTTTCTCAATCTTTTTCTTCCCCTGTTCATTAGAACGAACACGAGAACCTCTCACAATTTTAATAACATCTTCACCTTGGACAAATTTAGAAGAAGAGACCACCGTCTTAGCACACCTAGATGTAAGTTCCGCCTTAGAAATAATGGCAGTGATTTCACGAAGACTGGCGTCCCCATTAATCCACAGTTTGTCTTGTAAATGGGTATTGTTACAATGCATAACTAATTGGTCACAAATTAACTCTTCTTCAATGACCCCAAATTTAGAAGGAAGAGCTAAATTCTTCAAGGCAGCAATGTAATCTTCAACTTTTTCATCAGCACCTTGTTTGCGATGATAAAAATTGAAACGATGTACAGCTTTACAGACAGTGGGCACACAATATGCATCAAGATCAGCTAAGGAATGGGAAAAAACATCACCTTCATCACCAGCTCTAGGTTTTTTTTCAATACGATTATAAATGCGTAACCCACCAGAACCCAAACAGTGTAATAAGATTTTCTTTTTTTCTTTCAGGAGACAATTCCTCACTTTCAAAAGCATCTAGATAGTTAATCAAATAGTCTTTCCACTCTTCCCACCTCAAACTGGACACTTCACCATCTTTAATCATGAAAGGTTGAGGAGCCGGTAGGTTCATTGTGGCCATGTTGAAAAACTTGCACCCGAAAAAAAATCACACTTGAAGATAGGACCAAGATAGATAAATCTGGTAAGTAAAGTATTACTGTATCACTGTAGAACTGCACAGTTAAAACACAAAATAAAGTTAGTGTGTAACCGTTGAGAAATGGTATACACTATACGCGTTGGCTAGACCACAGACACTGATACAGCCAGTAATCATAAAGGGTGCGCAAAGGTGAACACACAGCGCGTGTTTAAAAGTTACCGTGAAACAGGTAGTTGATGTTGAAACTGAAGTAAATAGACACAGACACACAGGGGTCGATTCCGATTCGGGCCGGAAATTTCTCCGACCGAGCCGGACCCGGAGAGATTTCCGACCGAATCGGACCCGTGCAGTCCGACCGAACGAGTACGATGCGTCCGTATGTTATCGGACTCGAGTCGGTCGGACTCCCATTGAAGTCAATGGGAGCCGGTCGTACAACGCGTACGCGGGCTCCCATTGACTCAATGGGTGCGAGTCGGACAAGGGCGCCCCTACAGCGGGTACGCGGCGAGCGATTCGCGCCGTACACGCACAGGTAGGGGGACCCATGGGTCCCCCTGTGTGCGACTCGCGCGGCTACGCGTACAGGGGGTCCGACACGGACCCCCAAAGTATGGCTCCGACAGCTCTTACGAGCCGGAGTGCGCGGCTCGGTCGGACTGCTCGCGGCGCGCATCGTACTTACCCGGCCGGGAAACGTCTCCATTGCGCGGTGCGAGTCGAGTCCGAGCGAGTCGGTCGGAGCGGTTCGAGCCGGGAGCGAGTCGGTCGGAGCGGTCGGGACGCCCGGACGAGTCGGTCGGCGATTTCGCATCGTACTCTCTCGGCCGGACCCGCGTACGGTTCGGTCGGGAAACAGGGCTCCGAATCGGATCCGGTAAAGCCGAATCCGATTCGGAGCCCTACCGGCCGAGATCGGAATCGGCCCCTTAGTGTGTGCGTCACCGTTGTAGAAATCAATAATAAAAAAAAAAAACGGAGTGGAAACGTCGGTGTGCCAGAAGTAGAAAGCAGACACGCCGGTGTGCGTGTCACCATTGAAGCAAACTATAAAGAAACTGGACTTGACACGTTGGTGTGCGTGTCACCATAGAGACAAACGAGAAGAGGACGTCAGGCCATAACCAAAATGGCCACCACGTAAGTACGTTGCGTGCGTGGCGCACGGTAGAGCTTCGTTCCTTGGCTACCAAGAGCTGTGGAGCATAACTACGTTGCACGCGACATCACATCCAACGCGTTGCCAGGGAGCGTCACAGGAGGTGGAAAGGAGACGTCACGCGGAGAGCAAGTGAGGCAGGAGTGTCGCGCGGGATGGAATGCAGGTAAGCTTTGAAACGCGCACACTCAACTGCCAACCGTAGATAATTTAGTATTTAGTATTTATTTTATTTTGCAGAGTTACTTAAAACCATTGCAATACGTGGTAAGAATGAAGTCATATCTAAAATATTAATTTACAATAATAAAAGTTTCATCGCAGTTAAAATATAAAGCACTTCTGTTGGTTACAAAATAAAATATTAAGATTTAAACATTCAAGAACAACCAATATAAGTTGACCAGTCAGTGCGGGCCAACCGTAGATAAAGTTAAATGTACCAACCTCCAACTGGAATAAAATGTAGAATGACGTAAACCTGAAGATCCTTGAAGTGAGTGAATTAAAAGCAGTTCGGAGTTGGTAGCGATGAATCCTCACGAAACCGCTAGTAACAATTGAAGCAGATGCCAAAATCACGCAATCTTTGGTAATGCGTGAAATGTAGACACGTGGGTTCACCGAGTTCAAGCTCGTCACCAGTGTTGTGATAGATGCACGGAGACAGGAAGGCTTTCTAAGTGTATCGGTTTATTCTTGAACTCGGCAGCAGTGAGGAGGACAGGCTGGATGCTCCTCTTCCAATGAAGCTCTGCCGACGTATGACTCACAGGATTCCACAGCTCGAGAGCCCAAGAACTGGAACTCTGTGAGGTCACACGCTGGCACAGCTGTCATAAACACAACAGCCTGTCACGCAATGTCTCCAAGTCTAGAAGTACCAATGAGATCCCACCTTCGCTAACCCTGAAACAGCGTCTCAAGACACGATGGTTCACCTTCATTGAGTCAGGTGTCCGTGGCTATTTTTCATGAGATTGTGAGAAGGTTTGTAGTGGGAAAAAGATACAGAACAGGGAAAACGAAAATAACTCAACCTGAGGACAATATTTATGGGTACAATGGACGTCACCAGGAAGTTTGAAATTGCTCCTTCTCTTTTACGAAATGCCGAGAAAAAGTATATTGATAGAAAATGCCAGCCTTATTACTGTGTGGTCATGCTGTCTTAATATCCAAAAGATGAAGTAAGAGGATAACCATGACGTGGAGCTAGAGGGGCGATAAGGTTATGGAAAATGGATGCTGGTAGTGCTCGCTGGAGTGACTGTTAGGCAGTGGTTAATTTGTAAAAAAATAAGTGCCGGGGCTCTCGTCAGGAGGCAGCTTGCACCAGCCAATTTCTCCTGTTAGTGCCGCCTAAAACAGAACCAACTACTAACCATAAAAGTGGGGAGAGGATCTGGTGTAATGCAGTTCCACAACATCCGGAATACCGGAATTAGAAACCTAATCATAGGAAGAACAGGGATTCCACTGAACATGTGTGAAAAACCCTCTTTCCAGAAAGAAAAATTATTTTCTACAGTCCCCTCACCCACTAGGCTTACCCCTAGGTGGCATGCTTCATCATTGGAGTCCTCTCAATCCGCTGCGGATTGAGGCGTGCTGCGACTTGCAAACTACGTAGGAACACTTCGTTTTTGGAAAATATGTGTGGTGCAGTGATGTGGAGTGGGAAAAATAGATTCAAAATACCTAGCTAGTGAGCTAATATTTTATTCCTGCTCCTAGTCGGTATGTTTTAAAATCAGGGGTAATACTAGGGAAAGACCTAACTGTAATGAGTATGGTGTCCCTAGTACTGTGTCGACATGTTTCGAGCTTTCCCCTAAAGCTCTTCTTCAGGACCACACGAGGGCCAGCCCCGTGCGTACCACTCCTAAAGAATCCCGTGAATAGGAAACAATGGGGTGCACACCTAATGTGTGTTCACCTGATACTAAATACATACGGTTGTACACTGACACGCTGTATCTGTAGGAAATAAAGCAGAAGGAAAATTAAAAAAGCCTGCCTACCAGCCAAGCTGGCAGGGCCTATATATATGCGGCGTCATATCTCGATCAATGTACTCCTCTATAGTGGGTGTACTTAACAGCTATTTTGTGCGATCATCTGTGGTGGAAGAAATCAATCACACCTGCCCCAAACCCCAAACCAGAAACGATAAGACCCAACAAGTACTGAGTACCCTACCGATGGGCCACCATCCTTGCAGGAACTGCTGCAGTGTGTGTCACTTGACATCCACTACAAAAAAAGTAACTTTTAACAAAAAGATGAGTTGGGAGTTACGCAAATTCACTAACTGCAATACCACAGGGGTTGTGTACTTGATCACATGCACATGTAACCTACATTATGTTGGTATGGCCACCAGAAAGGTCAGCACCAGGATAGGAGAACACCGCAGCAACATCAGGTGGCACCGGGTCACCACAAAAATGGGGTCACATTTCAATGAAGTGAAACACACCCCTAACGATCTACACTGGGTAGTGTTAGAACATCTCAAACACATTGTCAATCTAGAAAAAAGATTGTTAGAAAAAGAGCAGCGGTGGGTGTATAAATTGCACACAGACACTGAAGGATTGAATGATGATATCCTGTGGGGGCAGTTAGCTAAATGAATCAGGAATACACCTCCTGCCAGACTTAGTAGATTGTTTGAGTATACCACTCTACTCACAATGTAAGAGAAGTAAAGGTCATACCGCACGTGATACTCACACTAACATAAATCATAACGCTAATAACACATGGGTACCACTTCATCTAGAATGCCCATTTACCCAGGAAGGCCCCGTCACCATTCCACTAGCAGCGGCTCTTTTGTGAACAGCAGACTGCCTAACGGTGGCACTCAGACTCCTACTGACAACTACGAGTCTACTATTCCATCTTACACTATCCAGTAATCGGGCATTATTTATGACTTCCACCAAACAAGACACGAGGTTTAGTCATTACATGATGTAGATACAAGCTATTCTGAGAAGAGCGCAGTCCAGCTGTTAAGTCTAAGGGTCTTGCGCATCATTCTGATGTACCACATTATCCAGGAATCTGGCATTTTTTATGACTTCCCCTAACACGACGTGAGGTTTAGTCATTTCATGATGTACATACAAGCTATTCTGAAAACAGATGAACTGTTATGTCTAATGGTCTTGCGCATCAATCAGATGTACCGTTGCGCTCGCAACATAATCACTACTCTACATCGTACTTGAGTGTCTAAATTTATCCCCTTTATAAATTTATCCCCCATTTTAGTTTTATTTTATTTTCAGTTTTTTGTCCACAATACCCAACAATTGGCTCATTCGCCTAAGATGGCCCCGCTCCATTGCCAGTCACAGCGGCCATTTTGTGAGAGACACGGTCTAGTTTTTGAAGTAAGCATGACTAGGCTGATCCGGGTCTATTTCATTGGCTCAATATGGCCACGTTCCATTGCCAGTCACAGCGGCCATTTTGTGAGAGACACGGTCTAGTTTTTTGAAGTAAGCATGACTAAGCTGTTCCGGGTCTATTTAATGGCCACCAGGAGACAGACGCTGTAAGTTGCGGTCTCCAGGGAGGCCATCAGGTCATTTTCCGAGAGGAGTGGTTTGACGAAGTAAGTCCAGCCAGACCCTTTTTGACCTTATTTATCAATGTTCCAAGGAAATAATAAAGTTTCTATTTTCCTTCCAGGATAAGCTAAGGCACAGGGAATTTTCTCCCTGGTTCCTATCTCATTTACCTTTAGGAAACTCTAATGACCATCTCTATGTCCCCATTACCATTTATGGGTGTGACTACAATCCCCTCTACCCCTGCAGATCATGAGGCATATTTCTGCCTAAACAAAAGTATGTGTCATTGATATGTAATACTATATTTTTTGTTATATGTTGTATGTCACATGGTGTCTTTCTTCACGAGTGCTTTTAAACTGCAATTTGTACATAACCACTTTTCTTCACAAAGACATCGTGTGTGATTGATTTCTTCCACCACAGATGATCGCACAAAATAGCTGTTAAGTACACCCACTATAGAGGAGTACATTGATCGACATACGACGCTGCATATATATAGGCCCTGCCAGCTTGGCTGGTAGGCAGGCTTTTTTAATTTTCCTTCTGCTTTATTTCCTACAGATACAGTGTGTCAGTGTACAACCCTATGTATTTAGTATCAGGTGAACACACATTAGGTGTGCACCCCATTGTTTCCTATTCACAGGATTCTTTAGGAGTGGTACGCACGGGGCTGGCCCTCGTGTTGTCCTGAAGAAGAGCTTTAGGGGAAAGCTCGAAACATGTCGACCCAGGACTAGGGACTCCATACTCATTACAGTTAGGTCTTTCCCTAGTATTACCCCTGATTTTAAAACATACCGACTAGGAGCAGGAATAAAATATTAGCTCACTAGCTAGGTATTTTTACTCTATTTTTCCCACTCCACATCACTGCACCACACATATTTTCCAAAAACTAAGTGCTCCTACATAGTTCGCAAGTCGCAGAACGCCTCAATCCGCAGCGGATTGAGAGGACACCAATGATGAAGCATGCCACCTAGGGGTAACCCTGGTGGGTGAGGGGACTCTAGAAAAGTATTTTTCTTTCTGGAAAGAGGGTTTTTCACACATGTTCAGTGGAATCCCTGTTCTTCCTATGGTTAGGTTTCTAATTCCGGTATTCCGGATGTTGTGGAACTGCATTCAGTAAGGAGGGTGAACCTAACCTTAACCTCTACCTCCCCCCGTTTTTTGATTGTGATCTGGCGTAATGGCCAGAGCTGCCTAGTTCGGAATTGAGGAACCAGGTTTGAGTCTCGGTTTCGGCTAAACATCCTGTGATTCTGTGCAAATCAGTTAATCTCCCCGTGCCTACCATAAATGAACGTGTCCTTAACAGGTGCTCATGAAAACCGCTGATGTTGATGATTAAGTGTGGGTCCTGAGCACCGGAAGCCACTGGCTCAAATTATGCACTGCTTAGGGCAAACTGCAGTATGCGGTTAGAAGGCTGAAAATGATGAGTTTGTTTGGCATGAGTACTCAATTATATATTAGTTGACAGCAGCCAGGTTTATAAGGTTTGCAATATTTGCAGATCAGCGGTATCACATTAAAGAAAGCTGTTGCATATAATAATGTGTCTCTGGCATCCTATTCCCTACCACTTAGTGGGGGGGGTCAAGCAGTGAGTTCTGGCCTCTGTGGTCTCCCATCTGTAGGTTCAGCGCCTGTGCCTCTCTTCATCTGATTGGCTGCAGCGCTGCTGGAGGGATGTGCAATGTTGCCTAGAGCACATCTGGAAAGACTGTGTGTTTGCACCGATCCTCTGCACTGCATTACGTTCTTGAAAGGGGACATTTTGTAACAGGGAAAGTAACAGAGAGGATGTTGGCACGTGATGGATTTGATCAGGAATGGGTAATGGAAGGCTGGAGTGGTTTATGAGGTCAGCAGGTGGGTTATGAGGTCTGCAAAGGTGTGGGCCGATGACCAGCAGGCTTGGGGGACAGGTGGGAGACTGGAACTGCACATTGGCGATTGTTGTGGCACGAGGACAGTTTGTCCCAGACTTAAGCTCCTTGCACTTCTATTAATGCAGCATCTTACAAATAATACAGTAATTCTGGTTTATCATGTTATGCTGCCACACGGAAGGATGTCGAGGAGAGGTAAAAGTCTCCATTTTGCACATCTTTGTTTCCAGTACTAGGCTACTTTGAGAGTCCAAAAATATAAGCTTGGAGCAAACAAAAGTGTCTACTGCCAGAAAATGCAATATCAGCTGCTGAACATTCAGGCCAGGAACAGCTGTTCGGACGCCCGTGACACTGAATATAGGATGCCATTGTAGCCTGAGGCCTTCAGGGTTTGTGATTGCGGGGTGCAGAGCCTCGCAGCTGTTTCAACCAGCTGTTTGAGAGCTACATATCAGTAGGCAACAAATCCCAGTATGGCTAGCAGATAAATAAATCACTGCCATCTTGGTTACACATTGTAGTCACTCAGACTACACTGGTACGTAAAATTAGGTACTTGTGGCAAATTGTGCAGTCACCTAGTAGAGTGTGCAATCATTATTACGCCATTGTATTTAATTCGTTTTTTCCAAAGTGTACCGTATATACATATATGCACTTTGTGGAAAGGTCTACTCTACTTGGAAATATTTTCGTTGTTGTATTTTGATGCAAATTGGTGAACATGATCTGAACACTAATTAATGACTATAACATTGAGTATGGTGCCCACATCCTGTATTTATGATATTCTATAACACGCTAAAACTAAAAAGAAATAGAATCATGGACCAGGGCACTAATTTGGTGGCTCTCTTGATGACGTGTATTGACAAACTAGCTACCCCACTGGGACATTCATTTTTCCCATATGCAACCCAGCCCCATGGAACAACTGGCAGCCCTCCTGCTATTTTGTAGACCTGGCTTGACAGTAGAGCTGTCTGCGGGGACCTCTTGTTACCAGTTCTTTAACATATGCATAGATTAGGCTTTGCTTCCACCGCAGAGGAGTAACATAACAGGTGTATTTGTAAAGCGCACGATTACCCGAAGGTGTCCTGGCACTGAATAACAGATGTTTATCGTTACCCAACTCAATGGTACTCATTTTATCGACCTCAAATGGATGAAAGGCTGAGTGGACCCGCCCGGGATTTGAACCTATGACCATGAGGTCAAACACAGGCCCTGCAGTGGCTGCTTTAGTCCACTGAGCCACCAGACCCGGCTTAATACCGTCTCACCTCATGCTATTGTATGTTTGGTGTATCATTCCACCTCCTATGGAGTGCTTGCACTGCAATACATTGGAAACTATTTTACATCTCAAAGTACATTGAATAATTGTGCATTCAATCATTTTTCTCATAGATGCACTGTATAAAGAAAGCTATCATTTTTATTTGGTTTCTTGCCTGCAAGAGGCTTTTTATAAATATTTTAGTCAAGGCTCAAAATGCAAGCCAGACATATTACTATGACAATGCTTGTTTTCTGAGCATGCACTGCTATCCCATTTGTCTGTTTTAGAGCTGGCCTTTAAACCACTGGCAGAATCCTCAAATATCTGACTTGTTTTAAGTATGCCGCTGCCTCTCAGGGAGTGCCCGCGTTCTCTGCCTTCATACTCGTTTCTTTTACAATTATACCTCTCCAACCACATCATGCAGTTTTGGAATGAATAGGAGAGGTGGTGCAAACGTGGAAGGGTTAGCAAACTTCCACCTCAGCAGTTCTCTTCAGCCAGAGCTATTATCCACCATACAAGCCAGAGAGTTCACCATATAATTTCAGTTCCTAGTTTACCGGGTTCAATTTCAAAGGGGCCATTAGCACTCAGAGGAATACATACTAGTTTATGACTCAGAGTCAAAAACCTATTATGAGTATTCAAAGAGGCCATCCGGTGACGCATATCACAATAGGCCTCAAAACACCTGCAGACCTCAAGAGACAAAGGAACATTCTAGAATGCTTGTTGTTGCTGATTGTAGTGCTGGGTAAAAAGAACAGTTTTTTCTCTCCCCTGAACGGCCCCTTTGAGCAAAACTTCCAATGATGTAGTGTTCGCAGCTTGACAATGTTCTAGGATATAGCGCGCACCCTCGTGCAGCACAATTTACAAGAACCAAACTGTTGCTACCTGGGACGAATCCTGCACCGTCAGGCGTTTTCAGGCAATTTCTAATGCAAACAGCATTGAGGCTGTTTCCTCTTAGATGCGAAACATTTGCCAGATTTTTCCTCTTTTTGTGGTTTAATGACTCGACAAGGGCACTGGTAAGCTTAATCCGCTCTCTTCTGCACACACTCACATAAAGAAATAAAAGGTACCGGCTTGTGGCTTAGCTGCATTCAGGAGAAGTTCCGTGTGGCTGCCAAGATCTGCCATCTGCCACCTACCACTGCAGGTGCCAGGGAGTCTCCTCCGCGTACAGCATAATCACGTAACACAAAGCCCCAATGTGCGCCAATAATTGCTTAACACACAGAAAGAAGGGCCTGAACGTTTTTATGGAAGTTTACTTAGCCGGGGAAGATTTGCATACAGATGGCTGGCTCGGGGCGCTTGGACGCTGCCCGGGCCGCCGTGGGCAGGGCGGCCTTCAAGCAGCCTTTATACGCGCACACGGCTTTGACTGTAGCATAGCGTCGCGGAGAGGCCTCCTTCTGCACGCACTGAATAGTCATTCAAGCTGCTTTGCTTTGAAATCCAAAAAGGACCTTGGATCGGGGGAAAAAAAGCAAATTCTTTTCTTTGTCAGACAGAGGAGGAGTGTTGGGAAAGGGGCCAGAGAGGACTTAAAGAATGCGGGTTAGCAACCAGGAATTAGAGGAAAGTTTCTGTGGAGACACACAATTAGGTGTGTGGCATTCACCCTCTCCCAACGGGCAGCGGGAGCAAGCGCATTTCAAAGGGTTCGCGGTCTGCGCGAGGCCAGGAGGAAGAGCAGATTCTATGGTCTGTAAAGCCAAGTGCAACTGTCTTCCGTGGCGTGTAAAGGTTAGCCGGGAGTGCGTCATCTCCGCTGCAGATGAAACAATGAGGCAGCACACGGCGAAGAAAGAACCGCGGCCTGCAGCGCCTGTCCGTCAAGTTTGTTTAGATAAATAGCGGGTGAAATGGGCCGTTTTGCCCTTTGTCCGAGAGCATGCACTGGCTGCAGCTCGGGTTACGGCTTGTTCCCCTGCAGGCGCATTTAATCTCTGCCTTGGCTCTCCTCACCACCTTGGCTTAGGTTTCCAAATGAAGAGACTGATCTCCCTCCCAGGTTGGCCTGCGAAGAGGGAAGTTATTTTCTAAGCTTTACTCTCAGACTTTGGGGCTCGATTTACCAGGGTCTCGGCCAGTGAACTTTAACCTTTGCACTGACTCTAGCAAAGCATTTCCCCTCATCAATCCTAAACAGCTGGGCTGACTCTAACAGTACACTTGTTGATAAAAGCGCTTTATGAAAAATAAATAGGTTGTGCACCTAGCTCCTTCTTACAGATTCAGAGTCGCATGACCGTATAGCGCTCAGAAGGCTCGAAGGCAGTGCTTAATTTGATCCGGTGGTTGAAGGTGGGGGCTCCACCTGTACTCATTTTTGGGGACCTGCACAGTTATTTTTCCATATTATACTTTGACCCAGAAGCCAGAGCAAGAAAGAAAGAAAAACACAGAAGGAGAAAGCGAGAAAGCAGATATGATAAAGAACCTGCAAGAGTGAGATGCGGGGCAGAGAGTGAAAGAAAGATGGTGGATGAAAGAGGCATAAGATGGAATCTAGACTAGACCGCCCAGGCAGGCGTTCAGCAACCCTGACATTCGGTAACACCGGCCACGGACGTCTGAGAAAAACTTTGGGCACCGGCACTTATTCTATTACAAATTAAGCATTGCTTCTAGGTGTTACTGTCTATGAGTCTCGGTGCCAGAGAGATCAGGCCATATGTAAGACATTCTTCAACAATCAAGGGGTTTTAGACCCCTTCCCAAACTGAGCGAAAGCCACACCATAAAGTTAAAAACTGTGTGGCAGTAGGTGCGTTTCAGTGACAGATCTGAGGGTGCGGTTTGGTTGGGATCTGGATATTTTGTTTCTTAGGTACAGAGGACCATTAGGCTATATGATAGCATAACACAATGTACAGCAATATAGCATGATATAACATATATGGGATAAAATACCCAGTCTCTTGAATTATAAGGCTATTGAAAGTGGCCAAGAAAGTTTTGTGACTATGCAAAGAAACAAGGCCAAAATCCAAGTTCCTTTACAAGGTAGTGGAGTTCCGAGGTGGCTTGTAACATCCTTTTAACATGTGACTGAGGGTAATTAATTCCACTATGTTATCCTACCTCCAAAAGTTTAACTCTTTGATCTCTTGCACAGTCATATGAACGAATATGCTGTAAATATACATCGAATAAATGCAGAATCAAGCACACCAAGATAGAGCTAGTAATTTGTTGCCAAAACAAATTGTATGCACTTTAATCTAAATCATTTAAAAAAATGAAATTTACAGGTGGTAAAAGATTTTAGATATTAGAATGGTGTATTTCATAGTAATTGCAGTAGGAAAAGGGCATCGTTATTACCAAAGGAAAAACTGGCCTGGAGTTTTATCCATAAAGGAGGAAACGACTGTAATTAAACAAAGGAAGGCCTAGCAGTAGACACTAATATAGTAGTATGCCTATTTGAGTACCCACATCCATGTTCGAAGCCGCCATGCTAGACAAAGACTGCTTGTAACTTCCAAGCAAATGGGTGAAACTCTAAGTGATAAGCCAATCACGACATTGGCGACCGCCTGTTGATCTTCTCTTGCGGCAGTAGAGTCGATCATGTTGAATGCATCACTTGCTCTTCTCCACCTGCATTGGTCCCACTGTCTCTGTTGATGTGAGTACTATGCCTGACCACAATATGCGTGTTAAAGAAAGCAGGTCCCGCAGCCGCCATCATCCTATAGCAGCGCTGCCAAACTGATGCCAACATGGTATGTCAGAGGTAAACTTGTAACACTATGTCTCCCATCAGGAGGAAGGCCTGGTTTGCCTGGATGACGATGAAAGTATTTGATCAACTGTGGGGCATGTGCTTGAGTTGCATGTTCCCAGAAGTGATCAGAAGGGTTTTATAAAGCCTTTCCAATCATCAAAGCCCTGAAGAACCTTTTCCTTTTGTTTGTGAATCACGGATGTCATTTACAAAGTAATATTCATCCTTTGCTGGGATAGAGAATTCTTCTTTTTCTCATGAATGGATGGCTGTAAGAATGGGCTTCAAGCCAATTGGCTAGTGACCGCATCATCCCCCCAGTGCACTTTCTGGGCATAAATATGACACCCCGGGCACCCTGAAACTCCGATCATGATGAAACTGGAGAAAGGACGAAAGAAGGACTGCTTGCTGACCTCTGGACCTGTAAAGAGAGGCTGCACCAACTGCTGGACTGCAACTGCTGCACCTTGGGTTAGCAAAGACAGGACTATGCCTGTGGCTCCTGGCTCACTGAAAAGTCTCTCCTGAGCCCCAGACTAAAGAAGCGATGCCATGGGCCAGTTAGCTGACCTGCTGGAGCCAGTCCCATTGCCATCAAAGCTGAAGTAGCCCATTCTGGCAAATCAGTAGCCACATTCTTCGAATCACTGCTGACCGCCTCTGGCCAACCTAAGAGACAGATCCTTAATGGACAAAAGTTGCACCCAATTCTGCTGGACCCAGGAGTGTCCTTTGAGTCCAGATTGGTCGCCAAAGACGGACACCAGTCTTCACCAAAGGATACCGCTGGACCTGTTGTACAAAAAGATCGGTAGCCCAGCCGTAGCTGGCCATCTACTGGCTCAAATAGGACTTTGAGGGACACTGACCCCTATAGTCAAAGTTGCTCCACCTTACCCGTGCGCCGAGGAATAACTGCAAGGACACCCCCATCGACCGCACAACACTCAGAGCATCTTTCAGCATCCTCCGCAACCTGCATCTCCAGCATCAGGATCACCCCATTGAAGTCTATGGTGGTCTCGATGTAAAGTGTGGAACTGGACTTGAGATTGCTTTGGTGACCAGGTAACTGTCCAAATACTCCTTATTGGCCCCCAGACCTTCTCCCTGTCGGAGTTGGTCGCCCCACTCAGACCGGAGTAGCCTAACACAACTCTTTCAAACTTTTCAAAGGTTTCTAAACTGTACAGTTACCAAATGCTTGTTTGCGCTTTGGAATAAAAAAGCTCAGATTTACGTTTCCCTTAAAAATCAATATATCCGGAACCTTCTGGTGGATTTTGCTCATCTTGGTGTCTAAAATTCATAAAAATATCATCTATGTTTATAAATTGGTATTGATTTCTTTGGTGTTGCGTGACTTCCTTATTTCGTTGTTTGGTGCTTCTAAATGCTTTACACTAGTTCCTTTGTTTAAGCCTTGCTGCTCAAAGTCACAGCTACCCAGGGTTGAGCTAAAGGTTTTACAAATGAGCCTGACTGGACCAGTGTATTACACAGTAAGGCCGCACAATCATACCATGTAATAAACCACAATCCTCACATTTTTCTATAATAGAAAAGTTTAATTCAGGTGGAGAAAACTTTCTAAAATAAAAGGCAGTGTCATGATCCCCACCATTGCCGTGGCCTGCACCCTCAATGCACACATTCCATTATAATAGGTGTGGCTCCCCTCCCTGGGGTTTATCACACAAAGTTGTGTTTATGAACAGTACTGCATTTGCGCATATCCCATTGTAACAGGTGGCACACCCAGACGTGCGGAATTGCTTGGCCTCATCAGTTCAAGATTGCTCTGGTGATCTCTCGCACTATATCCCTTCCACGATGATCTCCTGCAGCTGCCTGGCTCCTCATGGTATCTGGCACCCATCTTTCCTCGCGACACCTCCGCTTCTCGCACAACAGGAAAAGGAGGAAGGAGGAAAAGAAAGAAGAAAACAAGTTATTTTAGGTTTGAAACACATGTGTAAAGTGGTGCGACGCGTGCTCTAACACTACTCACTGGCCAGCATATGCTAAAGACATTTTGACTATGTTACAGCAGAGTGATAGGCATATAAAGGATACAGAACACACTAACTACAGATGAATTGTTGTCATGTGAGCTAATTGCAATTCCTCTAATCTTTGTGCAATAATTCTTGTGACTAATTGCACGTGATCTGATAACCAGTGCTTAACCTGATAGCAAGGAACTGTTGTGACATATCGATGTACGAAGTAGCAGTCAGATCAACTGCATATGTTTTACCTGCTTACTGTTGTGATTGCTATTATATGATAGCCACCCAGGAACGTGAACACTTGATAAGAGGGGCAACCTCACAATTTTACCAATTTTCAGTTCAGGCGAGAAGGCACTGAGGGGCACATGCATCAAGCATTTTTGCCTTCACAAACGGGCAGACCTGTTACCGAATCGCAAAATGGGTTTACAATTCGGTATTTGGAAGGGGCGTGTTTAGGGCGTCCCTTCCAAATACCGAATCCTAACGGTATGCATGAATGTTTTGTGACCGTGAATGCAGTCGCAAATCATTCGCATAATACCACCTACTTCAAGTAGGCGGTATCCCATTCGCAAATGGGAAGGGGTCCCCATGGGACCCCTTCTCCTTTGTGAATGGTTGTAACAGCATTTTTTAAGAGCAGGCTGTGGTCCCACGGAAAACTTTTCATTTTTGTTTTTGAAACGCATCCCGTTTTCCTTTAAGGAAAACGGGCTGCATTTAAAAAAAAAGATTGCTTTATTTAAAAGCAATCACAAACATAGCGGTCAGCTGACCCTAGCAGGCCACCATTCCTGTGATTTTAGCGATTCCCAGTGGGTCGCAAACCGAGACCTTCCTAATTCATATTCAGGAGGTAGGTCTATTAGCGACCCACTGGGAATCGCAAATGAAACTCAAAAGAGTTTCATGCATTTGAAATAGCGATTTCCTAATTGCGATTCACAGGAAATCGCAATTAGGAACTCTGTATTTCAAACTTTTATACATGTGGCCCTGAATTCGCTGCTCTGTTAATCTGTATTGTGATATGAATGCTTCAGGCGTACAAGTGTTGTTATCTATGACAGATTCCATATGCTGCCGCACAGCAACATTCTTTGAGGTGAAGAAACACATCGGTGACCAGGAGAAGCATTCCAGCCGCAGATCAGTTTGCCTTTCTTTGTTATCCTCAACCCCCCTTCCCTTCGGGTATAATTGCCAGCGCAGCAGAGTCCACTATCTGATGCTGAGGGTAGTGCTCGAGTGGGATAGGAGGTACAGTGTAGTCCCATCGGAACCACCTGGAGTACAGGCGAGTGGGTCCGCCTCATAACTGAGCCTGGACGGTGAACTCCGCTTGCGGAGTTTTCCGCACTCCGCGTTACGCGGAGCTCGCGGAGTACGCAGAGCGGACTTTTTTCCTCGCTCGCGCTCGTCAACATCAAGTTGGTAAGCGCAAGCGAGGAAAATCCACCTCCCGGCGAGATTTTTCCTCATTCGCGCTCGTCAACGTTGAGTTGGCGAGTGCGAGCGCGGGAAATCAACCTCCCAACGAGATTTCTCAACGCAGGCAGTTGGATTTCTCAATGCGAGTAGCTGCGTATGCTCGCGACCGCTCGCATTGAGAAACCGTCCTTTTGCGTTGAGAAAGCTGCCGCCCGAGTAGAAAATCTACTCGAGCAGCAGAAAGGAAGCAGCGCCCGCTTGCACCGTGCATGGTGTCGTTTTCGATAATTTCACAGCGCGGACAAACACTCTGAAAATAACCGCAAATGGCATTTTTCTAAAGCACTCCACCGCTTGCGGAGCTCCGCGTAGCGCGGTGGAGTTTTTTTGCACTTTGTGGAGTTGCGGAACTCTGCGAACTCCACCCAGGCTTACTCATAACTTGACAGGCGGCAATTCTTTCTTTATAAATCCATCTGTTTGAATCAAAATTGCTCCTAAAATTTGATTAGAGGCATCAGTCTCCAACTGTAAATGTCTGTTGTTGCTAGGCTGAAGGAGAACAGTAACTTTATTATGACATTTGTGAAGTAAATTGCTGCATCAATTGTGATATCATGAGCATTACATTTAATATATGTGTTATGGTTTACAAGACAGGTGTGCGAGTCTCAGCTGGAGACTGGTATGTCTTCGAATTGAAGTAAGATAAGAGAAACTCTGCGGCAGATGTGCATAGCTTTTTTTAGGTCGCAAACGGCCCGATTTACAGAATCAGGCGATTAGCGACCAAAAAAAAGCATTTTTCTATGTACCAAACCCTATGTTGCGATTCGGTAACCTATTACCGAATTGCAAAATGGTTTAGCGATTCGGTATTAAGAAGGGGTGTGTTAAGAGCATCCCCTCCTAATAGCGACTCGCAGTGGTATGTGTGAATGCTTTGTGACCCAAATGCGGTCGCAAAACATTTGCATTTTACAGCCTTCTTCAAGTAGGTATTAATCCATTTGCAAACGGAAGGGGTCCTCAAAGGACCACTTCCCCTTTGTGAATGGTTGTAAAGACTTTTTTTTAGAGCAGGCAGTGGTTCCACGGACCACTGCCTACTCTTAAGAAACAAAAAATAAAAACTTTTCATTTTTGTTTTTGAAACACTTGCCGTTTTCCTTTAAGGAAAATGGGCTGCATTTAAAGAAAAAACATTGCTTTATTTAATAGAAATCATAGACATGGTGGTCTGCTGGACCCCAGCAGGCCACCATCCCTGTGATTTTAGCGATCCTCAATGGGTCGCGAATTATGACCTACCTCATGAATATTAATGAGGTAGGTCAATTTGCGACCCACTGGGAATCGCAAACAGTGTAATACCCACTGTAGTACACAGCTGTTTGAGATGACCTAATAGCGAATCACAAAAAATCGCTATTAGGGAATCGCAAACACAAACCTATGTACATCTGGCCCTATGATCTTTGCTGCTGGGACCAATGGACAGGCCTTTCTGATCAGGACAATCTGGTAACCGAGCATTATCAACAAACAAAACAGCACAAGATCTCCTTCTTTGGCTCACTTGACCCAAGCTCTTCTGACATGGTCGGACACTCATCTTCTTTCAGTCATAGCATCAATTATCTCAGGGTTCTTAGTCCCAGGTAGAAGTGAGAGCAGGTGCAGCCCTTCCGGCCGCCACACTATTCTTAAACAGCAGTTCCAGTCTTCTGTTCTTGCACAGGTCTAGAATGTGTTCTGATGAGCTGTGGGTGAGGTGCCGCTTTTGTGGGATTTGCAAGCCAGTGAGTGGGGGTGACTCCTGGACACTCCCTAACCAATGAGGAAACAGTTTCCAAGGGCAAACCTTGCTGCTTGGGCAGCACATCCTGTGTGCTTTACTGCAAACTATCCTATAGTGCACTATTCCGAGTAAAATCCAAGACAGCAAAGCCTTTTTGCCCTTGGACGTGGCTTGTGTGCCTGGCAGAGATGTGTTTAAGGAAATTAGCAGTTCCCTCGTCCTCAGCAACACTACACTGGTTCTGGGACTAGCTCTTCCCTCCCACTATGCCAAACTGGCTGCAGAGAGTCCCGGAAACAAAGGCTTCTCTTCATCAGGTCTTACACTTAACTATAAATGGGTAGGCTTCACCCTGGTCAATTTCAAGTTTAAAAAGTTCCTGAGCCCTGCACAGCTGCCCTTCCTGAGCTGATATGTGTGAGGTACACGGCTCCCAGGTCTTCCTGCCTAAAGTCTTTTTGCTCTGAGAGCAGTTTTCACACCTCATTAAGGGTAAGAAGAACTGACAGGCCAGCTGCTGGCTGGCTAATGCTAATTAGCCTACTGGAGGTTCAGGCAAAGTTAAACCTTTTTAAAGTCACTTTTGCAAATTATTTATTACAGCTACCATTAAATTTACCATACATAATGTTCACCAGGAAAATCTAGCAAGATTTGCACAAGGAAAAGAGGTTGGAACAAGGCAAAACATGGTAATAAGGTGTGCAAACTCCAATATTGCATGTTATGCCTTATTCCAAGCCACCAACATGAACATGGCCTGTAATACTCTATGGGATGGGTTTTTTCCAGGTTGGTATTACTGTGTTAAAATACCATGGCACTAGCAATAATGGGAAGTGTGATACATATTAATAAGAGTGACATAAGATCACAGAACATGAAACAACATTATATTAAAAATACATTCTGAAACACCCTCTTTATATCGCTTTTCGGTAAACTGGAAAACTTTCTTAAATATGTGTCTGTGGTTGGTTGTAGTTGGTATCAGCACTCATTTTTGGGGAAGTTGACCTATTTTTCACAATTTGACTTTGAGCAAGAGAGAGAGTATGGCAATGTGAGAAAATGCTCCTTTTTGCCTGGTCACAAACATTTTCTTGCTGAATTTGGTTTGCTGGTTTTTAGACTCTGCACACTGAGCCACTGCTGTCCAGAGCCCAATGTATGTGTTCTGACCCATTAAATATGCAGAAATAGGCTAATCCTGGATATATTTATTTAACTTTCTTATAGGCCATAGTATATGGTGCAGAAACTACAGCTATGGCATAGAAAGTTAAAATGTCACTTGTGAACTGCAGCAATTATTGTGCAATATACTAGCTTGACAAAGGAAAACATGGCTTCAAGCCTACCATTGTAGCTGGACTGCTGAAGTGTGAACCCTGCAGTGCAACCTGTTAAAATAATCCTTTTTTTCAGATGCAATCCTCCTTTTAATATATTATTAAGTCAGCACTATGTAAGCATTGTTGTCCACAAGGTAGGGTGCATGGTATTTAAAAGTTGGACAAGTAGAAAAATACTTTTACCATGTCCCTAAAGTGACAAGGCCGTAAAAGCTCTCTTCACATTGGCCGGCCTAGCTGTTCTATGTAGAAAAACAGAGTACAAATTGAAATACTAATACTTCGATCTCAGGAATGGGATGAGTTAGAAAAATAATTAACCCACTATTTTCAATAGTTATTGAAAATCAAATTCAATGGTGAAGTCGGAGTTTTAACAAATACTAAGGAAAAGTAACTTTTAGAAAGCTACCCTTTACCTGCCTGAACTGTCAGATGGCTTACAAGCATAAGCTTCTGCCGGCTCCCAGCCCCGGGAATAGGTGTGAAAGAGGTGTTAAATGCCTCCCCGAAGCAAACAAAAGATTTACCTGAATGGGCAGAGAAGACTCCTCTGAACTCTACAGAATATTCAGAGAGGGGGCTGTGGACATCCTTTTGCTACTACACTGTCAAATCGTACTTGACAGTTCTGTTGAGCCACATGTAACACTTGGGGCGCATGTAAAAGGGAGAGAACAGGATACCAAGACAATTCTTGTGCATTCCTTGTCTCGTTGCTGAAGGGCCCTCCTTTTGTCCTACCATACTTTTGTCCCTGGCTTTAGTGGGCACAGTGCCTGCTTCAAACTGGAATTTAGTGTTAGATATGAGAGGACTCCGGTGGTTTTCCTATGACATTCCCAGACACCCAGCCCTCAGAACCCAAGTTTAGTGTAGCTAAAGACTTTTGGCATCTTGAAAATGCCCTAGCACATGGCATTTTGGGTCTGTTTGCAGTAAAGCAAACAGGAACTACTGAAAAAGTGGGTTGGGTTGCTCCACAGGCAGAGTTCACAGAGTTATGCCACTCCACGCTCTGCTTGGAGCATGGAGCTTTACAAAAACTCCACCATCCGCTGCGTGGCAGAGTTTACCAGTGCCCACTCCTAGTCAAAATGGGTCGGATGTGGAGCTCTGGCCCCAAGCGCCTCCTCTGGATGGGTGAAGCCAAGGAGAAGATCGCCTGTGATTGTCTTCTTCGGAAGAGATCCATGGATGGTCAGGTTTGACACAACAGCACAGCAAGGGGTTAATTCATTGCTCCACTTTAAAGCACCACTTTTTAACATTAATTTACAAATGTGCCATTGGCTGAACCCGAATAAAAGATGAACCTGTAGATAGGGGAATTCACTGTGGTGATTGGCATCGCACTAGCCGGATAAATGGCACCAGTCCAGAAAAGCTCATTAAGACCCTGCTCCTATCACACCAGAGTCAGGCTGTTCTTTTCTGCACTGCACGGGCTAGCGGCTAACTGCATGTGGAGGGACACTGCACCACAGCGGAGGAGACAGTGCACTGTAGACGGAGGATGCCCTATGGCTGATGCACTCTGATTGCCTTAATGATGCAAAGTGTGTGTGACAATAGTGCACTCCATGGCTGGACCCTTCACTGCAGTGTGGACGGGTGGTGTATAGTAAGGGTATGGGTGGACAGTGCGCTGCCTATAAGTTTACAATCCTTTGTAGAGAGATTAATTTTGTACTCGAGATCTAGGGAAGGTGTACAGTAAGTAGATTAATGCACTGTGGATGCAACAGTGGTACATTGCGGACGGGCTAACATTGCACTCTGTATGGATGGACCCTGCACTGCAGAAAGATCGACATACAAATGTAAATGGAGGGATGGGCAGGCCCTGTAAAGGGGATGCTGTGCTGTGGAGGGATGAAGGATGTACTGCAGACCGGCTGCTGCATTGCATGACTGGTGCAGTGTGACAGACTAACACTGTACTCTGAATGGATGGACCCTGCACTGGGTAAGGCGGTCCTTTAGTCCATCATTTTTAAATGTCAGATGGTACTTGAGTGCGCATGCTTACAGCCACCGGTCGAGCTGTTGCCATGCTGGGTGTGGGTAAGCACAGCACTGTATAAAAAAATTAAAAAGCAAACTCTCTGAGGCATCCTTTCAGGCTATCTTGGACTGCAATAAACAGGCGTAAATGAAGGGAGGTTTTAGCAGCCTCCTGGAGTGCCAGGAGGGAGGGGAGAGACTGCTCCGCTGAGATGACACCTGTCCTTCACCAAGAGCCTCTCAGTACAGCTGAAGACAGCCCAGACAGGCACTCACATCTCCTGATCCTATCTTTGCTGGTCTCAGGGACTAGGAGCCGGGGTACATGTGCAGGTGAGTGACCATGCGAACCCCAGACTCTGCCAGAGTGAGGGATGGGAGTGAGCCTGGGCACGGCGGAGAGAGGAAGTTTTGTTGTACTGAGTATTAATGGCCCCCACTCACTGGCAGCAGGGGTAGTGTTCTTCTTAATGTTTGGGGAGAGGGGACCTCCTACTCTCGGCCTGCTCAATTATTGGCCTCCATGCAGTGAGCTCTGTGTTTGCGACAGGGGAGACTGGTTACCTTCAGTGTCTCTAGTCAGGCATTAATTAGTGGCAGTTGGGGTAGTGCCTCTCCTCCATGTCTGGGAGGATGGAGACACACTGCTCTCAGAGGGAATTTTTTAATGACCCCCACTGGCAGCCGTACTCATAGAGCGCTGAGCCCTTTAAGTTAGCTGCAGTTAGTGCACTTTAGAGAGCTCGGTGTCTCAGGCCCCTGATGTTGCAGCCCCTGAAAGCTGTGCATGATGTTCTGTTTAGTATTTCTTGTTTACTCATGGAGCCCGTAATCTCTCCCTCCAGCGCCACTACCCCCCTCCCCTAGCCTCCCGGGGCAACTGCTGAGGTGATAAAAATGCCTTTCTGCCTCATGTCACCTCAAAGTTTCTCTCCTGACCCATAGAAGACTCCTGAAGGCTCCCCTAGGAGAGCTGCTCCTCCACACTTCAGCACAGGCAGAAATAATAAAGTTTAGGTGGGCGGAACTCCATGGAATCTCATGGAGTTTTTATGTGACTCCATGGAATTCCGCGGGGTAGAACTCTGTGAGTTCCGCCCACCCCTAGTGCTAAGCACTAAATATGGCACCCCAAGGCACGTTCATAGGAACACTGCTGGACTTGCAAAAGGATACCAGGCGGACCGAACTTGCTGCATTTGGCATCTGTGCCCTGTGAGAAGGACCTGAGGAGGTTAGACCCACCTGCACTTGAAATTCAAGGCTAGAAAGATCTCCAGGGATCATAAAGCTGATCCCCTGGGTGGCTCTAGGAACATGAAAAAGCTGGAGAGGACATTCATGTGAAGAGTCCCAGCTGACCAGTGACAACAGGAATGGGCTTTACTGTTGGCCTCTGCCTGACACCTTGAGAGTCTCTAAGTGCTCCCCTGAGACCTTGGGGGCTTGGAAGTGAACTCCTGTGGTTCTTTGGGCACCAAAAGAAGGGACCTTTTTTCAAACCTTTGGTCTAGAGACCCAGAGATTCAAGGGGACTTCCCACAAAAAGTATCTGACTGGCAGTTCCATGGCATGGGACTGAATTTCAGGTTTGTCCTACTGTCCTAAGTCCCTTTTCAGCTTGGGACTTAGGGCCTGATTATGACTTTGACGGTGTGGGAGCGGGCCGCCATGCCAGCGCCCCGCTCTCACACCATCAAAGTCGACGCCACCCGCCTGCCAGATTACAAGTCATTTTGTTGTCTGGCGGGCGGCCAGCACAGCAGTCCTGCTGCAGTGCAGTTCTAAGGCTCATATGTGAACCTTTGAACTGCAGCGCCGGAGTGCCGGAGCAAGTTCCTGCATGGCATGGACTGTGCAGTGCATGCCTTGCAGGAACTGGGGTGGATGCACACAGGGGGGCACACCATCTGCCCCTCTGAATGCACCCCCATGCGCAGGGGCACAAGGGGGCCCAGTACGGCCCCTTTACTTCCCTGACTGCCACACTTTTCATAGCAGGATCACCACCATAAAAAGTGTGGAGGTCAGGAAAGACGTAATATGCTTGGTGGTGCCACAGCGGCACCAACAGCATATTGCTGCCCCAGACCATCGTTCCACCACAGAGGGATTGCGGATCCCCGGCGGCTAAGGTGTTTCTATGGCGGTTCGACTGCCGATGCATAATACAGCAGTCAGACCACTGGCGCAGCTGTTCCCGACTGCCACCGCACCTTCACTGTGGGTTTGGCAGTCCATTGGATCGTCAGACTCAAATTTAGGCCCTTAGTAATATTTCCAAACTTCCTTACTTCCATGCCTTAGGGGGGTCAGTCTCCTTGGTGTAGCCGATCCGCACATCAAACACACAAAAGGTGATTGAAGGAATGCTTGCAATAAGTCTAACCACTGGCAATCACTCCGGGTAGCATTCTAACCAAACATTCTTTTCCCCATTATTCCACCTCAGCTTTGGAATCAGGTTATAACGATACCCGAGCGATTGCCAGTGGTTAGTCTTTTTGCAAGTGTCCTCCCATCACCTTTTGTGTGTTTGATGTACTACCCTAAGTGGCCAAGGGTATGCCCAGACATGGGTCCCTTGCTCGCTGTGCCACAGGAACCAAGCTATACCCGACTGAAGAGCCCCAATCATGGCAAAACTGGTCTTGGGTTGCTTGCATTCCAGTTCAGAGAGGGCCTGGCTTGGCAGTTCGGGCTGGACTGTTCCTATTGGAGCAAGGTCAAGACTGATTTGCATATAGCAGGGTCTAATCTGGGGTGGCATGGTGGGCAAAAGAACGAAGGATTGGAATGCTACCCAGAGTGATTGCCACTGGTTAGACTTATTTCCTATCACTTTTTGTGTGTTTGATGTATCCGATCAGTACTCCATCGCGGTCAGCATCAAATCGTGTCTAGGTCCTGGTCTACCGCAACCACCAGTTACAATTGGTGCTTTGCGCTTCTTGGAGATATTTTCTCTTACATCCCTGTCTAGCACACAATTACAGTCCCCCATCCAGATGATGTCACAGTGTGCATGTGTGTTAGCCCCCCAAAAAGTCTGGTGTACCTATATTGGGTGCATACGATGTGAGGAGGACCGTAGGGGCACCTCCAATCTCTCCTACACTCCCACAGAGCAACCATCCGCTGCCTTCAATTCTGTTTCTACACGCAGCGGGACACTATTATCCGCCCACAACAGCACTCCCCTGGCTGACGAGGTAAAGCTTGCATACCACAATCTACCTCCCCAGTTGGTCCATATTTTCTCATGCTCCTGAGGCAGAAGATGCGTTTCTTGTAGCATGACTAATTTGGCTCGCTGCCATGGGTATAAGACCAAATCCTCTGACGCTTAACTGGGTTCTGGATGCCCATAACATTCCATGATAAGATTGTCACCTCCATGTGTATGTGTAGGAAATAACTCTGTTTGCATATATCACTAGTTCTGTCAGTAGGGTCTCCACTGATAGCAGCCGCTTCTTTCTCAGCAAGTGTGCAAAGAACACCACCCCCCCTCCAGTATGGCCTACCCCAACCTGGCCTTCAAAATTCAAACAGTAGGCATCCTTCTCCCCCCCCCACATCAACACAAACAAACTTCCCGGTTACAGCGTGGTGCTCCCCAGAGTCCCTGGTGTAGGGTCCCCAGGTACATCAGCGCCATTGGTGGTACACATACCAAGAACGAAGTATGTATCGCAATCATTCCTGCCCCAGCCAACTTACACACTGTTCTCAATCAACTGAAGTGTACCCCCATCAGTATCATGAAATAATGTTGGTGCACCCACCCATCGTCAATCAACATCATGGCACTTATAAACAATATTTATCACTGTGCTAGAGATCAATGACTCTCAATAAATTGCATAGCCTCCTCAGCCTGGTCAAAAAAGTGCCTCCTCCCCTGCAGATCCATCCTCAAACTTGCTGGGGACAACAGTGCATAGGCCCAACCACAATCTCTGAGTTTCCGTTTAACTTCCACAAGGTTAATCCTCCATGTGCAGCTGTTCTGTGCAAGGACTGTGATCAAGCCCAGCTCCACCACCGAACACACAAATTAGTTCTGTAGGGGCAGCAGTCTACTGTACCCGCCAGGCCCCTTCAAGAATATGTCAAGGGGGCACCTTATCATTGGGCCCAGGGCCAACAGTCATCCTGTCACAGAGAGGGCACACCAGCGCCAGCTTCCCATGGTCATCCGCAGCTCCCCAGCCCAGGAGCCGCCACTTACAACTGTCTTAGCCCCTTCGTGTGGCCCCGCTGCACACACCCCTCAATATTTCACTAATATAAGGCCCATGCTGTCAGGCGGAAAACCAACAAAAACTGGCACGTTGGCTGCCCCACCGCTTCTCCTGGGGGACAGACCGCATCAAACCAGCGCAGGTGGGCGGGTGCGTACTCCTCAACAAGCGCTGTGGCAAAGTCAATGGTTCCAATAGAGGGAGGAGCAACACTGCACACTTACCCCCCTCGAGGCTGGTGCTGCTCAGCCACTGCCTGGCCCAGCTCGAGCAGTCCAGTGACTCTGAATGAGCCCACGGGCCACTCACTGCACTATCGGCCACCGCTCGGGCTGAACACTGCCACCAGATTCTGTTGGCCGCTGCACACATGAAGATATGCAGCCCGGCCGGCCCCACTCTCTTTGGTCGGTGGGGACTGCACCCTCTGGCTAGGGTCCGACCCCTCTCCTTAAACTGACCGGCTCCGGCAGGCCCTGGTAGGCCTTGCAACGTCGTCGCTTCTCCGCTGGGCACCAACACAAGTCCCCAGCCCCTGCTACAAGGTTCGCTGGGTGGGGGCCACTATGGCAAGCCTCCAAGGCAACGGGGGGCAGCCTATAGGCGCGAGGGGGGGGCGGCGGTCCCACGAACTGCTGCCTGTCGGAGCTCCGATCAGGCATTTCTGCTCAGTTGTCCATCTTGGCTCCGCCCTCCTACAAATTAATCATAATATGCAGCAAGCCCCAAAAATGAGCAAGGCTGATTCTCATCTTTAGGACTTTAAGCATCCTCTATCAACTCCAATACCTTTAATTTTGGCATCATCCCCTTTCTGGAAATAGTATGCCCTTGATACTCTACCTCAGGGAGGCCACATTTACATTTGTCGATGGCTACCATTGCCCAGCTTTCTCAAATCTCGCTTACAGCTCTACCAAGTTCTCATAATGCTCAAATCTGCCTTTTCCCCATGCTAACACATCATCCTGAAAAAACAGAAATTTTTTTAACCCTCCTGAAGTTTTTCATTATTCTCTGAAAGATCATAAATGGAAGCAAAGCCAAAAGGTATACGCATAAAACGGAACGCTCCTTTTGGAGTGACTAAGGGTGTCAGTAGTCTAGATTGCAGATCCAAAAGTATTTGATGATATGCATTTGATATGTCAAGCTATGGGAACCATGCAGCAACCTTCACATTCATTAACAAATCATTGTTGTTAGGCAAAGGATACCTGTTCACCCAGATGTTAAGGTTGAGGTCCCTTAGGTCCACATACATCTATATCTTTCCATTGGCCTTGTGATTAATCATGATACGGCTCAACCATTCAAAATACTCTATTGGTTCTATTACTCCGGTGGTACGTAACCTGTCTGTTGGACCTGGCCCTTTTTGCAGGGTTGCCCCTGCCAGTTTTTTTGTCTTCTGTTGCTGAACCCTTTTGTGTTGGCATTAGGAGTTTTGTGCACTTTTTCTCTGCTAAATATCGGTTAAATGCTTGTGCTCGCTCCCTAATACATTGTACCATTGGCATCTACTTGATTGGTACATTTAATTTATGGATAACTCCCAAGTGAATGGTACTACATGTACCCCGGGCCTGTAAATTAAATGCTACTAGTGGGCAGCATCCCTCCTTGTGCACCCACTCAAGTAGCCTTTCAAAACATGTCTCAGGCCTGCCACTGCAGCCTGTAATGCAGTTTTAAACTGCCATTTTGAATTGGCAAAATAAACCTTTTGCCAGACCTAAACCTTCTTTTTTAATACTTATAAGTTCACCCCTATGATAGGCCCTAAAGGCTCATAGAGCAGGGTGTATTGTATTTAAAAAGTAGGGCATGTGTACTTAAGGTTTACATGTCGAGCCAGTGAAAAACTCTTAAAGTCTTTTTCACTTTTGCAAGGCCTATCTCTCCCTTTGACTAACACTGGGTTACCTTATTACATTTAATAAGTGCTAACTTTAGATTGGAAGCAGATAGAGAAATGCTTTTTACACTCAATGAATAGTAATTTAAAATCCTATTTAATGGTGAAGTTGGATTTTAAGATACAATTCTGAAAATGCCACTTTTAGAAAGTTGGCATTTTCTTGTCCAACTGCGCATTTTTGCCAGTGCCCTGGGTCCCATGACTGTGAATGCCTCTGCTGTAGGGGGTGGTGTATTGCTTCCAGACAGTGAGAGAAAGGGACTTAGGTGTGGACAGGATGGGTCATCCTGACAGCATGACTGGGGAAGGTATGTACCTAGCCTCACCTACACTTCAAAGGGCTTTGCCTACAGCACACACAAAGGAACCTGACACCCGGCCTCCTCAGCCTTTTGTCACCCCAGACTTGCCTTGACCTGCAGAGGGGGGAAGATATTGCCAGAACCAGTTGTGGCGGTAGGACATGGAGTCCCCAATACACAAAGGCTGGCACCAGGTATAAGTATTGGACCTCCAGAGCCACTTATTAGAACACTCCCGTATCTGTTGAAGTTTAAAAAGAATCTTCCACAGGACTGCCCTGATGTTTGAAGCACTGCCTTGATTTCTGAAGAGGAAAGATTGGACCTGCCTGCCCTGATCCCAGGCTACCCAGAGTGACTCCAAGGGTAAATTGGCTGGTCTCCTATGTGAGCTACAGGGACACAACAAGTTTCAAAGGCCTCCATGCAACTGCCCATCTGACCAGCTGAAACTGGAACTGCCTGAGCCCTGCTGCTGGCTTTTGCTGGAATGAGTCCTGATTCCTAAGAGGTGTCCCCTCGGTCCTGGACCCTTGGCTGACATAAGTGAGAACTCTTCCTAGAAGAAAAGGTGACATTTCTGAAGTTTGTGGTACTCACGACCACGAAAGGGCCCATTCACACCGAAACATTGCCACAAGCGACTGCAGCCAATGCGAAGCTCTCGTGATACCTGCTCTTCGTGCCGACAGGGACCATCTGTGACACATGTCAACGCAAGACCTGTACTTCATGCTACAGTAATAGCCAGTGACGACCTCCAACCCGAAGCTCCAGCGCCGTCCGGATCTTTGTACTATAGCAATGACCATCTATGACACTCAACCTGCTCGTCGCGCTGAAAGCCTCATACTCGCGGCCTCCTCCAATATGGACAGAACTCTTTGTGCTGGACTGGAAGGTAACTCTTCAGCGGGACTAACCTGGTCCCTGTATCCGACCCAATGCTTCATTGCGGCCGGCCTGAACTTGTGACTTTCCCCCGGTCTAGAGCAACCAGATGACTGTGAATGGTGCTTTGTGCTTTTAGGTGCTCTTTTCACTTAAACTTTAAACTTGAATATCTCCGATTCTATTGACTGGATTTTTGTTGGTCTGGTAACATTTTATTTATTAAAATTGACACTAGTTTTCTAAATTAGTTTTACTACTGTTTGTGTGCTGCATAAATACTTCACAAATTGTCTAAAGTTAACCCTGACTGCTTTTGTGCCAAGCTACCAGAAGGTTAACCACTGGTAATTTTAGTGATTTTTGTGGTTCACCCTGACAATGGTTGTGGTGGTTGACTGAGTGGGACTTCCACCCATGTCAACTAACAACCCAATTTCCTACTCTGTCTACTTCTTTGTTCAATAATTCTCTCAAGACCAATAGAACATTTCTCACCACGTAAACAACAGGTTCATAATCGCCATTTTTAGGAAGAGCTGAAGCAGCGTCCAAATGGTTTTGTTGCCGAGAATTTTATCTGCTACTAAAAACACTACATTAATACAAAGCACAAGCTTTTGTTTAAATAAAATATATGTTGAATGCAAAATTTGTGGTAGGTATTCATATTTAAATGTCATAGGCCTGCACGTAAATAAAGTGTTGAATTAAGTTAGCCTAACTGTTGATGCTATGTTAAATGGAAAATAAGGCATTAACACTGAAAGGCCTGTTTTTCACATTGAATAGTTGTCTGTGCAAGATGTTTTTCTTCTCTTTGCAGCAGATGTTGTAACTTCACAAGCCTACTGTTAGTTAGTGAATAGACACTTGTTTTGTATTAGACAACTGATAGTAAGGTTCTCACCGGAAAGAGACTAAGCAACAGTAAGAATGATTCATGGGAAGACGTTTTTGGACCACAAGAAAACAACATTGCAACTTTTCAAGGATTAATGCCTGAAAGTCTATAAAAGTTAGAGGAAGTACTTGTAAGTAGAGCAGAGTTTAAGACTCTGGGTCAGTGAAGTTACCTTTCAGGGTTCTTCAGATGAGAGAGTGACAGATAGCGTCAGAGGCCATAAAAAGCCATGTCTTTAGCTGTTTCTGGAAAACGAGTTCTGATGAAATATGTCTCAGCTCTGTGGGGAGCTGATTCCATGTCTTGGGCCCTAGAAACCTGTTGTTCCCAGGAGTCCCTGATATTGTATTGGTGGATGAAGAAGACAAATGAAAAGAATGTTACAACACAAAATTTGTTTTTTGTATATTTTGCGTGTGTTCCTAGAGTAGGGCGGATTCCTTTCCCTGACATTCTAACTAGAAAGTCAGCTCTGATCTCCTATTCTTCTCTACAAGAGAGGTTACTTAGCCTAATTCTATATGTCTGCTAATTCATGACTGTGAATCATTTCCAGTCTGATTTGCCAAGACTTTATGCTTGCACATTGATCTCTCTCTTCAGAACTCTTCATTGGGTTTCTGAACTGACACCTTTTGTCTCATTATATCAATTCATTTATTGATTGATGGATTATATTAGCTTTTGATGTTGAAATCTAAAGACTAATGAATAAATAGATGAAAAGCGAAAAGAATTGAAAATAAAACCCTTTAGCTCACACAAACTCTCTTTATTGACTGAATTAAAAATCTTTGGGGCATATTATCAAGCCTTTTATCGCCGCGTTAGCGGCACTTTCCTGCCGCTAACGCGGTTTATTTCTATCGCCCTATTATCAAGCTGTCGCTAACAGGCATTAGCGACAGCTTTCCGGCGATAGCAGACAGTTTTTCTATCGCCTTGCATGCCAGCGATATTTATCGCTAATGACATGCAAGGTAGGCGTTCCTGCTCTAAATTTCACTAAAACTCCCGCTAACCGCACTTCGCCCTATTAGCAAGGATGGCCCGGACCCGCGAAGCGATAAAAAAAGTCGCACTAAGGCCCGTTAACTGCAGGAACTTAAGACCAGAAAATAGCTGGTCTTAAAAATGGGGATAAGGTTTGGGCCCACATCTATTCATGTTTCTGCTGCTGGACAGCGCTGCAAGCAATGTTGCAGCGCTGCCCTGCGACAAAAATACAGTGCAGGAATGTGCACCATCAATAAGATAGTGCGCATTCCTGGACTCCAGTCATGAAAAGTGTTGCTGCGCTGCGACAAGACAGCGTTGCAACACTTCTCATTACGCCCTCCTTGCAACAGCATGGATGCGCTGCACTCACTGGACAGCGCTCCATGACGCAAGTAATGACAGATACGCCAGGAATCCTGACGTATCTGTCTGCGCTAAAGTCACGCATTGCTGCAGTTGTGTCACAACCATGACGCAACTCCAGCAATGCATGGGGCCAGCCTATCCCTATGGCACTGCCTCACCCTCACACCTGACATCAGGCAGGCGGAAGGTACTGACGCAGTGCCGTTCATGAGGGGTGCCCGAATGTCGGCGATGTTGGAGATCCATCGGTGGTGGTTGTGCGCTGCGGTGTCATCGTTTGGAAGCATTGGTGGAGTGTTGGTGCGGAGGCAGTTGACCAGACGTTCTGCGGTGGCCTTGATCCAGCTGCGACGGGGTGCGATGACTGCGCTGGCATCCGGTGGGGAAGGTGAAGACGTCATTCATCCAATGATGGTAGTGCCAGGAGAGTCCGGTGTTGTGGCTGTAGTTGAAGTACCCGCTGGCAGAGGTGACGTGCTCGACCGTGTGTCCTGCTATGTGGCCTGTTGAGGTGACTTGCTGCTTGCATCTGATGTCGGTGACAGGAGGGGGTGATGCTCTGTTCACTGGGGTTGCCCATGTGGAACTTGAGTTCACCGAGTTGGATGTCGTTGGGGGATGGGAGACCATGGGGTGCAATGATGTCTACAATGGGATTGTAGAATGGGGGGCCATGGCCCTGGGGGCCTGCACATGAGGGTGCCACAGAGGATGTTCATGGGTTTGGTCCGGATCTGGGAGTTGTTGTGGTCCATGGTCACCCGTGGCACATTAGAGTGCGTGGTCAGTCAGAGTGTGCCTCTGTAGGTGACGGCAATGCCTCCTCCTTGATGGTCGGGGTGCTCCTTGCGCGTGATACTGCATCCGTCAGCGATGGAGAAGGCGATGTCCGTTACGGAGCAGAGGTTTGTCCTGGCAGGCGAGGTGGCGTCCAGGGTTGATGGCGAGGAGGGTGCTGGCGTCGTAGCGGTGGAGTGTCCAAGAGGAATGCACCTTGGTGCTGAGCACGGTCCAGGGGCAGACGGACGCAAACGGCGTAGCTTATGTGTTGCCTTCGTCACGGGAGACGACCCTTACAACGCAGGCAGTACATCGTTAACAACGCAACTCCAACAACGTGGGTCCCTTAACATCGCATTTGATTACAACGCATTGTGAGGTCAGTAATGGGGTAATCCAAACTTTTTCAGGTGTGCATGGGTTTTGGATGTAAAAAATGAAAATTGGACTATGTCTTGGGGTAAAATATTAAAAATGGGGTGTTTTTTGGGGTAAAATATGAAAAATAGGGTGTTTTTTGGGGAAAATATAAAAATTGGTGTATTTTGGGGTAAAATATGAAAAATGGGGTGTTTTTTGGGCTAAATTTTGGATTACTTGGGTGTTTTTTGGGGTCAAATTTCTAAATCTTGGGTGTGTTTTGTGCCAAAATGAAGAGAAATTTGGGGGGCATTTGTCTCAAATGTGATCTTTTGGGGGTTCAGAAAGGAATGCCAGGGTTCACGGTTGGGTTTGTTGTGCAAAGGTTATTTTTGGGTCGCACTCACTGTAGTGGGAACAGTGATCTTCATGTCTCCGCTATGCAACACCTACTCTACTGTAGCAATGTGCCTAGTATTACTATGTATCGGAATGGAATGCGATGTTATGGCATGCATCGCAACTACGTATGTGCCTTTGGCACACGAGTGGTACGCCTGCTGTGCATGGGTGCACAGCGGCCACCATTGAGAAGTGCGGGGGTGTCTGGACAGCTATGAGGTGGTAAACCCCATGAAGAACACTGGATGGTGCGTGGACGCGGGGATGTGTGTGTGAGCATGTGTTGTTAAAAATGTATTGAGGGAAGTCTTACCTCTAAGCTGTGTCCTGTGTCTTTGTAGCTCCTGCTCTCCTGCGTCTGCTTCCAGGAAAAGGAAGTAGGCAGCCAGGCTCTCTCCCCTGAGTCAATCACAACGCTGCGATGCGGCAGTGGGATTGTTAATTGGCAACGGGACAAGTCATGCAGGCAGGGGCCGGAGGGGTGGGCATGTTCTCCATGCAGGCTGTAATGCAGCCTATATTGCGAACAGAGAAGTGCGCATGTCTGCATTGGGCGGCCTGAGTGGGCTGACCAAACAGTCATTGCGCACTTGAGTGTGCATGCCAATCCGCACATTCCCTGCTCCGTGTTTGGAGCAGTCCTACCCACCCGCCCACCACCTGAGAATACATAGCAGGATCACATGAGTTATTTATCCCTTGTTTTTCCCTTTTATAACTGTTTTATTGGCTTCTCTGAGCCCGCAATACCAGCTTCCCGCCGCTGCTGCCCCTGCGGCCCGCACCCCTGTCCTCGCACACTCCCGACTCCCAGCTGATCGTTCTTCCACCCTCCCCTACTCGATGGCGGACGCTGCACGATTGCGCCGCAGACATGCACCGCTGGCACGCAGAAGGCGCGCCTGAGACAAGTCCATCTGCGCACGTCTGCAACCCAACCGCGACCAGCGCCAGGAAGCCTGGATCACAGGCCACCCACTGCTACAGCACAGCCACCCTCCACGCACTCAACCCCGGGAAAGTCATAGACTGACAACAGGCCTCGGCAAACACGACCCACGGCCAGTTCTCCTGCCTCCACTACCACCAGAGCTTAACCACCACCCCAGACTCCAACACAGCCGACGCCAGCACCGGCGACACCCTAAGATGCATCCTCCTCAACGGGCGCTCCGTGCACAAACACGCCGTGGAAATCTGGAACCTACTCGACTCTCTCTCGCCCGACATCGCCTTCTTCACGGAGACCTGGACCAACGCCTCCTCCTCCCCCGACATCAACACCGCCATCCCGGACGGACACAAGATCCAGAGGAAGGACCGTGCCAACCACCAGGGAGGGTGCCTCCCCATTGCCCACAAGAGCACCCTCCGCCTCACCACCTCCAGCGAAACCTTACCCTCCGCCAAACACCTGCACTTCCAGATCCAGACCAGCCACAACTCCACACTCCTCCGAGGAACCCTCATCTACAGACACCCCGGGCCCCGGACACACCAGCCATCCCACCATCTCCAACTGGACGCCAGTCACAGCCGAAGACACAGCCTCAACCATGAAAGGCATCCACTCGTGGGCCCCCACCAACCCATGCCCTCCCACATCAACCACAGAGCCGCAGCCGCCATCATACACGTACTGCAACGCACCATCAACACCACCTTCAAAACAGGCACCTACCCAGACGACTGTAAGCGTGCAGAAGTCTGGCCCCTTCTCAAAAAGACCACAGCTGACCCCACTGACCTCAAGAACTACCGGCCCATCTCGCTCCTTCCCTTCGCGGCCAAAGTTGCAGAGTAAACAGTCAACAGGGAACTGACACGATTCATTGATGACAATGCCATCCTCGACCCGTCCCAATCCGGATTGTGAACCAACCACAGCAACGAGGCCGTCCTACTCGCCGCCACAGACGACATCCGCACACTCCTGGACCAAGGCCACTCCGCAGCCCTCATCATACTTGTCCTTTCAGCGGCCTTCGACACCGTCTCCCACCACACACTAGTTGCCAGACTACACAACGCCGGCATACAAGGAACAGGCCTCGACTGGATCTGATCATTCCTCCCCGGAAGAAGCCAAAGGATCAGACTGCCAACCTTCCTCTCCGATCCCAAGTAAATCACCTGCGGAGTCCCAGAGGGTTCATCTCTGAGCCCGACCGTCTTCAACATCTACATGGCACCCTCGATGCCACCGTCCGACAACACGGCCTCAACATCGTATCCTACGCTGATGACACCCAGCTCATCCTCTCCCTCACCAAAGACCCCACCACCGCCAGACTCAACTTCCAGAAAGGATTGCAGGACGTCGCCGTCTGGATGACCAACAGCTGCCTGAAGCTCAGCGCCGAGAAAGCAGTAGTCCTTGTCCTTGGAACCACACCTTCAGCATGGGACAACACCTGTTGGCCTTCGCCCTCGGAAGCCCACCTACCCCCTCGGACCACGCCAGAAACCTCTGCATCATACTCGACCCATCCCTCACCATGAACAGACAGGTCTACGCCGTCACCTCCAGCTGCTTCAACACCCTCCGCATCCTCCGCAAGACCTTCAAATGGATACCCCCAGAGTCAAGGAAGACAGTCACCCATGCACTCATCACCAGCAGACTGGACTATGGAAACGCACTCTACGCCGCCATTTACAAGTCCCTACTCCGCAAACTATCGACATTACAGTACACCACCGCCAGACTCGCCCTCGGCATCCCCCGGCACTGACACATCAGCTAACACCAACGTAGACTCCACTGTCTCCCGTGGTGAAAAGAGTCACCTTCAAAATCATCACTCACGCTTACAAATGCCCACACAACAACGTAACCAAATACCTCAATGACAGGATCAACTGCCACGTACACAAATGAGTCATCCGATCTTCCAACCTCGCACTGTCCGAAACCCAGCTCATCCACAGAGCCAGAGCAGGCGGAAGATCCTTCTCCCACATTGCATCCAATACCTGGAACGGGCTATGGGCAGACATCAGAGGTGCCCCCTCCCTGGACACCTTCAGGAAGACCCTCAAGACCTGGCTCTTCGGCTAACAGATCTGCGGCCCCCCACCCAGTGCCTTGTGACCCTCACGGGTGAGTGGCGTGCTTACAATTCCCCTGAGTGATTGATTGATTGAGTTATCATCATGTGATGATTGTTCCTCTTCTGCACTGCTTGAGGTGGAGGGGCAACGCTCTTCCAACATAGCGGTAGAGCCGCCACTGGGGGTGCGTCATCTACGTGTGATAGGCATGAGCGACTCCCCCCCCGGCCCTCATGCGCTACACGTCCCACCTTCTCCTTACCTGGGCATTGACCCCTTGGCGCAATCCACTGCACTCTCTCCAAATCTGTGACTCAGCCAGTAGGAGCCTGAGCCAGGTGTGCTTTCACTGGGCTGGGTACGGCAGTCACTGCGTAGTCCGCTGGTGGACCACCCGATGCAGTTGATGCAGCAGGGCTCCCTTAGGCGTGTAGTTGCAGTCCACACAAGTTCGGCGTAACACAGGGGCCTCACCCCCAGAGCGTCCGGCCAGCCCAACATCATCCGTCCTGTGATGCAGGGAGATGGCACCCACCGTTGGTAATCCCCTCCGTGCACCCCGGTGTAGTGGTGGATCATGGTATGCTAAGCGGACCTCACTACGTTGGTGCGCAGGATCACCTCTACCATTGACTTCACCAAGGTGCGCAAGGCGGGCTTCTCACACAGATCAGCAAAGTGTCTCCATGCAACCTGCCAGACTTCACCACCAGGTTCGGGCGATCGTCGCACATCAATGTCTCCCGCCACGGCTCATCGACTCCACAGCTGCTTCACATCCCACTCCAGGCCACAGACACAGGTCCAGCGAGGGATCCAGGAACCAGACGCAGCTCCAGCGAGGGATCCAGGAACCAGACGCAGCACCGGCGAGGGATCGAGGAACCAGACGCAGCTCCAGCGAGGGATCCAGGAACCAGACGCAGGTCCAGCGAGGGATCCAGGAACCAGACGCAGGTCCAGCGAGGGATCCAGGAACCAGACGCAGGTCCTGCGTGGGAACCAGGATCTCATCCTGGTCAACCAGGATGTTGGGTGGCTTGAGGGGGTTGTTGATGTGTGCTGCACTATGTCCTGGCTGCTCAAATCTGCATTTTTCCTTTTTTTGTGTGCATCTTTTATATTGGGGGTGGACAGATGGGCTAAGTCCAAACTTGCGGGTTAGCGTGCCTTTTTCTATCGCTAAGGGCTTATCGCTGGATTCCACCCGCTATCGCTGGTTTCATTAACGCCATCGCGCTAATGTTAGCGGCGGTTTTCGCCGCTGATCCCTGAGGCTCTCGCCTGTTAGCAAAACGTTGCTAATACGTCGCTAACAGGGCAATAACTTGCAGGGATCGACGGCGATAGGGAAACTAGCGCTAACCTAGGTTTGCGATAGTTATCGCCATTTCTTGGTAATATGCCCCTTAATGTTTTATTGATTACGTAGATGATTGCTCCTCATTTGTCTTCAGGACGAACAAAGATCCATACTACCAGTGGTGGGGGATATTTAATGATTACACTTGACAACTGAGATCTAGAAGACCCCGCTCCATCAGTATTTTCTAAATTGATTGTAGAGTAGACGACAACACACTCTGGATAACGGAGGCAACGACAAACTCAACTGTAATAACTCATAAGATGCCAGCACTCCAGGGTTCTGGAACAAGAATAACATTCCAGAAACTACATGGTGAAAAGACACAAAAAACAAATGATGTAAAAAACAAAGTTTGCTGCATGATAATGAATGCTTTCTTAGTGCTTGGTGCTTGTGGTCCGTTATAACAAGTGTGAATCTTGTTTACTGTGGATTGTTAAAAGCTGCCTATTCCAATGGCTGGTCCAGCCTGAGCAATTTTGTAAGTGTACTATTGCTAGCAATACTTAAAAGAGATGTGATAAACTTAATTATTTATCAGGGTTAGAACCCTTAATTTCCACAATTGTTCTTTTTAGAAATATTTTAACATGTCGTGGTAAAAAACTCCAAGCAGCCAAATGAAAAGGACACATGCTGTGAAACACATAACCCTCACTTGAGAATTCACTTTTCTTCAGAAAAATATCCTGAAATGTATGTAAAATGTCACCCGCCCTACAAGCGAGGTACTCAAGCTTTCAGGTTTCTGTCATGAACAAATTGATAAAGCAGACCGTCAATTAGAAAGACACAGGGGCATATTACCAAGGATTTGCGATAATTATCGCCGGCTATCGCTGGATTTCATCGCGGAGATAACGCGTTATTATCAACGCTTATCTCCAAGGCGATAAAAAATCCAGCGATAGCGGCGAAACCCACCAATAGCGCCAGAAATCCAGCGATAAATTCACTGCGCTAATGAAAAGCTTGCTAATAGGCAGGTGAGGACTTAACCTTACAATGCACCTCCCATTGACAAGAAGGTTAAGTCAAGTTTTTATCAGGTGTTAAATCCCAGCGATAATCGCGGTTAGCACGACTTTTTTTATCGCTTCGCGGGCATTGATAATAGGGGGAAGTTGTGTTTGCGACTGTTTGCAGTTGCTTTTAGTTGGGAACGCCTACTTTGCATGTCATTAGCGATAATTATCGCTGACATGCAAAGCGGCAACAAAACGGCCGCTATCGCCACTAAGCTGTCGCTAACAGCTGTTAGCGACAGCTTGCTAATAGGGCAATAAAAATATCGCTGCTTTATCGGCAAAAAGTGCCGCTAAAGTGGCGAAACTGCCCTTGATAATATGCCCCACAGTGTGGGTAAGGATTACTTATTGTGTGAACAAGATGCTTTTAAGTAGGAGGAGGTACTGTAAGTGAAAACAGCTATTTCCGCAATACATTTATATAGCTTTATAATACCTTTATAAGTGGTTACTCTCAATCGGCCCACGTTCATTAATTTCCCCTATAATACATGGAAGTATGTAATCCCTGTATATTCGTATGTCGCTAATTTCTTTATAATCAGCAACTTGTGATGCACCAAGTCGCTGATTATAAAGAAAAGACATCAGTACTCAACTATTATAGGGTTATTACAGTTGAGTTCTGACTTCAAAATGCCTGTTGCCAGAGCCAGCAGTCGAGGTGAAAGACAGGTCAAGTCATGGGGAATAATTAAAGCAACTGTTTAAAGCAACAAAGGGAATATTGCTTTTCTTTCTTCTGCTCTATTTGAATAGCTTAAAATGACAAGCAGAGAGAATGTGTTTATTTTTGCCATTCCTTAGAGAATCTTTCTGCATGTTTCTACATGTTGTGATCTACTGCAGCTTTTTTTTTTAAACTGACTTGTATTGAACTGTTAGTAATATCTGTTTGCAACAAATATCTAACAGGTTTTTCATGTATTTAATTTTGAGGTTTTATTTTAATCTTCATATTTGCAAACATGCTCGCTCTTTCATATGAAAGAGCTATGCACCAAGGTGTTTAGTGGCTTCTGGGAAAGGTAATGGTGTAACCATGTTACATGATAAAGATATTGCAAGTAACATTGGATTTCCATAGCCTTATAAAGGAACTCGGCCTTCGACTTGCAGTATCCTTACAATGTATGGCCGGGGGTATTTTACCCCTCATATTATTGTCACTCTAAGTGGTATCCTAGTGGGTCACAGGTAATTCTATTGATCAGTTTTAGGAAGCGGTGATGGAGATACTGATTACGGGTTAGTCTAGTGTCTGTTTAGGGAAGTGCTTTGAAACCGCTCTCACTGAGTGCCTTTCAGAGAAAGGAAGGCTGGTGCTCATCACAGGGGATGCGCTATTTGGCAGAGAACTACAATTCCCAGCAGGCAGCAAGCTCTTGAAAGTGTTGAGAGGCAGCAGCCATCTTGGATCTTCATGTATAACTTTCCTCATGGTTCACAGAGTCCTTTGCTAGGCAACTGAGTTCTAATACTGCTGCAGTCAGGACCTTGCTACATGCTCTTGATATCCAGTGCCAAAATCTATTGGCTCCTAAAGGATTGATCTATGGACATTTTGGATTGCAGAGATGAAACCTGAAGTTGTGTACCATTGAAAATGAGTGTTGAACTATTCTTCGCACTTTTATGTGAATTCTTAAGATTGGGTCTGTGTGTAGCTAAATGTCCCTGTGAAGGAACAGAATGGATCTAAAGGACAACTCCATATGTATATAGTTTCATCAATGCATTGTTGCTAAATGTACGGAACACCAGGATGAAAATGTTATTCTTTATTTTTCAGTTATACAGGTGCCAAGGGGAAACTCTGCTAATTTTCTAAAGGAGCGTATAGTGATAAAGCTTGAGGTAATTATTCTAAAGTTAGGGACAGGTATTTATTCACATGTGTGTTTGAGATATTTATTTTCATTTAGTTTTCAGGAATTTCCAGTTTCCTTTCAAAGTATTGAGTTGGTTACACAGAGATATTGTTAAGGTATAACAATTCCCAGTTATAAATACATTTAGTATTCTATGACAAGTTACTTCGGGCATCTTTTATTTTGTATAGATCCAATACAGCCTGCAGACCTCCTTTCATTCCAGAACTGACGAGGCAGATTGTGGACTCCTGCGTCTCTGTTTTCTCTCTTATTCTATTCCCCTTTTCCAATGTCTACCACCAACCCTCATGTCTAGTGAATGTGGGACAAGCAGCTGCAAAACAATTCTACTCCTGCCAGGTAGCTAAATGCTATTGATAAACTGACTGTACACCTTTGGGGCACTACTTGAGACCTTACATCACCACCGTAGCTCGTAAAATGTAACAGTGGATATACATACCTACACTGTAACAACATAGAGGTATGTCAAGGACCCTTGTAAGGAACCTCCTACAGTAGTGTAACCTCAATTAAACCATATGCCTGACAGGATTAAGTGGGTACTGTAAAATGTGCTATGGTCATCGACACAAAGGATGGGAATGCAGACTGTATATTGATATTCTCCCTTTTCATTACAGTTTACCATATATGCTCCAAAGATCTTATTAATTCAATGACCATAGAGATAGAATAGCTCACCGCATATTATTACTAGACAAAAAGCTCCCTCGCATGACTTTTCCCACAGATCAAAGCATGCTGTGTTGCTTTTTTAGTTGGTGATTTTAGTTTAATATTTGTTCTTGATCTACGTATCCTGGGATTGTTGGGCTACCCACAACTCTTGGTCATTCAGTGGCAGTTGAATGACACAGATGGCTTGTAGGTCCCATGTTGACTTGGCAATTCAGCAGATGGAAGTCTCCATGCTAGGTCCTGGCCATTGTGAGTTTGTGATTGATGCTGCAAGGCATTTTCGCTATTGCAGTACAGCAGGTGGTACAACTAAAGATGTTGGTTGTGGTCTAAGTCCCATAGTGCTGTTGTTTGTACTGGTTAAGGTGTTGGTGCCATTGTTACTGTCAGAGATTTTGGTGCTAGACATCCTGTTCATTGTCATCACTGATATTGGGACTGGTACTCGTTATGGCTTTAGTGTTATTGACGCTGCCGGCGATGTTGGTCCTTGTGCTGGGCAGGGCTTTGCTGTTGCTCATCAGGCCAGCTATACTTGTGGTACTGAAGATGGCATCCATTATGTGACCCTGGACACTGGTTGTTCTTGCACTGAAGCTTGTGTCACTGTTACTAGTGCTAGCACTCCTTGCAGTACAACCACTGCTCTGGGTGATCTTGTGGTAAATTGTGCTTGATTTTTGTGGTCTCTCTGTGAAACCTCTATTTCCCTTGCTTATCTCTGTTCAATTGTGCAGATATCTCAGTCCACTGCTATTTCTGGCCCTAATTGAAAAGCAATGTACTATTCTGAAACATAGTAAAAGCAGATAAAAATATCAACATTTTGCAGAAACGTGTGTGTGTGTGTGTACGCGTGAGTGTCTGTGCCTGTGTTCCTTTGCATGTGTGGGTGTGTATGTGTAAAAGATAAGACCTTATACGATTTACCAATTGAGACCGAAGCCTATATTTCTCCAATTTACCCACATACTTGCTAAACACTGCAGAAATCTCTCCAACGAGACTCTAAAATTGCTACCTGTAGATAATTACCACGTCAAAGGCTACACTCTGAAATATAAGGCCTCTCCCGATTCTTGGGGTGTTTCCTAAGAATTAGAAACTGAGAGTGGTCTTCTTCCAGAAATGGATGATCTGAAGCCGAAGTAGTGTTTTATTTCTCAGAGTTCATGGTCTCGCGAGATTTTGATTAGATTTTGTAGAAGGTGTTCATGGGTAAGGCTTTAGATGTAATACAAGGAGATTTGTATTACTTTGTATAGGTGTAGAGGTGTGTTGCAAGCTGGACAGACGACACTTGACAAAATCCTGGTAAGTGGAAGTATAACTTTATTCTTCAAGATTAACTCCTGCAGCAGAGACGTGGCTCATCATCCGCCAGCTGTACTTCAACTGACCAGATCAGAACCCCGCCAGTTTAAGTAGAACGAGGAACATGTTGGAGCGCAGTGCTCCACATTCTCTAAGTATAACACATCCTCTTTCCTTATAAAATAGAATATATTTTTTTTTCCTAAAAAGAATAAGTTCAGGGAAGAAAAGGGGAAGAGGGGTAGAAGGAGAGTGGAAGCAGGAAAGAGAAAGAAGATGGGAAAGAAGATGAGAAGAACAAGGCACAAAGAAGCAAATGAGGGTTGCAAAATCCACATTAAAACTTAGGAAAATAAGAGAACAAGATAAACAATGAATTAACGATGATTAATCACAAATATAATCATTAAAATATCCTGGAGGATGGCGACCTCTTCTAGGTCTCATTTCCCTCCCAACAGAATTAAGGCATTCAAAGTTGGTGGGGGCGTCCCCACTACCTAGAGTACTACCACAAGCACCAGAACCTATATGTGAAGAAGAAGTCAAATCATTGTCAGACATTGACATGAAGGTGTTGTTGGCATACCGATCATGGTGGTTCACAACAGTTTTATCGTTAACATTCCCTTTCTGGTAGAGAGCTACATGTCTATAGTTCCATTTATCACCATTTTCCAATATCACAGCATGAGGTAAAGCGCGTGCAACTTTGTAGGGCCCCCTGAATTTTGACAAACCTCCACTACATCTGCCACTACGCAGTTTCACCCAATCACTAGAGCAAATACGTCTGAGTTTTTGATCTTCTTTCAAGGATGAGGGAAAACTCTTTTTGGAAAGCAGTTCTTTCATCCAAGTGAGAACAAGTTTGGTGTTCGGCAGCCTCCCACGCATCATTTCAAAAGGTGTCTTTCCAGTCACCCCATGTAAGCTTGAGTGGTAAGCCCACAACATTTAAAAAACCATGCAACTTACCTCACTGCCACAAGTTAATGCCATGTGAATGGTACCTTTGATCAAGCGGTTCGCCCTCTCAACCATACCATTACCCTGTGGGTTATAAAGTGAGGTGCGATTGTGTTTAACTCCAGAAGAATCAGCAAATGCCCGCAGCTCAGCTGAAGTTAATTGGGTGGCGTTATCAGTAATCAATACTGAAGGTAATCCCTCCTCACCCCAAATCTCTTTCAAGATGTTCACAGTCGCTTTTATTGTAATCTCTTTCATAAATTTTACTATTAGCCATTTAGTGTGAACATCAATCACCACCATGGCAAATCTACACTCACTTTTGAGTTCATTCATAGGACCAATAAAATCCAAGCAGATGGTGTGCCAGGGTTGACCTGGGTCTGCTATATGTCCCATAACTGCTTGCACTCCCACTCTCAAATGCTTTTCACTTTCTTTGCATACTTCACACTTCTCCACCCACATATCCACATCAGCATCCATTCCAGGCCACCACCAATTCATCCTTTACCTTTTTTTTGTTCTAGTTTGGCCTAAATGCCCCTCATGCGCCAATTTGACAAGTTTATCCCTCAACCCTAGAGGAGGAATAAATAGTTCTCCTCTCATAATTAACACATCACCATCACCACATACTGACAATTCGTCCAGTATTTTAAAAAAAGGTCTGATAGATGGAGACAGTGTGCTTTTTCTCCTACTGCCTTGCAAAATCAAACGCTTACGGGGCATATTATCAAGAACGGCGTTAAAATTATCGCCGGTTTAGCGGCAGAAAACTGCCGCTAAAGCGGCGATAATGGGCTTGATAATATGCCCTTGAGAATCTAATAGAAGCCCATGTTCACACCAGAACATGGACTTCTATTGGAATTCTCAAGGGCATATTATCAAGTCCATTATCGCCGCTTTAGCGGCAGTTTTCTGCCGCTAAACCGGCGATAATTTTTAACGCCGTTCTTGATAATATGCCCCTAAGTTCTTGCATAGAGCTATCAGAGACCATTTCTCTGACCCATTCTTTTTCAGTGATGGCTTGCGCTTCTACTACACACAGCACATCGTGCACAGAGGCTACCGCACCTTCCTTTGCTTTAGCTAAGACTGATGCTTTGTCGACGCTTTCCCACTCAAGAGACAGTCTTGACAAGCAATCAGCTTGGACATTTCTCCACCCATGTATATGTTCGACCTTGTAACAATATTCTTGCAAACGAGAAGCTAATCTGGCTAATATCGCTGAGCAGTTGCTAGTTCCACCTGGTAATAATACTCTGATTAAGGGTTTATGATCAGATTTAAGCTTGAATGAATGAATCAAAATAATTTTATAAAGCGCGCACATACCAGAGGGTGTCGTAGCGCTAAAAGAAAATAGAGGAGAAAGGAAAGCAAGAGAGGGCGGAAACTAAACCCAGTAGCGGTCGGTGGTGGGAGTGCCGCCGGGCGCTGATGTGGGGCGGGGGAGGGGCAGGGTGGGGGGTAGTAAACTTCGGATTACGGCCGATTACAGGTAAGTACACATATAAATAAATAAAACGAATTTCGTTGCGCGCGCTGCATCGCACTTGGCGATGCAGCGCGAGAAACGAAATTCGTTTTATTTATTCATATGTGTACTTACCTGTAATCGGCCGTAATCCGTAGTTTACTACCCCCTACCCAGCCCCTCCCCCGCCCCATGTCAGCGCCCGGCGGCACTCCCACCACCGACCGCTACTGACTAAACCACTGCAGAGTCAGTAGGATCGAACCTGGTACATACGGAGGCCTATTCTACTACTTTCGTGAATAGCCATGTTTCAACTGCTTCCTAAACTGCATCAAGGAGACTTGACCTCGCAGCGATAGAGGGAGTAGGTTGAATTTTGAACCCCAAAGGTAATTTCTGAAGTATTCGCATCCCCACGCTGTCGCTAAAGTTTCACGCTCGATAACTGAATAATTCCTTTCAGAACTAGTAAGTGTCCTGGAAGCGAATGCTACAGTCTTTTCATGTCCATTATGAACTTGAGCAAGAACAGCTCCCAGGCCTGTGGCACTGACATCAACAGTGAGAACAGATTCAAGCTTTGTATTAAAAGGGGTAAGTATACCTGCTTCACAAATGTTTCTTTTGATGTTATCAAAACATAACTGATGTTGCACTTCCCACACAAAGGTAGCCCCCTTTCTTAACAGTAATCTGAGAACTTCAGTTTTTTCAGAGAAACTTTGAACACATTTTGAGTAATACTCAATGAGCACTAAAAAAGATCTTAATTTGTCGGAAGGTGCTGGAGCTAACCTGATGGCATCCAAGAGATTTTGTTTAGGCCTGACGCCTTCAGCAGAGATTTCATAGCCTAAATATTCGACTTTGTCAAACAAGAATTTACATTTTTCCTTTCTAAGGGTTAAGCCCGACTCTTTTATCTTAAGTAGCGCTTCTCTAAGAGTGCGATTGTGTTGGTCAATGGTATCCCCAAAGACAAGAATATCATCTTGGAAATATACAATGTTCTTGACGTCTTTAAAAAGCGCACATATCATACGTTGAAAAGCGCTCGCAGCAGAGCAGAGACCAAATGGAATCCTTGTACACTGAAATATGCCATCTATCGTGATGAAGGCTGTGAGTGGTTTGGACTGTTTGTGCAGTTTAATCTGATGGTAAGCGTTTTTTAAGTCCAACTTAGAGAAATGTTTTCCTCCACTCAAAGCCAGGACCAGTTCGTTAATATTGGGCAATGGATAGGTATCCACAACAACATTTTGATTGAGTGACCTCAAATCAATGCAAAATCTCAGTTTTCCGTCTGATTTTTCTGTGATAACCACTAGAGAAACCCACATAGAGCTTTCTATTGGCTCAATTACCCCTGATGACACCATATCTTTAAGCATATCCTTCACTGCTGCTCTGGCCACTAAAGGTATTCTGCGTACTTTGTGTTGTACTGGGAAAGCATTGGGTTTCAAAACTATTTTATGAACATAACCTTCAAAACATCCTAGTTCTTCTGTAAAAACATCTTTGACTTCTTCTAAAATACTCTCCAAAGATAGATTCTCGACTACCATTACTTTGGTGGGTGCTCTAGGATCAACAATGATGCACAAGTCGTACTGGTGCATCCATCCAAGAATAGGAGGTCCATCCATGGCTATATACACCTTCCCTTGAACTGCTCTTCCACCAAATTCTATGGTGGTATTCATGTATCCTAGAAGATTTATAGTTTCACCTTGATAGCCCCCAGGGCTAATAACTTTTGGAAGTAGAGTAGTATCTGGCCACAACTTGTCATACACAACTTTGGGAACAATAGTATACATAGACCCAGAATCTACCATAAGTTGAATAGTTTTCCCGTTAACTACAAATTCTGCTTTGGGTCTGAATCTTCTGCCTCCCTCATCACTAGACTCGCCTACACTTAAAATCCTGTCTTTATGTGGTACAACTAAAACATTATCGTTCAAGGTGGCAACCTCATGTGGTGTAACATTACCATTATCATCTAAGGTAGCAACTCTCTGTTTGTAAGGTTGTTTACACACTATTGCGAAGTGACCTTTGCGCCCACACTTCTTGCAATTTTTATCTATTGCCACACACCTGCGATAGTCAGCATTATGAAAAGGACTGCCGCACCTGTAACAAAACTTTGTTGGTTGTCTATTTTTTGGACAACCCTATTGGATTTAAATACAGTTGCAACATCATCAAGATCTTCCCTTAGTACAGTAGAGACACTTTCAGAATTGCTGTAATCTTTTTTACCTAGTTCACACATACAATGTTGAGATTGTTCCACAACTTTAGCAATTTCAATAGCATCCTTTAGTGAAGTATTCTTTGCAGCCCACAATCGCTCTTGAGTCTTTTTACACTTACAATGAACAATCAATTGATCACGAACTAATTTGTCTGTCATGGCGCCGAATTTACATTTCAAAGAAAGTTCTCTAAGTTTGGACACAAAGTCATCAATAGATTCAATCAATCAATCAATCAGGAGTTTGTTAAAGCGCGACTACTCACCCGTAAGGGTCTCAAGGCGCTAGGGGTGGGGGTGTGGGGGGTGCAGGTTCCATTCCACCAAGGAGGGGGTCTGTCGAAGAGCCAGGTTTTGAGGTTTCTTGCGAAGATGGGGAGCGATGTTGTCTGTCTGAGGTGGAGCGGAAGGGCGTTCCATGCTTTGGCTGCGAGGAAGGCGAAGGAGCGGCCTCCCGATCTGGTCTTTCTGGTGCGGGGGACCACGGCGTAGGAGAGCTGGGCTGATCGTAGGGTCCTTTGGGGTGCGTGGAATTTGAGTCGGCTGTTCAGGTATGCTGGTCCGGTGCCGTGGAGGGCCTTGTGTGCGTGGGTGAGCATCTTAAAGGTGATTCTCGCCTCGACGGGGAGCCAGTGGATTGTGCGCAGGTGCTGGGAGATGTGGCAGTGTTTTGGCAGGTTGAGGACCAGTCTTGCGGCGGCGTTCTGGATGTTCTGTAGCTTGCGGATGAGGTTTTTGTTTATTCCGGCGTAGAGTGCGTTGCCGTAGTCGAGTCTGCTGGTGACCAGGGCGTGAGTGACTGTCTTTCGGTGTTCGAGGGGGATCCATTTGAAGGTCTTACGAAGGAGGCGGAGGGTGTGGAAGCAGGAAGATGAGACAGAGTTGATCTGGCGGTCCATTTTGAGCTCGGAGTCCAGGATGATTCGCAGGTTGCGTGCGTGGTCTGTGGGGGTTGGCGGGTTTCTGAGGGCAGGAGGCCACCAGGTGTCGCTCCAGGCGTCGGGGTTTGGGCCCATGATGAGTACTTCTGTTTTGTTGGTGTTTAGTTGTAGGCAGCTGTTTTTCATCCATTTGGCGACGGCTTCCATGCCTTCTCAAAAGTTGCGTCTGGCGGTGTTGGTCTCGTTGGATAGGGAGAGGATGAGCTGGGTGTCGTCTGCGTATGACACGATATTGAGTCCGTAGGTTCTGACGATGGGGGCAAGTGGAGCCATGTAGACGTTGAAGAGCGTCGGGCTGAGGGAGGAGCCCTGGGGGACTCCGCAGGTGGTAGGTGAGGGTCCGAGAGGAAAGGGGGGAGTCTGACCCGCTGCGTCCTGCCGGAGAGGAAGGAGCAGATCCAGTCGAGGGCCTTGTCCTGGATTCCTGCATCGTAGAGTCTGCGTATTAGGGTGCGGTGGGAGACTGTGTCGAACGCCGCTGATAGGTCGAGGAGGATGAGGGCTACTGTTTCTCCTTTGTCCAGTTGGGTGCGGATGTCGTCTGTTGCGGCAAGGAGGGCGGTTTCCGTACTGTGGTTTTTTCTGAAGCCGGATTGGGATGAGTCGAGGATGTTGTGTTCTTCAATGAATGTGGCGAGTTGGCTGTTGATGGCTTTCTCGATGACTTTCGCTGGGAACAGGAGCAGGGAGATGGGTCTGTAGTTTTTGAGGTCGGTGGGGTCCGCTGAGGGTTTCTTTAGGAGGGGGTTGACCTCGGCGTGTTTCCAGTCGTCGGGGAGCCAGGCGGTCGCCAGGGAGCGGTTGATGGTGTGGCGGAGCATGGGTGCGATGGTGTCGGCGGCTCTGTTGAAGATGTGGTGGGGGCCGGGGTCCGTGGGGGCCCCTGAGTGGATTGACTTCATTGTCTTCAGTGTGTCTTCGGTGGTGAGGGCTGTCCAGTCATCAATCGCTGGTTTCCGGGTGTCGGGGGTGGTTGGTGAGGTTTCAGTGTGTTGGTTGTCTTCGTCGAAGTTGTCGTAGATGCTCTTGATTTTGTGGTGGAAAAAGGTGCTGAGTTTGTCGCAGAGGTCTTGTGAGGGAGGGATGTCGGTAGACTCGCTGGTGGGTTGGGCGAACTCCTTGATGATGCTGAAGAGTTCCTTGCTGTTGTGCGCGTGGGTGGAGATTCTGTCTTCAATCGCTTTTTCCTCGTTTCTCTGATGAGTTGATGGTGAGCGTTGGTGGCGGCTCTGAAGTTGTTGTGGGCTTCTGTGGATTTGGTGTTCCTCCAGGCCTTTTCGAGGCGGCGGCATGTGTGTCTGGACTCTCGCAGTTCGGTGGTAAACCATCTGGCTTTCTTGGCGCGGGTATTGTTGTTTTTCTTGAGGGGGGCTATGGTGTTGGTGCTGTCCGAGATCCATCTATGCAGGGTTCGGGCTGCGGTGTTGGGGTCATCGTTTTCCGTGATGGTTGGGGTGGAGTTGTTGAGTGAGGAGGTGAGCTGGTCATCGGTGATTTTGGTCCAGTTTCTTCGTGGAAGCAGGAGCTGGTGTCTGTGGATGGTGGGTGTTCTGAAGGTGAAGTGGACGCAACGATGGTCGGTCCATGGGAGTTCGGTGGTGTGGCTGAAGGTGATGGAGTTTCCTGTAGTGAAGAGGGGGTCGAGGGTGTGTCCTGCTGAGTGCGTGGGCTCGGTCACGATCTGGCGGAGTCCAATGTTGTGGAGGTTGTCCAGGAGGGATGTGGTGTTGGGGTCCAGTTGGTTGTCGAGGTGGAAGTTGAGGTCTCCCAGCAGGGTGTAGTTGGTGGATGCGATGGCCTGCGGGGAGATAATGTCCGTGATGGAGTTGGCGAAGGGTCCGCAGGGTCCAGGGGGTCGGTAGATGAGGGTTCCTCGGAGGGTGGCGGTGCGGCTGGCCAGAATCTTGAAGTGAAGGTGTTCCATCAGTTCTGTGGGCTCGTCAGGGAGTGTGCTCAGGCGGAGGCTGGATTTGTGGACGATGGCGATTCCTCCTCCTGGGCGGGTGGGGCGGTCCTTCCTGGAGATCTTGTATCCTTGGGAGATCGCGATGGCGATGTCCGGTCCCGAGGTGGTGTTGGTCCAGGTTTCGGTGAAGAACGCTACGTCCGGGGTGGTGCTGTCGAGGAGGTCCCAGATTTCTGTGGCATGTTTGTGGAGGGATCGGACGTTGAGGAGGATGCATTGCAGGGTCTTCGGTTCGGTTGTGTTCTTGTGGGCGGGTTGTGCTGGATCCGTGTTCTTGGCAGTGCTGCAGGTGTGCCGGCAGCGGTGACAGCTGAAGGGTCCGTGGGTGTCGGCTGGTGATGCTAGCTTGCAGTTGTTGTTGCAGCCTGGGTTGAGTGCGTGGAGTGCTGCTGGGTCGTAGCATTGGCGGGGCAGAGGTCCAGGGTTCCTGGCGCTGGTCGCGGACGGGTCGCAGACGGGCGCAGACGGGCTTGCCTTTGACGCGCCTTCGGTGCACCAGCGGCGCGCCCGCTGCCCGCGGCCGCTGCGCGGCCGGGCACTGGCCGCCATTAAGTAGGGGTCGGAGAGGGCTGGACAGCTGGGAGGCGGGAGCGGGGAGTGGAGCTGGATTGGGCCGGTCGCGCTGGGGGGGAGGGGCTGCGGGGGCAGCAGCGGCGGGGAAAGGTAAAGGGAGGAAATAAGGGATAAAGAAAAAAGGGAAAATAAGCAGAAATAAGGCACAAAAGAGCAGAGATGCAGAAAAGTGCAGAAAGGTGAAAGATAAAAGAGGGTAGAAAAACGAGTGAAAGAGCAGAGCGAGAGAAAGGGAAAATGAGCAGAAATAAGGCACAAAAGAGCAGAGATGCATAAAAGTGCAGAAAGGTGAAAGATAGGAAGGGTAGAAAAACGAGTGAAAACGAGTGAAGGAGCAGAGTGAGAGGAAGGAGACAGAGGTCCACTGGACCACCAGGGATGAGGCGCAGGGAAACCTGCGGGTGGAGGAGGGCCTCGATCACCAACACTCAAGAGTGCAGGGGCAGGGGCACCTCACTTAATGGTGGAGCTGCGAGGGTGGGAGAGCAATTTCACTGACAATGAGTCAGTGGTCTTGCTCGCCTGTCCCCGCAGTGGCCGCCATTAAGTAGGGGTCGAGGAGGGCTGGACAGCTGGGAGGCGGGAGCGGGGAGGGGAGCTGGATTGGGCCGGTCGCGCTGGGGGAGGGGCCGCGGGGGCAGCAGCGGCGGGGAAAGGTAAAGGGAGGAAATAAGGGATAAAGAAAAAGGGAAAATAAGCAGAAATAAGGCACAAAAGAGCAGAGATGCAGAAAAGTGCAGAAAGGTGAAAGATAAAGAGGGTAGAAAAACGAGTGAAAACGAGTGAAAGAGCAGAGCGAGAGAAAGGGAAAATGAGCAGAAATAATGCACAAAAGAGCAGAGATGCATAAAAGTGCAGAAAGGTGAAAGATAGGAAGGGTAGAAAAACGATTGAAAACGAGTGAAGGAGCAGAGTGAGAGGAAGGAGACAGAGGTCCACTGGACCACCAGGGATGAGGCGCAGGGAAACCTGCGGGTGGAGGAGGGCCTCGATCACCAACACTCAAGAGTGCAGGGGCAGGGGCACCTCACTTAATGGTGGAGCTGCGAGGGTGGGAGAGCAATTTCACTGACAATGAGTCAGTGGTCTTGCTCGCCTGTCCCCGCAGTGGCCGCCATTAAGTAGGGGTCGGGGAGGGCTGGACAGCTGGGAGGCGGGAGCGGGGAGGGGAGCTGGAGTGGGCCGGTCGCGCTGGGGGGGAGGGGCCGCGGGGGCAGCAGCGGCGGGGAAAGTTAAAGGGAGGAAATAAGGGATAAAGAAAAAAGGGAAAATAAGCAGAAATAAGGCACAAAAGAGCAGAGATGCAGAAAAGTGCAGAAAGGTGAAAGATAAAAGAGGGTAGAAAAACGAGTGAAAACGAGTGAAAGAGCAGAGCGAGAGAAAGGGAAAATGAGCAGAAATAAGGCACAAAAGAGCAGAGATGCATAAAAGTGCAGAAAGGTGAAAGATAGGAAGGGTAGAAAAACAAGTGAAAACGAGTGAAGGAGCAGAGTGAGAGGAAGGAGACAGAGGTCCACTGGACCACCAGGGATGAGGCGCAGGGAAACCTGCGGCTGGAGGAGGGCCTCGATCACCAACACTCAAGAGTGCAGGGGCAGGGGCACCTCACTTAATGGTGGAGCTGCGAGGGTGGGAGAGCAATTTCACTGACAATGAGTCAGTGGTCTTGCTCGCCTGTCCCCGCAGTGGCCGCCATTAAGTAGGGGTCGGGAGGGCTGGACAGCTGGGAGGTGGGAGCGGGGAGGGGAGCTGGATTGGGCCGGTCGCGCTGGGGGGAGGGCGCGGGGCCAGCAGCGGCGGAGAAAGGTAAAGGGAGGAAATAAGGGATAAAGAAAAAAGGGAAAATAAGCAGAAATAAGGCACAAAAGAGCAGAGATGCAGAAAAGTGCAGAAAGGTGAAAGATAAAGAGGGTAGAAAAACGAGTGAAAGAGCAGAGCGAGAGAAAGGGAAAATGAGCAGAAATAAGGCACAAAAGAGCAGAGATGCAGAACAGTGCAGAAAGGTGAAAGATAGGAAGGGTAGAAAAACGAGTGAAAACGAGTGAAGGAGCAGAGTGAGAGGAAGGAGACAGAGGTCCACTGGACCACCAGGGATGAGGCGCAGGGAAACCTGCAGGTGGAGGAGGGCCTCGATCACCAACACTCAAGAGTGCAGGGGCAGGGGCACCTCACTTAATGGTGGAGCTGCGAGGGTGGGAGAGCAATTTCACTGACAATGAGTCAGTGGTCTTGCTCGCCTGTCCCCGCAGTGGCCGCCATTAAGTAGGGGTCGGGGAGGGCTGGACAGCTGGGAGGTGGGAGCGGGGAGGGGAGCTGGATTGGGCCGGTCGCGCTGGGGGGGAGGGGGCGCGGGGCCAGCAGCGGCGGGGAAAGGTAAAGGGAGGAAATAAGGGATAAAGAAAAAGGGAAAATAAGCAGAAATAAGGCACAAAAGAGCAGAGATGCAGAAAAGTGCAGAAAGGTGAAAGATAAAAGAGGGTAGAAAAACGAGTGAAAACGAGTGAAAGAGCAGAGCGAGAGAAAGGGAAAATGAGCAGAAATAAGGCACAAAAGAGCAGAGATGCAGAAAAGTGCAGAAAGGTGAAAGATAGGAAGGGTAGAAAAACGAGTGAAAACGAGTGAAGGAGCAGAGTGAGAGGAAGGAGACAGAGGTCCACTGGACCACCAGGGATTAGGCGCAGGGAAACCTGCGGGTGGAGGAGGGCCTCAATCACCAACACTCAAGAGTGCAGGGGCACCTCACTTAATGGTGGAGCTGCGAGGGTGGGAGAGCAATTTCACTGACAATGAGTCAGTGGTCTTGCTCGCCTGTCCCCGCAGTGGCCGCCATTAAGTAGGGGTCGGGGAGGGCTGGACAGCTGGGAGGCGGGAGCGGGGAGGGGAGCTGGATTGGGCCGGTCGCGCTGGGGGGAGGGGCCGTGGGGGCAGCAGCGGCAGGGGAAGGTAAAGGGAGGAAAAAAGGGATAAAGAAAAAAGGGAAAATAAGCAGAAATAAGGCACAAAAGAGTAGAGATGTAGAAAAGTGCAGAAAGGTGAAAGATAAAAGAGGGTAGAAAAACGAGTGAAAACGAGTGAAAGAGCAGAGCGAGAGAAAGGGAAAATGAGCAGAAATAAGGCACAAAAGAGCAGAGATGCAGAAAAGTGCAGAAAGGTGACAGATAGGAAGGGTAGAAAAACGAGTTAAAACGAGTGAAGGAGCAGAGTGAGAGGAAGGAGACAGAGGTCCACTGTTCCACCAGGGATGAGGCGCAGGGAAACCTGCGGGTGGAGGAGGGCCTCGATCACCAACACTCAAGAGTGCAGGGGCACCTCACTTAATGGTGGAGCTGCGAGGGTGGGAGAGCAATTTCACTGACAATGAGTCAGTGGTCTTGCTCGCCTGTCCCCGCAGTGGCCGCCATTAAGTAGGGGTCGGGGAGGGCTGGACAGCTGGGAGGCGGGAGCGGGGAGGGGAGATGGATTGGGCCGGTCGCACTAGGGGGGCAGCAGCGGCGGGGAAATGTAAAGGGAGGAAATAAGGGATAAAGAAAAAAGGGAAAATAAGCAGAAATAAGGCACAAAAGAGCAGAGATGCAGAAAGGTGAAAGATAAAAGAGGGTAGAAAAATGAGTGAAAACAAGTGAAAGAGCAGAGCGAGAGAAAGGGAAAATGAGCAGAAATAAGGCACAAAAGAGCAGAGATGTATAAAAGTGCAGAAAGGTGAAAGATAGGAAGGGTAGAAAAACGAGTGAAAACGAGTGAAGGAGCAGAGTGAGAGGAAGGAGACAGAGGTCCACTGGACCACCAGGGATTAGGCGCAGGGAAACCTGCGGGTGGAGGAGGGCTTTGATCACCAACACTCAAGAGTGCAGGGGCAGGGGCACCTCACTTAATGGTGGAGCTGCGAGGGTGGGAGAGCAATTTCACTGACAATGAGTCAGTGGTCTTGCTTTTCTTCTTGGTGATGAGTATAAAACTTGTAACGGTTCATCACGATATTGATTTCTTTAGCAAATCTGCACTCTAGATGTTTTTTTGTTTCAACGTAGACGTCTTCAATGGGATTGCCGTTTGGTAAAGTAGCTGTTGGTAAGTACTTAAAGATGTGTTGGCCTTCTTTGCCTAAATTGTTTAATAAAAGCGCTTTTTTCCTAGCAGCACTAAATTTTGCACCATCCAAAGCCTCCAAGTAATTTTTAAACATAGATAACCAATCATCCCACTCTATTGCAAGTGGACCTGGAGAAGGTAAGAAAATGGGAGGAGAGACAATTGCTCCTTGTGACTGCATGGTGTAACCAGGTTAAAGTAAAAATCTTCACTAAATACTTACTAAGAAGTGAGATACGTTGCAGTATTAGTAATGAGTTAAAATGAAAGATGTATGATATGATGTATGATGATATGATGTATGATGTATGATGTATGATGTATGATATAGTTGTACTAGGTGTGTGAATCACCGTAGAACTGACTCACTTGAATCACCGTAGAGCTGACTTACTTGAAATCTTAATGATGAGGAGGTGTGCGAATCACCGTTGAAATGACACGCAAGTATGAGGAGACATATGAAGAGGTGTGCGAATCACCGGTGAATAGTTCGCTGAAAATGCGATGGCTGAATGATACAAGCCACTCACTTCAAAGGTTGTACACGCTTTAACAGTCGGAAGCACTGAAGAAAGAGAAAAGGTGTGCAAGTCACCGATGAATGGATTGACGCTCTTCAATTCTTTAAAACTAGACTGTAATGGCAAGTAAAAATGCAATATCAAAAACGAAATGTAAGATGGCCGCCTACGTCGTTTTGTGTGCTTTTGAGAGGCAGTGGAGCTTGTTTGCTTCAACGTGTAACATGAACAGCGTGTGACGCTGTGTGCATGATTCAAAATGGTGTAGGGAAACAACTGTCAAGTCGCGAGACAGCGCACGAGGAGGGCTCGAGCGTCGCTGCTGCTAATCTTTTACACCAAATCTTGCCAAACAGGAAGCGCTCCACACCGCTCAAACTCACCGGGGGTCCGTGCAGTATAAGTGCACACAAGTCTCGGATTAAACAGGACAACCAAAAAGAGCCATGATAAACTACGTCAGAAATGGGTCCGGAGCCAGTCGTAACTGTAGGAATCAGCTGGCCAACCCGTCGCCAGAATGTTGCAAGCTGGACAGACGACACTTGACAAAATCCGGGTAAGTGGAAGTATAACTTTATTCTTCAAGATTAACTCCTGCAGCAGAGACGTGGCTCATCATCCGCCAGCTGTACTTCAACTGACCAGATCAGAACCCCGCCAGTGTAAGTAGAACGTGGAACATGTTGGTGCGCAGTGCTCCACATTCTCTAAGTATAATAAGATGCTGTCAGCTATATACATATATATATATATATCGAAAATCCTCGTCTGCTTGAATCTCCTCCGTGGAGAAAAGTGAGCGTAGACCCAGGTTTTGTGCAATTATTATTTATTCCTCACGAACAAAGTCCGCCATGACGCGTTTCGGCCGATTACTGGCCTTGATCACATGACAACGCTGAGAGCACGGTTCCCCCTATTTAAAGTGCCAGTGCCACAAATCAAAGTAATAGGCATAAACAACATACTATCACATAGTATCCAATAGCTGCATCAATGCTTCAGTTTTTCAAACGAACACATATAAATACTCAATGTAGTTATGAATTAACATTCACCATATGGTTGCATGTTTCATAAATAAATACTTGGTATAATACCCGAATAATTCATGACTCCAACGCCTTTTCTAAAAATACCCACAAAGTGACAAAGTGCTTAATCATTCCCGAAAGTGCTAAAAATCCTAAAGTGCTAAGTGCTAAATACATTATATATATATATATATATATATATATATATATATATATATATATATATATTATCTACTGGCGGTCGCCAGTAGATAGTTATAGTTAGGACCTATTTTCCATAGGAAATCCGCAACATTCTATTTGAAATAACGTTGGCGCCGGTTGACGAATCTTCGCGAAAGTTTCCAACTTGTTGGGGCGCTCCGGTCCGCTCCTATCCTGAAAGTCTCGGGGTGATTCGTCAAGCGGGGGCCGAGAAAAAGGGGTGTCCCAAAACGTGTTTTCCCCATTCATTTTTCCATAGGAACCTTTAGTCGCAGCTACAGCCCGAACTGCTGAACAGAATTACACCAAATTTGGCAAAGAGGTAGCCCTTGGTTCAGTGTCGTGCCTTTTGCTTAAATGGTGTAAATCCGTTCAGTAGTTCCTGAGAAAATCAAAAGTAAAATCACATATATATCTGGGCGGAGCCTAACCACACATGTCATCGTGAGATCTGATTGGCTGTCAGCACTTCATCCTGGAATTGCTGGCAGCCATCTTGGGACCAATATAAATGATAGTACCCCATTGAAATGCATTGTAATGAATCAAAGATTTTGAGGGTTACCAAAAGGAGAACTATAAAGGGTGATAACAGACTTTAGTTACATTAAAATTCATTTGTTGATGGTACCATACTAATTTCAGGAATTGTGGTGTGTTCTAAGGTGATTTTACCCTGTGAAAAACCTTCTGCTGGGATATCATGAATCATGTTTGATAGAAAACTATTTTCACATGCTTGTCCCATAGAGTTTTGGAAGGTGCTCCAGAAGCTAAAATGAGAGCATATTTTCTGCAAATTCACATTATCTTTCTCAGTCATGTGAGAATGAAGTCTGACATTCTCAGTAAAACATGTACATCCAACAAGGGCAGAGACTGTCGGTTGATTCCTTTGTGTTCTACTGCAGCTTCCCAGAGTGTTCTAAAGAACAACTAGAGTGCTAACAGCCTTACTTATGACAAAAGTATGGCACACCTGAAGCCATCTTGATTGGAATAAACTGGTAACACTTAAAACATTTAATTTAAAAAGGAACAAAATGATGGGGTTCATTTTGTCATAGAAATTATGGTTAGTGCTGTAGAAAGAAAAATTAGGACATGTTTCAAGTGTGATCTCAAATATCTTCCTGTTATATTTCAACAGGAGCAGCCTGCCAGTTGATGCCTTTGTGTTCTACTGCAGCTTCCCAGAGTGTTCTAAAGAACAACTAGAGCGCTAACAGCCTTACTTATGACAAAAGTATGGCACACCTGAAGCCATCTTGATTGGAATAAACCGGTAACACTTAAAACATTTAATTTAAAAAGGAACAAAATGAGGGGGTTCTTTTTGAAATAGAAATTATGGTTAGTGCTGCAGAAAGAAAAATTAGGGCATGTTTTAAGTGAGATCTCAAATCCTCTTCTATTTCATTAGAAAATTCTGACATGCAGACTGAAACAATCACTTTCAATACCAGCAGCAGACTTCCAGTTAACTCCCTGGTGAGCAGTAGCTTTACTACAGTGATCTAATGAGCAACTAGAGTGCTAACATTCTGAATTTATGGCAAATGTGAGACACATCTGAATGTCTTCTTGATGGAATCAAAGTAAAAAACTGAAAGCATTTCCTACTGAGGAGACTGCAGTAAATGAGGAAATTAGGAAACTTCATAACAAAGAAGTCTTCCAAGATGGCCACCAGTGAAAAAAGAGCCCAAATGTAGCACAAATATTACCCAGATGTAGCCCACATATAGCCCAATGACAAAAGTGTGCAAAACACTTTTTATTTTTAGTTTTTTTGCAGTTTTATGTAGTGCAGACTGGTCAGGTATTGGAGCGTTGCATCTTAAAACATGACCCCCCTACACTACAAAAACACCACTGCACTACCCTAAACCCTAAAACACTACCCCCAGCACGACCCCCTACACTACACAAGCACCACTGCACTATCCTAAACCCAAAAACACTACCCCCAGCATGACCCCCTACACTACACAAACACCACTGCACTACCCTAAACCCTAAAACACTACCCCAGCACGACCCCCTACACTACCCAAACACCACTGCACTAACCTAAATCCTAAAACACTACCCCCAGCGCGACCCCCTACACTACCCAAACACCAATGCACTACCCTAAACCCTAAAACACTACCCCCAGCACGACCCCCTACACTACACAAACACCACTGCACTACCCTAAACCCTAAAACACTACCCCCAGCACGACCCCCTACACTACCCAAACACCACTGCACTAACCTAAATCCTAAAACACTACCCCCAGCACGACCCCCTACACTACCCAAACACCACTGCACTACCCTAAAACATGACCCCCTACACTACACAAACACCACTGCACTACCCTATACCCTAAAAAACTACCCCCAGCATGACCCCCTACACTGCCCGAACACCACTGCACTGTCCTAATCCCTGAAACACCAGCCCCTGCAAGACCCCCTACACTGCCCGAACACCACTGCACTGCCCTAAACCCTGAAACACCACCCCTAGCACGACCCCCTACACTGCCCGAACACCACTGCACTGCCCTAAACCCTGAAACACCACCCCTTCACGACCCCCTACACTGCCCGAACACCACTGCACTGCCCTAAACCCTGAAACACCACCCCCAGCACAACCCCTTACACTGCCCGAACACCACTGCACTGCCCTAAACCCTGAAACACTACCCCCAGCAAGACCCCCTACACTGCCCGAACACCACTGCACTGCCCTAAACCCTGAAACATCACCCCCAGCAAGACCCCCTACACTGCCCGAACACCACTGCCCTAAACCCTGAAACACCACCCCCAGCACAACCCCCTACACTGCCCGAACACCACTGCACTGCCCTAAACCCTGAAACACCACCCCAGCACGACCCCCTACACTGCCCGAACACCACTGCTCTGCCCAAAACCCTGAAACACCAGCCCCAGCACAACCCCCTACACTGCCCGAACACCACTGCACTGCCCTAAACCTTGAAACACCAGCGCCAGCACGACCCCCTACACTGCCCGAACACCACTGCACTACCCTAAACCTTGAAATACCACCCCCAGCACAACCCCCTACACTGCCCGAGCACCACTGCACTGCCCTAAACCCTGAAACACCAGCCCCAGCACGACCCCCTACACTGCCCGAACACCACTGCACTGCCCTAAACCCTGAAGCCCCAGCACAACCGCCTACACTGCCCGAACACCACTGCACTGCCCTAAACACTGAAACACCAGCCCCAGCACAACCCCCTACACTGCCCGAACACCACTGCACTGCCCTAAACCATGAAACACCAGCCTCAGCACAACCCCCTACACTGCCTGAACACCACTGCACTGCCCTAAACCCTGAAACACCACCCCCAACACGACCCCCTACACTGCCCGAACACCACTGCACTGCCCTAAACTCTGAAACACCACCCCCTGCATGACCCCCTACACTGCCCGAACACTACTGCACTACCCTAAACCCTGAAACACCATCCCCAGGCACGACCCCCTACACTGCACGAACACCAGTGCACTGCCCTAAACCCTGAAACACTACCCCCAGCAAGACCCCCTACACTGCCCGAACACCACTGCACTGCCCTAAACCCTGAAACATCACCCCCAGCAAGACCCCCTACACTGCCCGAACACCACTGCCCTAAACCCTGAAACACGACCCCCAGCAAGACCCCCTACACTGCCCGAACACCACTGCACTGCCCTAAACCCTGAAACACCAGCCCCAGCACGACCCCCTACACTGCCCGAACACCACTGCACTGCCCTAAACCCTGAAACACCACCCCCAGCACGACCCCCTACACTGCACGAACACCACTGCCCTAAACCCTGAAACACCACCCCCAGCAAGACCCCCTACACTGCCCGAACACCACTGCACTGCCTTAAACCCTGAAACATCACCCCCAGCACGACCCCCTACACTGCCCGAACACCACTGCTCTGCCCAAAACCCTGAAACACCAGCCCCAGCACGACCCCCTACACTGCCCGAACACCACTGCACTGCCCTAAACCCTGAAACACCAGCCCCAGCACGACCCCCTACACTGCCGGAACACCACTGCACTGCCCTAAACCCTGAAACACCACCCCCAGCACGACCCCCTACACTGCCCGAACACCACTGCACTGCCCTAAACCCTGAAACACCAGCCCCAGCACAACCCCGTACACTGCCCGAACACCACTGCACTGCCCTAAACCCTGAAACACCAGCCCCAGCACGACCGCCTACACTGCCCGAAAACCACTGCACTGCCCTAAACCCTGAAACACCAGCCCCAGCACGACCCCCTACACTGCCCGAACACCACTGCACTGCCCTAAACCCTCAAACACCAGGCCCAGCATGACCCCCTACACTGCCCGAACACCACTGCACTGCCCTAAACCCTGAAACACCAGCCCCTGCAAGACCCCCTACACTGCCTGAACACCACTGCACTGCCCTAAACCCTGAAACACCACCCCCAGCAAGACCTCCTACACTGCCCGAACACCACTGCACTAACCCCTGAAACACCACCCCCAGCAAGACCACCTACACTGGACGAACACCACTGCACTGCCCTAAACCCTGAAACACCACCCTCTGCACGACCCCCTACACTGCCCAAACACCACTGCACTGCGCTAAACCCTGAAACACCACCCCCTGCACGACCCCCTACACTGCCCGAACACCACTGCACTGCCCAAAACCCTGAAACACCACCCCCAGCACGACCCCCTACACTGCCCAAACACCACTGCACTGCCCTAAACCCTGAAACCCCCCCCCTGCACAACCCCCTACACTGCCGGAACACCACTGCACTGCCCTAAACCCTGAAACACCACCCCCAGCACGACCCCCTACACTGCCCGAACACCACTGCACTAAACCCTGAAACACCACCCCCAGCAAGACCACCTACACTGGCCGAACACCACTGCACTGCCCTAAACCCTGAAACACCACCCCCTGCACGACCCCCTACACTGCCCAAACACCACTGCACTGCCCTAAACCCTGAAACACCACCCCTCAGCACGACACCCTACACTGCCCGAACACCACTGCACTGCCCTAAACCCTGAAACACCACCCCCAGCACGACCCCCTACACTGCCCAAACACCACTGCACTGCCCTAAACCCTGAAACACCACCCCCTCCATGACCCCCTACACTGCCGGAACACCACTGCACTGCCCTAAACCCTGAAACACCAGCCCCTGCACGACCCCCTACACTGCCCGAACACCACTGCACTGCCCTAAACCCTGAAACATCACCCCCAGCAAGACCCCCTACACTGCCTGAACCACGCACTGCCCTAAACCCTGAAACACCACCCCCAGCAAGACCCGCTACACTGCCCGAACACCACTGCACTGCCCTAAACCCTGAAACACCACCTCCAGCACAACCCCCTACACTGCCCGAACACCACTGCACTGCCCTAAACCCTGAAACACCACCCCCTGCACAGACCCCCAACACTGCCCGAACACCACTGCACTGCCCTAAACCCTGAAACACCAGCCCCAGCACGACCCCCTACACTGCCCGAACACCACTGCACTGCCCTAAACCCTGAAACACCAGCCCCAGCAAGACCCCCAACACTGCCCGAACACCACTGCACTGCCCTAGACTCTGAAACACCAGCCCCAGCAAGACCCCTACACTTCCCGAACACCACTGCACTGCCCTAAACCCTGAAACACCAGCCCCAGCATGACCCCCTACACTGCCCGAACACCACTGCACTGCCCTAAACCCTGAAACACCAGCCCCAGCACCACCACCTACACTGCCCGAACACCACTGCACTGCCCTAAACCCTGAAACACCTGCCCCAGCACAACCCCCTACACTGCCCGAACACCACTGCACTGCCCTAAACCCTGAAACACCAGCCCCAGCACGACCCACTACACTGCCCAAACACCACTGTACTGCCCTAAACCCTGAAACACCAGCCCCAGCATGACCCCCTACACTGCCCGAACACCACTGCACTGCCCTGAACCCTGAAACACCACCCCCTGCATGACCCCCTACACTGCCCGAACACCACTGCACTGCCCTAAACCCTGAAACACCACCCCCTGCACCACCCCCTACACTGCCTGAACACCACTGCACTGCCCTAAAACCTGAAACACCACCCCCTGCACCGCCCCCTACACTGCCCGAACACCACTGCACTGCCCTAAACCCTGAAACACCACCCCCAGCATGACCCCCTTTACTGCTTGAACACCACTGCACTGCCCCAAACCCTGAAACACCACCCCCAGCACGACCCCCTACACTGCCCGAACACCACTGCCCTAAACCCTGAAACACCACCCCCTGCACGACCCCTACACTGCCCGAACACCACTGCACTGCCGTAAACCCTGAAACACCACCCCCAGCACGACCCCCTACACTGCCCGAACACCACTGCACTGCCCTAAACCCTGAAACACTACCCCCAGCAAGACCCCCTACACTGCCCGAACACCACTGCACTGCCCTAAACCCTGAAACATGACCCCCAGCAAGACCCCCTACACTGCCCGAACACCACTGCCCCTAAACCCTGAAACACCACCCCCAGCACAACCCCCTACACTGCCCGAACACCACTGCACTGCCCTAAACCCTGAAACACCACCCCCAGCACGACCCCCTAAACTGCCCAAACACCAGTGCTCTGCCCAAAACCCTGAAACACCAGCCCCAGCACGACCCCCTACACTGCCCGAACACCACTGCACTGCCCTAAACCCTGAAACACCAGCCCCAGCACGACCCCCTACACTGCCCGAACACCACTGCACTGCCCTAAACCGTGAAACACCAGCCTCAGCACGACCCCCTACACTGCCTGAACACCACTGCACTGCCCTAAACCCTGAAACACCACCCCCAACACGACCCCCTACACTGCCCGAACACCACTGCACTGCCCTAAACTCTGAAACACCACCCCCTGCATGACCCCCTACACTGCCCGAACACTACTGCACTACCCTAAACCCTGAAACACCATCCCCAGCACGACCCCCTACACTGCACGAACACCAGTGCACTGCCCTAAACCCTGAAACACTACCCCCAGCAAGACCCCCTACACTGCCCGAACACCACTGCACTGCCCTAAACCCTGAAACATCACCCCCAGCAAGACCCCCTACACTGCCCGAACACCACTGCCCTAAACCCTGAAACACGACCCCCAGCAAGACCCCCTACACTGCCCGAACACCACTGCACTGCCCTAAACCCTGAAACACCAGCCCCAGCACGACACCCTACACTGCCCGAACACCACTGCACTGCCCTAAACCCTGAAACACCACCTCCTGCATGACCCCCTACACTGCCCGAACACCACTGCACTGCCCTAAACCCTGAAACACCACCCCCAGCACGTCCCCTACACTGCCCGAACACCACTGCACTGCCCTAAATCCTGAAACACCACCCCCTGCACGACCCCCTACACTGCCCGAACACTACTGCACTGCCCTAAACCCTGAAACACCACCCCCAGCACGACCCCCTACACTGCACGAACACCACTGCCCTAAACCCTGAAACACCACCCCCAGCAAGACCCCCTACACTGCCCGAACACCACTGCACTGCCCTAAACCCTGAAACATCACCCCCAGCACGACCCCCTACACTGCCCGAACACCACTGCTCTGCCCAAGACCCTGAAACACCAGCCCCAGCACGACCCCCTACACTGCCCGAACACCACTGCACTGCCCTAAACCCTGAAACACCAGCCCCAGCACGACCCCCTACACTGCCCGAACACCACTGCTCTGCCCTAAACCCTGAAACACCACCCCCAGCACGACCCCCTACACTGCCCGAACACCACTGCACTGCCCTAAACCCTGAAACACCAGCCCCAGCACAACCCCGTACACTGTCCGAACACCACTGCACTGCCCTAAACCCTGAAACACCAGCCCCAGCACGACCGCCTACACTGCCCGAAAACCACTGCACTGCCCTAAACCCTGAAACACCAGCCCCTGCAAGACCCCCTACACTGCCCGAACACCACTGCACTGCCCTAAACCCTGAAACACCACCCCCAGCAAGACCCTCTACACTGCCCGAACACCACTGCACTAACCCCTGAAACACCACCCCCAGCAAGACCACCTACACTGGCCGAACACCACTGCACTGCCCTAAACCCTGAAACACCACCCCCTGCACAACCCCCTACACTGCCGGAACACCACTGCACTGCCCTAAACCCTGAAACACCACCCCCAGCACGACCCCCTACACTGCCCGAACACCACTGCACTAAACCCTGAAACACCAACCCCAGCAAGACCACCTACACTGGCCGAACACCACTGCACTGCCCTAAACCCTGAAACACCACCCCTGCACGACCCCCTACACTGCCCAAACACCACTGCACTGCCCTAAACCCTGAAACACCACCCCCAGCACGACACCCTATACTGCCCGAACACCACTGCACTGCCCTAAACCCTGAAACATCACCCCCAGCAAGACCCCCTACACTGCCCGAACACCACTGCACTACCCTAAACCCTGAAACACCACCCCCAGCACAACCCCCTACACTGCCCGAACACCACTGCACTGCCCTAAACCCTGAAACACCAGCCCCAGCACGACCGCCTACACTGCCCGAACACCACTGCACTGCCCTAAACCCTGAAACACCACCCCCAGCACGACCCCCTAAACTGCCCAAACACCAGTGCTCTGCCCTAAACCCTGAAACACTACCCCCAGCAAGACCCCCTACACTGCCCGAACACCACTGCACTGCCCTAAACCCTGAAACATGACCCCCAGCAAGACCCCCTACACTGCCCGAACACCACTGCCCTAAACCCTGAAACACCACCCCCAGCACAACCCCCTACACTGCCCGAACACCACTGCACTGCCCTAAACCCTGAAACACCACCCCCAGCACGACCCCCTAAACTGCCCAAACAGCAGTGCTCTGCCCAAAACCCTGAAACACCAGCCCCAGCACGACCCCTACACTGCCCGAACACCACTGCACTGCCCTAAACCCTGAAACACCAGCCCCAGCACGACCCCGTACACTGCCCGAACACCACTGCACTGCCCTAAACCGTGAAACACCAGCCTCAGCACGACCCCCTACACTGCCTGAATACCACTGCACTGCCCTAAACCCTGAAACACCACCCCCAACACGACCCCCTACACTGCCCGAACACCACTGCACTGCCCTAAACTCTGAAACACCACCCCCTGCATGACCCCCTACACTGCCCGAACACTACTGCACTACCCTAAACCCTTAAACACCATCCCCAGCACGACCCCCTACACTGCCCGAACACCAGTGCACTGCCCTAAACCCTGAAACACTACCCCCAGCAAGACCCCCTACACTGCCCGAACACCACTGCACTGCCCTAAACCCTGAAACATCACCCCCAGCAAGACCCCCTACACTGCCCGAACACCACTGCCCTAAACCCTGAAACACGACCCACAGCAAGACCCCCTACACTGCCCGAACACCACTGCACTGCCCTAAACCCTGAAACACCAGCCCCAGCACGACACCCTACACTGCCCGAACACCACTGCACTGCCCTAAACCCTGAAACACCACCTCCTGCATGACCCCCTACACTGCCCGAACACCACTGCACTGCCCTAAACCCTGAAACACCACCCCCAGCACGACCCCCTACACTGCCCGAACACCACTGCACTGCCCTAAACCCTGAAACACCACCCCTGCACGACCCCCTACACTGCCCGAACACTACTGCACTGCCCTAAACCCTGAAACACCACCCCCAGCACGACCCCCTACACTGCACGAACACCTACTGCCCTAAACCCTGAAACACCACCCCCAGCAAGACCCCCTACACTGCCCGAACACCACTGCACTGCCTTAAACCCTGAAACATCACCCCCAGCACGACCCCCTACACTGCCCGAACACCACTGCTCTGCCCAAGACCCTGAAACACCAGCCCCAGCACGACCCCCTACACTGCCCGAACACCACTGCACTTCCCTAAACCCTGAAACACCAGCCCCAGCACGACCCCCTACACTGCCCGAACACCACTGCACTGCCCTAAACCCTGAAACACGACCCCTACACTGCCCGAACACCACTGCACTGCCCTAAACCCTGAAACACCAGCCCCAGCACAACCCCGTACACTGCCGGAACACCACTGCACTGCCCTAAACCCTGAAACACCAGCCCCAGCACGACCCCCTACACTGCCCGAACACCACTGCACTGCCCTAAACCCTCAAACACCAGGCCCAGCATGACCCCCTACACTGCCCGAACACCACTGCACTGCCCTAAACCCTGAAACACCAGCCCCTGCAAGACCCCCTACACTGCCCGAACACCACTGCACTGCCCTAAACCCTGAAACACCACCCCCAGCAAGACCCCCTACACTGCCCGAACACCACTGCACTAACCCCTGAAACACCACCCCCAGCAAGACCACCTACACTGGCCGAACACCACTGCACTGCCCTAAACCCTGAAACACCACCCTCTGCACGACCCCCTACACTGCCCAAACACCACTGCACTGCGCTAAACCCTGAAACACCACCCCCTGCACGACCCCCTACACTGCCCGAACACCACTGCACTGCCCTAAACCCTGAAACACCACCCCAGCACGACCCCCTATACTGCCCAAACACCACTGCACTGCCCTAAACCCTGAAACACCACCCCCTGCACGACACCCTACACTGCCGGAACACCACTGCACTGCCCTAAACCCTGAAACACCACCCCCAGCACGACCCCCTACACTGCCCGAACACCACTGCACTAAACCCTGAAACACCACCCCCAGCAAGACCACCTACACTGGCCGAACACCACTGCACTGCCCTAAACCCTGAAACACCATCCCCTGAACGACCCCCTACACTGCCCAAACACCGCTGCACTGCCCTAAACCCTGAAACACCACCCTCAGCACGACACCCTACACTGCCCGAACACCACTGCACTGCCCTAAACCCTGAAACACCACCCCCAGCACGACCCCCTACACTGCCCAAACACCACTGCACTGCCCTAAACCCTGAAACACCACCCCCTGCACGACCCCCTACACTGCCGGAACACCACTGCACTGCCCTAAACCCTGAAACACCACCCCCAGCACGACCCCCTACACTGCCCGAACACCACTGCACTGCCCTAAACCCTGAAACATCACCCCCAGCAAGACCCCCTACACTGCCTGAACACCACTGCCCTAAACCCTGAAACACCACCCCCAGCAAGACCCGCTACACTGCCCGAACACCACTGCACTGCCCTAAACCCTGAAACACCACCTCCAGCACAACCCCCTACACTGCCTGAACACCATTGCTCTGCCCTAATCCCTGAAACACTAGCCCCAGCACGACCCCCTACACTGCCCGAACACCACTGCACTGCCCTAAACCCTGAAACACCACCCCCAGCACGACCCCCTACACTGCCCGAACACCACTGCACTGCCCTAAACCCTGAAACACCACCCCAGCAAGACCCCCTACACTGCCCGAACACCACTGCACTGCCCTAGACTCTGAAACACCAGCCCCAGCAAGACCCCCTACACTGCCCGAACACCACTGCACTGCCCTAAACCCTGAAACACCAGCCCCAGCATGACCCCCTACACTGCCCGAAGACCACTGCACTGCCCTAAACCCTGAAACACCAGCCCCAGCACCACCACCTACACTGCCCAAACACCACTGCACTGCCCTGAACCCTGAAACACCAGCCCCAGCACAACCGCCTACACTGCCCGAACACCACTGCACTGCCCTAAACCCTGAAACACCACCCCCTGCACGACCCCCTACACTGCCCAAACACCACTGCACTGCCCTAAACCCTGAAACACCACCCCTCAGCACGACACCCTACACTGCCCGAACACCACTGCACTGCCCTAAACCCTGAAACACCACCCCCAGCACGACCCCCTACACTGCCCGAACACCACTGCACTGCCATAAACCCTGAAACACCACCCCCTGCACGACCCCCTACACTGCCGGAACACCACTGCACTGCCCTAAACCCTGAAACACCACCCCCAGCACGACCCCCTACACTGCCCGAACACCACTGCACTGCCCTAAACCCTGAAACATCACCCCCAGCAAGACCCCCTACACTGCCTGAACACACCACTGCCCTAAACCCTGAAACACCACCCCCAGCAAGACCCGCTACACTGCCCGAACACCACTGCACTGCCCTAAACCCTGAAACACCACCCCCAGCACAACCCCTACACTGCCTGAACACCATTGCTCTGCCCTAAACCCTGAAACACTAGCCCCAGCACGACCCCCTACACTGCCCGAACACCACTGCACTGCCCTAAACCCTGAAACACCACCCCCAGCACGACCCCCTACACTGCCCGAACACCACTGCACTGCCCTAAACCCTGAAACACCAGCCCCAGCACGACCCCCTACACTGCCCGAACACCACTGCACTGCCCTAGACTCTGAAACACCAGCCCCAGCAAGACCCCCGACACTGCCCGAACACCACTGCACTGCCCTAAACCCTGAAACACCAGCCCCAGCATGACCCCCTACACTGCCCGAACACCACTGCACTGCCCTAAACCCTGAAACACCAGCCCCAGCACCACCACCTACACTGCCCAAACACCACTGCACTGCCCTAAACCCTGAAACACCAGCCCCAGCACAACCGCCTACACTGCCCGAACACCACTGCACTGCCCTAAACCCTGAAACACCAGCCCCAGCACGACCCACTACACTGCCCGAACACCACTGTACTGCCCTAAACCCTGAAACACCATCCCCAGCATGACCCCCTACACTGCCCGAACACCACTGCACTGCCCTGAACCCTGAAACACCACCCCCTGCACGACCCCCTACACTGCCCGAACACCACTGCACTGCCCTAAACCCTGAAACACCACCCCCTGCACGACCCCCTACACTGCCCGAACACCACTGCACTGCCCTAAACCCTGAAACACCACCCCTGCACCGACCCCCTACACTGCCCGAACACCACTGCACTGCCCTAAACCCTGAAACACCACCCCCAGCACGACCCCCTACACTGCTTGAACACCACTGCACTGCCCTAAACCCTGAAACACCACCCCCAGCACGACCCCTACACTGCCCGAACACCACTGCCCTAAACCCTGAAACACCACCCCCTGCACGACCCCCTACACTGCCCGAACACCACTGCACTGCCCTAAACCCTGAAACACCACCCCCAGCACGACCCCCTACACTGCCCGAACACCACTGCACTGCCCTAAACCCTGAAACACCACCCCCAGCACGACCCCCTACACTGCCCGAACACCACTGCACTGCCCTAAACCCTGAAACACCACCCCCAGCACGACCCCCTACACTGCCCGAACACCACTGCACTGCCCTAAACCCTAGAAACACTACCCCCAGCACGACCCCCTACACTACCCGAACACCACTGCACTACCCTAAACCCTAAAACACTACCCCCAGCACGACCCCCTACACTACCCGAACACGACTGCACTGCACTAAACCCTCAAACACCACCCCCAGCACGACCCCCTACACTACCCGAACACCACTGCACTGCCCTAAACCCTAAAACACTCACCCCAGCACGACCCCCTACACTACCAGAACACCACTGCACTGCCCTAAACCCTAAAACACCACCCCCAGCATTACCCCCTACACTACCCAAACACCACTGCACTGCCCTAAACCCTAAAACACTACTCCCCGCATGACCCCCTACACTACCCAAACACCAATGCACTACCCTAATCCCTAAAACACTACCCCCAGCACGACCCCTACACTACCCAAAGACCACCCTGCACTACCCTAAACCCTAAAACACTACCCCCAGCAACACTCCCTACACTACCCAAAGACCACTGCACTACCCTAAACCCTAAAACACGACCTCCTACACTACACAAACACCACTGCACTACCCTAAACCCTAAAACACTACCCCCTACACTACACAAACACCACTGCACTACCCTAAACCCTGAAACACTACCCCCAGCACGAACCCCTACACTGCCCAAACACCACTGCACTACCCTAAACCCTAAAACACTACCCCCAGCAGTACTCCCTACACTATCCAAACACCACTGCACTACCCTAAACCCTAAAACACTACCCCCAGCAGTACCCCCTACACTGCCCAAACACCACTGCACTATCCTAAACCCTAAAACACTACCCCCAGCAGTGACCCCCTACACTGCCCAAACACCACTGCACTGCCCTAAACCCTAAAACACTACCCCCAGCACGACCCCCTACACTACCCAAACACCACTGCACTGCCCTAAACCCTAAAACACTACCCCCAGCACGACCCCCTACACTACCCAAACACCACTGCACTACCCTAAACCCTAAAACACTACCCCCAGCACGACCCCCTACACTGCCCAAACACCACTGCACTGCCCTAAACCCTGAAACACCACCCCCAGCACGACCCCCTACACTGCCCGAACACCACTGCACTGCCCTAAACCCTGAAACATCACCCCCAGCAAGACCCCCTACACTGCCTGAACACCACTGCCCTAAACCCTGAAACACCACCCCCAGCAAGACCCGCTACACTGCCCGAACACCACTGCACTGCCCTAAACCCTGAAACACCACCTCCAGCACAACCCCTACACTGCCTGAACACCATTGCTCTGCCCTAATCCCTGAAACACTAGCCCCAGCACGACCCCCTACACTGCCCGAACACCACTGCACTGCCCTAAACCCTGAAACACCACCCCCAGCACGACCCCCTACACTGCCCGAACACCACTGCACTGCCCTAAACCCTGAAACACCAGCAAGACCCCCTACACTGCCCGAACACCACTGCACTGCCCTAGACTCTGAAACACCAGCCCCAGCAAGACCCCCTACACTGCCCGAACACCACTGCACTGCCCTAAACCCTGAAACACCAGCCCCAGCATGACCCCCTACACTGCCCGAACACCACTGCACTGCCCTAAACCCTGAAACACCAGCCCCAGCACCACCACCTACACTGCCCAAACACCACTGCACTGCCCTGAACCCTGAAACACCAGCCCCAGCACAACCGCCTACACTGCCCGAACACCACTGCACTGCCCTAAACACTGAAACACCAGCCCCAGCACGACCCACTACACTGCCCGAACACCACTGTACTGCCCTAAACCCTGAAACACCATCCCCAGCATGACCCCCTACACTTCCCGAACACCACTGCACTGCCCTGAGCCCTGAAACACCACCCCCTGCATGACCCCCTACACTGCCCGAACACCACTGCACTGCCCTTAACCCTGAAACACCACCCCCTGCACCACCCCCTACACTGCCTGAACACCACTGCACTGCCCTAAACCCTGAAACACCACCCCTGCACCGCCCCCTACACTGCCCGAACACCACTGCACTGCCCTAAACCCTGAAACACCACCCCCAGCACGACCCCCTTTACTGCTTGAACACCACTGCACTGCCCCAAACCCTGAAACACCACCCCCAGCACGACCCCTACACTTCCCGAACACCACTGCCCTAAACCCTGAAACACCACCCCCTGCACGACCCCTACACTGCCCGAACACCACTGCACTGCCCTAAACCCTGAAACACCACCCCCTGCACGACCCCCTACACTGCCCGAACTCCACTGCACTGCCCTAAACCCTGAAACACCACCCCAGCACGACCCCCTACACTGCCCGAACACCACTGCACTGCCCTAAACCCTAAAACACCACCCCCAGCACGACCCCCTACACTGCCCGAACACCACTGCACTGCCCTAAACCCTAGAACACTACCCCCAGCACGGCCCCCTACACTACCCGAACACCACTGCACTACCCTAAACCCTAAAATACTCCCCCAGCACGACCCCCTACACTACCCGAACACGACTGCACTGCCCTAAACCCTCAAACACTCCCCCAGCACGACCCCCTACACTACCCGAACACCACTGCACTGCCCTAAACCCTAAAACACTCCCCCAGCACGACCCCCTACACTACCAGAACACCACTGCACTGCCCTAAACCCTAAAACACTCCCCCAGCACGACCCCCTACACTACCCAAACACCACTGCACTGCCCTAAACCCTAAAACACTACTCCCCGCATGACCCCCTACACTACCCAAACACCAATGCACTACCCTAATCCCTAAAACACTACCCCCCGCACGACCCCCTACACTACCCAAAGACCACCCTCACTACCCTAAACCCTAAAACACTACCCCCCGCAACACTCCCTACACTACCCAAAGACCACTGCACTACCGTAAACCCTAAAACACGACCTCCTACACTACACAAACACCACTGCACTACCCTAAACCCTAAAACACTACCCCCTACACTACACAAACACCACTGCACTACCCTAAACCCTAAAAAACTACCCCCAGCACGAACCCCTACACTACCCAAACACCACTGCACTACCCTAAACCCTAAAACACTACCCCCAGCAGTACTCCCTACACTACCCAAACACCACTGCACTACCCTAAACCCTAAAACACTACCCCCAGCAGTACCCCCTACACTACCCAAACACCATTGCACTATCCTAAACCCTAAAACACTACCCCCAGCAGTACCCCCTACACTACCCAAACACCACTGCACTACCCTAAACCTAAAACACTACCCCCAGCACGACCCCCTACACTACCCAAACACCACTGCACTACCCTAAACCCTAAAACACTACCCCCAGCACGACCCCCTACACTACCCAAACACCACTGCACTACCCTAAACCCTAAAACACTCCCCCAGCACGACTCCCTACACTACCCAAACACCACTGCACTACCCTAAACCCTAAATCTACCCCCAGCATGACCCCCTACATTACACAAACACCACTGCACTACCCTAAACCCTAAAACACTACCCCCAGCACGACCCTCTTCACTACCTAAACACAACTGCACAATTTGTTACAGGCATTGCAACGCAGGCCTGTGGTGCTTACTGGAAGTACCTGGTGGGCTAGTTGGGCCCCAGGGACCCTCAGTATTCAAGGTGACCTAATCCCCCAACTTAAAACGCTCCACGGGGCGCGTTTGCACAGTGGTGAAGGGAGGGGGCAGGCCTCAGGTGACATGTGCGCAAACACGCCCTGTGGTGCGTTTTAAGTTGGGGAATTAATTCCCTTTGAATCCTGAGGGACCCTGGGGCCAACTAGCCCACCAGGTACCTTCAGTAAGCACAACAGAGTTGCATTGCAGAGAGGTGAAAAAAGGTGCGTGGCCTCGGAACGCCTCTCTGCAACTCAGCTCTGTGGTCCTAACTGTAGGTACCTGGGGGCTAGTTGGGCCCCAGGGACCCTCAGGATTCAAGGGGACTTAATCCCGCAACTTAAAACGCGCCACGGGGCGCGTTTGCACACATGTCACCTCAGGCCCCCCCTCCCTTCACCACTGTGCAAACGCGCCCTGTAGCGCGTATTAAGAGGTAGGTTTAATCCCCCTGCCCTATTATGTACTAGGGACTTGCAGAGGAGGTCATGCTAATCACAGGGGTACCCCAACGCAAAGTGTTCCCTAGTGTATGTAGGTGTTTTCACTGTATTCTAAGTGTCTTTTAGCATAGCACTGGTTCTGGTTAGTCAGAGTCAGTTACCACCAGTACCCGTCTGAAAAAGTTGTGGGCACAGGATGATTTTGCAACAAGGCCTCTTTCTGCTCCTCTGTTGGTTCTTTCTGCACATGTCTTGCTTCTTCCTGCACTTTTCTTCGTCTTTGTGGACTTCTGTTGCTTCTTTCTGCATTTCTTTTGCTTCTTTCTGTGAGTTTTTTCTTCTTTCTTCACATGTCCTACCTCTGTAGGCATAGTTAGAAACTAGCATTTAAAAAACCTTTGAAATTCACTTAAAAAATCATAGGTTTCAGGCACGTTATAGTTAGAAATTAGCATTTAAAAAACCTTTGAAATTCACTGAAAAAACCATAGGTTTCAGACACGTTATAGTTAGAAATTAGCATTTAAAAAACCTTTGAAATTCACTGAAAAAACCATAGGTTTTAGGGACAGTTATAGTTAGTTGGACATTTCACTCGTACAAAACCATAGAAATTCCCCCGTTATAGTTAGTTCAGCTAACTATAACTCGCGCCCCCGCAATGCACTGCTGATGACGTCACATATTACATCACTCATGACATGGTCAGTGACATCACTGATGACATCACTGATGACATCTCAAATGACATCACTGATGACATCATCCATGTGATAATTTCATGCATCTTCTCACACCCTAATATAACTTTTGATACACCCACTCTAAATTACAGACTGCCATTCTCAAAACCATAGACACTCCAACACCAAAAACTAAATACCCACTCACTGATTCTTAGGTCTACACACACATCCACTCACTCACCCGTACAGTCACTCATACTTACAGTCACTCAGTACAGGACTATCATATGCACTCATACACCTATATAAACACTCACACACCGCCACTCATCCATAGAGGTACTCACACACCTAGTCAGTCATGCAAAAAATTAATCACACACCCATTTACTCACCTATACAGTTATACACACACCAGCTCACTTACTCATACAAATACTAGCACATTCTTACGCTCTTATACAATAACTGATACAAGCACACACGCATCCATACAGCCACTCTCACTATCACACACTCTCACTTATAGCCATTTAAATACTCTAACACACATATATACTGCCTTTTACATATGTAGTTACTCGCACATGTACCACTGAGATATACATTCACTCACTAACACACCCATACACACACTCACCCACCCAAGCAGTCCATCACAGATGCACTCTTGAAATCATGCACCCAGTGAATCACCCACTCACACATCTATGTACAGAGTCACACACACCCCACCCACACAAACACTCAGGCAGCCATACAGATACTCAGAGAACCAATCAATAACCGATATAGACACTCATGTAGCTATTCGCAAATCCATGCATCCACTTACACACCAACAAACAGACGGATACAGACATTCACACAGTTTAGTCACTAACCCATGCATTCAGTAAGATACGTTTAATCACTCACTTGTAGAGTCAGTCACTCACGTACTAAATCATCCATTCAGACACTTATACACCCACTCATTCTTCAATACGCCTTTCCCTATATATATTAAACATATTTAAACTTTACAGAAAAACACAGTCACTGGATGATGTCATCAGTGATGTCATTTGAGATGTCATCAGTGATGTCATCAGTGATGTCACTGACCATGTCATGAGTGATGTAATATGTGACGTCATCAGCAGTGCATTATGGGGCGCGAGTTATAGTTAGCTGAACTAACTATAACGGGGGAATTTCTATGGTTTTGTACGAGTGAAATGTCCAACTAACTATAACTGTCCCTAAAACCTATGATTTTTTCAGTGAATTTCAAAGGTTTTTTAAATGTTAATTTCTAACTATAACGTGTCTGAAACCTATGGTTTTTTCAGTGAATATATATATATATATATATATATATATGTATATATATATATATATATATATATATATGCAAGAAAAGAGTTGCCCCTCCGTTGACCAAGCACATGCAGGTAAGTATCGCCAACCACCAGGAGCAGCCCACGCACCCACTATCCTCATTAAAATCAGCGCTGTCTACGCGTTTCGGGCATGGCGCCCTTCATCATGGACAGTCTTTCAGTGAGTGACGGCAAACAACGCACCACCAGTAAATACACTCTTTTATTTTCATGACACCACATCAGGTATACTGTCAAATTGCATGATGGGACTGGTAGTGTATCATCACCCCCAAGTGGGTCGCCACCGTCATCTCACTTGTAAGTTCGTAAAAAAGAGGATATCCAGTGTACTGCAGAGCTGTCCCCCATTTTCCGTGGCGCTTCCTGCTCCTTTACCACTGATGAAATACATCGCGGTGGACCCGCCCTGGTTTTGCGGTAGTGCTCAGCCGTGATCTGGGCTCGACCACAATATTTGCAAGAAAAGAGTTGCCCCTCCGTTGACCAAGCCCATGCAGGTAAGTATCGCCAACCACCAGGAGCAGCCCACGCACCCACAATCCTCATTAAAATCAGCGCTGTCTCACGCGTTTCGGGCATGGCGCCCTTCATCATGGACAGTCTTTCAGTGAGTGACGGCAAACAACGCACCACCAGTAAATACCCTCTTTTATTTTCATGACACCACATCAGGTATACTGTCAAATTGCATGATGGGACTGGTAGTGTATCATCACCCCCAAGTGGGTCGCCACCGTCATCTCACTTGTAAGTTCGTAAAAAGAGGATATCCAGTGTACTGCAGAGCTGTCCCCCATTTTCCGTGGCGCTTCCTGCTCCTTTACCACTGATGAAATACATCGCGGTGGACCCGCCCTGGTTTTGCGGTAGTGCTCAGCCGTGATCTGGGCTCGACCACAATATTTGCAAGAAAAGAGTTGCCCCTCCGTTGACCAAGCACATGCAGGTAAGTATCGCCAACTACCAGGAGCAGCCCACGCACCCACAATCCTCATTAAAATCAGCGCTGTCTACGCGTTTCGGGCATGGCGCACTTCATCATGGACAGTCTTTCAGTGAGTGACGGCAAACAACGCACCACAGGTAAATACCCTCTTTTATTTTCATGACACCACATCAGGCATACTGTCAAATTGCATGATGGGACTGGTAGTGTATCATCACCCCGAAGTGGGTCGCCACCGTCATCTCACTTGTAAGTTCGTAAAAAAGAGGATATCCAGTGTACTGCAGAGCTGTCCCCCATTTTCCGTGGCGCTTCCTGCTCCTTTACCACTGATGAAATACATCGCGGTGGACCCGCCCTGGTTTTGCGGTAGTGCTCAGCCGTGATCTGGGCTCGACCACAATATTTGCAAGAAAAGAGTTGCCCCTCCGTTGACCAAGCACATGCAGGTAAGTATCGCCAACCACCAGGAGCAGCCCACGCACCCACAATCCTCATTAAAATCAGCGCTGTCTACGCGTTTCGGGCATGGCGCCCTTCATCATGGACAGTCTTTCAGTGAGTGACGGCAAACAACGCACCACCAGTAAATACCCTCTTTTATTTTCATGACACCACATCAGGTATACTGTCAAATTGCATGATGGGACTGGTAGTGTATCATCACCCCCAAGTGGGTCGCCACCGTCATCTCACTTGTAAGTTCGTAAAAAGAGGATATCCAGTGTACTGCAGAGCTGTCCCCCATTTTCCGTGGCGCTTCCTGCTCCTTTACCACTGATGAAATACATCGCGGTGGACCCGCCCTGGTTTTGCGGTAGTGCTCAGCCGTGATCTGGGCTCGACCACAATATTTGCAAGAAAAGAGTTGCCCCTCCGTTGACCAAGCACATGCAGGTAAGTATCGCCAACCACCAGGAGCAGCCCACACACCCACAATCCTCATTAAAATCAGCGCTGTCTACGCGTTTCGGGCATGGCGCCCTTCATCATGGACAGTCTTTCAGTGAGTGACGGCAAACAACGCACCACCAGTAAATACCCTCTTTTATTTTCATGACACCACATCAGGTATACTGTCAAATTGCATGATGGGACTGGTAGTGTATCATCACCCCCAAGTGGGTCGCCACCGTCATCTCACTTGTAAGTTCGTGAAAAAGAGGATATCCAGTGTACTGCAGAGCTGTCCCCCATTTTCCGTGGCGCTTCCTGCTCCTTTACCACTGATGAAATACATCGCGGTGGACCCGCCCTGGTTTTGCGGTAGTGCTCAGCCGTGATCTGGGCTCGACCACAATATTTGCAAGAAAAGAGTTGCCCCTCCGTTGACCAAGCACATGCAGGTAAGTATCGCCAACCACCAGGAGCAGCCCACGCACCCACAATCCTCATTAAAATCAGCGCTGTCTACGCGTTTCGGGCATGGCGCCCTTCATCATGGACAGTCTTTCAGTGAGTGACGGCAAACAACACACCACCAGTAAATACCCTCTTTTATTTTCATGACACCACATCAGGTATACTGTCAAATTGCATGATGGGACTGGTAGTGTATCATCACCCCCAAGTGGGTCGCCACCGTCATCTCACTTGTAAGTTCGTGAAAAAGAGGATATCCAGTGTACTGCAGAGCTGTCCCCCATTTTCCGTGGCGCTTCCTGCTCCTTTACCACTGATGAAATACATCGCGGTGGACCCGCCCTGGTTTTGCGGTAGTGCTCAGCCTTGATCTGGGCTCGACCACAATATTTGCAAGAAAAGAGTTGCCCCTCCGTTGACCAAGCACATGCAGGTAAGTATCGCCAACCACCAGGAGCAGCCCACGCACCCACAATCCTCATTAAAATCAGCGCTGTCTACGCGTTTCGGGCATGGCGCCCTTCATCATGGACAGTCTTTCAGTGAGTGACGGCAAACAACGCACCACCAGTAAATACCCTCTTTTATTTTCATGACACCACATCAGGTATACTGTCAAATTGCATGATGGGACTGGTAGTGTATCATCACCCCCAAGTGGGTCGCCACCGTCATCTCACTTGTAAGTTCGTGAAAAAGAGGATATCCAGTGTACTGCAGAGCTGTCCCCCATTTTCCGAGGCGCTTCCTGCTCCATTACCACTGATGAAATACATCGCGGTGGACCTGCCCTGGTTTTGCGGTAGTGCTCAGCCGTGATCTGGGCTCGACCACAATATTTGCAAGAAAAGAGTTGCCCCTCCGTTGACCAAGCACATGCAGGTAAGTATCGCCAACCACCAGGAGCAGCCCACGCACCCACAATCCTCATTAAAATCAGCGCTGTCTACGCGTTTCGGGCATGGCGCCCTTCATCATGGACAGTCTTTCAGTGAGTGACGGCAAACAACGCACCACCAGTAAATACCCTCTTTTATTTTCATGACACCACATCAGGTATACTGTCAAATTGCATGATGGGACTGGTAGTGTATCATCACCCCCAAGTGGGTCACCACCGTCATCTCACTTGTAAGTTCATAAAAAAGAGGATATCCAGTGTACTGCAGAGCTGTCCCCCATTTTCCGTGGCGCTTCCTGCTCCTTTACCACTGATGAAATACATCGCGGTGGACCCGGCCTGGTTTTGCGGTAGTGCTCAGCCGTGATCTGGGCTCGACCACAATATTTGCAAGAAAAGAGTTGACCCTCCGTTGACCAAGCACATGCAGGTAAGTATCGCCAACCACCAGGAGCAGCCCACGCACCCACAATCCTCATTAAAATCAGCGCTGTCTACGCGTTTCGGGCATGGCGCCCTTCATCATGGACAGTCTTTCAGTGAGTGACGGCAAACAACGCACCACCAGTAAATACCCTCTTTTATTTTCATGACACCACATCAGGTATACTGTCAAATTGCATGATGGGACTGGTAGTGTATCATCACCCCCAAGTGGGTCGCCACCGTCATCTCACTTGTAAGTTCGTAAAAAGAGGATATCCAGTGTACTGCAGAGCTGTCCCCCATTTTCCGTGGCGCTTCCTGCTCCTTTACCACTGATGAAATACATCGCGGTGGACCCGCCCTGGTTTTGCGGTAGTGCTCAGCCGTGATCTGGGCTCGACCACAATATTTGCAAGAAAAGAGTTGCCCCTCCGTTGACCAAGCACATGCAGGTAAGTATCGCCAACCACCAGGAGCAGCCCACGCACCCACAATCCTCATTAAAATCAGCGCTGTCTACGCGTTTCGGGCATGGCGCCCTTCATCATGGACAGTCTTTCAGTGAGTGACGGCAAACAACGCACCACCAGTAAATACCCTCTTTTATTTTCATGACACCACATCAGGCATACTGTCAAATTGCATGATGGGACTGGTAGTGTATCATCACCCCCAGGTGGGTCGCCACCGTCATCTCACTTGTAAGTTCGTAAAAAAGAGGATATCCAGTGTACTGCAGAGCTGTCCTCCATTTTCCGTGGCGCTTCCTGCTCCTTTACCACTGATGAAATACATCGCGGTGGACCCGCCCTGGCTTTGCGGTAGTGCTCAGCCGTGATCTGGGCTCGACCACAATATTTGCTAGAAAAGAGTTGCCCCTCCGTTGACCAAGCACATGCAGGTAAGTATCGCCAACCACCAGGAGCAGCCCACGCACCCACAATCCTCATTAAAATCAGCGCTGTCTACGCGTTTCGGGCATGGCGCCCTTCATCATGGACAGTCTTTCAGTGAGTGACGGCAAACAACGCACCACCAGTAAATACCCTCTTTTATTTTCATGACACCACATCAGGTATACTGTCAAATTGCATAATGGGACTGGTAGTGTATCATCACCCCCAAGTGGGTCGCCACCGTCATCTCACTTGTAAGTTCGTGAAAAAGAGGATATCCAGTGTACTGCAGAGCTGTCCCCCATTTTCCGTGGCGCTTCCTGCTCCTTTACCACTGATGAAATACATCGCGGTGGACCCGCCCTGGTTTTGCGGTAGTGCTCAGCCGTGATCTGGGCTCGACCACAATATTTGCAAGAAAAGAGTTGCCCCTCCGTTGACCAAGCACATGCAGGTAAGTATCGCCAACCACCAGGAGCAGCCCACGCACCTACAATCCTCATTAAAATCAGCGCTGTCTACGCGTTTCGGGCATGGCGCCCTTCATCATGGACAGTCTTCCAGTGAGTGACGGCAAACAACGCACCACCAGTAAATACCCTCTTTTATTTTCATGACACCACATCAGGTTTACTGTCAAATTGCATGATGGGACTGGTAGTGTATCATCACCCCCAAGTGGGTCGCCACCGTCATCTCACTTGTAAGTTCGTAAAAAGAGGATATCCAGTGTACTGCAGAGCTGTCCCCCATTTTCCGTGGCGCTTCCTGCTCCTTTACCACTGATGAAATACATCGCGGTGGACCCGCCCTGGTTTTGCGGTAGTGCTCAGCCGTGATCTGGGCTCGACCACAATATTTGCAAGAAAAGAGTTGCCCCTCCATTGACCAAGCACATGCAGGTAAGTATCGCCAACCACCAGGAGCAGCCCACGCACCCACAATCCTCATTAAAATCAGCACTGTCTACGTGTTTCGGGCATGGCGCCCTTCATCATGGACAGTCTTTCAGTGAGTGACGGCAAACAACGCACCACCAGTAAATACCCTCTTTTATTTTCATGACACCACATCAGGTATACTGTCAAATTGCATGATGGGACTGGTAGTGTATCATCACCCCCAAGTGGGTCGCCACCGTCATCTCACTTGTAAGTTCGTAAAAAAGAGGATATCCAGTGTACTGCAGAGCTGTCCCCCATTTTCCGTGGCGCTTCCTGCTCCTTTACCACTGATGAAATACATCGCGGTGGACCCGCCCTGGTTTTTTGCGGTAGTGCTCAGCCGTGATCTGGGCTCGACCACAATATTTGCAAGAAAAGAGTTGCCCCTCCGTTGACCAAGGACATGCAGGTAAGTATCGCCAACCACCAGGAGCAGCCCACGCACCCACAATCCTCATTAAAATCAGCGTTGTCTACGCGTTTCGGGCATGGCGCCCTTCATCATGGACAGTCTTTCAGTGAGTGACGGCAAACAACGCACCACCAGTAAATACCCTCTTTTATTTTCATGACACCAGATCAGGTATACTGTCAAATTGCATGATGGGACTGGTAGTGTATCATCACCCCCAAGTGGGTCGCCACCGTCATCTCACTTGTAAGTTCATAAAAAAGAGGATATCCAGTGTACTGCAGAGCTGTCCCCCATTTTCCGTGGCGCTTCCTGCTCCTTTACCACTGATGAAATACATCGCGGTGGACCCGGCCTGGTTTTGCGGTAGTGCTCAGCCGTGATCTGGGCTCGACCACAATATTTGCAAGAAAAGAGTTGACCCTCCGTTGACCAAGCACATGCAGGTAAGTATCGCCAACCACCAGGAGCAGCCCACGCACCCACAATCCTCATTAAAATCAGCGCTGTCTACGCGTTTCGGGCATGGCGCCCTTCATCATGGACAGTCTTTCAGTGAGTGACGGCAAACAACGCACCACCAGTAAATACCCTCTTTTATTTTCATGACACCACATCAGGTATACTGTCAAATTGCATGATGGGACTGGTAGTGTATCATCACCCCCAAGTGGGTCGCCACCGTCATCTCACTTGTAAGTTCGTAAAAAAGAGGATATCCAGTGTACTGCAGAGCTGTCCCCCATTTTCCGTGGCGCTTCCTGCTCCTTTACCACTGATGAAATACATCGCGGTGGACCCGCCCTGGTTTTGCGGTAGTGCTCAGCCGTGATCTGGGCTCGACCACAATATTTGCAAGAAAAGAGTTGCCCCTCCGTTGACCAAGCACATGCAGGTAAGTATCGCCAACCACCAGGAGCAGCCCACGCACCCACAATCCTCATTAAAATCAGCGCTGTCTACGCGTTTCGGGCATGGCGCCCTTCATCATGGACAGTCTTTCAGTGAGTGACGGCAAACAACGCACCACCAGTAAATACCCTCTTTTATTTTCATGACACCACATCAGGTATACTGGCCCCCCAAAATTAAATATAAACCCACCCCCCGCATGCCCCCGGGACTTGGCCCACCCGGGGGCAAAATAGCATCGAAGCGCGGGAGACCGCGCTTCGATTTTCTTTTTTTTCGGCGGGATTCGCGCACCCTAAGCGCATCCCGCCGATTTTATTTTATTAAAAAATGCTTTTTTCTGCCCAGGGGGTCCTTGTGGGACCCCCTGAGCAGACCTAGGGGGTCAGGGTGTTTCTACCCTGCCCCCTTTGTGCGTTTTGCGCACTTGTTTCTTTTTTTTTTCTCGGCAGGATCCGCGCACTCTAAGCGCATCCCGCCGATTAAAAAAAAAAATGCTTTTTCTGCCCAGGGGGTCCTTGTGGGACCCCCTGAGCAGACCTAGGGGGTCAGGGTGTTTCTACCCTGCCCCCTTTGTGCGTTTTGCGCACTTGTTTCTGTGCCTCGGTTCTACCGAGGGACAAAATGGCTGCCAACACTTCCTGATTTGGAGTGTTGACAGCCACTTGACAGCCAATTAGCATGCAGCTCGTGATCTGGACGGTGCGCGCAGGGTGCGCTCAGGGTACGCGGACCCTACTCGGCCATAGATATATATGTGACTTTACTTGTGATTTTCTCAGAAACTACTGAACGGATTTACACCATTTAAGCAAAAGGCATGACACTGAACCAAGGGCTACCTCTTTGCCAAATTTGGTGTAATTCCGTTCAGCAGTTCGGGCTGTAGCTGCGACTAAAGGTTCCTATGGAAAAATGAATGGGGAAAACGCGTTTTGGCACCCCCCTTTTTTCTCGGCCCCCGCTTGACATATCACCCCGAGACTTTCAGGATAGGAGCGGACCGGAGCGCCCCAACAAGTTGGAAACTTTCGCGAAGATTCATCAACCGGCGCCAACGTTATTTCAAATAGAATGTCGCGGATTTCCTATGGAAAATATGTCCTAACTATAACTATCTACTGGCGACCGCCAGTAGATAATATATATATATATATATATATATATATATATATATATATATATATATATATACACACAAAACTCTAATTTACATATAATTCACTGGTGAGTGACTACTACACACCTAAATTTATGGTGTTCATATATTTATATTTATATGAATATCTGTGTATGCAGGTTGCAACTCAGGAGCTAACATAACTGCTTTCCACTATGCTTATTGTAAAGCAGAGCTATGGACTCTATTCAACCGTAGTTTAATTTCGTACCAAGCTAAACACATGTAACAAGGGACCTTTGGCATTCCTGATTTCACAATAATTAATAAAAAGCTGCTTCACAATCTGACATGCCTTTGATCTCCTTCACCCTAAAGGTCAGAGTATCCTGACCTCACCCGTGTTCTTGCTACAAAGCGGCTCTGCTCGGTCCACTTCTCCCATTGTTTTACTCGACCTGCATTAACTTCAAAATGAAGTATTGCTGCCCCTGCGTCAGTAGTAAATCCTCTGGTCTACAAAATGGCGTCGGCCATTGTTTCACTAAATCAGCGCTGCTTGTGCCAATTTTACAAAAGGGCAATTTCCTCGCTCAAACGACTACATCCTGTGCTCTGGATTCTGTGCATTCAGTCACTGTGAACCCAATGCTTCTTCCAGGCCTTTGATGTCACCTGCGCTTGTCACAATATAGAACGGCCAGTCATGCAAACTGGGACACTGCCTATTTATTCAATGTATGTAAGGAGGCTTCCCAACCCTTCGCTGGTGCCTGTTATTGTGTCAGCTACAGTGACACTGATGCAAAGGGGTCACTTCTGCATTGCCAAGGTTTTGAGGAATGCTATTTATCCAATGTGTTGTCAAATTTTGAAAAACCCCTCACAAGGACTCTGTTGTATGAAATTAAATTGCTGTTTTTCCTCTACCCCAAATCAGTGTATTAAAATCAGACCACCTACAATTGGCAAGCGTGAACAGTGTGCGCACACACGTGTGTCTGTGTGTCTGTGTGTGTTTGTATAGTATATGTGCACATCCACAAAGTGCAAGTAATATGCTTTTTATTACTAATGTTGCGTATGAGGAGGGGCCATGACTCACCAAAGGCAATGCCTCGAAGTGAGTCATGATACACCTTCACTCCCTCAACAATGGTAATTAACAACTTATTGTACTGTGTGCATCATGCAGTGGCATTTTTTCATGTGTATTTGTTCTACCAATAGGTGCTTAAACAAAACAAGGATGCAAGGGTTACAGTTGTGTAGTGTGTTAAAACCACATTGAAGATGCCTCCTGGCTATGATGAGAGGTGTTTCCATGTGTAAGTAAACGTTACAAGCAATCAATGAAGCAATAAACAATTGAAATACTCACAACAGAAAAATGAATCCAAATAATATTCCGATTAATACATTATGCAATAGTACTGTAACAAATACTACAGTATCTTAACTCTGCTTCACACATTAACCTACTACTACAATCAAAATAAAAAACTTTCTAAACAACAAAACTTAACGGCAAGCTTGACACAGACCACATTTTTCAGAAGCCATCATAATAGGAACATCATAGGCAAAGACACCAACTATCTCACTACCAAACCTGCACCATCACAGCATAAAACAACTGTCATAATATACCACATAAGTGCTGTAAAACGCTCAATATTATACTGAAATACACTTCCATGATTTAGAAACACTCCCGTGTGATATAAACATTACACCGGTTTCATACGACCAAACATCCACTGACTAATATAAACACAAAGGAAACCGCAGTCTTACTATGACAAGCATGAACATACAATACCATTCATTATATAGCAAAATGACATACTTAACCAAAGCAAATCTATTAACTGCTATCTAAAAATTATGTCACAAGCACAGTAGATCCAAAAACACTAATTATGAAAAAAGATTTTACTGATGTAAATATCAAAATCCTTCGCTCACACCATTCTGAAAATCAAAATTAATGTTAACAGAAGTATCATGAATGTTGTCATTAGTGATGTCATCAATAGTGTAATTTATTATGTCATGAGTGATGTCCTGTGTGAAGTCCTGAGTCAGGCCTGGTGCAGCACCCAAACTATCCAGGTAGCCAACCCTTTTCAATTTATTTTTCATGAATAAGGTACAGCGTCCCTTAGTCCTGTAAGAGTGGCCACAACATTTTTCTTAAGTTGTGGCCATTGAGTCAGAGAGCTTCCAGTCTGCAAACCCGAATTTGTATATATTTATGCTGAAAAATACAAAGGTAAAAATAAAGTTATAGTTAGGTGTTGAAATAAGGTAAAAACTAACGTGAAATTCCCTGTAACTTGTGCCCTCGACATGCACTGTTTATGACCTCACATATTACATCACTCAACATGATACATGACATAATTAATGACATCACTGATGATCGCTCAAATGGCATCATTGATAACATGAGGTCATAAAAAAGTTAATCCACCTAACTCATTCCCGGAATGTATTGGGGTGATCTGTCAAGGTTGGGGGTTGGGAAAAAGAAGGGTCCCAAAATGTTGTTTGCCCATGTTAATTCCCTTAGGAACCTTTGGAAAGCGATACAGACTGAACGGAATTACACCAAATTTGGCAGAAAGTTAGATCTTCAATCAGAAAGCACACTTTTCGTTGGTGTTATTCCATACAGATGTTTTCGAAATATTAGGGCTTAAACAATAGTGATATGCGGACGACTAATCCTGTGGGAATCCCCCAGCACTCCTGCGGCTCTGCAAATTAAAAAAGTAGAGGTATCTGATTGGCTGGGAGGGCGTTTTTTCCAGTCAGTCATTTTAATGTGATTGACTGGCCACAATGTGAAGGGAAAATGTTGTGGTCTGTATTACAGGACATGGAGACTCGGTCCCCGTATCCTAAACTTGTTTAAATGAAATATGAAAGGGACGAGGTAGGGACATCTCTGAACCCCTGGGGCTCATGGGAGAGACCCAGAGGGACACTGCCAGGGGCCAGCGCGCCCCCCCCCCCCGGTGAAGTACCATGAGACTCCCTCAGGAGCTGTGGTAATACGAGACTGCACAAGTATCAGTAAGTGAAGCTTGCATAGTTTTGCTGTACCATAGGAGATGTTTGAGCTGCGGTACCATGGGAGTGCCACAGTATTGCAAAAAATATACAAGAAAAATGTGGGTTGGGGTTTGTCTGAGGTTGGCTGCCTGCATGGGATCAGTGCCCATGGGAGGGTGATGGGCGCAGGACCTTGCCACAGACCTGGGCCTGCGGCCAACCCTATGCTACACACATTCTAAAGCTATGCTTAGTGAGGGAGATGGGTGAGTAGGATAACAAAAGTCCTGAAATTCACTAAGAAAAAAAGGTTAAAGTGACGTTATAGTTAGGTTTGGGAATAAAATCTTATTTTACGTTAAAAGAACCTCAAGAAATTCACTGAAAAAAACAAAGCTTAAAGTGACATCATAATTAGGTAAGGTAATAGGATTTTAGCTCAAGTTTAGAAAAGCCACATTTTAATGGTGAATTTCTGCCTCGGACACCTTGCATGACCTGCGCCTGCCCTCCAGCGGAAATCACTGTCTCCTCAAGTTATGCACAATTGAATTCCATCACCATTAAGGAACAGAAAAGGCGGCACACCAACCAGATGCAGTTGTAGTTCTCAGTGAAGTTTATTTCTTGGCCACCAGTGGAACGGCTAATAAACAGGGTCCACAGACTTCGGCAGGGATGCCTTGATCACAACCATACTTCCGTACTCTGCAGTTGCCATATTTAAAACAGTGTGAATAGAGAAAAAAGACTTTTGCAGACACATAGAAAGAGGACTGCTTACAGATATTCGGACAAATATCGAGCAATACATTCTCAAACAATTTCATCATACTGCAAAGGTAAAGTGTGTGATTGAAAGTGCTTAAAGTGACCTCATCACCCAATCAAAGTGAGAATTGATAAATTATTGAAAACCACAATAATGTTATTGTGACATAAATCAATGCAATCATTTTAAAATAATCAAAAAATTGAAAATCAAATTGATTGGCATCCATTCAAGCAATCAATAACAATTAATACAAAAAGTCATTATACTCCTTTCATTGAATTCAAACTGGTTCCAATAGAACTTCAACTGATTGACTAATTATGTCTCGTTTTCCACATGTAATCAATATAGAATCCAACCCAAGTGGGATATTATTATATTCAATTTGTACAATGTATTAAATATGAAGTTTTCACAATGAGTCTTGAAACTCAAAGTTCTTTGTCCAGCCACAGTGGGTGACTTTGACTGGATGGGTGGATATCATGCAATTTTCTCCAGTTTTTTCGAGATACTTATATATTTGAAGGGCTTATCAATCATTTAGCAGCCACCTGCAAAGAAAATTAAAGTTAAACATTTTTATACAGATGTAAGGGGATGGATAGACGAATCAGTAAACACACTGTTATATTCATGAAATAAACCAATCTCCCAGTAAAGACACTAACTCTTCACTGATGTTCAGGCCTGCTGGTTCAAATGTTTGGATAGATATGATGTACCTCGCTTCCAATCTTCTCAGTGCTAAAACTCTGTTGACACCTCTGTTTCCCTTTGTGATCTGGTCTTTCACAAAGTAACCTAGTTTGTTGACATCACTGTCATGGCATGTTTGGAAGTGTTAGGTTACTGGGTAGGACACATCACCTTTTATTATTGCTCGCATATGTTCCAGTATCCTTTTAAAGGCCATGAAAGTAATGTTTCCCGTATACTTTTTGGGCAAGGGAAAAGCAGAACATAAACAACAAAATCCGTTTGCACTCAATCAGTATCCCAATTTTTTACAGTACGGATTATTCGATTGTCGACTTTTAAAAATTTGTACACTTCTATCTCCAATATACCCTTATCCAACCACTCTTTCTGGTCCTCAAAAAACTTTACCTTGACTTCCTTATAGTCTGACATGGCTGTGCTTTCATAACATGAGGTGCCATTGAGTTGGCTGTTGGCATCCTCCAGACATATTTCCCCCTTGTCAGGTTGTTTTATTTGTTTTTAAGCAACAGGTTTTTATAGAAACTTGAAACACTTACAGTCACCGGTACATCTCCAAATTAAGCGTTAGGTTCATTGTGAGCACATTTATAACAATGTTATTAGAATCATGCAATATATACATATAGCAATATGACAGTGGGATACAGCACAACATGATTGTTAATGGCTTTCAATATAATTTCCCTTATCCATGTACATCTCAGTATGCTATATAACATAGGAAAGTTTTTTGGAGAGTGGGCCTCAGCAGGAACACAAGACCACTCCACCTCTCTTTGCCTCTGGTCAGATTGCATTGCTATATATAGTTCAAACACGGCCAATATGTCTCTTGATCTACTTACAGTCAGCACCAATAGCCATTATTTTGTCAGCTGTTCCTGGCAGTACACAATGTCAGAGATCAGTTTGGGGCACAACTGTGGGCCTCCAGTGTATAGCCACCCATTGTTTTTCCATCAGTAGCATCATAGCAATAAGTTTGCGCACGCTACGGGGATGTCTTTCACATAGCCCAGCAGGACCACTTAGGGTACCTCAGTGTTGGTTATTTCTTCTATTTTTATAAAGGCCCGATTCCAATAATCAAATATTTTCAAACACTGTCGGCTAGTTGTAGGCAATCAGTGCCTTCTGCACCACATCGCGCACATCTGGTATCATCTGTGATACCCATTATGTTAAGTTAAAGGGGTATGGGGTATAGTCTATGTAGGAATTTAATGTGTTTAAGGCGGAGTCTGTAGTTTGGACAGAGTGCGACAGTTTAGGTGCGGCAGTAACCCCACTGACAGTCTGGAATATCAACACCCAGGTCACACTGCCACTACACACGTGCCCTGGGCTTAACAATGGCTGCCATAGTCTGTATTTAAAGATACGTAATCAATCTCTTAGGTGAGGGTGATGTCAAGAAAGAGTTCAATGCATGGCAGTGGTAGGCTCCTGGTAGAAAGTGGGGTGCACCTGTCTGCACGAGCTGCACAGCCAATAATAGAGAAAGACTTCTAGGGGTGCACAGTCAACTGCTGACAGTAGGTTCCACAGTTCAACAAATAATGCAGTTGGGTAGATGTCCCCCAGTGCCATCAGCTGCATACAATTTAACGTCTGGCAGGACCGTTCCGCTAAAGTTGACGGTAAGGTTGGATTTCGTGCCAGTGCCAGCGTGTAAAGAATAGGTAGGTGGGCTCTGCTTCGAAGCCCAGTTCAGGACCATACTGTGGATCCACTGTGACGATTCTGCCTCTGGGTGGTATCAGTGCTGTGGAAATAGCAGTTTTCAGTGGGCAGGGGACAATGTTATCTAGCTCAACAGTCACATGGGGCTCAAAGAGCTCCGGGCAAAACCATTGGTGTGCAAATTGTGCCTGTGCACAATAATAATAGAGTTCCATGTCAGGGCCACATAGGCCTCCCTGTTCTAGGGGCAGGATCAGCACCTCCCACTCTAATCACGGATGTCTACCTCCCCAGGCAAGTGCTATCAGCAGGGATTGCAGATGTTTAAAGAAAACCCTTGTTAACGGCATAGGAAGTTTACGAAGAGATATAAAAACTGATGGAGGATCACCATTTTGGCAATCCCTATTCTCCCAGTTCTGGTCAGGTTAAGTCCGGTCCAGCATGGAATTCGCTCCATCATCCATTCAACACCCTGACCATAATTCTTCTGTCACAATTCTCCCATGTCTCTACTGATCCATATAACCAGGTATTTGACTGCAGAGTCATCCCACCTCGGGGGGAAGTCTGTTTTGAACTGCAATGTAGCCAGTGTTAATTGGAAAACTACAGACTTGCCCTGTTAATATTGATCTAGGCCAGCCTGCTAAATCTGAGAAATTCACGCAGAAAAGATGCCAGATTAACCTCAGGCTCTCGCAAATAGACTGTGACATCATCAGCATACATCTATACCTTGTGTTGGGAAACATAGTCCGCACTCTGTGTGTTGTTGCTGAAGACGGGCTGCTAAGGGCTACATGGTGATTGCAAATAACATCGGGGATAGCACTCCTGCTAATCGGGAAGGCAGGCAAAATCACACCATTTGTTCAGGCATGCCCATTTGGCTGGGCATAAAGTAGTCCGATCCACTGGATGTAGTCAGGGCTAAGGTCAAAGTGCCTAAGTATCATCAAGGAAAACATCCACTGCCTGAAGTTTGGGGGACAGAGGATGGAATATTGCCAACAGGGAGCACAGGTTAAATGCGGCGGATCTACCAGGTACGAACCCGGACTGGTCCAGCCGGATGATATTTGGAAAGAGAGGAAGCAATCCATCAGTGATAAGTCTGGCCAGAATTGTATTGTCTATGTTAATCATCGACAGTGGTCTATCTGATTCACAGTGTTTGTCAGGTTTGAGCACCGTAACCAGAAGCACTTCTCTAAGTAGCCCTGACCTCCTCAAACAAGGATTGCAGGTGTGGGACTAAAGGTTCAGAATATTCTTTGTAGAACTGGACTGTGTGGTTGTCCAGGCCCAGAGTCTTTCCTTTAGGAAAGATCCGGATTGCACGTACAATGTTCTCTACGTCAACCGGCACATCCAGATGTTGTCTTTCAGTATTGTCCAACCACAACAGCTGGATAGAATCAAAGTAGTCCATCGCCATGCTAGGGGCGACCGTTAAAATGGATTTGTACAGTACGGAATAATATTGCATCATCACCTGCATGATGCCTATGGCAGTATGGCAGCACCGTCCCTCGTCATTCAGGAGTTCAATAATGTAGAGGCCACTTAGTTTGTTTTTGAGTGTGGATGCAAGGGTTTTGCCAGCTCTATCGATCTCCCTGTATGTCTTGCAATGGCCTCTTTATGCAAGTATTGAGTTTCCCTCTCAGCCTCTTCCTGATATTCAGATAGTTTCCGGAGCAAGTACCCATGCATCATTAGTGATGAAGTAGAGGGTCTCCAAGTCCCCCCAACTCTCGCTCCAGGCCCTCAAATCTCTCAGTACGTCCAGCTACTTTGACATGCAGGCTCTGCAAACATAGGGGCCTATTAGGATGGCTGGCGGAGACACGACCGCGGTGCCGGTGGTGGCGGTAACACCCATTTACCGCACGCCGCCAGCGGTCTCCACGCCCGCCATATTAGGATGGCCACACATTGCACATTTCCCGCCCGCTGCGGTGCGACGCCGACCGCCATCAAAGTGCGCCCGCCACCGCGGCGGAGTGAGCCAATCACCACACACCACCGTGCGGAATGACGTCCTGTACGCCGAAGATATCACGATGCCGGAAACAGGGCAGCGCACCGCGACGGAGAAACCGTACAGCGAAAGACGACAGAGACATCACAGCGGAGACAGAAAAGAAACACCCGGAACACACCTCGATGGATCCTGCCCTACACGCCTTCCCGGTGCTGTACATGATACACCACCTGCAAGTTATCCACCGCCGCGGACGCCTCCGCAGGTACGTACAGACACAACAGTGCAAGTAACACAATACACAGCTCCAGGGTGGAAAAACATCGCATGGGAACACCACACACCCCTGTGGGGACAGGCACACAGCCATCACTGCACACACACATGTCCCACCTTTGACAAAAACATCTCGCCACATACTGCCCACCCATGTACCGCATTCATGAACAAATGTCCCGGTTACGTCACCGCCGCGGTCAGTGTGCATGAAACCATGCACACAACGCAGAGCACAGGGCCAGCGCATGCCAAGGGCACCGTACAAATCGCACAGAGCCACAACTCCATCCACAACACACCAGCTACCTTCCTGAAGGGACACAACATGTGCCTCACAAGTGCCACTCCTGCACAAAAACCACACAACTACAGCCACACCATGCCCCATGTCCCAGCAACTGCATATACAGCCACAGCAGGACCATTTGCAAAGGAACACATAGCACAGAAGCCCAGGCCCCAGCCAACACACAAACACCACAACAACATCACACACAAGCCAAGAACACTGAGGCCAGGCACAAAATGTACACACACACAGATGAGGACCAAACACTCCACTGCACACACTACCTGACAAGTCACACACACACACACACCACCCTGACTCACAGCTACATACACACACCACATGCCAGCAGTAATGGAGTTCAACATATAGGAAAGCCAAAGTGAGGTGCCCACAAATGGAAGGGCAGTGACATAACCATCAAGCATGTGTGATGCACATGCAAGACAAGACACATGTGAGAACACACACAGCCCATCACAGCACACATGGCTGACACAGTCAGTCAACACAAACCACGGTCACCCCAATGCAACAACTCCTGGAGACAGCAAGGACACCCATGTATAGCCACAGGGATGTAAGGAAGGCCCTGAACTCAAACACTGACCAGCCACACATAGGCATCCAAATACTGGACAAGACAATGTCTGCTGCACAACACACAGTGACACACTACATGACAGCCAAGTACAAGTAGGATATGTCACACATACCTCCTCCCACAACAGCAACACACAATACTGCCATGTGCACAAAACACAACCACAGGGCTAAACAAGTACACATACAGGCACACCACTCCAGGGTCACACATGGCAGTAGTTGACAATGCAGGTGCACACACATCCACAGTCACAACCAAGTCACCCCCTTCACACCATACACTTCTCCACCACCCAAGTGCACACATTGGAAGTAAGCCATGGGACCTGGATAACTCATCACCACAAGATGTCCATACACCGACACTGATTGGCACACAGAAAGGAAGCTCACACAGACCACATGACCCTGGCCTGCCTGCCTGTAAGCCTGTGCCCAAACTCCCACCCTGTGCTGCCATTGCCCACAAACCTGACATGTGTCCACCATAGATAACATGAGCCAAGAAGGAAGATGACAACAAGATTTCATTGCCAACCACCTGCACTGCACCCATAAGTATCACAGTCATGTAGAAATGAAGTGCCTCCCACCCCTGCAAAAAAAATGGAATGTGAGACAACCCATTGGCAATGTTGAAGTGGCATACTGAGCCTGTGACACAGTAAACCATGCACACACAGAAACAACTTTATTCAGGAAGGACACTGACACAACTCACTGCAGGACCAACTGTGTTTATTCACAATTTGCATAAAGAGACAACAAATTTGGGCAACAGCAAAGCCAGTGGGCATTTCAATATGCACAGTATTTACATGAAAAGCTGCACAGGCAGGGGGCAAACAGCAGTGAAACACAAGGCAAGTACAATGTGCAGAGTAGTTCCATCAGAAGCTGCACAGGCAAGGGGCAACCAGCAGTGAACAACAAGGCCAGTGGCCAGTCCAAAGTGCAGGTGAGGTACATGAGATGCTGCACAGGCAAGGGGCACACAGCAGTGAACGACAAGGCCAGTGGGCAGGACAAAGTGCAGAGTGAGTCCATGAGAAGCTGCACAGGCAAGGGGCAAACAGCAGTGAAACACAAGGCAAGTACAATGTGCAGAGTAGTTCCATCAGAAGCTGCACAGGCAAGGGGCAGCCAGCAGTGAACAGCAAGGCCAGTGGCCAGTCCAATGTGCAGGTGAGGTACATGAGATGCTGCACAGGCAAGGGGCAACCAGCAGTGAACAACAAGGCCAGTGGCCAGTCCAAAGTGCAGGTGAGGTACATGAGATGCTGCACAGGCAAGGGGCAACCAGCAGTGAACAGCAAGGCCAGTGGCCAGTCCAATGTGCAGGTGAGGTACATGAGATAATGCACAGGCAAGGGGCAAACAGCAGTGAAACACAAGGCAAGTACAATGTGCAGAGTAGTTCCATCAGAAGCTGCACAGGCAAGGGGCAAACAGCAGTGAACAGCAAGGCCAGTGACCAGTCCAATGTGCATGTGAGGTACATGAGATGCTGCACAGGCAAGGGGCAAACAGCAGTGAACAAAAAGGCAAAGACATTGTGCAGAGTAGTGACATAAGAAGCTACACAGGGAATGTATGCAACTCTACCATGCCATTCCCAGCAACAGAGTAATGGGCGTGACAGTGGGCATCACACGCACCCCTGTGGACAGACAGGTGTGTGAGGGTGACCACCACTCAGATGGGTCTGTCTGTTGGACTTGGAGCTGACTGTGTGTTGGGGTCAGTTGGAGGACTGCCCTGGGCAGTGGGAGTAACAACTGTGGAAGAGCCAACTGTGTATGTGGTAGCTGGGGGGCTGCTTGGACCAGGTGGGGTGGTGGCCCGGGGAGGTGGACTCATGCCCTGGTGAGACACAGTGTGTGCCGGAGATTGTGGAGGGGTGCCTCTCCACTTCTTGGGGATCCTGAAAGGCTTCCCTATCTGGGGATTGAGGGGAACTGGGGCAGACACAACAGGTGACCCCAACACCAAAGCTGATTCTGGTGTGGATGGTGACCCTCCCTCTGGGGACATGCTGGATCCCGCTGTGCGCGTGCCTGGTGTTTGCCGCCGCCCTGCCTCCCTCTGTCCACCAGCTTTGCCCCCTACAGTGTCCTCCTGTGCTGGCTTCACAGGGCTTGGGATGGGAGTGGAGGTCAAGGATGGATTATCCATGGGGCCCTCATCCTGTGTAATGTTTGCAGGCAACACCTTCTCAGTGGGTGTGGAAACTGTCTTTTTGCCTCTGCGAGACGTCTTTGGGACAGGGGAGTCTTTGGCAGGGGAGGAAGGTGAGGCCTGTGACACTGATGCTTTTTTCTTTGCTTTGTGGCCCTTGCTGTCACCTGATGGGCTTTTCTCTCTGCGCCCTGGGGTGGCCTTACTCTTATGTGGGGATGGTGTCTGCGCCCTAGTACGCTTGGGCTGCTGCTGCTCCTGTGTGCTGCGGGTTCTGTATCGGGACTTTGGGGTCCGTTGAGCATTGTCACTGTCGTCAGAGGTGCACAGTGACACGGGGCCAGACCGAGTGCTGGGAGCCGCTCCCTGACTATGTGCCTGTTGCAGGGCTGCTGTCATAGTTGATGACAAGGACTGCACAGTCCGGTGTAGCCCACCTACGTCTGAATGTAAGCCCTCCATGAAAGCTATAACCTGCCCCAACTTTTTGTCGTGCTCTTGGAAGGCATTGAGAAGTGCTGTCTGCCCCACACACAGCTGGCGCAATAGCTCGACTGCTTCTGCACTGAGGGCAGCAGGGCTGACATGGGCTGGGGCAGCTGTGCCTGGGGTGAAGGTGACTCTTCCCTTCCTACTCGTGCAGACACGGGCAGCACCAGTGGAGGTTGAAGGGAGGCTGGGCACTGGACGCTGTGTGGCGGAAGAGGAGGCCGAGTCCCCGTTCCCTGTATCCCCCAACATGGATGTGTCACCGCTGGCGTCAGATGAGGTAGAGCTTTGTGTCTCCGGCTGTGAATCCTCTAGCAGACTCCTGTCCCCCTCCTCAGCGCTGGTCACATCTGTGTCAGTCTGCTCCGGTGCGACTGTTGCACTGGAAGCCTCACCACTGGTGTCCGTCCCCTCTCCCTCTGCACATACGGGAGCTGCTGCATAGGAGAGAGAAGTACTGTGAGATGAGTGGCATCAACAGAACTAACACGTGCCAATACATCTGCATCCTAGAAAGAGGTGTGCAGCACATTGCATGCCACCCTGTGCACACATATATCTTGCCACCCAAAATCTCAACACAACGGTGCATGTCCGCCACACATCCTGCCATAAGTGCCCCAGGTGACTCACACAGCACACCATCCTGCAGTTGGCTCACATCAGACACAGCCCCAAAATGGCCTGTGCACACACACTGTCCCGATGTTGGCAAGGATGAACACCACAACATGGTGCACATCACCTACATGTGTGGAGCAGTAGGGGACCACACAGACTACAACATACCAGCCCACAATGACCCTGCACACATGCCATCCACCATATCGAGTCCATGGGCACATCTACTGTTGCACATTGGCCTCAGATGTCTGACTGGCAGACATCTGAGGTCTGGAATTGCACGCATTCATTGAAACGCATTCACAGTTGGCACACTGGCATTCCCATCCATCTGAATTCACACACTACCCCACAGCAGAAGGTACCTGAAGGCCACAACTCCAAATGTAAGAGAGATGCACAGTGCTAAAACTCACTTCATGAAGCACCGTTTGGGAAAAAGCATGGCACATACACCCAGCACAGAGGCCACTCCCAAAACATTGCACCACACAACCAACGTCACACAGCTGACAATTTTCACACTCTGTAGACACATGCACCCACTCCCAGCCAAAGGCAGCCTGCAACACATACTCACCCCTGGCTCGCTGCTGATGCTCCTTCAGTTGTCTGTCCAGCTCAGGTTGTGTGACAGCCAGGATGCAGGTCATTAGTGGTGTCATGCTGCGTCTAGCCAACCTGCCAGTCCGAGGGAGCAGCCCCAGCGTCATCTCGGCCACGTTCTTGCTCAGCCGGCAGATGTCGTCCCACCTTTTATGACAGTGGGTGCGCCTTCGGTTTGACACACCCAGATCCCGGACTCTGGAGGCAATGGCCCTCCACACGGCTTTACGCTGGTGGACCTTCAGAAGCAGGCAATGGGAGACAAGAGGGGTGAGGTTCCAGTGACACAATGCACAATGACAACACAACGAAAATGCAGTAGCACGACAGTGACTCATCCAAAACTCCAGCTACAACTGTCACATAGCCAACAATTGCTGTGAACATGGTGCAATGTCATTGGTTAATCAGACGTACAGGCATGCATCTTCGATGTTGGACACAGTACCTCCACATCCCATTCACATGCAGGATACCAACACAGCAAGCAACGTGTAGTCTGGCTGCAGCTACTGTCTGCAGTTACCTACAACTACACATAGAGAAGATAGCAAAACATGTGTCTTGTTGTTGGACTCACTGTGTCCAACACTGCGCATTCCTAAGTGTCCTAGCCCTGTGAAAGCCTCACTGTGTCCTGGAACTCACATAGAGTGACAACAACTGTCATACACACACCCTTCTCCCACGCCTGCTCCTGTGCAATCTACATGGCAGAGATGGGACTTAGATGAAGAGGCGTGACCCAAACACACATGGAACACACTGTACATGCAGTGATGTGGACATGTGGCATTCGGCGGGGACTGTGCAGGGCAGGTGGACTGACACTGAGTGGGTTAATTTGGAGCAACACAGCCATTCACACAAACGATAACTGGCCAGACTCCTGCATCCCCAAAATGCAGCTGCACTGTATGGCTGACACTACAGGACATGTCCCTCTACTCAGGATAGGCATGCAGGGTAACGTGTGAAAGAGCCCACCAAGCCCTTCCCGCTGTAGTAAACATGATAGGCAGTGCATGTCAGAGCCCCACAACCACTGACACATACCGAAGCACCTCCACCCCACTTGTGCACACTCTGCACTCTCACTCACAGTCTGGGAGACTTACCACGACATTAGGGCTGCCATAAAGCCTTGGGTACTGTGCAAGCACCCCGTCTACCAGGACCCCAAGCTCCTCACTGGTGAAGGGACTGGCATGGATCTTCTGAGTCCTCGACATCACAATGGACATGTGGCAGCAGCAGCACGTTGAGGGTGGCAGCCAGCAGTCCCTTGAGGCAGCAGGTGGAGGGTGGCAGCCAGCAGTCCCTCGAGGCAGCAGCAGCAGGTGGAGGGTGGCAGCCAGCAGTCCCTTGAGGCAGCAGGTGGAGGGTGGCAGCCAGCAGTCCCTTGAGGCAGCAGCAGCAGGTGGAGTGTGGCAGCCAGCAGTCCCTTGAGGCAGCAGCAGCAGGTGCAGGGTGGCAGCCAGCAGTCCCTTGAGGCAGCAGCAGCAGGTGGAGGGTTGTCAGTCAGCAGTCCCTGGTAGCTGTGGGAATGTGGTGCTCCCTCCCACACATATATAGGCCCCTGGGGCTGTGTCAGTGGTCCCAGGGTGCTGCTATTGGTGTACCAGGTCTGCCTCATTCAAATACATCCAATGTCCGCCTCCGCGGTGGCGGTGCACGCCTACCGCGATTTTCAAACTCGCATCAGGCTACCGCGAGGCTGCTTCCCATTGGCTGCAAGGGCATGGTCCATGCCGGTGACACACCGAAGGGTCCATGTGCGCGCTACCGCGGTGGTGCATCTTTTGAATGCCTCCAGTGACCGCCTCCGCGGGGGTGGTGCACGCCTACCGTGATTTTCAAACTCGCATCAGGCTACCGCGAGGCTGCTTCCCATTGGCTGCAAGGGCATGGTCCATGCCGGTGACACACCTCAGGGGCCAGGCGGTAGGCACCGCCATATGTCTGCCAGACAGTGCCTGGAGTGACCGTGATTTGGGTAGCGGTGCATGGTGACCGCCATTGTCACATACATATCTGGCGGTGTCACCCGCGATCGTGCCTGGGTTATGGGCGGTGCCACCCCTCAGTTGTCAAGCGGTAGGCACCGCCATATGTCTGCCAGACAGTGCCTGGAGTGAGCGTTAATGGAGTTGTGGAGTAGCTGTGCTGCACCTAACCTGTCCTCCAGCTCTCTGCATGTACAGTGCCCAGTGTCTCAACAATTGAAGGGTCCTCATGAGGGCAAATGCACAGAAGGGACATGTCACTCCACGTCACCAACACATACCATATATGTGTCGCCAGTACATTGCATGGGCACATACACTCGCACATGTCACATGTGCTGTGTAATGACATGTAGACTGTCCAGTTAATGTGTTGCATAGCATATGTAGATAATGGTCAATGTCTGTGTGTGCAATGTAACGCACACTGTCGTCTCATTTTCTGAGCTAGGGGCATCAGCAACTGGCACATTGTCCAATGCACATGCACACACGTGTCCCCCACGCTCAGCCGGTGGTCAGTGTGTAGTTGAAGTGTACCATGTGCAACCTGTTTTGGTAGGTGTATCAGGGCCAGCAACATGGTGTTTTTGGGTAGTATTGCAATTAGTAACATATGCTGGGGGTCATACTCACAGGTATGCACACATATCTGTTAGTATATCACACTGTGCATGCGAATGAGCCGGAGGGGTACACAGATAATTGCTGCTGGTAAGAGGACAGGTGTACGAGTAGTGTGCCTGATGTGTACCTACTTGTGAAGTGCCCTGTCGCTTAATGGTGCATGTTGTAAGACTTGGGAATGTGTCTGTTGAAAAAATTGATGTGATGCACATTTCATGGTCTTCTGCATTGACATCTGTGCACTGTGATCTGTCCTAGGAGGAGGAGGCCCAATATCCATCGTCCGTTCACAGTCCTGGCAGACATGGAGAATGAGGATATAATCCGCAAATTCAGGCTGGACCGACAAACCCTGCAGAACCTATGTGCCATGTTGGAGCCCCACCTGCAGCCACGTCGGACATATCCAACAGCTTTCACCGCAACATCTAAGGTGATGGCATGCCTGCATTTCTTTGCAACAGGCTCATTCCAGCACACGGTCGCAAGTGCAGGCGGGATGTCACAGCCGATGTTCAGCATGGTGCTGAGGGATGTCCTGTCGGCCATGATGCTGTACAAAGACAGATATATCCATTTTCCTAGGGGGCCTGAGTTGGTGGCTGTGAAGGGCGATTTCTATGCCCTAGGACATATCCCCCATGTCATTGGTGCAATTGATTGCACACATGTTGGGCTTGTGCCACCACAGGCACGTGAACAGGTTTACCGCAATAGGAAGCATTCACACTTGGTAAATGTTCAAGTGGTGTGCCTGGCGGACATGATCATCTCACACGTGTGTGCCAAGTTTCCCGGCTCAGCCCATGATGCCCACATCTTGCGCAGCAGCATCGTTCCTCAGCTGATGGCCAATCTGCTTCCTGAGCGTGCATGGCTTGTGGGTGAGTATGCATAGTGGATTAGAGTGGTGTGTGTGTGACATGCTGTTGTGTTGCATTTTGGGACTGCAAGGTTAATCTGTGTCTCTCACACCCAGGTGACTCGGCATATCCGAACCGCCCGTGGTTGCTGAGCCCATTGCGGAATCCCGTCACGCCAGCTGATGTGCGATACAATGATGCCCATGGGAGGACACGGCGTGTGATAGAACGGACATTTGGTCTCCTAAAATCAAGATTTCGGTGCCTGGTCCATACTGGAGGTGCCCTTATGTACTCGCCAGGGAAGGTGTGTCAGATAGTGGTGGCATGCTGCATGCTCCACAACCTGGCCATTCGCAAGGCAATACCCCTGATCCTGGATGATGATGATGAGCAGCCAAGGCCGCCGCCTGCAAATCAACTCGGATCCAGTGACGAGGGCAGTGGAGAGGAGGAAGGGGTCGACATGCGTCGACAGCTCATCACCCGCTACTTCACTTGAAGGTGAGTGACGATGTAGAAGGGACAAAATGGTCTGATGGTGTTGCTGTTGCTGTGTGGGTGTATGTGAGCTTGCTGACTGCAGCTTGGTGTTGACTCATTGCTGCCTGCCAATGTATGTGTGATTGGTTAGTGTGATACAGAATGTCTCTATGGTGACTGTTGCTCTGTGTAAAGTTTGTAGATCTGAGTACCTTGTTGACAAGTGTTGTGTGATGTGTGCAATGCCACACCCATACAAGTGACTCTTGTTCTGCGGTTTTCCCTAGGTCCCTTCAGCATCTCACTTGTTACCTACATTCCATTCCCCTGGACCATGTCCTACACGGTGAAGGTTGCACATCCTGTATTAAAGACGGAGCAGACACAACAACATGTGTGTAAGGTGTATTTATTTACAACTGTGACATGCGAGGGTGGAGAAGATGTGAAGGGGGGATTGAAGAAGTGAGCTGACAGTCATGGTAGATGAGATACTTGAGTAGTCCCCACAATGATGTGGAGACCCAGTCCAACAGATAGATGCCATTCACATGGCAGTGTGGTGAAGGATAGTCCAAAAGGTCAATGCAGTGGTGCAGTGGTCTGCCATCATGGCTGGCTCGGGGACTAGCGTTTGGCAGGTGCTTTGGCACGTGAGTCCCCCTGGCCTTTCCTTGGACGGCCCCTCTTGCGCTTGACTGGAGGGGCCACTGCTGCAGGGACAGTGGTGTCTGAGGACTCACCCCCCTCTGTGGATGCAGGGGAGGATGATGAAGTGTCATCCTGCTGCCCAACAGGGGGAGGCGGAGGGGTAGAATGTTGCGCTTGCCTGTCCCTCAGAACCGCCACTAGCTGCCCCAAGAGGTCCACAATCTGTCCCATGCGTGTGTCCATGGACCTCAGCAGCAGGAGGTGCTCCTGAGATTCTTCCTCTAACCGGCCCATTCGTCCCTGGGCCTGTTGGTAGGCCCCAAGGACTCTGTCGATGTGGCCCAGGACTTCCGTCCCAGGATCAGTCCCCCTCTGCATGACCCTGTCCCGACCAGCTGCACTGCTGCCACGGTCCTGTCCGGTCCTCACATTGGCCCGCTGCATCCTCTCCCTGGCCTCTGCAGTCGATGTGGTGGGCTGCTCAACCCCTGGGGCAGGGAGGGTGTTGCGGACAGCTGTGGTGGTGGTGGTGGTGGTGGTGGTAGTGGTTGACACACAGGCCGTGACAGCAGCTGTCAGAGGATGGTCAGGGGCTGCAGCTGATGTGGTTGGGGGGACAATGGGTGCCTGGGACTGGTTGCGGCCTGCCACACCAGATGGGCCAGCGTGGAGCTCCTCATCCAAGGAATCCAGGGAGTCCTCATCCAGTTGTCTCTGTTCCAGGGGGGGGACTTGCTCTGCAGGGTGGTATCATCCTCTGCAGTGAGTTCTTGGTCACCTGTGGGTCAGATGAGAAATGGTCATTGTGTTGCACCCATCAAAGTTTGTGTTAGCAGTGTTACATCAACTGTTTGTACATCCAGCAGTTGTTCACTGTACAAATTTGCATTGACCGACATCCAGTGATGCATTACAAGCTGTTGTGGTACATGCATTACTTGTCCATATTGGGAGTTGTCAAGACATGACATGCACAATATAATTTTCTGACATTGACAGTCTCATGTTAGCATCCTGTTATTGATCAATCATATGTCATCCATTTACGCGTATGTGTCACATGTTGAGCCCTTGCAGCGGTTTACTCTGCACAGTGAGTGACCATTGTAGTTTCATGCATACCTTTTCAATGTGGTGTAGATATCTGTATTTGCAATTCCAGACATGCTTAAGTTTGCTTTAATTAGATCCTACGTGGTCTGGACCACTGCTACTGTCAGATGGCATGTAGTGGTGTGCATGGTTGTGCTCGGAGTTCCATCAACATGTGTTTCAGTTCAGTCATTCACACTTTGGTTGCTGTCACAGTTTCATTTTCTTAGGTGTGTGCACACTATAGTTGCCAATACTATCTGGGTGTGCAGTTGTGCATTGAGAGGCCTGGTGTCCTATGCCAACATGTTTTTTTAAATGCATATATGGCTGCATGTTGTGGCTGTTGATATGTTGTGTTTGCTGTGTTTTCCTTGTATTTGAGAGACCTCCCTGTGTGTGTATGATGAGGGCTTCCATCTTGGTCCAGTGTGGGACAAGTCAGCATGATATGTCCACATGCCAGTTCTTTTGAAGTGTACATTGCAATGACTGACACATGCATGTTGGTGCCAGGAAGTAATGGGTCTTGTGTGCTGGCGGTCAGGTGGGCCCGTGTGAGTTGTTGTGCAAGCTTACCAGCCCCACACACCCCGACCTGTGAGATGCGGTTACCTACCTGTGAGTTGGGTGGGTAGCATACATTGCCTGCCACATGCTTCTTATTGGGGGTGTAGTGTCCCATCCTCCATAGTGGTGGAACAGCATGCATGTTGCATTTTGTGGGACGGATAGCCAAACACACTACACCGTCTCACTGTGTAGATGGCTAACTACCGTTTGAGGTGAAGGTGAGCAATGACATGGCTATGTGACTTCGTAGAAATCTTTGGATGGAATGTGCGTGTGGTGAGCATGATGTGTGTGTGGCTTTTTGTACCCATTGATTTCAGATTACATTTGGTCATGTGGTATAGCCCACCATCACTGTTGTCCCAGCTATCTGGCTGTGGGGTTCACTCCCCCGACATTTGAAGGCACAATAGGGCAAGGGGTATAGTCTCGTAGCACAGTGGTGACATACAGCAGGGTGAAGATCTCACCCAGCATACATTTCCACACTCTCATGGTTTCATGGTATTTGTGGACCTGAGAACATGAGCACAGTACTGGTGAAGCAGTTGTTTCAGGGCATCCATACACTGACATGTTGTGGTCAACAGTGGTGTGTGTGTGAGATGTACTCAGCCCTGTGCAGACAATGTGTGGTTTTGGGGCCAGACTATACCAGCACTGTTCAGACAGACAGTGTGAGATGTGAACGTGGTCAATGCATACACACATTGGTGGTCCAAACAAGACACCTTTGACAATTTAATTCAGACAAGGTGCTGTTCTGCAATTCAGTGCAGCACTGTGGTAGCTGGGTGTGTTGCAGGACATTTGGGATGTGCTTAGTTTAGAATTGTGAGTCCCAGCTGCAGTGTAGTTTTTGGGTGCACTGCACTTCCACTGTTTACATTGCAACACTGTGGTATGACATGGGTGATTTGCACTTTGCCATACAAACGGCCAGACACTGCTGCAGGGCAGCATGATCGTTGTTAGTGTTGCAGTGTGTGATGCCTGGCACAGTGTACACAATGTGGGTCAATTTTGAACAGAGACTTGTGCATGGTGACTACAACACAACTGTTTTGCATTATTTGTGTTGGTGACTGTGGACTAAGTGGCATGGTGTCATGTGTGGCTGCACAGACGTCACATGCCTATGAGTGGGACTAGTGCTCCATCCTGCTCAGCTGTGGGACAAGGGGGCCAGGTGGGAGTTGTAGTGCAGGCCTCCCAAACACCCACCCACCTCCCTGTAAAGATGGCTACCTACCTGATAGGTGAGGGTGAAGCACACAATGGCTGAGGCATGCTTCTGGGTGGGGGCAGTGCTCCATCCTGCTCAGCTGAGGGCCAAGGGGGCCTGGTGGGAGTTGAAGTGCAGGCCTCCCAAACACCCACCCACCTCCCTGTAAAGATGGCTACCTACCTGTTAGGTGAGGGCGTAGCACACAATGGCTGAGGCATGCTTCTGGGTGGGGGCAGTGCTCCATCCTGCTCAGCTGTGGGACAAGGGGGCCTGGTGGGAGTTGTAGTGCAGGCCTCCCAAACACCCACCCACCTCCCTGTAAAGATGGCTACCTACCTGTTAGGTGAGGGTGTAGCACACAATGGCTGAGGCATGCTTCTGGGTGGGGGCAGTGCTCCATCCTGCTCAGCTGTGGGACAAGGGGGCCTGGTGGGAGTTGTAGTGCTGGCAGCATGTACACATGTACCCATGGTGATGTTGCTAACTACCTTTGGGGGGCTTCAGGGGAGTGTCTGTTGTATCTGTGAGAGATGTGTTGGGGGAGTGTTGTGCACATGAATGAATTTGAACCTAGGAGGTATTATTTTGTAATAGTGCAAGACAGTACATTTGTGTGATGTTAGGCATTTGTTTGTACTTACCAGCCTCCACTCCCCGGGTATTCCTGAGAGACTCTCTGGATGTAGAATGCCAAGCACCTTCTCCTCCCATTCAGTGAATGTTTTGAGTGGAACGGGAGGGCCACTGCCTGTCCTGTGAGCCAGCTCATGGTTCTTGGCTCTCTTCTTTTTGACCACTGCCTTCAGATCGTGCCACCTCTTCACGATTTCATCTCTATTGCGTGGCACGGTCCCTACTGCATTGACCTTCTCTACTATCCTTCTCCACATTTGCATCCTTGTTGCTAGTGGTGGCTGTTGGACCTGGTTACCAAACAATTGTGGTTCTACCCTGATTATCTCATCGACCATGACCCTCAACTCACTCTCACTGAATTTGGGCATTCTCTGTGGTGACATGGTGTGTGATGTGTCAAGGTGTTTAGTGTGCAGGTTTGGAAGTGGTAATGGTGGTTGTGATGTGTATGGTGTGTGCTGTGCAAAGGTGTTAGAGGTGCAGGTGTGGAAGTGGTGGTGGTGGTGGTGATGTGTGTGTGTTGTGCAGATTTGCCTCTCCTGTCATCTGTGGTGGATGTCCCCTCAGTTGTGGAGTTTTGCAAAGGATTGTGGTATGTTGGGGGCTGGATTTATACTGGTGTCTGTGGGTGTGTCAGGATGGGGTATTGGTAGCAGGTGAGGTATGTGTGTGAACCTGGGATTTGTAGTTTTGGAGTTTACCATGGGGGTGTGTCTTTGGGCTGTGTTAGCTATTTTTGGGTGCATGCCTTGTTTGGTTGGTGCACTTTGTGGCCATGTTGTGTGTTTTTCTAGCGACCGCCATTTTTTTAACGGAGCGTCCGCAGTGGTGGCTCGGCTACGGCGCTTCCGCCGTCTCACTGATTCTTCGATGTTGTCGACCGCGGCGGTCGGAAACAGCGCACTGCACCGCGGGGATGTCGGGAATATCATAATTTCGATGGCGGTGTCTCCGCTGTGGTTGCGGTCGTTTGGGCTGTTTCCGCTGCGAAACCGACCGCCGCGGACGGGTTTGGGCCTTCTCCGCAGGCGAACGGCGGTTTCTCGGGTCTCCATTCCGCCGCGGTTGGATTTTTACCGCCGAGGATCCTAATCTAGCCGTCGGTTTTCCCGCGGTAGCGGCGGGCGGTGTTTTCCCGCTACCATGGCGGTCGGTTGTTTTTCCGTCCGCCATCGTAATGACCTCCATAGTGCTTAAAGACCTCCAATAGCAAACAGCAGAAAACTCCATTATGTCAGCTTTAATTTCTGATTGGAAAATGGAGTGTCTGAGTGAATTTAGAGAAGGCTTACCAGCCCACTTCTCTAGAGTCTCTGAGAGCATTCAAGTGAAGGCATACCCACCCACTTCTGCCAGATCTAGTTCTAACACTATTTGTGCATGGACCAAGACCGTGCAAGGCATATAGTCCACTCCCTTGACCCAGGCAGCAGCATCCTTTGAGACTAACCGATAGTCAATGAGTAATCATGCATTGTGGGAGGTTATGATGCATGTGCCCACAGTCTTCTCACCATGCATTTCATTCCAGGTGTCAAGTAGTTGATGATCAGTCATAATAGTGTAAAATTGTGCAGCCGCATGAGGGTGTGGACTATGCCCCATCTGAGATTTATCCAGTGCAGGATCCAGTACCACATTAAAGTCTGTCCCTCATATGATCATGGAGCATCCCATGCTCAAAATCTTGTGCCATACCGAGAGAAAGTCAGTGTTGGGGCCATAGATACAGACTAGTGTGACTTTCCTACCCTCCAGAATGCCATGCAGGATGTGATATTGTCCCTCATGCTTAGCTATTTCTCTGAGAGTACACCACCATATCCCTTTCCTAAAGACAATCGCAAATCCTTTGGTGCAGGTGGAGTATGTGGCACTGCACCTCACCAATCCAGCCAGCTCATTGCCAGGCACAGTATTGCTCCAAAAGGTGGAGCTCTTGGAGGAAGCCAACATCAAACTTATGTTACTTGAAGTGGGCAAAGGTCTGCCTGAACTTGTGTGGGTCTCCTATGCCCTAGACATTCCACAACATTAACATGGTCTAGTCATCCTCACACTCATGGTTAAGGGGGCCATGCATCCCATATAAGGAGTAGTTGATACCAATCACGCATTTCCCACCACGTGTTTAAGGCCATACCAGCACTGCTCAGCACAGCAAGTACATCTGTTCCAGACTGGAAGATGTACAGTGACATTAGCAGCAATAACAAAACTCCTCCCACTTTAACTCCCCCAACACGTTGAAATGACTCCCCACCCCATAAACCCAAGTAAAGAAATCAAAGTTAGCCCACAAGAGAACCAGTGGAGGCATTATGGGAACCATCCCGGAGGAGCTCAGAGAATCAGACAAGTCTCCCTTCTCACATAGGGGATGGGTGGCCAGGACAGTCAGCCGCCACCAACATACAGATTTTCTGTCAGAAGGAGTACCCAGTGAGGGTGTGGGCAGGTCACTAATAGGTGTAAACGCTCTGCATATATAGCCCTACATGCCCAAAAAGGCATATTGCGGCAATGGCACTCCAGCTGGCACTGTCAGCAGTGTGGACGGAAAAAACGACAGAGCCAGGTCCAGATGTGAGATTAGATATGTTTAGTGGTCACAAAAAAGACCATGTCATTCGGGGACGCCAATCTTGAATGGATATCTGAAGATACAGGATTCAAGCAACACAGGCAGATAAAAGGTTATGCAAATAAACAGAAAAGTGAAGAAGTTGCAGCAACAGTCCGTTAATGTTAATCATTGTTACTAAGGTGGTTTCCATGTTCCTCCATATTCGCCCTACCTCTGGCAGTGTTTTTTTTATTTGCGTACGCTCACATTTTAGTGCCAGCTCGGGGTCAGTAAAGGAATATGTTTTACCCTGGGCAGTGACCTGCAACTGGGCCGGGTACATGAAGGTGTAGGATAATCATGCCTTAACAGATCCTTTGCAGGAAGAAAATCTCTGCGGACACTCTGAACAGGCAGCGTGAAGTCCGTTTATATGGAGAGTTTGTTACCCTGATGTTAGGTATCTCCCATTTCCCTTGCAGGATTGTGTCACGGTCCCTATTGTGGAGGAGGTGAGGTCTCCAGCAAGCCTAGGATCGTGATGTTGTTCCTCCTGGAGAAGGCCTGCAGGTCTTCATTTTTGGCCTTGATCACCTCCAACATTTTCCCAATCCACACAGCATTTGTTCATTGCGAATCGTACCATCACACTCGATATCAGACACCCTTTGTTCAACCTTATCAAGGTGGCCCTCGTGCTTATCGTTCATCCTATCTAGTCGCTTGACAAGAGTGTCAATTTTGACCAAGGCTTGGGGGTCAGGATATTGCTACCCTGCCCCTTTTCTTTTTTTTCATGTTTTTCTGGGGATTCAGCTAAAGCTGTGTCCCAAGATGGCTGCCAACACTTCCTGGTTGAAGTGTTGGCAGCCAATAAGAGCTGTGCAGATCTCTGCACAAGCTTGTTATTATTCACAATTAGCCACGATCTCAAATATACAAATTTGAATTTCCTTAAATTTCTCAACAATTACTGAATGGATTTACACCAAATAATTGAGAGCGTGATCTGCAAACAAAAATCTACCTTTCTGCCAAATTCGGTGTAATTCCATCCAGCGGTTCAGGCTGTAGTTGTGTCTAAAACTCTTAAGGGAAATAACATGGGAAACACACTTTTTTTGACCCCCATTTTTCTCAGTCCCCGCCTGATGAAACACCCCATAACTTTCCATGCGCTACAAAAATCACCAGCACATTTTATTTGGAAAATTTCGTGAAGTTTTGTCAAACGGCACCAAAGATATAGGCAAGTAAGAAAAATGGTCCTAACTATAACTATCCACTGGCGACCACTAGTAGGATATATATATATATATATATATATATATATATTCACTGAAAAAAACAAAGGTTAAAGTAATATTATAGTTCGGTGTAATAAAACTATGTGTTTTCGATTAAAAAACTTAGAAGTTCACTGAAAAAAAAACAGACTTTAAAGTAACGTTATAGTTAGGTGAATTTCTCAGTGACAACGTTAACATTTTGATCTAAAAAAACACAGAATTTCACCAGTTATAGTTAGCAGTACTAACTATAACTTGTGCCCCCAGCATGCACTGCCTATGACCTCACATATGACATCACTCATGACAATTTCTATGACATCATTTATGACACCACTGGGTCAAATGAAATTATTGATGACATCACACAACGCCCAGTTCACAGGCAGATTTTGGCCCGAGAACCCCATCTCCCGGGGCCCGGCCACATATAAAATGGGGAGGAAGAATAGAGCCCTCCTTCCCGGGCCGCTTTTGGCTCCAGAGACCCAATCCCCCAGGGCACAGCAAAGTACCCAAGGGGGAGGGGGCACATAGCCCACCTCCCTGGTCCATTTCTGGATCTGGGTACCTCATTCCCTGGGGCCCAACACCAATGTAAATGAGAGGGCCATGTGAACCCCTCCCCAGGCTGTATTTGGCCCCAGGGAGCCCATTCCCAGGGCCCGGCAGCTATTTAAATGGACAGGGGCGCATGCAGCCCTCTTTTGGCCATGCCAATTCTTGCCCAGGGGCCCTATCACCCAGGACCCAGCCAACAAAGGGCAGGTGCCCTGGTGTCTACCCAGTGCACCCACTATATACTGGTTGGGGGCCACGAGGGGAGCACCAAGGCCCCCATGAACCCAGCCTGCTCCCCGCATCCAAGGGACCTGGCATTGCTCCCACCCACAGGGAGCAGCTACAAATGCTGCTTCCTGCCGGCGGGAGCAATATTCAGATCTGTAAACAGATCTTAAGTCCGTGTAGCCTCCCTCCCCATAAAAAATATCGGCCAAGGTGCTGGGCTCCTTGGGGCCTCTAATGAGTCAGGGAGGGGGGTTTTTTGTCCTCCCAAATGAACTGTTTTGCGCCGAGTGGGTTGGCTCCCCAGGGCTTATAATGTAGAAATGCGGCCCGGCTGCCATTTTAGTTTTTGATCCAGTGAGAGTCTTGGGGGGATCTCTGCATTTTTTTCTGTTTTTTTTCTGGCCTGTGTGTTCCCGCTGGGTCCCCCCCTTGGGGCCTAGGGGTTAGGGTATCCTTATCCTGCCCCCATATATCTTTTTTTTTAACAACTTCAGGACAGGGGACTAAGTCCCTGAGTCCTGTTATGGCTGCCAGCAACATTTTTCTAACGTTGCTGGGAGCCAATCAGAGCACTTGCTCTTGCAGGAGTGAGACTCCTTTGGGAGCTAGATGGCCCAAGGGAAAATATAGCTCCCTGGGCCAATCAGAATTCTATATTTTTAAATTGGTGCACTTGCGAGAGTCGCAGTGACTCTCGTGAGCCCAACTGACACAATATACAATTATATTTTACCTTTAATATCTCAAAAACAACTGGACGGATTTACACCACATCACAAAAAGCACAATCTGCTGACCAAGATCTATCTTCCTGTCAAATTTGGTGCAATTCCGTTCAGCCGTTTTTGCTGTAGCTGTGTCTGAAGAAGTCTAAGGAAAATGCATGGAGATTTGATGGTTTGGGGCCCCTTTTTTTCCCAGCCCCAAAACTTTCCAGGAAGGAGCTGAGGTGGATGAAGGTTTTGTGAAGATTCATTAAACGGGGATACAGTTATGAGCAAACCAAAAAACGCTCCGAGGATGGAAAAGCAGACCTAATTATAACTATCTACTGGTGACCACCAGTAGGTAATATAAATATAGACATATATCTATATGTGTGTATATCTCTCTCTCTCAATATATATATATATATATATATATATATATATATATATTCACTGAAAAAACCATAGGTTTTAGGGACAGTTATAGTTACTTGGACATTGCACTCGTACAAAACCCGTGAAATTCCCCCGTTATAGTTAGTTCAGCTAACTATAACTCGCGCTCCCGCAATGCACTGCTGATGACGTCACATATTACATCACTCATGACATGGTCAGTGACATCACTGATGACATCACTGATGACATCTCAAATGACATCACTGATGACATCATCCAGTGACTGTGTGTTTCTGTAAAGTTTAAATATTTTTAAAATATATAGGAAAAGACGTATTGAAGAATGAGTGGGTGTCTAAGTGTCTGTATGGATGATTTAGTAGGTGCGTGACTGACTCTATAAGTGAGTGATTTAACGTATCTTACTGAATGCATGGGTTAGTGACTAAACTGGGTGTATGTCTGTATCCGTCTGTCTGTTGCTGTGTAAGTGGCTGCATGTGTTTGTGAATAGCTAAATGATTTTCTATATGAGTTATTGAATGCTTGTCTGAGTATCTGTATGGGTGCCTGAGTGTTTGTGTGGGAGGGGTGTGTGCAACTCTGTGCATAGATGTGTGAGTGGGTGATTCACTGGGTGGATGGTTTCAAGAGTGCATCTGTGATAGACTGTATGGGTGGGTAAGTGTGTGTAAGAGTGTGTTAGTGAGTGAATGTATGTCCCAGTGGTACATGTGTGAGTAACTACATATGTGAAAGGCAGTATATATGTGTGTTGGAGTATATAAATAGCTATAAGCAAGAGTGAGTGATTGTGATAGTGGCTGTATGGATGATTGTGTGCTTGTATCAGTGATTGTATAAGAGCGTAACAATGTGCTACTATTTGTATGAGTAAGTGAGCTGGTGTGTGTATAACTGTATAGGTGAGTAAATGGCAGTGTGTTTAATTATTTGCATGACTGACTAGGTGTGTGAGTATCTCTATGGATGAGTGGCGTTGTTTGAGTGTCTATATAGGAGTAAGAGTGCATATGATAGTCCTGTACTGAGTGACCGTAAGTATGAGTGACTGTACGGGTGAGTGAGTGGATGTGTGTGTGTAGACCTAAGAATCAGTGAGTGGGTATGTAGTTATTGGTGTTGGAGTGTCTATGGTTTTGCGAATGGCAGTCTGTAATTTAGAGTGGGTGTATCAAAGATTATATTAGGGTGTGAGGAGGTGCATCAGATTATCACGTGGATGATGTCATCAGTGATGTCATTTGTGATGTCATCAGTGATGTCATCAGTGATGTCACTGACCATGTCATGAGTGATGTAATTTGTGACGTCATCAGCAGTGCATTGCGGGGCGCGAGTTATAGTTAGCTGAACTAACTATAACGGGGGAATTTCACGGGTTTTGTACGAGTGCAATGTCCAAGTAACTATAACTGTCCCTAAAACCTATGGTTTTTTCAGTGAATTTCAAAGGTTTTTTAAATGCTAATTTGTAACTATAACGTGTCTGAAACCTATGGTTTTTTCAGTGAATTTCAAAGGTTTTTTAAATGCTAATTTGTAACTATAACGTGTCTGAAACCTATGGTTTTTTCAGTGAATTTCAAAGGTTTTTTAAATGCTAATTTCTAACTATAACGTGCCTGAAACCTACGGTTTTTTCAGTGAATTTCAAAGGTTTTGTAAATGACAATTTTTAAATGTATTAATTGTTATATTAATTTTTTTCATACTGATTTACTACATTTTTAGAAACAATTTTTTTTTACATATTTTATTTGTCAAAATTACATTGTAATTACATTATACATTACATTACAAAAAATACTTTCTCAGAATGAATTACTTTAGTTTAAATACTTTGCAGATAGGCAATAGACTTTTAAGTACAGTAGTTACAGTTGTTGCAATGGGCAACACATTTTCAAACACAATGCAACATTCAGCTCAATGTGAATTTCTAGTTAAATGCAATTAGTTACTTTATGGATTACTTTTGTAACCACAGGACTGGATCCTAGATTCAGTCCTGGTACATCTCCTGTAAACAGTTGAGTAAAAGCGTTTTGGTTACAGTCGTGATTTTTAAGGAATATTATTGTATTTTAAAAGTTGACACTTTGAAACTTTTTCTCATAGAATCACCAATGTTATCCTATGGAAGGAAATTCACTTAGCAGGTAAAAACTGTTATCGTTACTTTTTCTTACTCAGTGTTGGATCCTGGATCCAGCACTGGTGCATCTCCTGTAAACAGTTGAAAGAATGCGTTTAAGTCATACAGGCGATTTTTAAGGAATATTTGTAGTTTGTGAAAATCAACACTTTGAAACTTTTTTGCTGAAAACCAGTCAATGTTAGCCTATGAAGGAAATTCAAGTTACCGGTAAGTACGGTTAAAATTACTTTTGAGGATCAGTACTGGGCTGAAACATGCAGCACTGAGGTCTCTCCTGATAACAGGTGAGTAAATCGGAATTCGTATTTCGGCTGATTTTAGAGGAATATTTTAAAGTTCCAAAACTCCACACTTAGAAGAATTTCCAAGTGAAACCAGTCAATGTTAGCCTATGGAAGGAAATTCAAGTTACTGGTAAGTACGGTTAAAATTACTTTTCAGGACCAGTACTGGGCTGAAAGATGCAGCACTGAGGTCTCTCCTGATAACAGGTGAGTAAATCGGAATTCGTATTTCGGCTGATTTTAGAGGAATATTTTAAAGTTCCAAAACTCCACACTTAGAAGAATTTCCAAGTGAAACCAGTCAATGTTAGCCTATGAAGGAAATTCAAGTTACCGGTAAGTACGGTTAAAATTACTTTTCAGGATCAGTACTGGGCTGAAAGATGCAGCACTGAGGTCTCTCCTGATAACAGGTGAGTAAATCGGAATTCGTATTTCGGCTGATTTTACAGGAATATTTTAAAGTTCCAAAACTCCACACTTAGAAGAATTTCCAAGTGAAACCAGTCAATGTTAGCCTATGGAAGGAAATTCAAGTTACCGGTAAGTACAGTTAAAATTACTTTTCAGGATCAGTACTGGGCTGAAAGATGCAGCACTGAGGTCTCTCCTGATAACAGGTGAGTAAATCGGAATTCGTATTTCGGCTGATTTTAGAGGAATATTTTAAAGTTCCAAAACTCCACACTTAGAAGAATTTCCAAGTGAAACCAGTCAATGTTAGCCTATGAAGGAAATTCAAGTTACCGGTAAGTACGGTTAAAATTACTTTTCAGGACCAGTACTGGGCTGAAAGATACAGCACTGAGGTCTCTCCTTATAACAGGTGAGTAAATCGGAATTCCTATTTCGGCTGATTTTAGAGGAATATTTGCACAATGGTGAAGGGAGTGGGCGGGGCCTGAGGTGACATCTTTGCAAACGCGCCCCGTGGCGCGTTTTAAGTTGGGGGATTAAGTTCCCTTGAATCCTGAGGGTCCCTAGGGGCCAACTAGACCACCAGGAACCTCCAATATGCGCCAGGGGGCTGCGTTGCAGAGACGTGTAGAGAGGCCACACCCCTTTTTACACCTCTCTGCAACGCAGCTCTGTGGCGCTTTCTGGATGTACCTGTTGGGCTAGTTGGCCCCCAGGGACCCTCAGGATTGAAGGGGATTTAATTCCCCATCTTAAAACGCGCCATGGGGCCTGTTTGCACACATGTCACCTCAAGCCCCGCCCCCTCCCTTCACCACTGTGCAAACGCGCCCCGTGGCGCGTTTTAAGTTGGGGGATTAAGTCCCCTTGAATCCTGAGGGTCCCCGGAGTCCAACTAGCCCACCATATACCTCCAAAAGCGCCATAGAGCTGCGTTGCAGAGAGGTGTAAAAAGGGGCGTGGCCTCTGTACACCTCTCTGCAAGGCAGCCCCTGGCGCATACTGGAGGTTCCTGGTGGGCTAGTTGGCCCCAGGGACCCCCAGTATTCAAGGGGAATTCGTTCCCCTCTGCAAACGCGCCAGGGGCGCGTTTGCAGAGTGGTGAAGGAAGGGGCGGGGCCTGCGGGCCCGATCGTTTTTTTTTTTTTTTTGGGGGAGGGGGCCGCGTGGCCCCCTCCCGAGCCACTACTTGCCCCGGGGACCCCATCCCCGGGGCTGGCCCTCTCGTTGGGGACTGTGGGGGTCCCCAATCCCCCACAGTCCCGCCGGCTCCCCGCGTCCCTAGGGTGCCGGCATTGCTTTTACACATGGGGAGCTGCTAAGATGCAGCTCCCCATGTGGAAAGCAATCGGCTTTGGATATTGGAAGAGAGAGCAGGTTTCCTGCTCTCTCTTCCAATATCCAAAGCAAGTTTGCAATGACAGGACGGGAGCCGCGAGGCTCCCGTCCTGTCATTGCAAACAGCAGTGTCCCGGGGGTAGGCACCCCGGGACACTGCAGGAGCCGGCCCTGGGGGGTGGTGGTCCCCAGGGCCATCAAGGGCTCCAGGAGGGGGCCGCGCGGCCCCCTCCCATTCAGTGCACAGCCCCGGGAGGTGGTGGTCCCCGGGGCTCTGGGGTCCAAAACGGACCCCCATTGTAATTTTTCTTAGTGCCCCGGGGAGGTGGTGGTCCCGGGCGTGTGGGGGCTGGAGCCCCCACACAGGTTTTTAATAAAAAAAGAAGCCCCGGGGAGGTGGTGGTCCCCGGGGCTGCGGGAGGGCTCAGAGCCCTCCCGCACCATTGTACATAAAGCCCCGGGGGGTGGTGGTCCCCGGGGCTTGGGGGGCCCTTAGAGGCCCCCCACACATAAAATTAACCCCCCCCCAGCATGCCCCCGGGACTTGGGCCACCCGGGGGCCAATTAACATCGAAGCGCGGGAGACCGCGCTTCGATTTTTTTTTTTTCGGCAGGGTTCGCGCTCCCTGAGCGCATCCTGCCGATTTTTAAAAAAAAATTTTTTTTTTTTGCCCAGGGGTCCTTGTGGGACCCCCTGAGCAAACCTAGGGGGTCAGGGTGTTTCTACCCTCCCCCTTTGTGCACTTTGCGCACTTGTTTCTGTCCCTCGGTTCTACCGAGGGACAAAATGGCTGCCAACATTTCCTGAATCGGAATGTTGACAGCCAGCTGACAGCCAATTAACATGCAGCTCGTGATCGGGAGGGTGCGCGAATCCTCCGTGCCCATAGATATATATGTACTTTTACTTTTTGATTTTCTCAGCAACTACTGAACGGATTTACACCATTTAACAAAAGGGTTCTTTCTGAACCAAGAACTACCTCTTTGCCAAATTTGGTGTAATTCCGTTCAGCAGTTCGGGCTGTAGCCGTGTCTAAAGTTTCCTATGGGAAAATGCATGGGGAAAACGCGTTTTGGGACCCCCCTTTTTCTCGGCCCCCGCTTGACGTATCACCCCGAGACTTTCAGGGTAGGAGCGGACCGGAGCGCCCCACGAAGTTTGAAAATTTCGCGAAGATACGTCAACCGGCAAGAGAGTTATTTCAAATAGAATGTCGCGGATTTCCTATGGATAATAGGTTGTAACTATAACTATCTACTGGCGACCGCCAGTAGATAATATATATATATATATATATATATATATATATATATATATATATATATCAAAACAAAACCCTTTCAGGCATAGAGTGACGAATAAATTATACAAAAACAGAAGCAGAGAACTCTGGGTAGTTCTCAAGTTTAGGTGGAAAGCAGCTCCAGTAAGAGCACTCTCAACACCAGCGACACTCTAAATTTGCTCACCTCAAATGTCTGCTTTTCTATCAAAGTTTTTAAGCAAAGGATTAGCGCAGTGCTATCCACGCCGAGATAGAAAGGGACAAAGTCTTTTGCCATTTTTACAGCAAAGTCTTTAAGCATAGGATTAGCACAGTGCTATCCCAGCCGAGCTGTAAAATGGCCAAAGCCTTTTACCACTCCAGGCACAGTATTACAGCTTTGAATTGCTAAAATACCAATTTGTCCCTTTCTATCTCAGCGTGGATAGCAGTGCGCTAATCCTATGCTTAAAAACTTTGATAGAAAAGCAGACATTTGAGGTGAGCAAATTTAGAGTGTCGCTGGTGTTGAGAGTGCTCTTACTGGAGCTGCTTTCCACCTAAACTTGAGAACTACCCAGAGTTCTCTGCTTCTGTTTTTGCATATATATATACTGGAAAATATGTCTGTCTATATTGATTCTTTTTTGCAGGAGCATGTTAGGAGTCTAAAATCATATGTGCAGGACACAAGTGATTTTTTAAGGAAAATTGAAACCCTCCATTGGCAATCTGGCTATCAATTGATAGCATTAGATGTTTCATCTCTGTATACATGCATCAGGAACCAAGATGGCATTAAGGCGGTGGAATACTTTCTAGCTAACAGACCAATGAAATTTGCTGAGCATAATAGAATGTTGATTGATTTGCTGCTATTTTGTTTAGAGAATAATTTATTCCTATATAAAAATCAAATGTATCAACAGGTACAGGGTGTGGCCATGGGGGCCGCTTGTCTTTTCATGGGCTGGTGGGAGGAGCTGCTCCTCATGAAACAATATGAACACACATATAAGGATAAGATTATATCTTGGCTAAGATATATCAACGATTTGTTCATTGTGTGGAACGGCACAGAGCAAGATGCCAAGGAATTTATTACACAGATTAACAGCAATCATATAAACTTGCATTTTACTTCAACTATTAGCAGTAATAATATAACTTTCTTGGATGTTCAGATACATATTGTTAATAACAATTTGACAACCTCCCTTTTTCGTAAACAAACTGCAGGCAATGCTATATTGCATGCATCTAGTTCTCACCCCACTCACCTTATACATAGCATCCCCTATGGGGAAATGCTTAGGATCAGACGTATCTGCAGTGAAGATGCAGATGCGATAGATAAACAAACACAATGTAAGGTTAGACTCTTGGAGAGGGGCTATAGCTCAAAAACAATAGATGCAGCAATTTTAAAATCTAGAAAACGAGCCAGGCAGGATTTACTCCAATACAAATTGAAATCTCAGGAGACAAAAGATAAAGATACAAATCAGCCAACTAGACTCATATTATCATACTCTAGACAAGAGGGACAGATTAGGTCAATCATTAGGCGTAATTGGCCTATTATATTGGGAGATCCAATTATAGGGTGTCTCCTCCCTAAAAAGCCGGTTATTACATACAAAAAAACGGCGTCATTAGGCAATGCACTGGTTAGGAATAGTCCTGAAGATTCTGCAGTAGGGACATGGCTGGTAGCAAGAAAAGGATTCTATAAATGCTCCAGCTGCAAAGCTTGCCAGTTTGGTATAAATAAAACCACATACCAAACGGCATTTAATGATCAAGTACATAAAATCACCCAACATTTATCTTGCAAAACGGAATATGCTGTTTATGCCCTAGTATGTAGTTGCAATTTATACTATATAGGCAGTACAAAACTAGCCGTACATAAAAGAATCTTGCAACATACTAGAGCCATTACTAACAATAATTCAAGCTACCCTGTTGCCAGGCATTTTAAGGAAATACATAATAGTAGTCTTAAACATTTTAACTATTTTGTTTTAGATACAATATCGCCACAAAAAAGAGGTGGCAACAGGGAAGCCATGCTTAGACGCCTTGAGACTAGATATATATTGGAATTAGACACGAAACATCCGGGAGGCCTCAATACAAGTCAAGATATGTACACATATTTATAGGCATCACTCTGTATACAAATCTAGTACAGCAATCTTATGAATAAATAATGAAAAACCTTCTTAACATTCTTATTCTATTTAGGTATTCTCCCTTTTTTATAGCTTTTTATAACTTTTTTACCATGTCAGTTATCATTGGATTTTTACACAGTTTTAGCCAGTTTTATACAGTTGTAATGTATTTATAATATATATTTATTTCATATTTATATATTTATATCTTCATTCATGGGAAATAACTGTACACGATGGATTAATATTGTGTTTTTTGAACTTGTGAGATTCCTCTATGCTTAGCAGTTTAGAAATGGACTTATCCTTCAGTAGCCATTTACGGCAGAAATTTTCAACCTAGAGCACGTTTCAATATGTATTATATGTATATGATTTGGCATATTGGGAAGACATCTATTGGGACAGGCAGATAATTGGATGTATATATGCATTGTAATAATATGGGTGTCAAAATGCAGAAATGGCTCAATATTGAAATATATAGGTCAATATGGATTATCCATTGCTATTACTGCTATTTCAAATAACTACAACAAATTTGAAGATTGCTGCTATTTTAATTATTATATAATATACACTAATACACACTGCACTTTATAGATTTGCACTTTTTAGGACTCTTATACACAGTTCACTTTACATTTCTTAATAGTTGTATATTTTAAACAGGTATAACCAAAATTAGCCTATGTATAAACTATTTTGTTTTACAAGGATTATTATGATATTTAATCTTGGCAAATAATGATTCAATCATGCAGGTTGGATGGTTCAAGTATTTATACTGTATATTACTGTGGCACGGCAACAATATATGTGATGCTTAATTGAGTAGTATTTTTTCCGTGTCTATCATTACAACTATTGGCCACTGTCACTTTAAATAGGAAGTTCCTACCTTCTAGCGTTGTCATGTGATCAAGGCTGGTAACGGCCGAAACGCGTCATGGCGGTATGGAGAAGCACTAAATAAAGACTTCATTGCACTCTATTGGGTCCACTCTCGTTTCTTTCGTGGAGGAGCAGTAGACGAGTATCTTTGGATATATATATATATATATACCTACACAGGGGGAAACGTATCAACACCATCTGCACCATAGAACAAAGATCGCTAATGTAGGTGCAGCAGTTGAACCTGTGAAATGGACTTAAACATCCAGAATGCCTTGGTAATCCACTCTACATATAAACAGCAAAGAGGGACACATCAACTTTCTCACCACTTTGAAAAAGAGGAAAGTCGAAACGCGTCAGTGGCGTTTGATGGAAGTTTCTGCAATAAAAGACGATATTGTCGATTTCTGGGAGTGCGGTGAAACTTTGTTGGAACGATTAATCGATGGGGTAAGGTCTGCCCCAAACACCAGCACCAGCAGTAAGTGCCGTGAACAAGCCGAAAGGTGAAACGCATTGGTAGAGGGCTGTCTTTACTGCAATAAATGAAATTCAGCATCCTGGAGTGTCCTGGACATCTTCTTAAATAAGGCAAGAATTGTCGTAATGTTGTGGATTGCCGGAATCCGTTCAGGACCGCCGCGTGGCTAAGCCCCATACTACCGGACCTTTGTGAGAGATATATATATATATACCTTATCGACCCCCCTAAACTCAACCATCCCTAAACCCTACAAATGCCCTTATCACCCAATACCCTACCCATCCTAAACCCTAAAATTACCCTTACCACCCAATAACTTTACCCGCCCCAAACCCTGAAACACACCTACCATCCAATCACCCCTACCCTCCCTAAACCCTAAAAATATCCTTAGCACCCAATACCCTTACCCACAACTAAACTATAAAAATACCCTTACCACCCAATCCCCATACCCACCCTAAATCCTAAAAATACCTTTACCACACAATATCCTTACCCACCCCTAAATGCTAAAATCAGCCTTACCACCCAATTCCGCTACCCACCCTAAACCCTAAAAATACTGTTACCACTGAATACCCTTATCCACCACTAAACCCTGAAATCATCCTTACCTACTCCTAAGCCCTTCAAGCACCCTTACTCTAACCCCTTATATATATGTGTTGGTGAATATATATATATATATATGAACAAAAATCTTCTCCTTTGACGAAAAGATGAGGGACACAGCGGAGCACGGTAAGGCAGCTTTAATTAGATCTGTGGCATGACGCGTTTCGGAAAAATACCTTTATCAAATGCCAAATGTTAAAATTGCTATAGACTGCTTGAGTGGCTTTAAGTAGTCCCGCCTCTCCTTCTAATGAAGTGAGCACACCTGACCACCATACGCTCTGGCACCACCCATGCAGCTTGCGATGGAAAACTGCATCTCCCACAATGCAGCACAATGTTCGGCCGGGGCGGGTGATGCTTGTTGCCTGGATTTCGTTGCTCACAATGAGTGAGGGGCCGATTGGGAGCGAGGTCAAGGGTATATTGCAATCCAGATGTCAGGAAAACTGCCTCACTTGCCCCTACTTCCAGCCGCACTTTCCCACTTCGGGCAAAAACCGGAGACGACGGCACAGTGTCCACGTCTCTCCATACAGTGATGGACTGTCGCTGCCAGCAGTTTCACTTCCCTCGTGGGTCAGGTGGCGGTCCTCAGCTACCGATCACTCGGATATACCAAAAAGTGTTGCCACTGTTGCCTGTGATTCTGAGGACGCTTAACGGAAGGGTCCCTCCTGCGTGTCACAGCCAAACACGCCACACATGAACAAAAATCTTCTCCTTTGACGAAAAGATGAGGGACACAGCGGAGCACGGTAAGGCAGCTTTAATTAGATCTGTGGCATGACGCGTTTCGGAAAAATACCTTTATCAAATGCCAAATGTTAAAATTGCTATAGACTGCTTGAGTGGCTTTAAGTAGTCCCGCCTCTCCTTCTAATGAAGTGAGTACACCTGACCACCATACGCTCTGGCACCACCCATGCAGCTTGCGATGGAAAACTGCATCTCCCACAATGCAGCACAATGTTCGGCCGGGGTGGGTGATGCTTGTTGCCTGGATTTCGTTGCTCACAATGAGTGAGGGGCCGATTGGGAGCGAGGTCAAGGGTATATTGCAATCCAGATGTCAGGAAAACTGCCTCACTTGCCCCTACTTCCAGCCGCACTTTCCCACTTCAGGCAAAAACCGGAGACGACGGCACAGTGTCTACGTCTCTCCATACAGTGATGGACTGTCGCTGCCAGCAGTTTCACTTCCCTCGTGGGTCGGGTGGCGGTCCTCAGCTACCGATCACTCGGATATGCCAAAAAGTGTTGCCACTGTTGCCTGTGATTCTGAGGACACTTAACGGAAGGGTCCCTCCTGCGTGTCACAGCTAAACACGCCACACATGAACAAAAATCTTCTCCTTTGACGAAAAGATGAGGGACACAGCGGGGCACAGTAAGGCAGCTTTAATTAGATCTGTGGCATGACGCGTTTCGGAAAAATACCTTTATCAAATGCCAAATGTTAAAATTGCTATAGACTGCTTGAGTGGCTTTAAGTGGTCCCGCCTCTCCTTCTAATGAAGTGAGCACACCTGACCACCATATGCTCTGGCACCACCCATGCAGCTTGCGATGGAAAACTGCATCTCCCACAATGCAGCACAATGTTCGGCCGGGGCGGGTGATGCTTGTTGCCTGGATTTCGTTGCTCACAATGAGTGAGGGGCCGATTGGGAGCGAGGTCAAGGGTATATTGCAATCCAGATGTCAGGAAAACTGCCTCACTTGCCTCTACTTCCAGCCGCACTTTCCCACTTCGGGCAAAAACCGGAGACGACGGCACAGTGTCACAGCCAAACACGCCACACATGAACAAAAATCTTCTCCTTTGACGAAAAGATGAGGGACACAGTGGAGCACTGTAAGGCAGCTTTAATTAGATCTGTGCCATGACGCGTTTCGGAAAAATACCTTTATCAAATGCCAAATGTTAAAATTGCTATAGACTGCTTGAGCGTCTTTAAGTAGTCCCGCCTCTCCTTCTAATGAAGTGAGCACAATGTGTGTGTATATATATATATATATATACTTGAAGCACTTGCACTTTGAAAGCAAAGTTTGCACAAAAAGCATTAGCACTTTATTATTTATAATTGTACCGTATTTACCATGTTGAAGTACCGCTAGTATATACTATTGAGCAAATAAGATTTGTATATGCGGTAAGACTGGTGAATTGACCATCGAAATAATGAATTCATGTAGAGCAGTTTTTGTAATTATAATTTGATCGCCATAATTGCGGGACTATAATGTGCAAGAAATGTTTGTTTCTGCAGAATATAGGAGTCTTAAGCAGGCGATTGAGTATAACTGTTCTTAATAATGAATGTTTATCTAAGTAAAAAGACATGTGTTAAGATGGTGACCGCTCTGTAAGGAAGAACGGGTTACATGTTAGTCATTGAAAGTGAAGTCCCTCTTCAATGTTCTTTATTTGTACTGACTATTTTAATGTGGAAAAAATGGCGCTCAGGCATCGTGAACAAGGCAGCAAGAGACTGCTGAAACGCGTTGATGTTTATCATCACAAAATAAAATTACTGAGTGACCAATACCTTTGGGAGTGCTGGATGATTATTTTTCGAAGATGGAATGATCCTATGTGAAATGTATATATATATATATATATACATATATATATATAAATATATATATATATATATATTTATATATATATATATATATATATATCCACAGATGAGTCGCTCCTTCCGTCTCCCCTCGCCCAAGGCAGGCAGATCGCTGTTGCCGGCGGAGCACGCCGGCTTCACCAATTAATCCTATACTTTCAGAAATAAGGCGATCACAAGAAGGATATTTCACCACCAGTTGGTTTATTCTCAGTAACGCGTTTCGCCTGACACAGCAATGTGTGAGCAAGCCTGCTGTGTCAGGCGAAACGCGTTACTGAGAATAAACCAACTGGTGGTGGAATATCCTTCTTGTGATCGCCTTATTTCTGAAAGTATAGGATTAATATACATATATATATATCCCAACACGAGTTTGCTCCTTCCGTCCCCCCTCGCCCGAGGTAGGTAGATCGTCGTTTGTCGGCGGAGCGTGCCGGCATTACTACTCATCCATAACCAATTTAGACGGTCACAAAGAGGATTTTATCACCACCAGGGGGCAGATTTACAATTAACTAACGCAGCACGGCGCAGCAAGTCATTTTGCTGCGCCATGCTGCGTTAGTTTGGAAAGCACAGGGATGCGACATATTTACAAGAATATGTCGCATCCTTGTGCTTCCCCTGCGCTGGCGCACAAACTGCAGCCATGCGCCAGCGCAGGCACCCTTGCACCATGGTGCAAGGATGCTCATGCGTCGTGGGGAGATTGTTTTGTGCAGGAAGGAGAACCTTCCTGCACAAAAACAATCACAACAACCATTTTCCTCTTTCAATGCGTGCTGCAGAATGCAGCACGCATTGAAAGAGAAAAACGAGGAGAAATGAAAACATTTCTCCTCGGTGCGCCTCGCTACGCCACTCTAGGGTGGCGTAGCTTTCAAGCGCATCTCCAGAGTTACGATTTCTCGTAATTCTGGAGATGTGTCTTGTTCCATGGGTGTTGCGTTGGAACACCCACAGCAACACCCATGGAACGCCCCTTCACCGCAAAGTGCTGCGTGTGAAGGGGCTGTATTTACAAGGAGAGGAAAAGTCACGCAGGGTGGCTTTTCCTCTCCTTGTAAATATGGAGCAGCCCCCTGCGCCACCAGTACGTCACAAAAAGTGACGTACTGGTGGCGCAGGAGGCTTGTAAATCTGCCCCCAGGTCTTTTAATTTCTCAGTAACGCGTTTCGCCTGTCACAGCAGGCTTGCTCACACACTGAGGTGTGGGAAAAGCATGAATATATAACGTGAAGTACAAACATATGAAATCAAAAACGGACTTAATTCAAGCAGGCCTGAAATGTATGTTCCTATGGCGGCCATTATAGAGTGGTGCTATTATAATATATATTGTATTAAACAAGTGCTATGCGTCAGGTTCTTCTTACTGACATTGCAATTCTAACCCAACAAATATATTCATGTTGACATAGTGCCCTGTGTATTTATAACAGTCATGTGTGTTACTGGTATCGACATAGTGCCATATTATCCTAAGGAGTAGACTATTCCTAACCCTGACCAAGACCAAGAATGTCTGTAAATATCATAAAAAAGGGTAGTGTTTGGCTGAAAAAACAAGAGGACTTTTTTCACCTACCAGTTGTTTTCAGCCAAACACTACCCTTTTTTATGATATTTACAGACATTCTGCACTAATTTCACTGACTTACTGCACTACGATATAGTACATATGGATGAAGACACAGAAAGAAGGGCAGCTGCCCTGAGCCTGTTTTCAAGAGCGCCCAACAAAACCAAAGTGGGAATAAGGAAATCACTACCAAGGACACTTCATTACAGGAAAAACTAAGAAGATATGAAAAATTGAAAAAATCAGAAACATCTAAATGGTGGGAAGCAACATCATTGGAAGACTATGTCGAAAAGGAAATGGTACCCCGTGGCCTCCGTATATATACCACACCCTCCTACGAATCCCCCAATCCAAATATGCTGCAAGAATGGGCAGAGAATTCAGCCCAAAGTTCGAAACAGATGCTGATGATCCTCATAAAATATGCATGGGAGGATAGAGAGGGAATAATAAAAGAATTAAAAGCTATAGATGATGAATTAAAGAAACACAAAGAACAGGAAGTCATCAATAAATTCATGGTGGATCTCAAAGGCAGACTCAAAAGATATGAGGATGATATAAAGGCGCGTAAACAACGCAAACTACATAGAGACTGTTGTGACTACGAAAGTGGAAGAATTCTGACATATAGTCAAAAATATGACCATCTATATGAAAAACTGGCACATGGAGAAACAATAGATGAAATATCTGGAACCCCAAGTGCAACAGAATCAATTAACAGTAGTGACACAGAGGGAGAAACAGCGGAAACAAGAAGTAGACCATCCGAAAGTAATACAGGAGGAAGACCCCAAACGAATTTTTTAGAGGAATATCGCCTCATGCGAACAGGGAGGCAGATTCCGAGAACAGTGCAACCTCCGAAAACAACAGGGAGAGGTCGAGGCCAACAGATGAGGGGAAGAGGAAGAAATGCGGAAGGAACTGGCGAAGACGACAGCGGATCAGACAGAGGATCAGGACGAGGACGTGGAAAAGGACCAATGGGAACCAAGAAAACTGGTCCAAGAAACAAATCATAATGGAAGACGAGATGGTAAATAAAACTATTGTGAATTTATCATACAGGCCGCTCAGCATGGAAGAAAAAAGGACGCTATGCTTAGGACTTTCCTTTTGCCCGACTTATAATTTCAATTATCCTGAAACTAGAATAGACTTATACAAGTTTAAAACTAAAAAAATGGCATAGCAACAAATGGATGAGACCACCCGACCATACAATGAATAGAAACACTGAATTGAATGATGTAGACGAAACAGTCTTCACTAGCATAGGGGATTTTAATATACTTACAACCTTACAGGATCTTTACGATGACCCAGACGGTGAAACCAGTATACAAATGCAAGAAACAATCACAGATCGACCAGCAAGAACGGGATTCAAACCAAAATCTATCTTCTACCCGAATTTTGCACATGATAATATAGATGCTTTCCACGAGACAGTGATGAAAGATCTCATGAGATTTCGCCAAAAGCAAGCAAGAAACAAGAATACATAACATCTGGTAACTTCTCAAAAAAACAATGGGTAACTGTGAAATCTTTGGCAGAAGATGAGAATCTGGTTATTCGCCCGGCTGACAAAGGCGGAAATATCGTTCTGTGGGATCGCACTATGTACATAGAAGAAGCACATAAACAATTGAAAGACCCCAAATTCTATGTAGACACTAATATGGAAGAATACAATGATAGCATCATCAAAATTTGGAATATGTTAACCAACTGGAAAGACCGAGGAATCTTGGAATGGGAAGAATTTTGCTATCTAAAGAAAGACTATCCAAAACTTCCAAGCTTTTACCTCCTGCCCAAAATCCATAAGAATGCCACTATAGCACCAGGGAGACCTATTGTATCATCCATAGGGTGTGTCTCAGAACATATATCTAAATACGTGGACTACTTCCTTCGTGAATATGTGATGACTCTACCATCCTATACCAAGGACACTAAAGATTTTTTGAGTAAAATAAAGGATGTGATTTGGGAAGAAGATTACCAACTTATAACTATGGATGTGAACAGCCTATATTCCATAATATACCATGAACTAGGCATACAATGTTGTTATCACTTTCTCAAAAGAAGGAACATATACTACATGGAACACTCAAAAATGTTATTGGAAATGATAAAATTCTGTTTATCTAATAATATTTTTATATTTAATGAAAACATGTTTAAGCAAGTCCTCAGTACTGCGATGGGGACTTGCTTCGCCCCGAGTTTTGCTAATCTTTTTCTCGGGGTGTGGGAAGAAGAAATTCAGAATGATCTAAGGGAGAACGAAACAAATGGAATGATCATCAAATGGCTAAGATACATTGACGATCTCTTTTTGATATGGAAAGGCAGTGAGGAGAGTGCGAAAACATTTATTGATAGATTGAATAGCAACAACTTCAACCTAAAACTGACATACAATATCAGTAAAACAGCCATTGAATTCTTAGATGTGGTAGTAGAGGTGAGAGATAACAAAATCTGTACCAAATTACACAGAAAAGAAACTGCAGGGAACAGTCTTCTCCATGCCCTAAGCAGCCACCCGGAGACACTCAAATGGAGTATAGCATTTGGAGAACTGCTTAGGGCAAGGAGAAATTGCAGTACCCAGGAAGATTTTGAAGCAGAACAGGAAATCATGCTAATCAGATTTAAGGATAGAGGATATCCCAAATGGGTACTTGATAGAGCAAAAGACAAGGTCAGTAAAATCCCTAGAGAAGAGACACTACAAGAGAGAACTCCTGTAGTCAAAGAAAATCAAGCAAGAGTCCTCCTAACATACAATGCAGAATCGAAAAATATTTCCAAAATCTTAAATCAAAATTGGAATATCTTGACATGTGAACCCACCTTGGCCAATGATTTACCCAGACGCCCTCAGATAACGTATAGAAAAGGAAAGAATCTTAAGGACATCCTTATGAAAGGTGACATAAGCAGCAAACATGCAAATACACGTCTTAACCTTAAAGGATTCTTCCCATGTGGACATTGCAGGGCATGCCGTAATAGCCACATGCGGAAGAAATACCAAACGCCTACATATGAGAAAAGTATAGAACAGTTCCTTACATGTGGTTCTAACTACGTCATCTATGTTTTAGAGTGCCCGTGCAAACTACGGTATGTAGGCAGCACTACCCTGGTAGCCAAAAAGAGAGTGATGGAACATATGAGGGCATTTAACAACAAAGACCCACATTACCCTGTAGCGAGACACTTCGCAGAGTACCATCTCTCAAATAGCTCGCTACTAACCTACTATGCAATAGAGCAGATTGAATATAACAGACGGGGTGGAAATAGGGAGCTCCAACTCAGACAACGGGAATCTTGGCATATCATTAACTTGCAGACAAAATTCCCGGGAGGCCACAATCAGGACGAAGAACTAAGTGTACATTTACGTGAACATTATTCCCACTTGTAACTATAGGAAATCTGGGTAGAATGTTCTATTAACAGGTAGTGGAAACTATGACTGTGTAGATTTTTTATCAGAGTATATTGTGCAGAACATGATGTGTGTCATATATGTAGAATGAAGTTTTAACCTTAACCACAATATAATTATGGAAATGTTTGTGTTTTTCTTTTATTTAATCACAGGAGGAAAGGAAGGGGCCGACCCAGGAGTGGATCCGCGACTTCCCCTACCCTTTTCTTCGACATCACGGAATAGAGTGATGAGAGAGACAATAACTACACATTACAGATAAGAGAACCCTTCTGTTACTAATAATCAATTGTGTTCTTTTCTGTATATATTATTATTTAGAAGTGAAAAGAGGGAAATAGGGAAGCACTTGATTGTAAATAATTGGTTTTTACTTTACTAGATTTAATTTGGTAAGAGAATTTTGTGGGATAGCATATTGCATTAAGAAAAAAGAAAAAAACGGACGCTCTTGGTCAGGCTTAGGAATAGTCTACACCTTAGGATAATATGGCACTATGTCGATACCAGTAACACACATGACTGTTATAAATACACAGGGCACTATGTCAACATGAATATATTTGTTGGGTTAGAATTGCAATGTCAGTAAGAAGAACCTGACGCATAGCACTTGTTTAATACAATATATATTATAATAGCACCACTCTATAATGGCCGCCATAGGAACATACATTTCAGGCCTGCTTGAATTAAGTTCGTTTTTGATTTCATATGTTTGTACTTCACGTTATATATTCATGCTTTTCCCACACCTCAGTGTGTGAGCAAGCTTGCTGTGACAGGCGAAACGCGTTACTGAGAAATTAAAAGACCTGGTGGTGATAAAATCCTCTTTGTGATCGTCTAAATTGGTTATGGATGAAGAATATATATATATATATATATATATATATATATATATATATATATATATATATATATATATATATATATATATATATCAGCACCAAAGTCCCGTAGTGTCGGCACCCAGCAAGGAACACACGGGCACCAACCACAGCAGCAGATGTCATCAGAAGTTTATTTCATGCCGAAGATGGTCCACATTACGCGTTTCGGCCGCCGACCTGCGGCCTTGATCACATTAGAGGGGAGGGGGGCCACGCGGCCCCCCTCCCCTCTAATAAAAAATAAAATAAAAACGAAAAGGCCGGCCCCGGGGGATGGGGTCCTTGGGGCCATAATTGGCCTGAGAAGGGGTGCCACGTGGCCCCCCCTCCATATAAATAAATAAACAATTTTTTTTAAAGTCTGGCCATGCCCCGGGGGATGGGGTCCCCGGGGCCGAAATTGGCCTCGGGAGGGGGGCCACGCGGACCCTTCCCGTTTTTAATTTTTTTTTTTTTAAATAGGGGTCAGGCCCTGGGGGATGGAGTCCCCAGGGCCCCCAAAAAGTAAAAAATGGGGGGCCACACAGCCCCCCTTGTTAAAAAAAAAGCAACAACAAAAAAGCTGGCATCTCGCCGGAGGCCACGCCCCCTTTCTCCACTACTCTGCAAGCGCGCCCCCTGGCGCGTTGTTAGATGTGGAATTAATTCCCCTTGAATACTGAGGGTCCCTGGGGGCCAACTAGCCCACCAGGTACCTCCAATATGCGCCACAGAGCTGCGTTGCAGAGAGGTGGTCCGAGGCCACGCCCCTTTTTACACCACTCTGCAAACGCGCTTCTTGGCACACTGTTGGTGGGGCGATGAGGTCCTCTTGTGTCCTGAGGACCTCAGGACACAAGTGGACTTCATTCCCCGAGCAGCAGTGTGCCAAGAGGCGCGTTTGCAGAGTGGTGTAAAAAGGGGGCGTGGCCTCAGACCACCTCTCTGCAATCCAGCTCTGTGGCGCATATTGGAGGTACCTGGTGGGCTAGTTGGGCCCCAGGGACCCTCAGTATTCAAGGGGAATTAATTCCCCAACTAACAACGTGCCAGGGGGTGTGTTTGCAGAGTGGTGGAGAAAGGGGGCGTGGCCTTTGTCTACCTCTCAGCAATCCCACTGCGTGGGGCTTACTGGAGGTAAGAGGTAGGCTAGTTGGCCCCTAAAGGACCCCCAGCAGCGAAGGGGACTTCAATCCCCATCCAAGAGCGCACCAGGGAGCGCATTTGTAGAGTGGTTGGCAAAGGGGGCGTGGCCTGGTATGAGTACTTACCAATGCTGCTGTGTGGGACTTACTGGAGGTAATAGGAGGGGAAGTTGGCCCCCAAGGATGTCCTTGGGGGCCAACTACCCCTCTTGTTACCTCCAGTAAGTCCCACACAGTCGGATTGCTAAGACGTCTTCGGAAGTCATGCCCCCCTTTCTCGCCTCCTGGCAGACTACGGGATGGGTGATGACGTCCAATTTAGTCCTGAGAGAGTTTGGGGGCCAAGAAGCCCTCCTGGTACCTCCTGTAGGTCCTACGCAGCGGAATTCCTGAGCGCTGGTCGGAGGCCCAGCACCCTTTCTCCACCACTCTGCAAACGTGACTACTACTTAAAGAAGCATCTTTATGCACCTCTGACTTAGAGGTAGTTTTAATCCCCCTGCCCTATTATGTACTAGGGCCTTACAGAGGAGGCCATGCTAATCACAGGGGTACCCCAACGCATAGTGTTCCCTAGTGTATGTAGGTGTTTTCACTGTATTCTAAGTGTCTTTTAGCATAGCACTAGCTCTAGGCCTGGTTAGTCAGAGTCAGTTACCACCAGTACCCGTCAGCAAAACGTTGGGTGCACAGAAGGACTTTCTGTTCCTCTGTTGGTTCTTTCTGCACATCTCTTGCTTCTTCCTGCACTTTTCTTCGTCTTTCTGGACTTCTGTTGCCTCTTTCTGCATTTGTCTTGCTTCTTTCTGTGCCTTTGTTCGTCTTTCTTCACATGTCCTACCTCTGTAGGCATAGTTAGAAATTAGCATTTAAAAAACCTTTGAAATTCACTGAAAAAACCATAGGTTTCAGGGACGTTATAGTTAGAAATTAACATTTAAAAAACCTTTGAAATTCACTGAAAAAACCATAGGTTTAAGGCACGTTATAGTTAGAAATTAGCATTTAAAAAACCTTAGAAATTCACTGTAAAAACCAGAGGTTTCAGGGACGTTATAGTTAGTTGGACATTTCACTCGTACAAAACCTGAGAAATTCGGCCGTTATAGTTAGTTCAGCTAACTATAACTCGCGCCTCCGCAATGCACTGCTGATGATGTCACATATTACATCATTCATGACATGGTCAGTCACATCACTGATGACATCACTGATGACATCACTGAGGACATCATCCACGTGATAATCTGATGCACCTCCTCACACCCGAATATAACCTTTGATACACCCACTCTAAAATACAGAGTACCATTTTCGAAACCATAGACACACCAACACCAGTTACTACATACTCACTCACTGATTCCTAGGTCTACACACACATCCACTCATTCACCCATACAGTCACTCATACATGCAGTCACTCATCAATACTGCACTACCATATGCACTCATACACCTATACAGACACTCACACACTGCCACTCATCCATACAGTTACTTACACACCTAGTCAGTCATGTAAAGAATCAATCACACTCCCATTTACTCACCTATACAGTTATACACACACCACCTCACCTGATACTAGCACATACTTACTCTCTTATACAATCACTGACACAAGCCCACACTCATCCATACAGCCACTCTCACTATCACTCACTCTCACATATAGTCATTTATATACTCCAACACTCACATATACTGCCTTTCACATATGTAGTTACTCACACATATACCACTGAGACATCCATTCACTCACCAACACAGCCATACGCACACTCACTCACCCATACAGCCCTTCACAGACACACTCTTGAACCCATACACCCAGTGAATCACCCATTCACACATCTATGCACAAAGTCACACACCCCCCCACCCACCCACACAAACACTCAGGCACCCATACAGATACTCAGGCAACCAATCAATAACCCATATAGACACTCATGTAGCTACTCACCAACCCATGCAGCAGCTTACACAACAACAGACACACTGATACAGACATTCACACAGTTTAGTCACTAACCCATGCATTCAGTAAGACACATTTAATCATGCACCTACTAAATCCTCCATCTAGACACTTATACACCCACTCATTCTTCAATATACCTTGGCATATATATAAAACATATTAAAACTTTATAGAAACACACAGTCACTGGATGATGTCATCAGTGATGTCATTTGAGATGTCATCAGTGATGTCATCAGTGATGTCACTGACCATGTCATGAATGATGTAATATGTGAGATCATCAGCAGTGCATTGCGGGGGTGCGAGTTATAGTTAGCTGAACTAACTATAACGGCCGAATTTCTCAGGTTTTGTACGAGCGAAATGGCCAACTAACTATAACGTCCCTGAAACCTCTGTTTTTTTCAGTGTATATATATATATATATATATATATATCCAAACAACTTCTGTCGATCCACACAAAGCCAACTCGAGCCCAAATCCATAAAGCATGAAGTTGTTTATTTAGACATGAAACAAGCAAACGCCAGACGCGTTTCGGTGCAGCCGCACCTTGGTCACGGGTCCGTGACCAAGGTGCGGCTGCACCGAAACACATCTGGCGTTTGCTTGTTTCATGTCTAAATAAACAACTTCGTGCTTTATGGATTTGGGCTTGAGTTGGCTTTGTGTGGATCGACAGAAGTTGTTTGGATTACATTAGAGGTTCGCGACCTCACTCGAGCCCGCCGCCGCAAAGTGGCAGAGAGACCCCCAACTTCATTGGGTACATATATATATGATGTCGGCCTCTGATGAGAATCATGAAGGATTCGAAACGCGTCAGGCCAAGGGATTTCTCTGAACGAGATGGGAAGCTGCATGTTTAATAATAAAAAGGTTTGATACCCACCTGAATGCGGAGTGCGGCCTTAAATCAGGGCGTTTTTTGTGGAGGCATTTATCACGGCGGTTCCGGCCGTGGAGGCGACGCACCACCTTAAAAGCAAAGCAAGGGTCTGCAAGAGGGTACTGTTCCTCCTTGTATGGGCGCTGAAGGTGACATGATTGCAAACATGCAGAGTTCTATCTGTGGCCCACCGGAGGGCTGCTAAATGTATCCCGTTATTAGACTCAAGAAAAACGAACGCACTGGAGTGTTTAAAATTGCAAGAATGAACCACACGCCCCATAATGCACTGTGAATATGAACTCGATCATGATGGCACACCGGAAGCCACTCAATTAATTAGTGCATAAAGGGGTGTGGTAGCAAAGATTTGTTTTCTGATGTCGGCCTCTGATGAGAATCATGAAGGATTCGAAACGCATCAGGCCAAGGGATTTCTCTGAACGAGATGGGAAGCTGCATGTTTAATAATAAAAAGGTTTGATACCCACCTGAATGCGGAGTGCGGCCTTAAATCTGGGCGTTTTTGTGGAGATATATATATGTATATATATATATATATATATATATATATAGCGGTTTCACTACTTACCTACGGTATACTTACATTTTCATTGTAAAGGTATGCGTTGTAAAGGAATATGAGTGGTAAAGACTTGCATGGTAGAGGCAATGCGTGGTAAAGGCATTGCGTGGTAATGACTGTGTGGTAATGTGTGGTAATGACTGCGTAGTAAAGGCTATTTCCCTCCGTGAAGAATTTTGTTAATGATGAAGGCTGCATATAGTACGGACTTGCCCATCTAGTGGGCTCTCTATGAAGACTTTTGTACATAATGAAGGGCGTGCGTATTAGGGTCTTGGCCACCTAAGGGTGTGTGGGCGTCTAGAGAGAGTCGGCTCTCCATGATCACGTCCGTACAATGCATAGGCTGTGCATTGTAGGTGACAAATGCAAAAAGATAAATTCTCCCTGGACTGGAAACAAGCATCCTGAGACCGGTTTCGGGGTTTCAAGCCTCATCAGTCAGGCTAGCTTGACTCCAGTGGCATGGCGAGCATGGGACCTACATCTGGGCATACCCGTCCCACTCGGGGTGACAAATGCAAAAAGAACAATTGATGGACAGAATGCTGAACAATGTCAAACATTCACCCCAGTACAGAGATCTGGGCCTGAATCCATCGTTTATTTGCTCCCCATGCCATTCTAGTTTAAACCCAGCCATATGCAAATCAGTCTTGACCTTGTTCCTCATGGGAGTAGTCCAGCCCAAACTGCCAGGCCAGGTCATCCCTGGACTGGAAACAAGCACCTGAGACCGGTTTCGGGGTTTTACCTCTCATCAGCCAGGCTAGCTTGTCTCTAGTGGCATGGAGAGCACTGGACCCACGTCCAGGTATACCCGCCCCACTCGGGGTGACAAATGCAAAAAGAACAATTGGTGGACAGAATGTTGAACAATGAAAAACATTCGCCCCAGCACTGCAGTTCGGGCTGGACTGTTCCCATGAGGAACAGGGTCAAGACTGATTTGCATATGGCTGGGTCCAAACTGGGGTGGCATAGTGAGCAAAAGAACGATGGATTAAACTCAGATCTGTGAATGGGGGTGAGTGATTGAAAAGTTTCAGCACTCCGTCCATCATCTTGTTGTGTTTGCTATGTTCATCTTAAGTGGCCAAGGGTATGCACAGATGTGGGTCCCTTGCTCACTGTGCTACTGGATTCAAGTTAGCCTGGCTGATGAGGGGTAATACCCTGAAACTGGTCCCAGGATGCTTGTTTCTGGTCCAGGGAGGGCCTGGCCTGACAGTTCATCCTGACAGTTCATGCTGGACTGTTCCCATGAGGAACAGGGTCAAGACTGATTTGCATATGGCTGGGTCCAAATTGGGGTGGCATAGTGAGCAAAAGAACAGTGGATTAAACCCAGATCTGTGACTGCGAGTGAGTGGTTGAAAAGTTTTAGCATTCCATTCATTATCTTGTTGTGTTTGCTATGTACATTGCAGGTGCCCAGCTACTGTCATCTCATTGATTGCTCCCAAGGGATTGCCTACCCTCAAAGTGTATGGTTCAGAACGAAGGCTGCTTGTAGTAAGGGCATTGATGGACTAGCCTCTCCATGAACAGCTCAGTACAGGGTGATGCCTGAACGTAGTACATCTTTCCCATATAATGTGGAGTGGCTGTGGTGAGGGACTTGTCTCTAGGCAGAGGTGAAGACTTTTGACTTTACTTCTATTGTTTTGGTATCCCAGCGCTCTAGCGGGACCACAGGGGCCGTGCTGCCGCGGCGAGAGTCGTGCAGGATTGTGACGATTGATAGAATCGCGATGGTGATGCCCTGTCCCAATGCATTTCAGCCTAATGCCTTGTTCACAGGACGTTTTTGCCAAGTCCTTCCTCAATGTTTGTTACATTCATTCTAGGACGTCACTATCGTTCCAACACACCTAATCCATTGGAAGTGTAGTATATCCTCTCACCCACTGGTAACATAAAGTGCTTGTGAATTAAAAATTTTATAAATCAATAAAAGATGTAAACATTAATGTAGAAAAACAATATCAGAATTCATATTAAATGATTTTTATTAGGTTTTTAGGTTATTCAATGCTGTGTAATACAATAATACAATGCAATAAGCTTTTTTCCACTGCATACATTAGGAGAAATTAATTCATTATAGTGACATTACAAAACATATAATATACAATGTGAATTGACATCAGTGCCTCTATGATCTTGGAGGTTTTAGTCTTAAATAGTTGGCTACATCAGTTATGGTAGTGTATCATCAAGGTTGTTTGATCTAAATAAATATTTTGTCCTCCATCATGGAACAAGAGGAGGTTTATAAAGATAGGAAACTCCAACTTGGAGGGGTACAACAAAGAGGAATGTACGGGCAAATAGCATGGATAGGTGGATGAAAGGATGGGAGGGATGCACTGGTCAGGGGGTGCTCCAGTACATTCTGAGTATTTGATAGCAAATAGTGTGAGTTTAGTTCCCCATCAATTGAAAAAGGGGAAGGAAGGCATCTGAGATTTTATAGGGGATGTTCACCTGCTGGCTGGAACATGGAAGAGCACCTCTAGGTTGCATTGACTGGCTCAGAGTCTGGAGGCCGAGGAGGGGTAGTGAAATGCGGAAGGGCAGAGCGATTCTCGACTGTGAGTTCTTTAAATTGCACTTGCATGGTGTCTCAGACTGGTGCTACGGGGCGTCTCTGGATTTTTCGGGCTTCTTCTCAGTGCAATGCAGAACTCTCTGTATCACCCCAATGGAGTAAAGCTTAATACCACTGGGGGACGGACGGGGGCTGTTGTGTATGGCAACGCATGGTCAGTATATGATTTGCCAAAAGAAGGATTAGATTTGCAATATGCGCCAGCACCTTATGGCTTTTCCTCTTAGGAAATATGCCCAATGCTGTAGCTTCCCATGAGTTGAGTGTTAGGAGCTCCGTAATGGTGGCTAATAGAGTGTGTATACAATGCCAAAAGCCAGTTATGCCAGGGCATGACCAAAGCATATGTTAAAAGTCAGCTGATTGGGCTTGTTATCTGGGGCAGGTACGATTGGACGTTGGGAACATACGGTTTAATCGGGAAGGTGCTAGGTAAGGCTTATGAAGTACCATATACTGAATGTTCTTAAATCATTTCTGGAGATAGTATGAGGAGATTCAAGTGCCCACATCCATTCAGTGTCATGTAGGGGGCGCCCCAGATCCTCCTCCAATTTCTACAAGAGTTGGGTTAGTGGCACCCCAGAATGCTCCCTAATGGCTTTGTAAAACCAAGTGATTAGGTGCCGTCCTTCTCCCATGGTGTGTAGCGCATGCATCACTGCATGGTTTTGAGGCTCTGCATCAATCACACCCCACAGTAACCTGAGGGCTCCTAATTACTGCTCATATAAACGAAATTGAGTCTGGGGATGCAGTATTTCTGGCACAACTGGTCAAATGTGAGCAAATGGACATCCTGAAACAAACCCCCCCCCACTGTGTCAATGGAATGCTCATACCAGGTTGCTAACTGGTCAGCAGTAAAATGCCCCAAGGGTCCAGGTACACCCTGGAGCGGTGTGGATAGGGAGTAGGGGAGTATGCACTTTGTGAGCTGGAAGACTCTCGGCAAGCTCTTCTGAGCTATCCACACATAGAGGGTCCATGAACGGTGCAGCTTAATGGTGGGATGAAAGTGTTGTATTACATGCAAAGGGAGGGGACCATCCCCTGTACTAGTTTCATAAAGATAGTTTCCAGATAGCCATCTGGCCACCCATTGTATCTGTATTGTACTGTGAGGTAATAAGCCTCGAAATATGGTGCGCCCAGCTCTCTGCCCCCTACTGGCAATTGAAGCTTTTTTAGGGCCCCCCTAGGTCTCTCATTACCCAAGAGTAGATCTCCCAGTGCCCAGTCCAAGTCAAGAAAGAAACACCGCTTAGGAAATACCAGGACATTGACAAAGTAATATAATAGTTGGGGAGGGACAGTCATCTTTGAGAGAGCGACTCTACCCGCTAGGGCCAGGGGTAACTGCTGCCAAAACCTCATTTGAGACTTGAGAGCCATAAATGCCCGCTGTAGGTTGCCATTGAATAGATCTTGCTCAGAGTGATAAAGGCAGACCCCAAGATACCGGACAGCTGCTGTCACCCATGTCAATGGCTCGCCACCCAGTTGGATTATCTGTGGTGTGGCATCGCGGTTAAGCAGGAAACGCATGATTTCCCCCAGTTCACCCATAGCCCCGCTACCTACTCAGTCTCAAAAAGCCACCCTAATGGGGGCCACAGCAGTCGATGTGTCCTGAACCTGAAGATATAGTAGCACATCGTCCGCATATAGGGACACCACATGCATCATGCCATCCAGCGGGTTGCCCCAGTGATGCCCCCCCCAAACAGAGTTGCTGCACCAGGTGCTCCATGTCAAGGGTAAATAGAATAGCTGAGAGAGGACACCCCTGCCACGTTCCGAGGTCTATAGAAAAGGAGTCTGAAATCAGCCTTCCTACTCGTGCTTGAGAAGTAGGGTTCGTGTATAGCAGCTTTGTATAAGCTAAGAGACTCCGTCCCAGTTCCATGGCCCTCAGTACACCAAATAGGATGAGGCCTGATGTGGAAAAAACATTGTCAAAATTCATGTCTGCCTTCCAATCATTCATAATGCTTAATGCTGATTTCCCATTTGATGTATATTCACTGAAAGAAACAAAGGGACATTATAGTTAGGCGAAAATGTTAGTCAAAACCCATCGTTGAAAACAAACAAAATCCCTAAATTCCACCAGTTATGGTCATCTCAAGCAACTATAACTCATGACCTAAAAACTACAACATGTGCCCCCCATGCACAGCATTGTCATCAATGATGTAATTTCAGATGTTGCAGTGATGTTATCCATGAATCATATAACACGTCACCAGTGATGTAATGTGTGAAGTCATAAGCCGTGCATGGCGAGGGTACGAGTTGTAGTTACTTTAGGTCATGAGTTATAGTTGCCTGAGATAACTAGAACTGCTGAATTCCAGTAGTTTTGTTTACTTAAAATGGTAAATTTTAACTGACATTTTCACTTAACTATGAAGTCCCTTTAACCTTTGGTTTTTTCAGTGAATTTTAAAGATTTTTTTGAATGAAAAGTGACATAATATTAAAATACCTAACTATAACATCACTTTTACCTTTTGATTTTTCAGTGAATTTTGATGGTTTTAAAAAATATATAAAGTAAGATGCCGATCACATGCATGGCGTGGGGTTTGTCGCAGGCAGTGCATGGCCATAGTCAGCCTGCGGCCAGGTTCTACACCTAGCCCCTGCAGGCTGACTATGTAATGTTACGATATAAAGGGTGTTGATAGAAAGGGTGTTGATATAACGGGTGTTGAAATAAAGAGTGTTATTTTAAGTAAGGCAGACTTACAGAGTTTGTCAAAGGGTCACAACACCACGATATCAAAGGTGCGCCTATTAGCTTTATCAAGGGGTCAGCATATAAACATATATAGAACAGACTAATCATCTTTGTCAAAAAAATCACCAATAAGTATAATCAGATGATTATTTCATTAATTCACACAATGCAATGTCTAATTAAAGTAATTGTCTTCAACAATGTTTATTAAAGTTTTATGTTAAAAATTCAACATGTCTCTGAGTCTCTCTTTGAATATTTTTCAGCCCTCAAAATCCAGTCAAAAAACAATTGCAAGAGGGTGCTGCACTTCAGCTGAAGAGCATACAGCTTCACCTTTGAGAGCAACATTCAGTTGGTGATGGTGTCCCTGGTGTCGTATCATGATTGTGACCCACGCAGAGACGGGTGAGTGACTATATGTTTATTTTTTCTTATCTCTGAGCTGTGCCCAAAAGCACATCCATACCCTCTGCCTTTGCGTCCCGCAATGCCCGCCCCACTCCCTGACCGGAAGTGGTGTCCGGTCTCTGTCCCCTCCCCTAGGTCGAGTGCAGGGTCCAAGTGCCCCTGACTCAGGTCACTACATCTCCCCCTTTGTCACGAAGAGAATGCGACGAGAGAGAGAGAGATTGGTCTAGGTATATGTCGAGACGAAAAAGGAAAGAGAGAGAGAGAGAGAGAGAGAGAGAGAGAGCGAGAGAGAGAGAGAGAGAGATAGATAGATAGATAGATAGATAGATAGATAGAAAATGGGAGGAATGGAGAGACAGGTATTCGTCCCCATCACTATATTTCTTTAATCAGTCTTTTTGTCTTTTTCCTCACTCTTCTTGGACAAGTCCCTTCTTTTTCCTCCTGTAGGTCCTCTTCTTGTCCTTCACTCTTGTCCGTACCTCTTCCTTCATTGTCTATTGCTCTGTTCCTCTCCTGTGCGCCGATGCCCTCTGCCGCAGTGTCCTCTCCGTCTTCCTCAATAGTCTTCACTCCTTCGAAGTGAGAGCTATTTCTTATTATTCGGTAGGGCCCCGATTCTGCCGTGATCATTGGCCCCTTGACCTCTGTTATTGTTAGCTGGTCCTTTGAAAATGGACTGTCGGACTTTCTCCGTTGTCGCTGACGCACCACCACTTGGTCCCCTGGCTTGAGGTGCACCGGAGTGGCATGTCGCCTGGCGTCCGCGTATGCTTTCATCTTTTCCTTTGCCTCTTGGTCCCTGACAGCGATGCTGCTGTGATCTGGTGATCTCTCCGCCTCTAGCTGTGGTAGCCTTGTTGTGCTTGTCCTTCCCAGTACTAACTCAGCTGGACATCGTCCTGTGGAGCTGTGGGGGGTGTTTCTATAGTCCCGTAGTACTTGACAGAGTGCCTGTCCTACGGAAATCTGCGCCAGCTTTGCTTTCTGGACCGCCTTTTTTATGTTGCCCATGAATCGCTCCACCATGCCATTCGCTTGTGGCCACAGAGGCGTTATCTTCCTGTGGTGAATGCCCAGGTAGGTCATGAACTTTTTGAACCCCTCCCCTGAAAACGGAGGACCGTTATCTGTCTTTAGAGTCTCTGGTGATCCCCAGGCTGCAAATATGTCATCTAATATTGGTAATGTCGCAGATGCTGATGTCGAGGAGGTGTGGCGTACTATGGGAAACCTTGAGTATTCATCAATGATCACGAGCAGGTAGTTGCCCGTGTCTAGCGGCCGATAGAAGTCTGCTGCTAACGTCGTCCATACTGCCTTTGGAAGTTCTGACATTTGTAATGGTTCTGGCTTTGCTGGTTGGCCTGTTGTTTGACAGATGTGGCAGCTCAGTATGGTGTCTTCCACCATTCTGTCTAGGCCAGGGAACCATACCTTCTCCCGTAGCATCCTCTTTGTTGCGACCATGCCTCTGTTTGACTCGTGGGCTAGACTGACAGTCCGTCGATGTAGCCCTCTGGGTATTACTATCCTTGTTCCTCACATTAGTATACCATTTTCAGTCTCTGAGAGTTCGTCATGTATCCTTTTGAAGGTTATCATTTCCTCCTTGTTGACTCCGTCTCCCATTGGACAGTTGTTGTTGATGTGTCTCCATCTTTGCTGTCTTGTTGTTGCTTTCACCGCTTGCATCGTGTCATCTTTTGCTGTCTCCTGCTCTAGTTCAGCCAGTGTTATTGGCGCCGGCGTGTTTTGTCTTAGTATAAAGTTGAGATATTCTTCTGCCATTGAGGTCTTCTCTGGTGCCTGTGGTAAGGGGTGCCGAGACATGTAGTCGGCCGGGTTGTGTTCTTTGCCCGGCTTGTGCACTATCTTGAAATCATAGTCCATTAGTCTTATGCCCCAGCGCTCAATGCGAGGCGGCATCTTTGCATTCGGATTGCCATATATTGTCACCAGGGCCTGATGGTCAGTTACGATGGTGAATGGTTTGCCATAAATGAACATGTGATAGTGCTCGCACGCCCATACCACCGCTAAGCTCTCCTTTTCAGGTTGGGAGTATGCTCTTTCGACGTCCGACAGACTTTTGCTTGCGTACGCAACAATTTTTCTTGGTGAATCTCTACCTGGCAGGTGTTGGGCTAGTATTGCCCCTAGTCCGACCGGGCTGGCGTCTATGGTCAGCTCGGTGCATAGCAACGGATCGAAATAGGCAAGGTGATCTACGGCCATAACGGCCTGTCTGATGGCTTCAAATGCCCAACTGCACTCTTGCGACCAGATGTACTTCTGACCCTGCTTTGTTAGGTCCCGCAAGGGTGTGCTCATCGTGGCAAAGTCTTTTATGTAGCGGGCGCAGTAGCTGGCAAGACCAAGAAACGACCTCACTTCTGCAACATCTATTGGAGGATTTGCCTTTTTCAAGGTCTCTACCTTACTGGGGTCCGGCCTCATTCCTTTCTTGGAGAAAATGTGCCCAAAGAATACCAGTTCACTTCTTCCCAGCACACATTTTTTCAGCATTCAGCGTTAGTCCTGCTTGTTCCAGCTGCAGGCATACTTCACGTAGGGCACTGTCCTGCGCTTCATCGGACCGACCAAATACCAGGATGTCGTCGCTGTAGTTTAAGCTGTTTTTTACCGGCCTTATCACTTGCCTTATTGTTTCCTGAAATATCTCCGCCGCAGATGATATGCCGAAACTCAGACGCTTGTAGCGGAACAGGCCCATGTGCGTGGAGAACGTGGTAATGTACCTTGACTGCTCGTCTAGCTCCAGTTGATGGTACCCTTTGCACAGGTCCAGCTTCGAGAATCGGCATGCACCAGTGAGACAGCTTATCATGTCATTTAGGTGTGGCCCAGGGTGTCGTTCCCTCTCAATGGCTGTGTTTGGTATCCTCATGTCCACGCATATGCGAATCTTTGAGGTGTTCTTTTTTGGAACCGCCACTATTGGAGATACCCAGGGAGTCGGCCCTTCCGCAGGCTCAATGATGTCTTGCGCCAGCAGATTCTGTATTTCCTCTTCGACCTGAGGTTGTAGATGTATGCGCCACCGGTTTGACTGCCTCGTTGATGTGCAATATTATTTGTTTCCCTTTTAGTTTTCCTAGGCCTTGTAATATGGCTGGATGTTCTTGTAGAATGTTTCGTTTCTCTGACATGTGGTATGTCATTGCCAGTAGGCCCATTACCTGCGCCGTGACATTGCTCAGCAGGCATGGTGCTGGGATGTCTCCCCGTAGCACGTGTATCTCTTCTCTGAATGACCTGTCTTTGTACGTCAGTGTCTCTGTGAACTTTCCCATGTTTTCCACTGGCTTCTTCGAGCCCCAGGTGAAAACATCGACGGTGATAGTGGCGGTCTTATCTTCATCTTCTCGTACTTCGACGTGCACATGATGTTGCACGTGGCCCCACTATCAAGCACAAAACGTGTGCTGTGGCATCCTACTTCAATCTCCACTGTTGCTGTTTTCTTGATCTGATGCTTCTCCACAGTGTTGATGTGCTCTTGCCTTCGTTCTCCCGTGGGTGCATCTGACATCAGATACAGTCGTTCCGCCCTTTCCGGCGCGACTGTTCCTTCGGATTCATCTAAGGAGCTGCGATTTGCCGTCTCCATATGCCTGGCATGCCTGCTCGTTACTGCGGTCTTGCCGGTCTTCCTCGCTCACTTTTGAACTGTCTACTCATGCAGGCACTTGCAAAGTGATTATCTCTGTTGCACTTTCTGCACCTCTGGCCCATTGCCGGGCATGCACCCACGTGTGGGAAGTCAAGACCGCACCTGTAACACGTTCTTTCTTGTCTTTTCATTGGCGGTGGCGGCGTGCTGTCCTTATTTTTGCTGCTTCCCATCACGCGGTTCGCTTGTTCCGCCCTTCTATCTTTACCCTGCTCCATCTGTTTGGCGTGCGTCGTTGCTCTTGCTTCTGCTCGGGCCATTGTCAGTATTTTCTCCAGCGTCGTTGGTTCCTTAAAAATCCTTGCGCGGAACTCCACTGATTGGCAGACTTTGATGATGCGCAGTCGTATCGCTTGTTCATTGTCGAACTTGTCAAACTCGCAATATGTTACTAGTTTCTGCAGTCTTGTTGCGAAATCGTCAAGGGACTCCTCTGCTCGTTGACACGCAGTGTTAAATGTGTACCTCTCGAAGTCGATGTGTCTTTGCGGGTCGAACTTCTCTGTGAGACACTGTATCAGTCCCTTGTACGTCGCTACTTTGAGGCTGGGGAATGTTGTGAGCAGGTCTTCCACTTCATCTCCTACGAGGTTCAGGAAAAGGTCAACGTGTTTGGCCTCTGCGATATCTGTGGCGCGCATGTAGCGTTCCAATTGCCGAATCCAGCGTTCCCACCTGATGCCTGTCTATGGTTCCGATAGACTGAATGTAGTGGTCTGCGAAATATTGCCTGTGAATTGTTCTTGTCACTTGCGGGGTCAGTCATTTTCTTGACGCAGGTCTTTCCTTGCTTACTTCCTTTTTCCTTGTCATTTCTTCTTTTTCCGCAAATATTCCTTAATGTCCTTTACATCCACCTTTATTTGGTGCTATTTCCTTTTATTCCATTTTCTTTTCTTTTATTGTTTCCCTTTTCTTCTTTATTTGCCTTTTTCCTGCTTTTTTGGGCCTTTTCGGTATTTGCCTGACCTCAAAATGGCCTCTTCCTATTCCTTGCTCCTCATTGGCTCCCCTGCCTGACCTTAAGATGGCGCTGAGATTTTGGTGGACGAGATTTGCTATATTTTGTATTGCCTGACTTCAAAATGGCTGCCGGGTCTTCCTTGGCCTCTCATTGGCTGTCCCGCCTGACTCCAAGATGGCCGCCGAGCTCTCGCGAGATTTCGTCTTGAAATCCACACGCGGGAAGCTCGAGGCTCTCCAGGCAGTCGGCGGTCGGTTTCTTTGCGGTTGGGTGCCCTCAGCCTCCCTCACCTCACCTTCTACGATGCGGCTCCCGATGTCGCTGCAGGCAGGCACACGCGGACCAGGGTGGGCTCCTGGCTCCGTTTTTCTCGCGATCGGGGTGGGCTCCCAACTTCGTGTTTTTGTCAATTTCATTTCCCTGGACCCGACAGTCCAGCGCAACTTCCAACAGCGCTGGCTGTTCCTTGGTGGTCGGCGGACCAGGGTGGGCTCCTGGCTCCGTTTTTGGACGTTGCAGGAGGACGCTTCTCGCACGCTTCTGGTGGTGATTCTTGACCCACCTCCTTCGTCGCCAGTTGTCGTATTGTGATAGTGACCCACGCAGAGACGGGTGAGTGACTATATGTTTATTTATTTCTTATCTCTGAGCTGTGCCCACATGCACATCCATACCCTCTGCCCTCGCGTCCCGCAATGCCCGCCCCACTCCCTGACCGGAAGTGGTGTCCGGTCTCTGTCCCCTCCCCTGGGTCGAGTGCAGGGTCCTAGTGCCCCTGACTCAGGTCACTACACCTGGGGCCTAACAGTGGCTCACTGTAGAGGGGGTGCATGACCCCTTCCTTTTATTTGAGAAAAGGAAGATAAAAGGAAGGGGTCAGGTAGGGGGCTGCATGCCCCCTCCCCTTTTTATTAGAGAGGACCTAGGAGGGCCCCGGGGCCTTTCTGAGGCTTGGGGAAGGGGACTGTACAACCCCCCCTTCCTAGGTTCCTAGAACTCAAATGCACCGCCCCCCCCTCAGTTCACCCTCGGGAGGTTTTAATTGAAAGGCGGTAGACCACTGTTTTTTTTTCAGAGCCGTGGGTCTGTGCATCCTCCACAACAATAAAAGAAAATTGCCATTTTTTGCCCTGGCAGGACGGTCCCTTGGGGCCCCACCCACCAGTCCTATCTCTACTCTGCTCCCCTATGCCATTTTTTAAACTTTAAAATAGGACAGGAAACTGAGTCTCCGAGTCCTAAGATGGCTGCTGCCACATCTTTTGATGTGGTGGCAGCCAATCATATCTCATCTTGAGATCTGTCGGCTCCAGTGATCCTCCACAGCCTGAAATATACAAAGTTTTTGAGCCTTCATTTCTCAAAAACTACTGAACGGATTTACACCAAAGGACAAAAAGCTCGCTTTCTGGACCAAGATCTAGCTTTCGGCCAAATTTTGTGAAATTCTGTTAATTGGTTTTGGCTGCAGCTGTGTCTAATTTTCCTATGGAAAAATGAATAGGGAAAACGCATTTTCGGACCTCCCTTTTTCTCATCCCCGCTTGACGGATCACCCCAAAACTTTCCAGAAAAAAGCAAAGGTGGAAGAACATTTTTTTCAAACGTTTTTGGAAGATTCGTCAAAGTTAAAAGCAAACCAAAAAATGCTTTTCATATGGAAACATGGTCATACACGCGACCGCCACTGGGTAACACTGGATAATGCACACACACACACACACATATGAACATAAACAGGCACTCACACGTATTACTACAGAGCAAATTTCAAATTTGAGTTTATTACCAAGTATAGAAAACTAACAGAAGAAAAACACTGCTTACTGCCTCACAGATTACATGTAACAATTACTTTAGACAGAGAACAACTCTTTTAACAGTCGTGAGGCTCTTCGATGTGATTTTACCTTACTGCATAAATTTACCCCCTTGCATTCTGGTTTCGGTTAAGTGCCCTGGCATAAATCACCTATACAGATGTCCAGAGTGTAATATGCTGTTTACTCCTAACGATTTCAATGGTAGCAGTATGTCAATAGAAATCACACATTCTAAAAAGGTGACCAGACTATCTTTAAGAAGTGGGCATGTTGTAAGTGGGTGCTCACAAAACAATAGTATTTGCTACCTAGGAGCAAAAAGCAAGCCAACACTAGTGAGTGTTAAAAAAGAATATCAACAATGTTTGCATCACAGCAAAGACAGTCTTCATTCAGTAATATTTTAATCATAACAATTGTCACAAAAAGAAATAAAAATATGTCTATGCATTGGTTTGGTTAATTGTCTTCTATGTAATTTGAATAGACAATATACAATACAGTTATGCTTTGTGCATTAGTTCATAAATCATGAACCAAGTAATTAAAGCCATACACAGTTCATAGAACTTAGTTAATTAAATCAAACCCTATATGTACATAAAATAATTATAGCCTACATCAAATGAATTCACGTAATCTGCATATCATTACATTTTGTTGATTGAATTGAGACCAATATTTCATCTAGTGAGCAGAGCCAACATTTGTTTTGTTCATACCCTTGGAGGGCATGAAACTGGACATGGTTATTTCTGAACTACGTTATTGATGACGGAAAGTTTGGTTTGGATAATCGAGGTCATTAGCCTGTTGATTATTTTTATGTAGGAACAAAAGTCAAGAAGATTTAGTAGTGTTGTGAATTGAAGTTCAGTACACGTATAGCACTTAATTAGCCCAAAGTACATTAACTGAAGGGGTCATTGCTGAGATCCTGAAAGCGTGACTTAAATGACTTCTGATAGAAGCTTCTATCAATTGCTAGTTATTACCATTACTGATGGATGGGAGGGGCATTATGACTCACTCAGGCTTCACTTCTCATGACTCATGGCCCCTCAGCACACTCAGCTATGGTAACAAACAGCATATTGCACTGTGTGCATCTGCATACATGCTTTATATATGTTGTAGATATAGATATATCCACTTAAAAACGGTTCAAGTACAGGTATAGTTACAAATTCAAATTGAAAAAAACACTGAAATTCGTATATAATGGTCAGGATCACAATTTATAGCTTGCACAACAGCCAGGCAAAGCATAACACACAGGATACCTAAACAAATGTCATATATAACCTGAAAGAGAGAGCTATGTATTTAATATTATTTATTGATTTGAGTATCTGTTGTTATTTAATTGCATTGTAATTTTCGGTGTTGTCATTTATTGGTTTAAATCTTTTTGAGGTCATAAGCATTGCATTTGGTATGCAAGTTAAGATTTTCATGGCTGTTGTTATGAAGTCTGTCCTAACCATGATTTCTGAATGTCAGTGGTTTTCGGTTGTAATTCATAACCATAACTACATTTTAGGTGCAATTTTTTCAGTAAATTTTAAAGGTTTTTTTAAAACCTAACTTAAGATGTTACGACTAAAGCTAATTATGCTTCACATTCACCTTTAATTTTTATCAGTGAAATGTTGTGGTTTTTATTGTCATATGCCACATCCAACAGTTTTCTACACCTACCCCATGGCATGGGGGCAGCTTGAGCTGCACATTGCCTTGTCAGTGTGGAGCAGCATTTGGTTGCAGGGTCTGGCCTTTGGCCAGGCTGTGTGTCCAGCCAGCTCTGGGAAGCAACTTCCTGCTTCACATTACATTCAGCCATGGACAGCAGGTGTTGGCCACAGGACCTGACCTACAGTCATGCCCTGTGCCCAACCTGAAGCAAGCAGCCAGTCCCTGTTGCACACAGAAATAGCTACTGTGTAGGTACGGCTAGGTCAAAGTTTCCATTTTTGTTTTTATCATATCTTTAGTGCAGTTTGAGGAATCTGCACAAAGATTTCCAATAGAAACGTTCATCAGATTTGGGTTTGACTTGGTAAGTTTCATACAGATCCATCTCCATCAAAATGAGGGCACAAATGGTGGGACAAAAAGGTGACATTTCCCATCTTACTTCCCATAAGAATCTTTGCTATCTGATACAGAAAAGAATAGCTGAACTGAATTACACTAAACATGGTAGAAACAAGTACTCTGCTTGGTTTGGTGTAAATCCTTCTGTAGTTTTTGAGAAAATAGCATTTAAAATCTGTGTCTAGGTGGGCTGAAAAGTGATAAAATGAAAGCGATTTGGACCACTAGTCCATAGACTGTCCCTGAATCCAGGTTTGAAGACTGTTCGCTGATTAAAATAAAGAAATAAAAATATCCTATATGACGAGAGAGGTTTTTCTCCAGTTGTCCATTTCAGATCTACATAGTGGTGGGCACCGAATTTCACTCCAGGGGCAAAAAATCTATCATCCAGCATTCCAGCACTTCTAAATATAGAATTTGTGTCTTATATGTGTGGCTAGGAATATTATATGGTACAGGAATGGGCCACAAAAGTGTCCATGTGAAGTCAATGTGGACTGCACTTGAGGGGATTTCTGAATTATTTGAATCATGGTCATGCGGTACTCACAGCATTTAATTTGGAGTGGTGTTACTTGTATGGATTCCCAAATGTTTTGTACCTTCAATACCCAGCAAAAGCCAACTCAAAGCCTAAAAAATGAAATTTCCTCTTAGGTTTCATGGAGGATGGCTGCTGTGGTTGGACCCGGGGTTAGTTGCACCCTTAGAACCCTCTCAACCATAGGCATTTATAAAATCCCAAAACCCAGGAAAACCCAGGGTGGCCTGGCTTACATGGATCCTGGTTGTTCTGTTATCAACAATGCCCTGCAAATGTTGCAACAATGTATAAAAATCCTAAATTTCCTTTCAGTTTCCACAAGGGATGACTAAAATGTTTGGGCCCTGCAGGCACCAAGGGATTCCAACCTACTCTAGGCATTTCTTAAAACTATAGACCCAGGCAGTGTGGCTTGTGTGGTTCCGATCTTGTTTTCTCATAAATAATGCTTTGCAACTGTCAAAACTACATTGAAATATACTGTCCTCTCAATTTCCTGTGTGGGAATGCTGCAGTGCATGTGCATATGGTCAGCTGTCATACATGGAATCCTACCAGCCCCCGGTAGCATTTATTAAAACTGAAGCTGAAGGAGAATCCTGGGTGATGTGGCTTGCTCGAATTCAGCTTGATTTCCTACATATAATGCTGTGGCAATGTCAATGTATGGGTAAAGGAACTTAGCTTGATTGATTTTCTGTTACAGAAAACTCTAGATCTTCTGGCCACAGCAAAATTCTTATCATCCAGGGTTCTTATGATAAAAATGGTGCCCCACTTATGTGAGTGAGTCTATTGCATGGGATAGGAAAGGGCAAAAAACTATGGTCATGTGAAGGCCACATTCACACTACGTGAACTTCACATAGTAACAGTTTAGACTCGTCCCTGTCTCATCTGATAGGCTGTTCCATGTTAGTGGGGCACCATTTTTATGGAAGAAGTTAGGTGATGCTGGATTTTAGAGCTTTACCATTGACTGCAAATTCCAGAGTTTTGCATTACAGAAATATAAGGAAAGCCTATTTCTTTAACCAAAGTTTAAGGTACGCAGGGCATTGCGGTTATGAAAAAGTGGTGGTATCCACCCAGAACTGCTCTGGGTCCCTGGTTTTCAGAATCGTCTTGGGTTGCTAGGTTTCCCTGAACATCTTTTGATCCAAGGCCAAAATACCAGAGCTACCAAGTCCTTTCTGCAGTTGTGGTGTTTGGCTGTTTCTGTCCTGCCCGATAGGCCCGCAGAACACCATTATCATCAGGGACAGTGTGGGAACACTGGGTAATAGGGCTGTTGTCATTCCCCCAAAAGTTCTGAAACTTTCCCTTCCAGAAATGGGATTTTACCTAAAGTTTGATGTTTGTAGAGCAATCTGGGTGGTATAACTAATGGGATCATGGACGCCACAGCACCCTGGACTCCCCAGATGTCTATTTTTCAGAAATATGTGGGGTTGGTAAGTTTATCTGAGTGCTGGTCGACTTGTGCCCAAATTCTGCAGTTATCCATGTATCAATAATGAATTAAATTGCAATCAGCATTTCTTGACACATCCTCAAGAGTTTTTTGGGGCCTTTCCTGACCGGACCAAAAGGTACAGTGCACAAATGGGTACAGTTTTCATCAAGACAAGTGTGGGAATGCGTAGTGGTAGAACTTTTTTTGCTCCCCCTGTAGATTCCTTAACTTTCCCTCAAAGAAATGTGAGGAAATTCTGATTTGCAAACAAGGTCAATGTTTGCAGGGTATTCTGAGTGAGAAGTAGTGCCATTTATGTAAGCCACACCATCCTGGACCCACCATATGTGCCTAGTTTTCAGAAATATCTAGAGTTTGTACGTTTCACTAATGAGTGCCAGCTGACCCCAAACCCCAAGAATCTGTCTACGCCCCCCCTCAAAAATATGGCCTTTTGGAAAAGATGGTTAAAGTGTTTTTTGAGCTTTTAATGTTCCAGACGATAGTTCACCCCACATACAAGGGGTACCATTTTTATCAGAAGTGTGGAAAATTGAGTGGTTAGACTTTTGCAGTTCTCTGCAATTTTCTGATGCAAAAATTCTGTTTTCTGAAGCATAGTGTGTTGTATGCAGGGCATTCTATGTGAGACAAAGTGATGGGATCCTTGCAAGCCACTCCACCCTGGACTCTCCTGCATCTCTACTTTTCAAAAATGTCTAGGTTTGGTGTCTTTTTTTTTATTGCACGGTGGCCAAATATAGCAAGCACCACCACCGCAAAAGTTTTTGTAATCTAAACAACATTTCATCTTTTCACATGCTCATGTTTTCAGACTTTTCCTGTTCCATGGGCTAGACCCATTCATATTGTATGAGTGCAGGATAGAAGGACATTTGTTATTATGTGTTGATAACCTCTGTATTTTTGCTTCCAATTGTAAGGCAGTGTGCACAAAGAAAACATATTTTTTAAAACACCCTCAGAATCACATGGCATTATGGGTAATCCAATATTTGGAGTGGTACAAATAACTCCAATGCCAACCCCAGATTTTTAGTACATTTATAAAATGCATAACCTTCCTTCATACTCATTTACTAGCACTGGTTTTTTCATTATGGAATGATGCATTGTCAATGCACAACAAAAAATCATTGTAAACCTCGACCTTGCTGATGAGTCTGGGTATCGTAGGTTTCATAGATGTACTTTAAATCTAAAAAGTTACAGCCGAAAACATTGTTCCCATTTTATTCTTGCTTTCACTAATTATTGATTTCCACAATTATTTTATTTTGGAAAAACTTGAGCATTCTATACAAATGACTCCTGGCTAAGATCAGAATGTTGTCAAGTTTTCAGAAATATGTAGTTGTCTGGGTACAACTATAGGTTTCATGCCGCTTTACCCTGCAAATTACACGTAGGTAGAAACTGGATGTAGAAAGCTGGCTCTCTATATAGTGTACTAAAAGAAGTACACTGTGCAGAGAGTCCAGTGGGTCCCAAATGGTTTACTGAGGCTAAAGTAGATAATATTAACTCTCTCTTTTGTGGTAGTGTGGGCGAGCAGTTAGGCTTCCCAGAGGGTAGTGCTAAGCATTTGTTGTACTCACAGAGACAGTAAATGAGACACACACTCCGAGAATAAATTTGAGACCAAATTAGAAAAATAACACTTCTTTTTATATATGTTTCAAACTCCAGAAATTCATTTCAAGGTAAGTACAGTTTTCGATAAAAATATTCACAGGTAAGCAAATGTTCAAACCTGTGCCCTTTTACGCACAATGCAATCCTATGGGAGGAACAATCAAAGATGCATAAAGGTAGGCACAGTCGTTTTCAGGGGTTCACCTTCTGGGATCAAAGTAGTAGTGGGCCAAGGTTCAAAGTACTTCCATCAGTTCTTCAGGAACTGCCCAGGTTCTACCGGGAGCAGGGTGCTGGTGAGGCAGGTAGCTGGTGCTACGGAGATGGGGGCCAGCTGAAAAGAGGTTGCTCATGGGGACTTGCGGTCAAGTATGAGGGCTCCCAAATGGGGGCTGAGGTGGCAAGGGGTCTTGGAGCATGGGGGCACAGCCGGTTCATTGGGCCCTGAGCCAGTTAGGTCAGCTGGGCTCGGTGCGCAAAGATGCACCTCACAGTCAGGGACAAACAGCTGGAAGGGGCAAAATCAAAGAAGCTGGGCCACTCTCAAAGTGGGTCTCAGTGATGCTGACATCCCTCGATGGCTGCTTGGTTCTGATGCAGTGAGAATTCAGACTGGACTCTCACTGTTTGTGTTTAGTGCAGGGCATCCGATACTCCGGGGGTTGGTGCTGCATGGCTCTGGTTAGTCCTGGTGTCTTCATACTCAGTGTAGAGACAGATCTGACCTTCTAGAACATGAGTACCTTCTCCTGGTCATCCGTGGCATCAATTGGGCCAGGTAGCTGCAAAGCTGTGGACCGGACTCAGCTTGTCGGTGTCTGCGCACAGCAGAGGAGTAGCTCCTCTACTCCAAGGGAGACTTTAGGTGTTTGTCAAAGTGCTGGCAGGCTACCCGAGGCTTTGCTATCTCTCCAACTCACAGGATGAGTCACTTTGTCAGGATTGTTGAGAGAGGGCTGAGGACGGCAGGGTTTCATGCCAAAGTCCAAAGTTCTGCTGCAGTTCTCGCCAGGCAGTGACTCTTCTTCATCCTTCTTCTGTTGATCCATCGAATCTGAGTTTTGGAGTTCAAGAGTGTCAACTAACTACTCAATTTAGGGGTGATATGGGGAGTGACAGGTAGTAGCCAATGGGCTACCAACCTTTAGGGTGTCTGCACCCTCTATATGGCCACTTCCTGTGGGAAGTGGGCATAACCCTGACCCTAGAAGGCTAATTCCATCCAAAACAACATGGAGTAATCTGAAAAGTGTGGTCGACTTCAGCTGTCCCGCACTAGGGGTGATGCTGGCTGAATGTGGCACACCTACTAATCTTACTAGTTTTTCCACCTGTATTGCTGCCAAAAGGTAGGGACAGGACAGGGGAGGCAGCAACTCCACTATCTGGAGAGGCCCAGGCTGCATAACAAAGGTGGCAGGCCTTTGAGGCTTCCCATCCTGGAATGCCCATCCTGCTTGAAATAGGTGTGAACATCTCCACCTTGAGCAGGCTTGCAAAAGGGCCACTTTCCTATACTGGAAAATTGGAAATATTGACCACTCCTAAAAAAACTGCAAAACTGTGGTAAAAAATATTATCTTTTCACTCTCCAGGCTTTAGGAAAGACTAGAAGATGGCACGCTTAACAGAGCAAACCTTTTGCAGATATCATTTTTAGAAAACAACACACTTTTCTTGTACAGTAATCTGTTCCCCCTTTGTTATATAAAAATACAAAAGTTTGTCATAGTATGGCTATTTTCTCTGGACGTTGCAGGGTAAATCACAATCCTTCAGGAACCTGTACAACCCCGTGGAGAAAAAGGACGCAACTTTGGCATGGACATATTTTAGCTTAAGTGTCAACTGCCAAGTGACAAAAAGGGTTCAGCACTGAGAAGTAAACCCGTCAGCACTTAAGGGGTTAAAAAACATGTTAAAGAACATACTTGGGGCACAAATATTTATTTGGATCTCTTGCTTTTCTTCTGCCTAATTTCTTAGAAAGTTCCACTTTAAAGTCTATCTTTTGGGATAGCCAGACTGTTAACCATCTCTTTATTTACAGCATTTGTCTGTTCATCATATCTAAGTTTTGACATCTACTCCATGATTCAGCTCTTTTTAAACTTTAACCAGTTTGACCTTTTATGACACAGCATTCTGAGGGCATTTCTTGTCTGCGGTCTTCCAGGGCGATCTTATTTGGAGCTTTGTCAGGAAGCAATTACACATCAGCTTCTCAAAGTGAAATCCTCAGCTTAGTGCTTAATTTGTAAAAAGAAATAAGTGACAGGTCTCTCGTCAGGAGGCCATTGCAGCTTGCACCACACATTGCTCCTGCCATGCTGCCAATAATAGTAGCAACACAACTACTAACCATCGCACACCTACAAGTGTGACAATTCGGACTATTCCAGGCCCCCAAAGCTGTATGAATGACTCTAGAGGCAGATAATAGTCATTTTTAATGTATATTGAATTAATAATTGACTTTTGTTGTGGTCATCTCACACAGTGCCACCTTGTGGCAGACTGTCACAAGCGCCGGTGTTGACAAATAAGTGCCGGTGCCGAGCACCGGAAACCACCGCCTCAAATTATGCACTGCCTCAGCTGCTCCTTCAGGCTCACACTTAGCAACAGCTCCTTGGGTAATCACTCTTGACTCTTTCATACGGTATGGACTCTAATTTCCTTATATTTTTCTTTATCTGAAGAAATTGGGTTTCATTGATTTCACCAGTGATAGGTATATCTGACCCCTTTTTCTGTTTCCTCCTTTACTATTACTGTCATTTAAAATATTTGTTTCCTGCAAAAACGTGGGACTTAGGGGCCGATTCCAATTCGGGCAGGAAATCTCTCTGGGCCGAGCCGGACCCGGAGAGATTTCCGACCGAATCGGACTCTGGCAGTCCGACCGAACGAGTACGATGCGCATGCATGCAATCGGACTCGAGTCGGTCGGACTCCCATTGAAGTCAATTGGAGCTGGCCGTACAACGCGTATGCGGGCTCCCATTGACTCAATGTGTGCGAGGCGAACAAGGGCGCCAACTAAAGCGGGTACGCGTCGAAGCGCATCGTGCCGTACATGCACAGGTAGGGGGGACCCATGGGTCCCCCTTGTGTGCGACTCGCGCGGCCACGCATACAGGGGGGTCCGACGCGGACCCCCAAAGTCCGGCTCCGACAGCTCTTTCGAGCCGGACGACGCGAGTCGGTCGGACTGCTCGCGGCGCGCATCGTACTTACCCGGCCGGGGAACGACTACATTGCGCGGTGCGAGTTGTGTCCGTGCGAGTCGGTCGGAGCGTGTTGAAGCCGCGTACGAGTCGGTCGGCGATTTCGCGGGCGCTTACATCGTACTCGCTCGGCCGGACCCGCGTACGATTCGGTCGGGAAACAGGGCTCCGAATCGGATCCGGTAAAGCCGAATCCGATTCGGAGCCCTACCGGCCGAGATCGGAATCGGCCCCTTAGTGTCCCTCCTAGTGACTGAGCCTTAGGAAGGGAGGCAGGCCTCTCCAGTATGCTTACATCTCTCAACACTACAACAGTTTCACACCAACCAAAGAGGACACATTAGATCTAATTGTGACCCAGAATAACCTTATCGAGTTGCAACCACTATTAAACAAAGTCTCACCTGGCCAAAATAGTAAGGGACATGATATGGATGAATATTTTCACAATTTTTCATTTTCAAGTGATCAAGTATGCTCCCTCATGACCAACCCCATTGGGAGGTGGAAGTTTTAACTTAGGAAGTCTTTCTAGGAGGACATCACCTTCATTCAAAAGTGACTCAACCAGTCCTTGAATAAAGTTTTGGACATTCTTTCAAAAAACCTATCTACAACACCCATCAACTCAAAGCACAATGGTACAAGAGACAGAACCTTGGAAAGATCTGAAAACGTTAATTAAAGGTAGACCAGCTCTGCAGCTGGACAACCTGTATCTCAAAAGGACAACATGAGTAAATGCCAAAGACTTGCCAAGCCTGTTTAACTCATAATCCAAGACATAACAGTCACTCGGTGCTGATAAAAGTAAGGGCCAAAGTCCCAAACCCTGAAGCACTGTTAACCATCTATGGACATTTTAGGGCCTGCAGTATTGTCCGCCAGCTTATGTATTTTTTTATTCCATATTAACAATGGATTGTTTTCTGTTAGTCAAGCAGTCTCACAGTAGTATCACAGCAGTGCCCACTTACCCTGACTGCCCAGATCCACACATTTACCTTTCAAAGCTGCTTTCTACCTGGCAACACACCTGATCACAGGAGTGAAATAAATTCACACATAATGTACTTTTTAATTGCCTCCGATTGACTGTACCTTGAACCAAGTAAAATGTTCAATATGCTTTCCGTGACATATAAAATCACTTTTATCTTCCAATATACTTATAAGACAAGAAGTATGCAGTTCCTATGTGAGAGTCTAAGTCTACCAGTGGGTTAGGTCAGGGGGAGTGCTCCTTTTAGGAGCAAGGGCCCTCACACACCACACCCATGCTTCATCATAGGGCAGCTCCTCGTTGGGCCGGCACTGCAATGCCCAACAGGCTCCACAGGGGGCTCTTTGCCAGAGCTCTTTTCTTTTTGCCGATGTGAAAAGTGAGGTGTGGTGGGTGACTAAATGTGAGTAGAATGGAGAAGGAATGTGCAATAAAAACAACTAAAGGAGTACAAAGGTTGTATAATCACTGGGTTCCTTTACCATGGTTAAAAACGTGAGTTAGGCGCAAGGTGGATATAATGGTCCACTTCAGCTCTGTTATGTTATGTTATGTTATGTTATTTTAGATTTATAGGGCGCACAGCTACCCCGAGGGGTTTCCCGGCGCCAGCCTGGTAGGCGGAAAAGAAAAAAAAGGGAGGCGGAAAAGAAAAAAAAGGGAACAAAAAACATTACAGATTGAACATTGGTTAGTGTAAATCAAGGGTCAACATGTTTCATGCCTATTACTGTCCAAAGGATCATGGCATATCGTCAGGACCAATAATCCTTTTCTACTCATTAAGTGATGGTGAATTAGTGTGTGTAGATAATACCATACCCTGCATACATCACATGGATATATAGTATACCTTCTGGGGGAAACCCAGGAAAAGGAAATAATACGGTAGGAGAGAGAAAACAATAAAAACAGTATCATCTTGTAAAATCACTTAACAGCATGGGGATGCAGGTCTCAATCCCCATCAATACATGCGTGTTCTGTTCAACTAAACAGCGATGACCACAGAAGATGCCAGCAGTGTGCACATGCAGTTAATCGAACATCGGCAAAAAGAAAAGAACTCTTGCAAAGAGCTCCCCTGTGGGGCCTGTTGAGCATTGCAGCACCAGCCCAACGAGGAGCTGCCCGATGATGAAGCATGATACCCCTTGGGGTGTGTGAGGGCCCTTGCTCCTAAAAGGAGCACTCCCCGTGACCTGACCAACTGGTAGACCTAGACTTTGACATAGGAACTGCATACTTCTTGTCTTATAAGTACATTGGAAGGGGCACGTATGCTGGACCTAATTTAGCCCCAGTCCCTCAGTCTTTGTTTTACTTTTATCTTCCAACCAGGGCCCCTCCCGGTGGATCCCCCTACCACTTCATCTGAAACTTGAAGATGACATTGACTCAACTAATCTCACAACTTTATCGATAATCCAATCCTCTGAAAGATATCCCTCTTCGGTTTACCCTTGAAATCCTGGCGGGTTAGATGGCTTAGTCCGGCAGTCCTTCTTCACTCTTGGCTGTCAGGACCCTGTTTGCCAGTGACTTGGGCCAATAATAATAAAGTGGGTTATTTCTGGCCAGTATAGCCTACTCTGGTGGTCTATGTTAAATGAAAACACTGTCTTTGGATCTGGTGGAGTTCCATTGGAAGCTGTATTTTGGAGCCTCTGAATAGGTGAAATAGAGTTGGAGAGACCAGTTTACTCTTATGGGCATCGGGGATCCGTCCTCCTTACTTTGTGTCCTCCCTTTTTACTATACCACTAGTGAATAATAGATCATTATTGATTATTATACATTATTGGTACAATAAATAAAACAATTATGACCCCCACCACTGTGGGAGAGGACCATGCAGCAGCCTGAAGCAGTAAATCTGTCTGATGGCTGGTGCAAGCAAGAGAGGGCTGGAGAAGTCTGAGCCGTGACGTAGGAGGTCTGAGGTGCCTTTGGGCCATCCTTGCAGCCTTACCTGTGAAGGTAGCTTCAGGTGCTGAAGGCTTCAGCCCTATAATGTCTGGCGCTACATTTTAATCAGACTGTAACCTCACTGTCTCTCATCTCGCCCCAGGATGAGGTGGAGTCGGGAGCTTCAATGACCCCCACCCCAACCTGTAACGAGCTGGGAAAAGGGGAGGTAAAAAAGCAACAGGCTGAAAGCTGGCACCTGTGCGGTGCATAAGCATTTTATATGCATAGCACAGGCTTCATCTTTCAGTTTCCTGCTTCAGTGTTTGAGGCAGAATGGTGTTTCTCCCTCAAAGGGTAGCTGAGGACCAGAAGGGGAACAGCTCAGACAGCTGAAGGAAGGTTAACAATCACTCAATTATAATGTGTGTTTGTGCCTGTAAATGCGTGTAAGAGCATGTGTATGTATGAGCGTGTCTGCATATGCATAAGGGTGCGCGTGTTTGTGTGTGTGTTAGAGTGTGAATGTAATACTTCTACCAATGCTATGGTCTCTGTGTCTTGTACCTGTATCTGCGTCACATGTCTTGTAAAGCCCTCTGATACCCTCGGGTCTAGCCAATTCTATATAAAACTCTCAAAATAAATAAATAAAATAAATGAAAGTGAGTGAGTGAGTGTGAATGAATGACTGGGGAGTGAGTGAAAATGAGAGACAGAGACAGTGAGTGCAACTGAATGTGTGAATCAAAACGAGTGAGAATAAGATTGAGACTGACATTGTTAGAGTGCAAGTGAGTGCAAGTGAGTGTGAAAGATCCAGATTGAATGCTTAATAATGAGTGCGAGGTAGTGTGAGAGCGTGAGGGAGTGGCGACGTGTCAGTCAGTGAGAGAGAATGAGTATGAATGAGTTAATATAAGTGAGTATGAGTGAGAGTGATTGTGTGAGTGTGTTACACTTGTGAGTCTGCCACTGGCCCTGAACTCCTTGAGATAATTTTTGGTTTATGGAGGAACCCATGGCAAAATGCTGGCACTGGGATATGATGCCAACGCAAAACTCCCCACCCCCAAACCCTTCTAGGAGAGGTTGGCAACGCTCGCTTCACGAGTATTTCACACTACTTCTTTCAATAATAACCAGCCACGACTGTTGATACGAAGGTGTCTCTATAATAAATATGTCAAGAATTATGGACAGTCCAATTTACTAAAACAATACTTCCTGCTAAGATGGGACAGATATATAATACTCATTGTGGACCTTATGGCTTTGAGAAAAAATTCTAAAAGCCAGTGCTCAATATCTCTTCAATACTCAACCTCCTTTATATATTTTAATGGAAATATACTTCCACATCTGTTCTTTCTGCATTTCGAACCTTAAATAGTGGACTTAAATAGAACTGGTGAGGTTTTAATTTCTTGCCATTTGCTAAATGCTGGCAATTAAAAAAGTGTGCAACCGTCAAGATGTGATCACACCCGCGGGCTAAGTCTTAGCAGCAGAAATCAAAATGTGCCAGTAATGCATCAAACGAAAGACCCCCCCCCTACATAAAGTATGAACCTGCCCTTGGGAATGTAAAAGTGTAGGCTATAGAAACAAACCAAGCATGGACGTCATTTAGGGGTCTCCATTGGTCGCGGCTGTGACCCCGTCTTTCCCTTTGCGACCCCTGGCACTGCCTTTGTGACCCATGGCCTCAGAGGTGGCAAAGCCAGTGACAGGAACACAGGGTTAGCTCTTCTTATGGAGGACAGCTGGGGCTCCACTCTCCTTGTTTTCTGTCAATTTGTTTATTACACTAATTGTGAATACTATAACATGATTCACTATTAGTGTGATAAACGGAGTACAGTTGGCTGGAATATGACTCTCCTTGTCAGCTGAGGTAAGCAAAAAATGTTTTTAAATGTATGTTGTGTGCGTGCTTGTGGGTGAAAGTGTGTTTATGCGAGAGGCAGTGTGTGTATGTGTGAATGTGTGGGTGAAAGTAATCGGCAAATGGCGTGTGATGCCGCATCTGCTACCCATGGCATTTTGGTGAATTGACGCCCATGAATTCTACAAGTCAAGAAAGAGACACACAGGCGGACGTGTGTGTAGGTGAGTATCAATGTGTGACGACTTTGCAATGAAATGCAACTTTTACTGACACTTTGTTAATTCATGCTCCCCGCGACACACGACGAGAGCACATCATGGCACCCATGCATGACACCAGAGTACTCCCATATAGGACACCCTCTAACATACTACGTCCAAACACACATGCAAGTTCTGGCATCAAAATAAACCGGGCAAACACACATATGAAACCAAATACAAAAGTTTTTATTCGAATATATTAATAAAATCCGTACAATGTAAAGACAGCTACATATTGAATCACACACATACTTCAGTCATATCCACAGGCACACTCGATTCAAAACCATGCTAACAGCAATGTATACCATTTTAATGACAAAATAATGTTTATTGTACAGCCACCGACTGCCCTTTTGATTAAATATAATAACTGTCAAGCTAAATAATATTATTGTACCATATGACACAAGTGCAGTTTTAGTGGTTTCTTTTGATAAATGTGTTAATGTTTTTTTTTTTCTGTGAACATTGCTTTTAGCATGGTTTTGAATCGAGTGTGCCTGTGGATGTGTGTGAATCAATATGTAGCTTTCCTTACATTGTACGGATTTTATTAATATATTTGAATAAAAACTTTTGTATTTGGTTTCATATGTGTGTTTGCCCCGTTTATATGTGTGTTAATTGTAACATGTTGTAAATTAATAGCTGTGAGTTGCCCTAGGTTCTGTACATTTACATCTTTTCCCTGCCTAGAGGAACTCCTATTTAGTTGCCAGGGGCCCTTGTCTTTACACTGAGGGCCTGATTCACAGAACTAACTTACGTCAAAAACGTAAAAGTAAACGTAAAGTTAGTACTTTTTAGGTATTCACAGAATACACTTACTCATTTTGGTATTCACAGAATAGTACTAACTTTACGTTTACGTTTTTGACGTAAGTTAGTTCTGTGAATCAGGCCCAATGTTCCGGCATCCACCCCATCAGGCAAGACAACAGTGTCTCACAGGGCCACACTAACGTGACGTTTAGACACACGTATACAGGTTTATCATTACGAAAACAAAAAAGTGCTCAGACAGGCGATTGTCATCTATTTGTTGCTTCCAGTGTTGTGTATTCAAGACACACTGGTCCATATTTGCTGCAGCTTTACCTAGCACAGGCGCAACGTAATGCGGCGCCTTGTGGTGCAAAAACAGCAGAGTCGAGGTACTTTTAGGCTAAAAGGCTATTTTGTGTCAAAAGATGATGCGAGGGGACCAAAAACATGCCTTTGCATCGCGGAGTGCCAAGTCCTCTGTTATCTATGCAAAGGGATCATAATTGGGCGGGAACTGCATACACGTTAATAGGTGTTGTTGACATTAAGCCAGAGCTACACTAAAACAACGTGGCTGAGTTTGCGTGAAATCAACGCCAAATGAAACCAAGCCCAGATAAGGGAACCAGCGCGATACTATTCATACGCATAACGCGTTTCTTCTGCGAAAATTCACTTTTCATGTAGCTTATCCTTGGGCAGTTGACCTCTGGTAGAAATTTGCCCTTGAGGGGGTACATCGAGTACAGATCTCTACGCATCAGTGGCGTAACTACAGTGCTTAGCGGTGCACTAAAATTGCCTTTTAAGCACAAGCGCAGCCAAGGATATCACCAGCAAAATGGCCGCGTATATACGAGTGTTCTAGATATATACTCACAGCTGACAATGCTGGCTTGATCAAATGGTGTATTAAACATGGGTACACACAGGTTTGACCAAATTAATGTTGCTTTACTTCTCCCGCCTTCTTGGCTCCGCTGGCCGCTGTGCCAGGATCAGTGACGTAACGCAAAATGATGAGGCTCCCTGCAGAATGTAATGATGCCCCCCCAGTCTCCATATCCCGGAGATTTTAATTGGGCTTGGGTTGAATGGGTGCTCCTTGAAGGGTTGCAGTCTCCTGTGCCAGAGGGGGCTGCATGGGCCTACCTTATGCCCCAGGATACCTCGATGAGGTCACTGTGGCACTGCACTAAATGCTGTTCCATTCATTCTCTCATTTATTTATTATTCGAGACAGGCTATCTTCTGCGAAACTCTGTTCCGGGTCCTGTTTCCTTCACTGTGCCCTTCGTGTTGGATATATGTGTGCGCCTTACAGTGAAGTTAGTGACATGAGAACTGAAGTTTGAACCTGAAATGCCAGTTCAAGGGTTCAGGGACAAGGAGTTGGTGGGGTAACCTCTGTAAATCAGCAAGTGGTGGATAATTTGGGTACCATGTCAAAACCAGTCAGCGCCCCAAAGAAGGAAGCCCCATTAATCTGCGAAGTAAGTAGCTTTACAATACAAAAACATATATCAGTGACTCTCACACAAAGACTTCTGCTTTTCCAAGGGCAGAGCATGCATTATTCATTATCATGCTTTAGAAAAAAATGAACTTGATTATTCATCAGCGTATTATCTCAGTTCTCACTTCTTGTGAACGCTGCAGCCCTGGTCCAAGGGGCTGAAGGGTGAGGGATGGGGAGTTCAGCTTCATTCGGGGTCGTTAAGCTCAGAGTTCACATTGTTATGACATGTTAATTTCACTCTTATAGCCCCTAAACCCTGGGGCATAGAACAGTGATTGCACTGCCTCTTCATTTCTTGGCTGTAACAATAATTTATCATACCATTGTCCTCAGGAGGCTAGGGCGCCGGCTCCTGTGTCGGGCCAGCAGTTTCACAGGGTTTGCGGGCATGAGTTGAACTTTATTTATGTGGGTGGTGTCTGGAAGGCAGAAGCTAAGGAAAGATCTAGCTGAAGCCAGGGGTTTAGGACCTGTTGACAAATGCTATTGCAGCTTCGTGATATCGGAATTAGACCGAAGAACTGTGGCCAATCTCTGGGCCTTATTATTAGAGTTTGGCGGATGGTATACTGCGTCACAAATGAGGTGGATGTCCCATACTCTATAGCCTATTGCACTTGTAATACAGTGGTTGGGATAGCTGCCACGCTCTTAAGGAGTCCCCATATGCCAAACTCTAAATAAGGCCCTCTGTTATTTATTTATCAAAAGCCTAAGTGCTAGTCCAATAACTGTAAAGGTATCCTAAGGCCATACTTATTTATACAACAAATGTGTAGCACTGTGCCAGATTGATACACACTGCAAGGAAATAGTCACATCACCGATACTGTGGAAACACGGCAATGGCAACCGTGTAATCCAAAAGAACTAAATAAATAGTCAAATTTATTTATTTATTTCGGAGTTTTATATAGCGCTAGCCAGACCCGAAGGTATCGGAGCGCTTTACAGCACTTAGTAGAGGAGAACACATATTATAGCAGTATTAAACAGACAGGTATTATAGCAGTGGTCACACAAAAAGCCTCAAGGTGCAGAGGGAGACTTTGCACGTTGTATGATGCTGGAGGCCGGGAAGTTGCAATAGTATCGTAATAGAGACAAATCCTTCCGCAAATGCATCCATACACCTAATGCTCTCCACAGTTCAATAGCAGGATGTAACCTATCACTATCCAATGTAATACATTATTAAATAACCTGTTGGTCAATTCTGCACCTTGCCAGCCACTATTCAATATGATTCACATCTAAACAATATGAAACACAACCAGGTACAGGGGTCTATTCACAAACTGCACTTTGTATTACATTTAGTAGTACTACAATAGTACTTCCCACATACTACAAAATGGTATTCATAAGCCTACGTGCGGAGTTCTCCACCTCCGCTGCTCTTATCTCTTCTTTGCAGAAGTCCCCGCCACATGTGCAGAGAACTCCACACACATTTGCATACATTTTAGTAGTAAATATGAGTGGCACCAGGTGACTGGAAAGTATGGAATTCTTATGCCTAAATGTGTGGGGTTTGGGAGGAGTTCTTACACGGTTCCCACTAGAAAAGGTAGGCCTCACTTCAGAGTAAGGTAGGGTTGAAGGGGAAAAACCCCAACGCATTGCTACTCATAAACTGCACTGCTACAACTGATACAGCCAAGAAGATTCCAAAACAGTAGTAAATGTGCTCCAGCTAAGCCTTGGAGTAAGTCCAGCACCACACATGGCCAACCATTGGTACTGCAACACACTCCCATAGAAAATAATGGGTAAAACAATAACAATAGGGAAAAATAGAAATTACAGGGAAAATGTTTATTTATAGTTTTATTACAACACTTGCAACACAACTGGTAATGCAGAGGGTAATGGCTCTGGACTTAACCAACTATCTACAGGTGAAACACATCACAACACCAATCAATCACATGCACGCTGTCCACATAAGAAATTAACTCACACACCCATAAGCCTTTTTCTGCCTTCATGAAGCTGATGAATGTGTTTGTCTCTTTGCCTATCATTTTGAGGAACAATTCTTTGAGGAGGAGAGAGAGGGCTTACAGGCAAAGGATCAACCTCTTTGACATGACCCGGAAAGCCGTCATTGCCAGATACCCCTTATCACCTCATTTGATCCTTGACTTGGCTGCTGGTGGATTGCAGGAGCTTAATTCACCTACTGCTTGCTCTCAGGCTATTGCTGCTTATATCAAAATTCTACCTGCTCTCCATTTAATGGCCACAGGATGCTTCCTGAGGGTCTCCTCTGACAATGTTGGCATCTCACAGTCAAGTCAGTCTTGATCCTTGCATCAGGTACTGAGATGCAGCAACAGAAGGGTGCACATGTTTATCACCATACAACAGTTACAGGAGGAAAGGAAAAGGGTGGCAAGGACATTTTATGTCTTTAACCACTTGCTTTGTGTGGATGGTGCCACTGACTGCACATCAATGGCACTTCATCAACATGCAAGTTCTCTGTGAATGCAGGGGCGGCATCACTGATGTGTACGCTGCCTTTCCTGGAAGAACACAACAGCTATATCTTCCTTCAGTCACCTCTTGCATGTTGGTTGGTTGCTGGAGATGTTGGTGAAATGTGGCTCATTGATAAGTAGGAACATCTCACACCGACGCTACTTGTGCATCTGGGGCGAGGGGATATCTCACATACTCACTCATTACTCAATGCAACACAATAGACACACATTACCCTGACACTCACTGCATAAATTCAGATATGATATATTACATTTAGAATAGTACCCCCTTTTAAGACAAATCACGTGTCTTTGTTGTAGGTGATGTCAAGTACGCTCTCTTGTTCCATCTCCTTACATCCTACAGATATTCAACTACACTACTTCAACAGAGGCACAATAGGCACACACATGTACATGATCCATCATTAAATGCACTTTTTGGATCCTTAAGTTGTAGTTGTGTGCAATATTGTTGTAGCCTGGTGCGTGTTGCAAAACATCAACATGTGGTGGGACTTACATATAGACATTACACCTGAGCTACAGCCACGTCCAGGTACCTGGAGTGGGGTAGAAAAAAGAAGTCAGGGTATACAGGTGCAGGACGACTAGTAAACTAATTTTTAAATGGAGTTGCTAGTTTGGTTATTGTATTTATATAGTTGGACACTGTCTTGTCAATGATGAATGGTGGAATATTACACTATCCATGTATACCGTCTGACACAACACTGTTTAATTCACATAATGTTAACAACAAACATACTATTCTCAAGTTAATTATAAAATTACAATACACTGAAATCACATACATAACTCTCAATACCAATTTTGTTTACCCTCAGAATATTTTTTTTGGCTTTCAATACCTGCAGGTTCCAGGGGTCTCCCTCAAACATGCAGAGATGTCTTCTCTACATGTGGACAGTTCCCTCCCTCATGCCGAACCTCTGCCCTGTATGTGGGGTGGAGATCTCTGCATGCAAAGCGGATGCTCCAAAGTCGGACAGAGAACTCCGCTTACCACAACAAACAGTAAATTACATACAGGAATAGGAAGTCAATAATTCTCTGGACATTCTGAGCCATACTTACCATAACAAACACTCCTCCGTCCCGCTTCTCCTTTCTGCATAGAAACCCCTAACATGATTTAAGGCCAAGGTAGGTGGCCCTCTCCCTTCACTGATCATGAATTTGAGATAATCTGTGAGGAGATCCTGCAAAGGTACCCTCAGCTTTATGGGTGTCCAGATACTCAGAAGAGTAAAGCAGCGTTGGCCCAAATTTGGAGGGTCATCGGAGCGTGCAGCAGGGCAGTGAGTGTCTACACATGGTGGTAGAAAGAATGTCATAAGGACATTTGTCACTGGGCCAGAATTAAGGCCCAAGACATTCTGGGTGGGTTATTGTAGTCACATTCTTGGTAACACCGTATGATATCACTGTACAGGAGGGTCCTGGGAGCAGCCTGGATGACCCTGTACGCTCAGTTCGAGGAGTTTAAGCAGGAGGCAGGTGGTATGTGTATTAATATTATTACACCATAAGACCATATAGGTTTTGATTGTGGTGTTCAATCACATGCCCAGCCTAAGGGCGGTTCTAACATTTCATGTTATATTTAACCTGTGTTAATTTTGGGTTATGAATGGAATGAATGTTTACAAATACTAACATGAGGGTAATGTTTTACTAATCATCTAATCATGACCTAATGGAAATGCTTTTCTAATGTTATATTGTGTAAAAACATAATATTTGATGGTTTTGGGTTGATTGTGTGCAGGGAGGACCTGGCCTGAACGTTCGGGCTGACCTATTTCTATTGGAGCATGGTCAATAGTGATTTAAATATGGCTGGGCCCAAACTGAGGTGGCATGGTATGCAAAAAAAAGATGGACATGGATGCGACCCAAGAATTACCAGTGGCTGAGATTAATTCAAACTTTCCATCCATTTCTCTTTGCCCAGATGTGGGTCCCATGTATACTGTGCCACTGGAACCAAGTTATACCCGACTGATGAACCCTAATAAGGGCGAAACTGGTCTTGGGTTGCTTGCGTTCCAGTGCAGGGAGGACCTTGCCTGCCAGTTCTGGCTTGACATTGTAGGTAGTGGGGAAGGACAGGTATGTGTGAGTGAATGTAGATTTGTTTTTGGTGAGTGAGAGAGATTTACAGTCTTATCTGGCACCTCATTAGTGTTAACTGAAAGCAGGCAGGGTGCATTGTGGAGAGGACAGCATTATCGAAGAGGTGAGATGGAGATACGATCCGAGTGCCCCTCCAGCAAGAGCTTGTACTAGCTGAATCCTGAAGAACTCCTTGTTCATTCATCTTCTGGCACCGTGCCATTTCTTTTTAATATTCCCAACGGTGCATGCCTCCTCCCCCAATGCAATGGCAGAGTCTGTCACCTCCTGTCATAAGGCTGCCTTCTGTGGTCCACTGAGGGTGAATTGAGGCAGGCCATGTAGTTTGTAATGTTTTTTTCACAAATATATTTACAAAGACTCTCTCCTCTCAGTAAAGTTTCTCTTCACAATTGGAGACTGCAATTTTCCCGAAGAATGTGGTGACTGCAAGATCTGAAAGATGAAGAGGAAAAACCAAAGCCTATGGAGTGTGCAGTATTTAGGTTGTTGGAAGGGAATGGGGTCAGATGTGTGTGATTTGGCTCAGGTGTATGTAACACTCCTATTCCTTTCCATTCAGAGGTCTCCGCTGTTGAAATGAAAATGTTTTCATTATTTTGCCTATGCATTGTTCTATGCAAGTTAGCATTCGCGGCACCATTTTATTTTCAGCCGCCATTTTGAACCATGCTCGAAACTGCTTCTTGCCTCTTCAAGAAAATGGGTTGTGGAAAGTTTCGTTTCTCCAAGGTTGGGCCTTGCTTGGTACTTGCTTTGCTAATGAATACATTGTTCTTATTAGCGCATACCTTTCTCACTAGATAGAGGCCTTCTCCCACCAGTCTAGTGGCGGGCATGGACAAAACGACCTTTGGTAGGAGATAATGTGTGCCCGGCCTCAGAATCGAAACCTATCCTTCTGTACTCCTTTGTTTAGCTGCATCTGCTTGGAAAATTCCATTATGGACGGGCCTCCATTGGTTCTGAAATGTACATAATGTATCGTTATGCTTGCTGAAGTCAGTCCCTCCATGCACCACTCCCAAGAGACTGGACAGACCGGGCTCCGCTCGAGCGTATCTGAATAAACATATATTGGTTTGTATTCTCTACTGTCTGACCGACTCTTCATTTGTATGGAAGGCTGAGTGGTGGTCGTGAGTGACCTGGGTGACCCTAATCGGGTCACTTCCTTCACCGCACAGCATGCAAAGACCTCCGGCCTTGTTGCGGAATCTCCGCCAAGTAGGTGGAACATAAAATATGGTCATAAAGTTACTAGTAGTATCTTTACGGTTGTAAATTAAGTTTATGCAGTCACCACCCACCGAACGGTGTTGGGTGAATGCCAGTAAGTCTACACCTAGGAGTGACTTTACACTCTTAGGGCCTGATTCACAAACTGCACTTTTGAGCTAGTTCACACTTTTGAGTACGTTTTTTATTTTTCGGTATTCACAAACTGCACTTTTGAAGTAACTTACACTTTTGTAGTAACTTTTACTTTTGTACTAAGTCTATCACTGCTTATGGCCATCCACTGGTTCTGCAACACCCTTTCACAGAAAATAATGGCGTTGAGACTTAAAATAAAACTCTATAGGAAATAATGTTAAATTAAATTACATTATTTAAACTAATTAAAAATAGAAATAAACATAAATTAATGTAACAATATTTAATATACCCTTTTTTAAAATAGAAAATAATGTAGCAATAAAGGTATATGGTTTAGGGGGCATGGAAAGCTTACTATGATTGCTGTCAAGTTAGGCAGCAAGGATTCAAGTTACATAGTGCTTGGGCAGCTCTCCAGTGTTTCAGGACAAAGCAGAATAGGAAAGAACCAGGGACCAGTTATGAAGAATAGATCCCACGTCAATTGGTTTGGACTGTTATCAGGTGAAGCTAGACCACTAGCTGAATATGTTTGATAGTGAGGCTGCAGCCGTTTAGAGGGAAGATTTATATTTGGTTTTCAATTAATTAGAAGGAAAATATGATGATCACAAATTTTAAGTTCAGATGCAGACATGCTGAATATAGAAAGAGGTTGGTGAAAAAAAAAGTGAGCATACATCAATGACAGACTATTGAGTGAGTTAATAACTTTGGGACTTATTTAGATCTTGGTGGATGGGTTACTCCGGCACAACGGTGACGGATATCCCGTCCCCCCATATAAAAATCCTATAGGATATAATGGGACTTATATTTTGGTGGGCGGGATATCGTCACCGTTGAGACGGAGTAACCCATCCGTCGAGATCTAAATCAGGCCCTTTGTCACTAACATTTGCACCCAAAACAGAGGAGTCAGTTAATATGTTAGTGAGCTAATAATTTTGTCATTGACATTGCACCCAAAAGTATGGAGTCATTAAATGATTACAATGGTCAGGAGGATTATGTGCTGTTAGACATGCTTGAATGTAGAGGGACAGAAACAAGGGGTGACTCTTCGTCTTCAATTTTGTGATGACAAAGAAGGCGTGAACACATTTGGGGTCAAACATCTGATTTATAGATGTGGGACCTTACAAAAAGGATGTATTTTGCAAGATAATACCTAGAGGTGGAAAATCTAAAGGCAGGAAAAATGTAACTTCCCATTGAGTTGGATGCCCCTGGTGTGAACAGATAAATTAGGCTAAGTGGATGGACCAAAACCAGACTGTTGATTGAAACCAACTGTCTATTGACAGAATGAATGGTAGTAAAAGGCAATATTCTATAACTAGTTGAGCACAAAAAAACAGGGACACAATATGGGGAAGGAAAATAAGAAACTCAAGAAAAGATCCTCAGGGAGAGATTGGTGTAAGCGAACATGAACTTAAAGCAATTTTAGTACACAAGTGTGGCACATTACAACAATAATGATCCTCAGGAATGATATTAGTGTATTAATGACAATGGTTCATAAGGGACTTATTAAGAGATCAAGAGAAAGGTATTCAGAGGAAAGGTAGTTGCCTGTAAAACAATCAATCTGTCATAACCCAATATTGCTTTTGGCCTAATCACGGTATTTATTCACACCCATATGACAATATGCAACTCTCTGGTAGATCAGGAAGTGTAAAGTGCTCATTGGTAATCACACAAATGGTAAAAGTGATGCAGTGAGTATGTGCAGAAACAATCGGCCGGAAATCCACAATCCACAAAGAGAGAAAAACAAAATTCCCAGTATAGTAATTAATCTGATGGCTGTGAATGGGCTGATCAGAACCGTTTGAATGGCTTTTCAAACTTCTGGGGCAATTAAAAGATCATCAGTGCCAGAAAAATCTGAGCACAACGGTTTTGCGAAAGGGGTGGTGACAAGCAATCACCCGATGAATTTCAACAGGGTCTCAAAGTATCACCTTTTAGTAGTTCTCAGCAATAAAACATGTCAGTGCGATTTCGAGAAGCTGGCGCCACAAATGGTTGGGTGGAGAACCAACAGTGTGATCATCCACTGTGTGGCTTAGCTAAGATGAAGGAAGCCATCTTAGGATAATTTTTTATTGTGAAGGAATACTGATGCCTGTGGACTAATACCAATGGTAAGAATGAAAAACAATGCTTAAGGAATAATCACAGTGTGTATTGTGACCAAGTTGCAAGTTTGTTAGAGAAGGAGCTAGGAATCATACTAGAACCCATTGCAGCCAACACAATATTGGTAGTAGAGAGGACTATGCTAGGTGAAGATATTTTCCTAGAACTTTCCAAATTACTGAATGCTAGGTTGGGGTTTTAAAACTAATTTGAATCTCACATCATCCTAAAATAAAAAAAACAGGCTCAGTTGATGGCAAAGGGTCTTCTGTACCACATGAGTCAAGCTTTAAGTCGAATTGGAAAGACTGGTTCTTCAGCATATTATAGAAACTATTAAGTTGTCCAAGTCATTGAACCCACTGGTTTATCAATTAAACTCTACAGGTGCCATTCCATCTGTGTTGACTTCACAGATCTCATCAACAGTATTTAAATAGATTGTATCCATCACTTAAATATTGCTGAAAATATGAGCACTATTGATGAGGATCTCTAGATAACGTATCCTCACATGAATCTTCACCTTAATGGGCATTTGGAATCTTTTGTGATGCCCCTGGGTGCTGGCAGATTCAGCAGAATTCCATTATAGGTGACTTCTGGAGCAATAATCTGTCATGGTTGTATTACTGAATATCAACACCAACAATATCGCGGTACAAGAATATCGAGGACAGAATATCATTGACAAAATTTTGAAAGGTAAGTGCATATAGAGAAGTATAGTTTTATTATTCTTAACTCCATATCTATATATGTACTACATATGTACATATATGTGGAGTTAGGTATAGAAAATCTAGACTTACTAACTGTCAATATGTTCTTTCAATATTTTGTCTTTGAAATATTGCCCAGCAGATATTGATGGTTCCATATTCAGGATGCACACCCTCTGTCCTGCATTGGACAATGGAAAAGAAAAATTGATGGATAGAATGTTGAACAATGTCAAACATTCACCCCAGTACAGAGATTTGGGCCTAAATCCATTGTTTTTTTGCTTCCCATGATATTCCAGTTTAAACCCAGCCATACGCAAATCAGTCTTGACCCTGCTCCCCATGAGCACAGTCCAGCCCGAACTTCCAGGCCAGGTTCTCCCTCGACCAGAAGCAAGCATCCTGGGACCAGTTTCGGGATTTTACCCCTCAACAGCCAGGCTAGCTTGACTCCAGTGGCATAGAGAGCATGGGACTCATGTCTGAGCATACCCGTCCCACTCGGGGTGACAAATGCAAAAAGAACAATTGATGGACAGAATGTTGAACAATGTCAAACATTTACCCCAGTACAGAGATCTGGGCCTAAATCCATCGTTTTGTTGCTCTCCATGCCATTTCAGTTTAAACCCAGCCATATGCAAATCAGTCTTGATCCTGCTCTCCATGCGAACAGTCCACCCCGAACTGCCAGGCCAGGTCCTCTCTGGACCAGAAAAGAGCGTCCCGGGACCAGTTTTGCGGTTTCATCCCTTATCAGCCAGGCTAGCTTGGCTCCAGTGGCATGGAGAGCACAGGACCCACGACTGGGCATACCCATCCCACTCGGGTGACAAATGCAAAAGGAATAATTGTTGGATAGAATGTTGAAGAGCGTCAAATATTCACCCCAGTACAGAGAACTTGGCTTAAATCCATAGTATTTTTGCTCCCCATGACATTCCAGTTTAAACCCAGCCATATGCAAATCAGTTTTGACCCTGCTCCCCATGGGAATAGTCCAGCCCGAACTGCCAGGCCAGGTCCTCCCTGGACCAGAAACAAACATCCTGGGACCAGTTTCGGGGTTTCCCACCTCATCAGCCAGGCTAGCTTGCCTCCAGTGGCATGGAGAGCACGGGACCCACAGCTGGGGATGCCATCCCACTCGTGGTGACAAATGCAATAGAACAATTGATGGGCAGAATGTTGAACAATGTCAATTTATTCACCCTAGTACAGAGATCTGGGCCTAACCACATCATTGTTTTGCTCCCCATTCCATTCCAATTTAAACCAAGACATCTGCAAATCAGTCTTGACCCTGCTTCCCATGGGAACAGTCCAGCTCGAATTGCTAGGCCAGGTTCTCCCTGGACCAGAAACAAGCGTTCTGGGACCAGTTTTGCGGCTTCCCATGTCATCAACCAGGTTAGCTTGACTCCAGTGGCATAGAGAGCACAGGACCCATGACTGGGTATGCCTCCCACTCCGGGTGACAAATGCAAATAGAACAATTGATGGGCATAATGTTGAACAATGTCAAACATTCACCACAGTACAGAGATCGGGGCTTAAATCCATCATTTTGTTGCTCCCCAGGCCATTCCAGTTTAAACGCTGCAATATGTAAATCAGTCTTGACCCTGCTCCCCATGGGAACAGTCCAGCTCGAATTGCTAGGCCAGGTTCTCCCTGGACCAGAAACAAGCATCCTGGGACCAGTTTCGCGGTTTCCCACCTCATTAGCCAGGTTAGCTTGACTCCAGTGGCATTGAAAGCATGGGACCCACATCTGGGCATACCCGTCCCACTCGGGGTGACAAATGCAAAAAGAACAATTGATGGACAGAATGTTGAACAATGTCAAACATTCACCAATTACAGAAATCTGGGCCTAAATCCATCGTTTTTTTGCTTCCCATGCCATTCCAATTTAAACCCAGCCATCTGCAAATCAGTTTTGACCTTGCTCCCCATGGGAACAGTCCATCATGAACAGCCAGGCCAGGTCCTCCCTGGACCAGAAACCAACATCCTTGGACCAATTTCAGGTTTTCACCCCTCATAAGCCAGGCTAGCTAGACTCCAATGGCATGGAGAGCATGGGACCTACGTTTGGGCATGCCCATCCCACTTGGGGTGACTAATGCAAAAAAGAACAATTGATGAACAAAATGTTGAACAAAGTCAAACATTCACCCCAGTACAGAGATCTGGGCCTAAATCCATTTTTTTTTCTTTTTTTGTGTGCTTCCAATGCCATTCCAGTTAAAACCCAGCCATATACAAATAAGTCTCAACCCTGCTCCCCATGGGAACAGTGCAGCCCGAACTCCCAGGCCAGGTCCTCCCTGGATCAGAATAAAAACATCCTGGGACCAGTTTAGGGGTTTCCCCCCTTATCAGCCAGGCTAGCTTGACTTCAGTGGCATGGAGAGCACGGGACCCATGTCTGGACATAGCCATCCAACTGGAGATAAATAATGCAAAAAGAACAATTGATGGATAAAATGTTGAACAATGTCAAACATTCACCCCAGTACAGAGATCTGGGCCTAAATCCATAGCTTTTTTGCGCACTCTGACATTCCAGTTTAAACCAAGCCATATGCAAATCAGTCTTGACCCTGCTCCCCATGGGAACAGTCCAGCAGGACTGCCAAGCCAGGTACTCACTGGACCGGAACCAAGCATCCTGGGACCAGTTTTGGGGTAACTCCCCTCACCAGCCAGGATAGCTTGAATCCAGTGGCAAAGTGGGCAAGCGACCCATGTCTGGGCAAACCGTGCCAACTTAGGGCAAACAAACCAAACACAAAGAGATGATGGACAGAGCGCTGAAACTTTTCAGACACTCGCCCACAGTCACAAATCTGGGTTGAATCCTTCATTGTTATTTAGCTCACCTCACCATCCCAGTTCAGACCCAGCCATATGGAAATCAGTCTTGACCCTGTTCATCATGGGAACAGTCCTGCCCGAGCTGCCAAGCCAGGTCTTCCCTTGACCGGAAACAAACATCCTGGGACCATCAGCCAGGCCAGCTTGAATCCAGAGGCAAAATGCGCAAGGGACCCATGTCTGGGAATACCCTGCCAAATTAGAGCGAACAAAGCAAACACAAGGAGATGATGGACGGAGCACTGAAACTTTTCAAACACTCATCGCCAGTCACAGCTCTGGGTTGAATCCAGTATCGTTCTTTAGCTCACGTTGCCAACCCAGTTCAGACCTAGTTATATGCAAATCAGCCTTGACCCTGTTCCTAATTGGAACAGTAGAGCCCAAACTGCCAAGCCTGGTTTTCCCCGTACCGGAAACAAGCATCCTGGAACCGGTTTCGGGGTAACAACCCTCATCAGCCAGGCCAGCTTGAATCCAGCAACAAAGTGAGCGAGGGACCCACGTTTGGGCATACCCTGCCAACTTAGGGCGAACAAAGCAAATAAAAGGAGATGATGGACGGAGCGCTGAAACTTTTCAGACACTCACCCCCAGTCACAGATCTGGGTTGAATCCATCATCATTCAGACCCAGCTATATAAAAATCAGTCATGCCCCAATTCCTCTTAGGAACAGTCCAGCCCAAACGGCCGAGCCAGGTCTTCCCTTGACCGGAAACAAACATCCTGGGACCATCAGCCAGGCCAGCTTGACTCCAGTGGCAAAGTGAGCAAGGGACCAATGTCTGGGAATACCCTGCCAAATTAAGGCGAACAAAGCAAACAAAAGGAAATGATGGACGGAGCGCTAAAACTTTTTACACACTCACCCCCAGTCACAGATCTGGGTTGAATCCAGTATCGTTCTTTAGCTCACTTTGCCACCCCGATTCAGACCCAGCCATATGCAAATCAGTCTTGACCCAGTTCCTCTTAGGAACAGTCCAACCCGAACGGCCAAGCCATGTCTTCCATGGATCGGAAACAAACATCCTAGGACCGGTTTCGGTGTAACACCCCTCATTAACCAGGCTAGCTTCAATCCAGTGGCAAAGTGAGCAAGAGACCCACATCTGAGCATACCCTGCCAACTTAGGGTGAACAAAGCAAACACAAGGAGATCATAGACGGAGTGCTGAAAATTTTCAGACACTCGCCCCCAGTCACAAATCTGGGTTGAATCCATCATCGTTCTTTAGCTCACTTTGCCACCCCAGTTCAGATCCAGCCATATGTTAATGTTAATGTTAAGTTGCATTTATAAAGCGCTAATCACCAAAGGTCTCTAAGCGCTGCATCATGGATCAGACAGTCCAAAGTTCTTTCACGCCATATGCAAATCACCCATGACCCTGTGCCTCATAGGAACAGTTTAGGCCGAACTGCCAAGCCAGGTCTTTCCTGGACCAGAAACAAGCATCGTGGGACTGGTTTTGGTGTAACACCCTCATCAGCCAGGCTAGATTGAAACTAATGGCAAAGTGAGCAAGGAACCCATGTCTGGGCATACCCTGCCAACTTAGAGTGAACAAAGCAAAGACAAGGAGATCATTTACGGAGCACTGAAACTTTTCGGACACTCACCCCCAGTCACAGATATGGGTTGAATCCATCATTGTTTTTTAGCTCAGTTCGCCACCCCAGTTCAGACCCAGGCATATGGAAATCAGTCTTGACCCTGTTCATCATGGGAACAGTCCAGAGCGAACTGCCGAGCCTGGGTTTCCCTGGAGCAGAAACAAACATCCTGGGACCATCAGCCCGGCCAGCTTGAACCCAGTGGCAATGTGAGCAAGGGACCCATGTCTGGGAATACCCTGCCAAATTAGGGCGAACAAAGCAAACACAAGGAGCTGATGGACCGAGCGCTGAAACTTTTCACACACTCAGCCCCAGCCACAGATCTGGGTTGAATCCATCATCGTTTTTTAGCTCACTTCGCCACCCCAGTTCAGACCTAGTCATATGCAACTCAGTCTTGACCCTGTTTCTCATGGGAACAGTCCAGCCAGACTGCAAAGTCAGGTCTTCCATGGACTGGAAACCAACATCCTGGGACTGGTTTCTGGGTAACACCCCTGATCAACCAGGCTAACTTGAATCCAGTGGCAAAGAGAGCAAGGGACCAACGTCTGAGCATACCCTGCCAACTTAGGGTGAACAAAGCAAACACAAGGAGATGATGGATGGATAGGATAGGATAGGATAGGATAGGATATATGCTTATAGAGTGCTCGATTGCCATGGCGTCTTGGCGCTAGGGTATGTGTAAGGGAGTACAGCCTGTATTACCAGGGGGACTAGGTGGAGGTAAACCGCAATGTTTTCAAATCCTTCCTAAAGAGCTGCCGATTAGATTGAAATCTCATGGCCACTGGCATTTTGTTCCATAGCTTTGCTGCACAGTTCGATAAGGTCCTGCCACCCCATCTTGCCCGCCTAATTTTAGCAGTCTGGATAAGGCCCAAATTTGCGGATCTAAGAGCTCGAGAGCGGATGTAAGGTAGGAATTTTTTTTAGATATCCTCGGCACCACCACCGTAAAGTGCCTTGTGCACCAGGCATAAGGCCTTGAATTCCACGCGCTGCTGGATAGGAAGCCAGTGCAGTGACTTAATTCCTGCCGAGGTTGATTGTCCTTTAGGTATGTTTAAAAGCAGTCGTGCTGCAGCATTCTGTAGAGACTGCAGTTTCCTCATCTGGGTCTTGTCAATGCCCAGAAAAAGGGCATTGCAGTAATCCAGTTTGGACAGGAAGAGAGCCACCACCACCGTCTTTTGTAGTTCGTGTGAGATAAAAGGAAAACATTTTCTCAAGGTTTTGGGAGGGCTGAATCTTTTCAGACACTCGCCCCCAGTCACAATTCTGGGTTGAATCCACCATCGTTCTTTCGGAAACAAACATCCTGGGACCGGTTTCGGGGTAACACCACTCATCCATCCATCCATCATCGTCCTTTAGCTTACTTTGCTACCCCAGTTCAGACCCAGCCATATACAAATCAGTCTTGCCCCAATTCCTCTTAGGAACAGTCCAGCCCGAACCGCCAAGCCAGGTCTTCCCTGGACCGGAAACAAGCATCCTGGGACTGGACTCGGGGTAACACCCTTTATCTGCCATGCTAGCTTGAATCCAGTGGTACAGTGAGCAAGGGACCCACGTCTGGAGATACCCTGCCAACTTAGGGCAAACAAAGCAAACACAAGAAGATGTTGGACGGAGCGCTGCAACTTTTCAGACACTCACCCTCAGTCACAGATCTTGGTTGAATCCATCATCGTTATTTAGCTCACATCGCCACCCTAGTTTAGACCCAGCCATATGCAAATGAGTCTTGACCCTGCTCCTCATGGGAACAGTCCAGGCCGAACTGCCAAGCCAGGTCTTCCCTGGACCTGAAACAAGCATTCCAGAACTTGTTTCAGGGTAATACTCCTCATCAGCCAGGCTAGCTTGAATCGAGTGGCACAGTGAGCAAGGTGCCCACGTCTGGGCATACCCTGCCAACTTAGGGCGAACAAAGCAAACACAAGGAGATGATGGACGGAGCGCTGAAACTTTTCAGACACTCGCCCCCAGTCACAAATCTGTGTTGAATCCATCATCGTTCTTTAGCTCACTTTGCCACCCCAGTTCAGATCCAGCCATATGCAAATCACTTTTGACCCTGTTCCTCATGGGCATAGTCCAGCCCGAACAGCCAGGTCAGATTTTCCCTGGACCGGAAACAAGCATTGTGGGACAGGTTTTGAAGTAACACCCCTCATCAGCCAGGGTAGCTTGAAACCAGTGGCAAAGTGAGCAAGGGACCCATGTCTGGCCATACTTGCCAACTTAGAGTGAACAAAGCAAATACAGGGAGATGATGGATGGAGTGCTGAAACTTTTCAGACACTCACCCCCAGTCACAGATCTGGGTTGAATCCATCATTGTTCTTTAGCTCAATTTGCCACCACAGTTCAGATCCACCCATATGCAAATCAGTCTTGACCCTGTTCCTCATTGGAACAGTCTAGCCCAAACTACCAAGCGAGGTCTTCCCTGGACCAGAAAAAAGCATTGTGGAACTGGTTTCGGGGTACCATCCCTCATCAATCAGGCTAGCTTGAATCCAGTGGCAAAGTGAGCAAGGGACCCAAGTCTGGGCATGCCCTGCCAACTTAGGGCAAACAAAGCAAACACAAGGAGATGATGGACGGAGCGCTGAAACTTTTCAGACACCCTAAATGACATATCTTGGTTGAATCTAATTATTGTTCTTTAGCTCACTTCGCCACCCTAGTTCAGACCCAGCCATATGCAAATGAGTCTTGACCCTGTTCCTCATGGGAACTGTCCAGACCTAACTGCCAAGCCAGGTGTTCCCTGGACCAGAAACAAGCATCCTTGGACCGGTTTCAGGGTAACACCTCTCATTAGCCAGGATAGCTTTAATCCAGTGGCAAAGTGAGGAAGGGACCCACGTCTGGGCATACCCTTCCAACCTAGGGCGAAAAAAGCAAACACAAGGACATTATGGATGGAGCACTGAAACTTTTCAGACACTCTCCCCCCAGTCAAAGGTCTGGATTGAATCCATCATTGTTCTATAGCTTACTTCACCACCCCAGATCAGAGCCAGCCATATGCAAATCAGTCTTTACCTTGTTCTTCATAGGAACAGTCCAGTCCGAACTGCCAAGCAAGGTCTTCCATGGACTGGAAAGAAGCATCCTGCGACCGGTTTTTGGGGAACACCCCTCATTAGCCACACTAGCTTGAATCCAGTGGCAAAGTGAGCAAGGGACACACGTCTGGGCATACCCTGTCAACTTAGGGCAAACAAAGCAAACACAAGGAAATGATGGACGGAGCGCTGAAACTTTTCATACACTCACCCCAAGTCCCAGATCTGGTTGAATCCATCATGATTCTTAAGCTCAGTTCGGCACCCCAGTTGAGACCCAGCCATATGCAAATGAGTCTTGACCCTGTTCCTCATGGGAACAGCCCAGCCCGAACTGCAAAGCCAGGTCTTCCCTCAACCAGAAACAAGCATCCTGGGACTGATTTCTGGGTAACATCCCCTCATCAGCCAGGGTAGCTTGAATCCAGTGGCAAAGTGAGCAAAGGACACACGTCTGGGCATACCCTGCCAACGTAGGGCAACCAAAGCAAGCACAAGGAGATGATGGATGCAGCGCTGAAACTATTCAGACACTCACCCCAAGTCACATTTCTTGGTTGAATACAATCATCGTTCTTTAGCTCACTTCGCCACCCCAGTTCAGACCCAGCCATATGCAAATGATTCTTGACCCTGTTCCTCATGGGAACTGTCCAGACCTAACTGTAAAGCCAGGTGTTCCCTGGACCAGAAACAAGCATCCTTCGACCGGTTTCAGGGTAACACCACATATCAGCCAGGATAGCTTTAATCCAGTGGCAAAGTGAGCAAGGGACCCATGTCTGGGCATACCCTGCCAACTTAGGGCAAACAAAGCAAACACAAGGACATGATGGACGGAGCACTGAACCTTTTCAGACACTCACCCCCCAGTCACAGATCTGGGTTGAATCCATCATTGTTCTTTAGCTTACTTCCCCACCTCAGCTCAGAGCCACCCATATGCAAATCAATCTTGACCCTCTTCATAGGAACAGTCCAGCCTGAACTGCCAAGCCAGGTCTTCCCTAGACCAGACACAAGCATCCTGGGACCAGCTTTGTGGTAACACCCCTCATCAGCCAAGCTAGCTTGAATCCAGTGGCAAAGTGAGCAAGGGACACACGTCTGGCCATACCCTGCCAACTTAGGGCAAACAAAGCAAACACGAGGATATTATGGACGGAGTGCTGAAACTTTTCATACACTCAACCCCAGTCCCAGATCTGGGTTAAATCCATCATCGTTCTTAAGCTCACTTCGCCACCCCAGTTCAGACCCAGCCATATTCAAATGAATCTTGACCCTGTTCCTCATGGGAACAGTCCAGTCCGAATGGCCAAGCCAGGTCTTCCCTTGACCGGAAACAAGCATCCTGAGACCGATATTGGGGTAACACCCCATATCAGCCAGGCAGCTTGAATCCAGTGGCAAAGTGCGCAAGGGACCCACTTCTGGGCATACCCGGCCAACTTAGGGCGAAAAAAGCAAACACATGGAGATGATGGACGGAGCGCTGCTACTTTTCAGACACTCACCCCCGGTCACAGATCTGGGTTGAATCCATCATCGTTTTTTAGCTCACTTCGCCACCCCAGTTCAGACCTAGCCATATGCAAATCAGTCTTGACCTTGTTTCTCATGGGAACATTCCAGACGGGCTGCCAAGTCAGGTTTTCCATGGACCGGAAACAAGCATCCTGGGACCGGTTTTGGGGTAACACCACATATCAACCAGGCCAGCTTGAATCCATTTGCAAAGTGAGCAAAGGAACCACGTCTGAGGATACCCTCCCAACTTAGGACAAATAAAGCAAATACAAGGAGATGATGGACGGAGCACTGAAACTTTTCAGACACTCGCCCCCAGTCACAAATCTGGGTTGAATCCATCATCGTTCTTTAGCTCACTTTGCTACCCTAGTTCAGATCCAGCCATATGCAAATCACTCTTGACTCTGTTCCTCATGGGAACAGTCCAGCCCAAACTGCCAAGCCAGGTCTTCCCTGGACCGGAAACAAACATCCTGGGACCATCAGCCAGGCCAGCTTGAATCTACTTGCAAAGTGAGCAAGAGACCCATGTCTGGGAATACCCTGCCACATTAGAGCAAATAAAGCAAACACAAGGAGATGATGGATGGAGAGCTGAAACTTTTGACACACTCACCCCAGTCACAGATCTGGGTTGAATCCAGTATCGTTCTTTAGTTCACTTCGCCACCGCAGTTCAGACCAAGTTATATGCAATTCAGCCTTGACCCTGTTCCTAATGGGAACAGTACAGCCCAAACTGCCAAGCCAGGTTTTCCCTGGACCAAAAACAAGCATCCTGGAAAAGGTTTCGGGGGTAACAACCCTCATCAGCCAGGCTAGCTTGAATCCAGCAACAAAGTGAGCGAGGGACCCACGTTTGGGCACACCCTGCCAACTTAGGGCGAACAAAGCAAACATAAGGAGATGATGGACGGAGTACTAAAACATTTCAGACACTCACCCCCAGTTACAGATCTGGGTTGAATCCATCATCGTTCTTTAGCTCACTTTACCACCCCAGTTCAGACCCAGCCATACACAAATCAGTCTTGCCCCAATTCCTCTTAGGAACTGTCCAGCCCGAACAGCCAAGCCAGGTCTTCATTGGACCGGAAACAAGCATCCTGGGACCGGTTTCGGGGTAACACCCCTCATCAGCCAGGCTAGCTTGAATCCAGTTGCAAAGTGAGCAAGGGACCCACGTCTGGGCATACCCTACCAACTATGGGCGTACAAAGCAAATACAAGAAGATGATGGATGGATCACTGCAACTTTTTAGAGACTCATCCCCAGTCACAGATCTGGGTAGAATCCATCATTGTTCTTTAGTTCAATTTGCCACCACAGTTCAGATCCACCCATATGCAAATCAGTCTTGACCCTGTTCCTCATGGGAAAAGTCTAGCCTAAACTTGCAAGCGAGGTCTTCCCTGGGCCGGACACAAGCATCCTGGAACTGGTTTCGGGGTACCATTCCTCATCAGCGAGGCTAGCTTGAATCCAGTGGCAAAGTGAGCAAGGGACCCAAGTCTAGGCATACCCTGCCAACTTAGGGCGAGCAAAGCAAACACAAGGAGACGATGGACGGAGCACTAAAACTTTTCAGACACTCACCCCCAGTCACAGATCTGGGTAGAATCCATCATTGTTCTTTAGCTCAATTTGCCACCACAGTTCAGATCCACCCATATGCAAATCAGTCTTGACCCTGTTCCTCATGGGAAAAGTCTAGCCTAAACTGCCATACGAGGTCTTCACTGGACCGAAAACAAACATCCTGGGACCATCAGCCCGGCCAGCTGGAATCTAGTTGCAAAGTGAGCAAGGGACCCATGTCTGGCCATACTTGTCAACTTAGAGTGAACAAAGCAAACAGAAGGAGATGATGGACGGAGCGCTGAAACTTTTCAGACACTCAACCCCAGTCACAGATCTGGGTAGAATCCATCATTGTTCTTTAGCTCAATTTGCCACCACAGTTCAGATCCACCCATATGCAAATCAGTCTTGACCCTGTTCCTCATGGGAAAAGTCTAGCCTAAACTGCCATACGAGGTCTTCCCTAGATCAGAAACAAGCAGCCTGGGACCAGATTCAGGTTAACACACCAAATCAGCCAGGCTAGCTTCAATCCAGTGGCAAAGTGAGCAAGGGACCCATGTCTGGGAATACCCTGCCAACTTAAGGCAAACAAAGCAAACACAAGGAGATGATTAACACAGGCGCTGAAACTATTCAGACACTCACCCCAAGTCACATATCTTGGTTGAATCCAATCATCGTTCTTTAGCTCACTTCGCCACCCCAGTTCAGACCCAGCCATATGCAAATGAGTCTTGACCTTGTTCCTCATGGGAACTGTCGAGACCTAACTGCCAAGCCAAGTGTTCCCTGGACCACAAAACAAGCATCCTTGGACCGGTTTCAGGGTAACACCCCTCATCAGCCAGGATAGCTTTAATCCAGTGGCAAAGTGAGCAAGGGCATACCCTGCCAACTTAGAGCGAACAAAGCAAAGAGAAGGAGATGATAGACGGAGCACTGAAGCTTTTCAGACACTCTCCCCCAGTCACAGATCTGGGTTGAATCCATCATTGTTTTTTAGCTCACTTCGCCACCCCAGTTGAGACCCAGCTTTATGGAAATCAGTCTTGACCCTGTTCATCATGGGAACAGTCTAGCCCGAACTGCCAGGCCAGGTCTTCCCTGGGCCGGAAGCAAGCATCCTGGAACTGGTTTCGGGGTACCATCCCTCATCAGTCAGGCTAGCTTGAATCCAGTGGCAAAGTGAGCAAGGGACCCAAGTCTAGGCATACCCTGCCAACTTAGGGCGAACAAAGCAAACACAAGGAGATGATGGATGGAGCGCTAAAACTTTTCAGACACTCACCCCCAGTCACAGATCTGGGTTGAATCCATCATCTTTCTTTAGCTCAATTCGCCACCCCACTTCATACCCACCCACATGCAAATAAGTCTTGACCCTCTTCCTCATGGGAACAATCCAGCCCAAATTGCCAAACCAGGTCTTTCCTGGACCAGAAACAAGCAGCCAGAGACCAGATTCGGGTTAACACACCAAATCAGCCAGGCTAGCTTGAATCCAGTGGCAAAGTGAGCAAGGGACCCATGTCTGGGCATACCCTGCCAACTTAGGGCAAACAAAGCAAACACAAGGAGATGATGGACGGAGTGCTGAAACTATTCAGACACTCGCCCCAAGTCACATATCTTGGTTGAATCCAATCATCGTTCTTTAGCTCACTTCGCCACCCCAGTTCAGACCCAGCCATATGCAAATGAGTCTTGACCCTGTTCCTCATAGGAACTGTCGAGACATAACTGCCAAGCCAGGTGTTCCCTGGACCAGAAACAAGCATCCTTGGACCGGTTTCAGGGTAACACCCCTCATCAGCCAGGATAGCTTTAATCCAGTGGCAAAGTGAGCAAGGGTACCATGTCCTGGTATACCCGACCAACTTAGAGCGAACAAAGCAAAGAGAAGGAGTTGATGGACTGAGCACTGAAGCTTTTCAGACACTCTACCCCAGTCACAGATCTGGGTTAAATCCATCATTGTTTTTTAGCTCACTTCGCCACCCCAGTTGAGACCGAGCCATATAGAAATCAGTCTTGACCCTGTTCATCATGGGAACAGTCTAGCCCGAACTGCCTGGCCAGGTCTTCCCTGGACTGGAAACAAAGATCCTGGGACCATCAGCTATGCCAGCTTGAATCTAATTGCAAAGTGAGCAAGGGACCCATGTCTGGGAATACCCTGCCAAATTAGAGCGAACAAAGCAAACACAAGGAGATCATGGACGGAGCGCTAAAACATTTCATACACTCACCCCCAGTCACAGATCTGGGTTGAATCCAGTATTGTTCTTTAGCTCACTTTGCCACCCCAGTTCAGACCTAGTTATATGCAATCAGCCTTGACACTGTTCCTCATGGGAACAGTCCAGCCCAAACTGCCAATCCAGGTCTTCCCTGGACCGGAAACAAGCATCCTGAGACCGGTTTTGGGGTAACACCCTACATCAGCCAGTCAAGCTTTAATCCAGTGGCAAAGTGAGCAAGGGACCCACGTGTGAGCATACCCTGCCAACTTAGGGCGAACAAAGAAAACACAAGGAGATGATGGACGGAGCGCTAAAACTTTTCAGACACTCACCCCCAGTCACAAATCTGGGTTGAATCGATCATCGTTCTTTAGCTTACTTTGCTACCCCAGTTCAGATCCAGCCATATGCAAATTATTCTTGACCCTGTTCCTCATGGGAACAGTCCAGCCCGATCTGCCAAGCCAGGTCTTCCCTGGACCGGAAACAAACATCCTGGGACCATCCGCCAGGATAGCTTTAATCCAGTGGCAAAGTGAGCGAGGGTCCCATGTCCTGGCATACCCTGCCAACTTAGAGCGAACAAAGCAAAGAGAAAGAGATGATGGACTGAGGACTGAAGCTTTTCTGGGTCCTGTGCACACAGTGTGACTGGAACCAAGCTGTACCCGGTGCTTGAGCCCATAACTAAGGTGAAACCAGTTCTGGGTTGCTTGTGTTCTGGTTCAAGGATGACCTTGCTTGGCAATTCTGGCTGGACTGTGCCCATTGGAGCAGGGTCAAGACTGATTGGCATACCAGTGTGTAATTACCCGTGGCTGAGAAGAACTCAAGCATTTCATTCATCAATATTTTATGTACTTTGGTTTGATATATTGAAGCACACCATTCTTAACACTGAAGGAATTATCAAAGTGTTAGGAGCAACCCTCAGCCACATGCTGTGTGAAATTGAAAGGATTGTAGAGTTTGAGTCCTGGGCATCGATTACTGCAGAGATTAATTACTATTTAGTAGAGATAGAAGCGTTAGTATGCTTTTGGGCAATTTAACATTTACATTTGTTGCTATGTGCATATCTTTTGTGGTGTGCCTCAACCATAACCACACTACTCCTCACATTGCCTGCAGGATGTTAGGACTAGAAAGTTACAATTTCAGAATGTAGTTCTTGGCAGTGAGTCAGGAATGTGGTGGTTTCTTTTTTTGCTCTAGTTGCCATTGGCGAAGGTAGAAGTGAAAGAGAGGAAGAGAGATGATCAGTATGTCTTGTTTGTGGAAAGCAGTGGCATTGACAAGAAGAGTGGCATCGTCATTGCAATATATAGAAGGTTTTGAATTTGGTCAAGGAACAAGTTGCGACTAGTCAAGGGATATGGGCAAGTCGGGTGATATGAGTGGATTCTGGGAGGTGCATGAGGAATTGAGCTTGATGGCGAATTTTTATTTAAAGGAGTGAGGTTGGTACTTCCTTAAGAGCTTGTTTATTTGATTATGCACATGAAGGCCATCTTGGGAGCCTCACCAAGAGTATTTTGAGGGCATAGTATTGGTGGCCTCAAATGGATTCCCTAGTTGTGCAGAAAGTCTAAGATTGTCACATGTGCTAAGTGCAATAGTTAAAATTGTTCGCGAACCAGCTTTGTCACTGGTAGAAGTGCCGGATAGGCACTTGGTGAAACTTCATTATGACATTGTCTACTCTATAGTGAAATGTTGAAGTGAAGGTAGATTTATTGTTGTTTTGGTGGTCTGCATATTTGCCCGGGTTTTTAACACAGTGGGCACAAGAGTGATGGTGGAGTTCCTCTCTGAGATGTTTTTGGAAGAAATCTTTTTGGGGAAATTGACCATGACCAATTCAGTTAAAGAGAGATGTAGAAACTTAATGTGGAAATGTTGATGAAACATACAAAAACATATTTGTTATGTCCTGTGTTTGTGTGTATGAGGCCACTAGAGGTCCTCTGCAGGCTCCTTACAAGTATTACATAATCTGGTGGTTGTGGCAGGGTGTGGTTTATAAAGTTTGTGATGCAGTGTGTTCAATTAATGGTTGCATGCTGAATAATAAAGATATGCAAAGCAGTGCTCCGTGTGTGGCGTGGTCTGTTACATGCAGGGCTGGGGACAGCGCAACTGGTGACAAGATAGGGATACATGCCCACAAGGATACAAGACTGATCTCCCTGAGAGTTTGCCGTGGTCCAGCAAACTGCTCGTGCATTCCACATGTGCCCCAAGAAGCGGTCTACAGTTGGCGTATGTCAAAGCGCAACTGCAGCTTTTGAGAGGTCCTCAAAGAAGGTGACAGCCCTATGGAGGAGCACAGTCAGTAAGCCTGCCTAAAATCTACTGGTAAGGCTGAAAAAAGAGATACTACACCACAGTATAACAGAGCCAGCACTGATACAAAGCAGAAACGCTAAAGACAGTGACAACCAGCTACGAAGAAGTGCTAAAGGTAGCAACAGCCAAGTGCAGGAAAGCACTAGAGGCAAAGGCGACCAGGGACAGAGAAACACTAAAGGCAGTGACAGTCATGTAAAATGCATACAGTAGAGAGCGGTGAAGAGCATGTGCAAGAAGCGAAATCATTACTCACCTGAAGAAGGAAGATGGCGCCTGCCGACCTCAGCTTTGGTGTGATGACCCGAGTAAAAGTGAGCAGGCTGATGCTTGCAGAGGTGCCACCGGGCCAAGAGATGCTGAAGGTCAACCACTGCCTGAACAGCAGATACTCTCAATGTCGATCGGAAACAGCACAAAATGCAATGCCGCTGTGTTCTTGAAACCACCACCTCCATTTGATACCGCCAAAAAGCAGACTGCCTGGAGCGAACTGTTCAATGACTTCATAGATCCTATAGAAGAATCACATGACAAAAAGATCTTCAAATTCTTAAAGTACCCTGCAGGTGATGGAGTAAAAGAAGTGATAAAGAAGATATCACAGGCTGATGAAGTATCATATTATCAAATCAAGAAGACGTTGGAAACCAAGGGGGATATTAGCAACAACTTGCGATAATTATCGCAAACCGCGCTTAGCGCGTTTTTTTTTATCGCCGCGTATCGCTGGATTTTATCGCGGAGATAACACGTTATTAGCAACGTTTATCTCCAATGCGATAAAATATCCAGCGATAAGCGGCGAAATGCGTGAATATCGCTGGAAATCCAGCGATATTCACGCATTAACGCCATGGGGGACTTAGCCTGACAATCCACCTCCCATTGAACAAACAGGTAAGTCATGTTTTTAGCAGGTGTTAAATTCTAGCGATAATCGCGCTTAGCGCGAGTTTTTTTATCGCTTCGCGTGCGTTGCTAATAGGGGGTTGTTGTGTTAGCGACTGTTTTCAGTCGCTTTTAGTTGGGAACGCCTACCTTGCATGTCATTAGCGATAATTATCGCTGGCATGCAAGGCGATAGGAAAACCGCCCGCTATCGCCAGAAAGCTGTCGCTAACGCCTGCCGCTAAAGTGGCGATACTGCCCTTGCTAATATGCCCCCAGGTTCTATTCAATGTGAATGTTGACTATGAAAGGTACATTTTCAAGCAAGCAAGACAGCAACCTGGTGACATGATGGATGAGTTTGTTGAGAGACTTGATACACTCATAAAGCACAGCAAGTTCACTGGATACAATGATGAAAAAGCCATGCATCTAGAGTTATCGATGGTTGCCTCTCTGATTCATTCCGATGACACATGTTGCGAGAAAGGCTCAGTTTGGAGAAAATGCTCATGGCTGCAAAAGTGGAAGAATGTGCTGATCAACAGGCTGCTGATATGGAAGCTGGAACACCCCAAAATGAATCAGCATTGAGTATGAAAAGTAAACAGAAACGCAAGGCTGAGGCCCACAGAGTGAGGTCTCCAAAGAAAAAGAAATTGTGTTTCCACTATGGATTCTCCTTTCCACATGAAGGTAAATGTCCCACCAGTGGACAAATATGCAAAGGCTGCGGGAAAGAAAACATTTCATAACGGTTTGCAAAGCAAAAGAGAAACTAAGTGCATCAAGGAGAGATGAGAAGATGGATGTTAGAAAGTTCTAGAAGAACTCTAGCCACTCCCACAAGGCCAAACGGCAACATCGACTAAGGCAAGTGGAAATGCAACAAAGTCAATCGTTATCAAATTCATCTTCCAAAGGTTTGTTAATGTCATCTTCGAGTGACAGTGAGGAGGAGGGATACACAATGGTGATGTGAGTCATAGACCAACAAGCGCATGTAGGATTGGCCCCTTGCAAGAAAAAACACAAATCTAAAAAGAATTGCCACACAAAGCAATGAAGTTCAATTTGACATTGTCCTAAAATTAACCTCAAGGTGAATGGTTGCCCTACAACTTTTATTACAGTGTCGTTAAACATCATGCCGGCAGAAAAGTGCAAAGAATTATCTCCGATACCACATCTCACACCGTCGAGAACAAAGGTGTACACCTGGGCAGCTTCTATGCCTTTGCAGAGCCAAGGATACTTTGTAGCCAATATGCGGCACAAGAAAACTACAGTGCAAGCACCAATTCGTCCTCTAAGGTTTGTCATCGAGTGATTGCTTATTAAGTTTCGAAACTGCTGCTGACATGGGACTGATCTCTATTAACTATAACTTGATTGCTCAATCTGAAATAGTGAGTCAATTCCTGACATTGTTTCATGGACTTGGGAAACTTAAGACAATGAAGGTGCAGCTTCTCATTAATAAAGACCTTCGCTCTATTGCACAGCGACACAGTCAAATTGCTTTTCACTTACAGGAAGCTGTTGAGAAAGAACTAGAAACACTGTTAAAGCATGACATCATCAAGCGCTCTACTGGTCCGACGCCGTGGGTTTTACCCATTGTGGTGGTGCCAAAAAAGACAAGCATTTGCATTGAAATAGGTCTCGCATTTGCGAGAGTTTGAGCTATTGGCATTGCAAATGAGAATGCCTTTTATTTGTGTGTTTTGAAAACCAGCAAGTGGTGCATAAATTCTCTGTGCCATATAATCATGAGGCTCACGAAATCACTCAAAACTTTACCGGTCACTTTAATTCTACATAGATTAACTGCGCTAGAATTTCAATTATCCCATTTGTAACATACAAGATATAAGGATTACATTTATTTGCACGGTACAAACGCTTCTATTTCAGGTCAAGTAAGTGCAGATTTCAATCATAATTTTAAAGAAAACAATACTGAAACATATTATTTAGAAGCAACTCGGTTGTGCAACTACTAACCCTCGGCGTAGTTTGCGTAGTAGCACTACGCTCAGCTATGCAAATTACGTAGTGCGTAGCTGTGTGCTTGTCTGCACTGTGCAATAATTGCAAACGGCATCTTGCACAGTGCAAGTTATGATAAAATAAGTATCTCTGCCTTTATATGCTAAAATGTATATAGTCATTTCACAAAAGTGAAAACGATAAATGAACAAGCAATGAGAGAGGTGATGATTTTGGGATCCTCCCTAACCTAGGGAGAGAACCAAGCAGATGCCTTGAAAACAAAAAGCACAACTTGTTGAACGATTCGGTGGTGGTCCCATCCTCTTAGGACCACCCCAAGCACAGTTATTGGCAAAAATACAATCCCAACCAAAGGCCCTGCAAAGCATTATGGGACGAGATTAGCAGTGGGCAGTGAATATTATAGTATCCAATATCAAAATAATTCTACAAAGAGCTGCAGTTCAACTAGTCGTTACTAGATGTCCCTCACGAGTCAAATGCAAAAGCATTGAAATTATTATTACATCAAGCTGCAGTTCCACTAGTCGTTACTAGATGTCCCTCACGAGTCAAATGCAAAAGCTTCATGAAAGGGTTTCAATGCTTTTGCATTTGACTCGTGAGGGACATCTAGTAACGACTAGTGGAACTGCAGCTTGATGTAATAATAATTTCAATGCTTTTGCATTTGACTCGTGAGGGACATCTAGTAACGACTAGTTGAACTGCAGCTCTTTGTAGAATTATTTTGATATTGGACACTATAATATTCACTGCCCACTGCTAATCTCGTCCCATAATGCTTTGCAGGGCCTTTGGTTGGGATTGTATTTTTGCCCATAACTGTGCTTGGGGTGGTCCTAGGAGGAAGGGACCACCACTGAATCGTTCAGCATGATATGCTCTTTGTGTTGAATACATCTGCTTGGTCCTCCCCCTAGGTTAGGGGGGACCCCAAAATCATCACCTCTCTCATTGCCTGATATTTTTGTTCTCAAAGTTCACTTTTGTGAATTGGTTATATGCTTTTTAGCATGTAAAATTGCTTTATCAAAGCATTTGTAAGTGTCGATGATTTTGCTGCTACGCTACGTGTAATTTGTGTAGTAGTGCAAACTACGCATGCTCCGTGAGCGTAGCGTAGTACTATGCCCAGGGTTAGCGACTACAGTGACGCTGTTTTACTTTGTATATCACTTGTGACAGCTACTGACAAATACTGCAATATGAGTTTAAGTTTTTTAGGCTAGAGAAATTCCCTTTTCCACATTCCTTTCTGTCCACTGCATTCATGCCTACATAGTCATTTCACCGACCCACAGTTCTTGTCTCCTGAAAAGTAGCAAATGCATGCTGAATGCAAGTTTTTCTACATTATTACGTTTGCTGACATTCTGCAAATCAGCATGCAGCCTTAGAGGAGGCTTGAAGGAAAGCTCACCGCGGCTGTGGAGACTGCTAAAATGGCAGCAATATGGTGTTTTTTTTTAAGTTGTACGAAGACAGAGATTGAAAGTTAAGTCATGATGGACACGATTTTGTAGCCTAATAATTCCCTTTCTTGTATGGTGCTCAAAGTATCACTTCGCTGTAGCGTACACAAGATGAAACAAGAAGTGAAGGAAGTGCACGGCAAAAGAAGCAACGACGGGCCAAAAGCATAAAAAAAAAGTTCTCCCAAACAGGAGATAAAGAAGGCATGCGTAAGTACATTGTACCTTACCGGTGCTCCTCAGCCTTGAAAGGATGCGAGGTATGGGCTGAGAGAACGAGACAGGAGGCTGAAAAGAAGAGTGATGCTGGAATGAACCAACATTAAGCAGGAGGGGGGCATAGTGTTCTTTTATTGATTACAGCAGGTCTTGCAGATAGCGCACACGCGCTGACAGGCTCGACCTAAACAGTGGAGATTCAGTGCACATTTGTGTTGATATACGACAGGCCAACAAAGCAATCAAAAGAGAAAGACATTGAGGTCCAAACATTGCAGAAATGATCAGGCAGCTGAATGGTGCAAAGTTTTCTCCCTCCTTGATTTGAAAAAAGGCTACCATGAACTTGAACTGGAAGAAAACTGTAGGTATATTAATACTTTTTCAACTCATGTTGGTTTGTACAGATATAAGAGGCTCTGTTTTGGTCTGTCGTCAGCTGCAGAAATCTTTCAAGATGTCATTCGTCGAATAATTCAGCCTGCCACATATGCTTTTAACTACAGTGATGATATACTGGTGTTTGGGGCCACATGAAAAGAACATAATAAAGTACTCACACAAGTATGCCGTTTGCTTGCTGATGCATGTCTCACACTAAATGCAGAGAAGTGTGAGTTTCACACAAACAGACTTAGAATCTTTGGGCATATTTTCTCTGAAAAGGGAATGGCTCCTGACTCCGAAAAGGTACAAGCATTGTTGTCTATTTGTTTCCCAGAAGATGTGACCATGCTGCGATTCTTCTTAGGCATGGCCTGCAACTGCTCCAGGTGCATTTGTGATTTTGCCACAGTGAGTGCCCCTCTAAGAGAACTAACAAAGTGAGATGTTCCATTTGAATGGTCCGAAGTTTCAAGAAAATAAAACGCACAATTGAAAATGTAACTATAATGGCTTACTTTGATCTGAAATTGCATACAGAGATTGTGGTAGATGCAAGGCCGGTGAGGTTGGGGGGTGGTCATTGCTCAACACAATGGACAGCCCGATGCTCAGAGACACATTGTGGCCTATGCTAGCCAGAGTTTATCTCAGACAGAATATGCTTATTCTCATCCTGAGACAGAAAGCGTAGCTGTAGTATGGGCGTGTGAACACTTCCATGTGTTTCTGTACGGAAAGCATTTCACCCTTGTCACGGATCATCAGACGTTGCTCACCATTTTTGAAAATCGGAACCAAGTGCCCCCTCACGTCAAAAGGTGGGTATTCCATCTGCAGGAGTATGATTACACTATTGTGCACAAACCGGGGAACGGTCAAAACCCAGCAGACTACTTTTCACGAGTGCCGCTACAGCATAATAGTACAACATCCAAAGCAGGCTGTGGCCTACATCAATTTCATAGCAAAGTCAAGTGTGTCTGCAGCTCTATAAATTGAATAGATTCTGACTGCTACTAATACTGACAAAAGACATGCTTAAGCTTAAAGAAATCATTGCAACCCAGTTATGGAGGAAACATAATCGACCTGTTACAGATGATGTTGGGTATCAGAAATTCAAGAATGTTCAGGAAGAACTTTCTGTTATACATGATGGTGTCATACTAAGAGAGGCAAGAATAGTTATCCCTGAAAGCCTGAGACAACATGTTATTGAACTGGCACATGAAGGATATTGCAGAGTTGCCGCAACCAAAACAGCCCTCTGGATCGAGTGTTGTTCCCGCGCCTTGATGAACGAGTTGAAAGGGAGCTGAAAGCTTGTTATCTGGCCAACTGTCTGTCTCCCAAAATGACTCAGCACCCGCTGAACATGTCTGATCTTACTAATCAGGCCTGGGAGAGAATTGCGGTTGACTTCTTTGGACCCCTCAATATTGGACATCATCTCATGGTAGTTATTGATGCTTACTCACTTATCATCAACCACACATGACAAAGTCATCAGGAAGGCTGGATGACATTTTCACAGCATGGGATGTTCCTTCCATTCTCAAATCTAATAATGGTCCACCCTTCAATAGCAGAGAGTTCAAAGACTTTCCTAATCGTTTGAACATCAAACATCAGAAAAGTACACCTCTGTGGCCACAGGCAAATGGCGTTGTTGAATGATTTATGAGTTATGAGTATTTTGAAAAGGGTGGTTCAATGTGCTGCGCACGAAGGAATCGACCTCAAATCAGGTTTACGCCCAGCCATCTGTGCCTACTGTTCCACTCCTCATTTTATGAAAGGGGAAAGTGCTGCCACCTTGCTGTTTGAGAGAGCTCTTGGAACAAATATACCACGATGGACGACCAGTCGGTCAATAGACCCTGACGAGATTCATGTCACAGACACCTCTTGCAAATGCAAAATGAAGGCTTATGCTGACAAGTGCCGATGCGCTCGAGACATGGTCATCGATAAAGCAGACCGAATTCTTGTCAAGCAGAAGCGGACACGCAAGACTGATGCTCCGTTTGATGCTGGACCACTAAGAGTTGAGGTGAGCAAAGGACATATAGTAACTGCCCAATGACCTGGAAAATCCATAACCAGAGACTCGTCACACTTTAAGCATTTACCTTGATGTTCGTCAGCTTCAGACATCATGAGTGAGGCAAGTCCACCTGGGTGCCCAAGTCAAGCATTTGACTCTTCTCCAGAGATGCCAGATGAAGATGCCCCTCCTTTGTCTCGTACAACTAGATCTGGAAGACTAGTGCGAGCACCTCTACACTCATTGAGAAGTTATAATGTGTATATATTTGTGCATACTTTCTATTTTTATTGTGTGTGTGAGGCCTCTAGTGGGCCTCGGCAGATTCCTTACAAGTATGATGTAATCTGGTGTGTGTGGCTGGGCCTGGTTAATAAAGTTTGTGACATAGTGCGTTCAGTTAACGGTTGCATGCTGAAGAATAAACACGTGCAAATCAGAGCTCTGTGTGTGGCGTGGTCTGTTACATGCTCCCGGGCGGGGGTGGATAATACAATATTTTTACTGCCTTAATGAGAATAGGCTTGTGGAACTTACTAACTGAATGATAAAACAGAGTTTCTATCTTGCTATGGTATATTTGATGTTTTCTCTAAGCTTTATTTGATAGAAACAGTGTGAGCTTATTGACTCACACAGCACAGCCACAAGTATGTCCCCAATTGTGTCTCTTCAGGGGTGGGAATCTGATGTTTAATTAATTTTGTGCTTTTGTGGGTGGTAATGAATGGTGCTTGATTGAGACTGTGTGTGGTTGAGAGTATGGAAAGGAACCAGAGAAGATACAAGGAGAGGCATAAACAATTGTGTGTGGATTTGTGTCAGTGTGGATAAAAATGTCAGAGATGCGAGCAAAGGGTGTGCCAACGTTTGCCATTACTTTATATATTATTAGATTTATGAAAAATCTAGTTGAGATGAACTGGAGTCAAATTTGGAACTGCTGTGGATAGTGCAGTGGTTACATCCTCAAGCGTGAAGGATTCTGTTGGATGGAGTGTGGGAACAAGAAGATCACATATTCCTGCCAAATCGATTAAATATTTTATTGTATATTGGTTTAGACTTTTTCTATGTCTTATCTGTTGGGGAAAGTATTGGAGAAATGAGTGCTATGATGGGCTGTACCACTTAATTGTATTTTGCAGAGTCATTCTTCTGAGTCATAGGCTGAACATTCTTGTTGTTAATCGAGACTCTGCTTTCCTGGTCTGTCCATGTTGGTGTGGTCTTTCTCTTGTCTGAAATAAATCTATTTCATTGTAGCATCTTTATTACAGTATTCCAGATGGTAGAGTCAGCTTTTAGCTCTGCCATTAGGAAGATCACAAACCGCCACCCATAAATGGGGTTGTGGTTCAGGGAGGAGATTAGCCAGGACTTCTGGCAATTTTGGGAACATCCAGTTACCGCTCTCCTGTAAACGAGGCCCTAAAGTCAATAACTGCACGTGTTACATGTAAGGGCCAAAGTAAGGTTCCAGATATTCACGCAGCTTTATCCTAGAAGGATCCGCTCTGTTTTAAGCATAGCTTCCACATACATTCCCCAATCAGATGTCTTGAAGCAAATTATTGCTAGTAATTCCAAGAGTTAAAAGGACAAAAGCAGGTGGGAGATTTTTTTTCCAGGAAAACAAACTACAGAATGAATTACCTATGCATATCCATCTGGACCTGATAGCATTTTGACTTTAATTCAATCTGTCCTGTCCTGCTTCATTTGTCCATAGCTTCTCTCTGCTTGAGTGTCCATTGAGGGTTTTTAGCACTATTCAGGCTAATGCTAAGCAAGGTGATGACATGTGCTGTTGTGCTCCATAGCATATGGAAATGGCCACCACTTCAAAGCGTATAGTAATTATGTGATTATCGGGAACATGACCCTTCTATTCTAGTGCACCACAGTGCAGTAATATACGACAGAAACAAATTGCCTCCCGCAAACGGCTCAGTCTCCTGCTCTGATGAAGCCACAAAGGTTATGTTTGCCACTGAAACCTTTTTAAATATTGGTACAAAGCAAAAATAGATCAAGCTTCGTATTCAGGTGAATTGTATTACAATACTACAACACGTAGAAATGCATAGAGATGAATTAATGGGAAACCATTAGTACTGACTTCATGAAATTAAAGTGCATCAGTGGTTATTGGCCGTTTTGTATGTGCAATTGTGCGGGTTGGTGCCAGAATAAGTAAAAGGGTAGATGAATGGATCGGCGAGAGACTGAGAGCATTGATAAAAAAAAGGATGAGTGACTGAGTGGATTGGTTGGTGAAGAGTGACGAGTCAGTGTGCCTGGATAGATAAATGGGTAAGATGAGTAAGTAGATGGATGACTGAGGTAGGCTGACGGAGGTGACTGAGTTCCTGTTGGTGGCAGAAAGCTGCTCTCACATTGGTTCATGACTCTGCTGTTCCAATATTTATCCTTGTACTCCATCAGCCATTCGTCCATCCATAGACTCAGGCACTTCTCCACCAGGGAATTCATTCACTTACCAGTTAATTCATTCATCCACTCATAGACTCATTTTCCCCTTCTTCCACACCCTCATGCACACAACCCCACACACACAAACTTCGCACTCAATCTTCTTTCGGATAAAAGCGCCAGACACATTCCTTTGTAAGGGCATTCCTAACATATTATTGTGATATTCAAAAATTAGTGTGATATAACTAAGGTGGCTGAGCGCTTCACCAGTGACCTGCAAGTCAGAAATTCAAATACTAATAGGACGGACTCAAACTTTCAACTTTCTTAAGTTTATAACATAAAAACTACTGAGCGAGGCATCAGTAAAGCCCAGTGGTGTAACACAAAATGATGCCCCCCCCCCCTGCAAAATGTGCAGAGGGGCCCCTGAATCTCTCATATCTCACAGATATTCATTGCGTTTGTATGAATAGGGTCCCACCCCCGAATGGTTGTGGGGCCAGGAAGGGTCAGGGACCCCTGCACAACAGGGGCTGTAGGGGCCCATGTTACACCCCTTGTAATACCTAAAAGAAACACTTAAAAATACACATGCTGTATGCTGTGAAATAGCCTTTATTATGTATGATACAGATGTGAGCAGTTCTGTCTGTGAAGCTATAGCTTTTACCATTGTAAATAAGATTAGCAGGAATCGGTGGCAATCCTTTGCCCCTTCACGAAATTGTGTGGTACATGCATCCATTCTACAGCCTACCACCGAAAAAGGACATCCTAGTAAATATCAACTTCACAAACACCGGTATCAAAGCCAGATCACCCATCAACAATGCAATTAGAATGAGAGCCACAGACACCAACAACTCACTACATTTCAGAGCTATTACCCAGACCTGGGGGGATATTACCAAGGAATTGCGATAATTATCGCAAAGCGCGCTTAGCACTGTTTTTTTTATCGCCGGCTATCGCTGGATTTCATCACGGAGATAACGCGTTATTATCAACGGTTATCTCCAAGGCGATAAAAAATCTAGCGATAGCGGCGAAACCCAGCAATAGAGCGAGAAATCCAGCGATAAATCCAACGCGCTAATGAAAAGCTTGCTAATAGGCAGGTGAGGACTTAACCTTACAATCCACCTCCCATTGACTAGAATGGTTAAGTCAGGTTTTTAGCAGGTGTTAGATTCCAGCGATAATCGCGGTTAGCGCGAATTTTTTTATCGCTTCGCGGGCATTGCTAATAGGGGGAAGTTGTGTTTGCGACTGTTTTCAGTCGCTTTTAGTTGGGAACGCCTACTTTGCATGTCATTAGCGATATATATCGCTGACATGCAAAGCGGCACCAAAACGGTCGCTTTCGCCATAAAGCTGTCGCTAACAGCTGTTAGCGACAACTTGCTAATAGGGCGATAGAAATATCGCCGCTTTAGCGGCAAAAAGTGCAGCTAAAGCGGCGATAACGCCCTTGGTAATATGCCCCCTGGTTCCATAATGCCCCAACAGCACCTGTTGGACCTTGTCCCCGCAAACTATGCTATTCCATACACAAGCGCAACAAAGGAAGAGGTGGCGTCATTGCTAATAATCACTGAGGACACTTAGGTTAACTCCCTTTAAAATATATTTCAATGGCAAGTGTCTAGCTCAACCTTTTTCTTCCTCATTTATCACCATATAAATAAATCACTCTTAACTGCCCCTACTGACCTGCTACATATCACCTAATGTTCTCCGTTTTAGCCACCCGGAGACTTTCTCTTGGGCTATTTTAACATCTGGGTAGATTACCCCACAAATGCATGTGCTCAGAACATTGTGGCTGGCATGGACAGCCATGGCTTCCCCCAGCTTTGATCACCAAATGACTCTAAATTCATTACTCTTTTCCGGAGAACTGAACACACCTGAGGCTGGATTATAGAAATGCCCCAGAGACGCAGTAGTTGCTTGCATGACATTTTGTGCCTCCAAGGCACTTTTGTGTTACAGATTCTTGCACATCACCATCAGATAATCATACGTTGGATCTTACCTTTTCCGTAATCTCAAACAAGGACAACTCCAGACTACTACCCATCTCAAGATCTACAAAAAACCCTTGCTCCGAACAAATTTAACCAGCTAACAATCAAGAATCCCAAGATGGAAATTCTTTCAGGGAGGGAGTTAGGATCTTTTATGGATTAGTAATGTCACCAGAACCAGTTGCTTTCTCCCAAAAGCTTTGTGATGATCTTACGTACTTAATCATCATTAAAATCGATACTGTTTGCTCCGAAATTCCCCAACCTCAATGCACTGCTTGCTTTAGAGCTGCCTTCTACCTCTACAACCCTGTTCTTGAGTACAGTCCTGCCCAAGAAACAGACATAACCAATTATTTGTTCACTTTTAAAACAAACGTTACCACCATCAGACGTTCGCAATAACAATGTTGCTAATGGAGGTCTCTCCTTTTATCCCCTTACAGGCTCGGAAACAAGTGGCTCTGGCGTTAGTCCTGTCTAAAATAGACTACTGTAATGCCTTATATCTAGACGCTAACAGGAGTACCTTAGCCAAACTGCAGGTAGTGCAGAATGCACTGGTGAGGCTCATTTTGAATGTCGCAAAATATCAGTCGGTAGCCAGTGGGCTGCTTGAGCTGCACTGGCTTCACATACAAAAGTGCACCATGTTCAAGGTCATCTGCAAAGTACACAAGGCCCTCTATCAGGTGAGTCCTGCTGGAATCAAGGTAATGTTCTAGCGGTTTATCCCAGGGAGAAAACTGCGATCAGCTCACCTTAATCTGTTAACAGTGCCTCCCGTCCAGAAGAAGAGATGGGGAGGCAGAGCCTTCTCAGTCGCAGCGGCAAAACTCTGGAACTCATTGCCTAATCATCTGATGGGCATTAAGTCTCATTCTCCTTTTAGGAAAGGGTTAAAGACCTGGCTTTTCACATTATAAGGTCTCCCTTTCCTCTTCATTAGGCCTTAGTTTACCTCTGAGATTGCAGGGCCTTGACGCCTTCGGGCATTTGCTGCGCTTTATAAATTCTACTCAAATTTAGATTCAAATTCTGTCTTGAGTCTTCTCAACACCAAGCTCATCTAAACATCTGCATCTAGAGGAGCCATCACTCAGAAATGCAAGCAAACTATCGTTGTGCTTCCCTTAAAAATCAGGAAGTGGACCAAAATGGAATATTCAACCTTTGTTCAAAGAGAATCAATACCAGACAACTCACCTGGTATCATAGTTTACACCATAGCAAGTGATTTTCAGTCTGGCCCCCACCCGAGGGACAGAAACCACCCTCATCAACATTTGAGAGGAACTCATTGTTTCCATGGATCAAACTATGAACCAATGTTGTCTGGCCTTTCAGTGTTATGTGAATTAGTTATCCCTGTGGTCATCTCTAACAGCCTAACTCCTCATCCACGGTAAACAGAATGGCTCTAATTGTCATTACTCTTTCCCGTAAAACTGAACACACCTGGTACAAGATTGTAGAAATGGCCCACGGTGCAATGGGCGCCATGCCTGCACTATTTGCTTCCAAGGCACTTCTGTATTACAAAAGGTTTCACTGATCAGGTGCAGCCTCTTCTGTAATACCCATTGTACATGTTATATTTTGCACCCACACAATGTAATGGGACATTTTCTCATTTGCAAGAGGGCATAGCCTCAGGCAAATATCTTTGCACTTACAGCTGCGCCATATTACTCCTGCTGGTGCAGGTCTCAAGAGGCTCCCGGTAAGCTCACTATGCACACATTTAGTATGTCCCCCATAGGTGCCTTTTTTTTTAGGGATCCCTGTTGTGCGGTGTCCCTCTCAGCTTTCAAATGGCAGGCCCGTCTGCCTGTAGTAAAAGCCAAAGTGGTGGTCTCGAACCTCTGCTCAGTCATTCTTTGCTGCGCTTCCACAGGTGCAATGTACTTTCTGTGTTCATGCCTGCACAGGGGAGCGTACTTTTTTTTTGGAATCGGGCAAACGTACCAGGGGCTATATTACAGAATACAACACGCTCTCTTTGCGCCAGGCGCACCTTTCAAAAGGTGCACCCTGGTCAAACAAAGAGAGTGCACCATATTATCTTGCATGCACTGACCCCAGGGCAACTGTGAAGTCATGCTGCCCTGGGGGCAACCCATTCAAGTGAAATATGGAGCGGCTTTGAAGCAGCTGCTCTGTATTTCTCTGTGCAGGCGGCAATTCACCTGCACTTTTAAAGTGGATTAGAGATCCCCTTGCAGGCGGGTGCAGTGAATGACTACATCCACCTGCAAGGGGATGTCTGGGGTCCATAGGACCCTCTTTCCCCTTCCAGTAGGCTGCTATCAGGGGGTGCACTGACAGTGTGCCACCTTCTAGGTGGCACACTGTCAGTACGCCCAATCATAGCTTCTTTGCCATTACCAATTATTTGTTTAATATATTTTTCAATTCTATATTATATTTAAATTACTGGTTGTTTGGTTTATTAGGGTATTGGGTGAGTTTTGTTTATTAAATATATATTAATTAATGTCAGTTGACTGTAAGTTATATTACATTTTTAAATTGTTTTTAGTTGTTTGAGTGTAAAATATTTATATATATATTACATATGCAATTTTAAATTGGCTTGTGGGGTGTATTAGTAGGTTGAGTGGGCCCTTTTTTGTAATAAAATATTCAAGAATTTAGATCAAATTATTAATATTTTAACTATGCATTTTACATTGGCTATTAAGTGTATTTTATTTTAATATTTCAGAACAAAAATATGCCTTAATATAATTTTTTATTATAATAGATAAAAAATAAAAATAAATTCCTGAGATAATGATTCTATGTTATAGATTATTGTTAGGCTTATGTGTCTTTTCCGGTATGTTTGAGTTATACTGTTCATTTATACATGTTTTGCTAATTTTTTTAAATAACGTTTTTAAAAATATTTTTTAGTTTAAGAAAAAGCTATTTTTGTGATTTCATAAATATGCTTAATTTTTAATGAGTAATGAATGTATATGGGTGTAGTGAAAATGACCCATGTCTTCAAATACAAGACTGGAATTAGAATAGTAAATGTGACACTTCCAGTGTATGTACTTCTCAATGTTTACAGAACAGGCGTTAGAATAGTAAATCTAACTATGCCCCCCTAACCCCACCCCCAAGGACTGTGCTTTGTCCAACATTTGATAGACAGGAGATAAAATTCTAAATCTGGCTGTCCCCAGAATGTATGCACACCTTCCTCAATGTTTGTTAGACTGCAGATAGTATAGTAAATCTGCCCCCATGTATGCACTTTTCTCAATGTTTGTTAGATTGGAGTTAAAATAGTAAATCTGATACCACCCCTCCCAATGTATACACTTTCCTCAACTTTTGCTGAATTGAAGTTACAAAGTACATATACCATTCTCCCCAATGTTTACACTTTCTGCAATGTTTGTTAGAATGGACTTAGTACAATAAATCTAACCCCCACCCACATGTATTCGCTTTCCCCAGTGTCTATAGAACAGAAGTTAGAATAGTAAGTATAGGCCCCCATCCCTGCCCCAATGGATGCACTTTTCTCAATGTTTGTTGGACTGGAGTTAGAATAGTAAATCTGATAACCGCACCATCCCCAAACATATAAACTTTACCAAACTTTTGCTGGATTTGAGTTACAATTGTACATTTAACACTCCCTCCAACATTTACACTTCCTGTAATGGTTGTAAGAATAGAGTAAGAAGAGCTACTGTAAACTGCCCGAATCCAATGTATACACTTACTCAACATTTTGTTAAACTGGAATTACGATAATAAATCTAACTCCCTCTTATATCTGCAGTGTTGCTAATTGGTTGGGCTGGAGCAAGACTAGTATATTTGTCTCCCCCTATGTATGCCTTTTCATTACTGTCTGTTAGATCGGGGTTAGAATAGGAAATCTGACCACCCACACGCCCATGTAATGTCTATTCTTAGGTGCAAGATATTTTTGTAGTCGTTATTCTGGAACTTTACATGATATGTATGTGAAGTTATTATGTTGGACCTTGATATTTTTTCCGTGACATATTTTTATTGTGATATTTCGCTGGTTGATAATCTATCATACAACCCATTTTTTGAAATTTGACCTAATTTTTACCTTAAATTTGCATTATATGAAGTGACTGATCTTTGCTAAAAGGTCAGATCATCTCACTTTGATGAAGAAGAATGTCAGTGTCACTGAAGGTACAGTGATGCATACTGTCCTTTCCTGTTTTACACTCCCCAATTCAATCTCTCCAATTGTTTCTGCCTAGCACCCAAAAGTGAATTTTAAGTGTTATAGAATTCTATGGAGTTTTCCATTATATCACAGTAGCATAGGTCTTCAGTTTAAGGGCCTTGTTACAAGCGTGCTGCAAATCTCATTTAGGGCGCGTTTTGCACCATTATCACACTTTTCAGCAGGAAAAACATGACATAATTTGTACCAACGAAATGGTAGCAAAGTTGCAAAACTTGAAGAAATAATATGTGCAAACTCCAATACCACGTTATGCCTCATTCCAACCTCATTATCTCGGAATGTTCACCGAGCTTGAAATTTGCACACCTCAGAATATGCAACCTGTAACATGTGTAGCATGATTCCACTATGGAAGAGCAAACAGTGCAAGTATACCCCCAAGGAATAATTCTTTTTTTCCATAAGTCAATTGCAGCTCAAAGAAAAACAAGCATTGGCATAGCCAATAGGTCTCGCTTTTGGGACCTTATAAGTATTTAGTTATGCAGCACAATATCCTTGGTACAACAACATCAACTGTTGCATGGCGAAACACTTATAAGGTCCCAAAGGCGAGACCTATTGGCTACGCCAATGCTTGTTAAATATGGGTACAATAGCAGATATGCCCCAAGAAGATGGGATGGTATCTATTACGGCGGTATTAAACACCCTAGTTAGGATAGGCCCCCACAGTTCAGGGATAGATTTAAAAATGTCTAGTAGCACCCCATCTGGGCCTGGGGCCCGGCCCCCGGCACTAGCCTGTATAGCCAGATAAACTTCTCCATTAGTAATGTTCAGGGGAAGGCACCCCCGCACACAACGGCTCCCAGTCTTGCCCTGTGGCGTCCCCATTACTTTGTCTAAGAGTTTCAGAAAAATGGGTCACCCATCTATCACAAGGGACAAGAGAGCAGAGCTCAGGGATGTCATCATTTTTTGAAAAGGGTGCATTCACTGTATCCCAAAATAGTTTGGTATTCCTATTTTCTGCAGCATTGGCCAAATTTTCCCATGCTTCGACCCGGAGTGTTTTTTCCCCTTGTGGCTAAAGCTAACTTATACTTATTCTGCAGGGACTTAATGGCCAGTATATCCCGTGGAGAGTTAAGCATATTTAAGTGACAGGAAGGCTTTAGTGCAAGTACTATCAAACCATCCCCTTCTCTTATTCCCCGAGGTATTTGGGAAATGAGTCAAGAGTGATTTTATACAACTGATAATATGGCTGAAGTTTTCTGCCAATATATTTGGTACAATAGCATTCTGGAGACAATAAGTTATTTGCTTAAAATTGTTCACTACTATTTTCTGTAAAATCCTACTAGGGTCACTACCCATCCGCTTGATTCTTACTCCCTAGTTGGGTTAATACTATTTACTGTATGAAATGAGACCTGCCTCTGACCACAAAAGAAGAAGGATAATATAAGTAGATTGTGGTTGCTAAAAAATGAGGGTGCAATACTGGGGTTACCACACATATCGTTAGCAGAGACAGACACCAATAATGGAAAATGAGTTTCTCCCGATACATGTCGGGGCTAACTCCCCATTTATATCACAGCCACACCCAAGTAATTGAGGGTCATATTTAGAGATAATAGAGTTCAATTCTTCACCATTGTGGCAGAAGTGATCGTTGCCCACCCCATCCTGATAAATATGACTGCATGCCTGGGTGGCAGATAATGCACATGCCTGAATAGTAAAATCACCTGCCCATACGAATACAAAATCCATATGAATAGAACCTAAGAAGGCTTCGAGGCCATGGTCAAGAGCTGTAGCCACACTAACACGCGGCGAATCAAAGATATTATAAAAATTCACAATTACAAGATCTCTCCCTCCCTTTTTGTTCAGCCACAATCATTGAGAATGGGGACCCACTGATGACATCTTCTTAACTTTTACAGGAATTTTATTAGAAATAAGAATCTGAAGTTCCCCTTTTGCCCGCCCCGCTTGAGACGCTAAAGCTTCTAAAAGTGGGAGGGAAAACCCTTCTAAGTGTACTGGGCTTGTACACCAGGTTCCTTGCATACATATAATATCGTATTCAGATATAGTGCTAATCTAATCATCATTTCCTATCTTGTTCGTTGGCCCATTCACATTCCGTGTTGCAAACTTAAACCCTCCCTCAGAGTACTAACTTACAGGATCCACAGGTAGATGTGTTACAGGAGCTAGGATGTTCGTTGCAGCTTGCCTTGGCCTTAGCTACAGCCAACCTACAATCTGATGCCGTGCCAGAAATAAATACATGATCTTTAGGGGGCAGATGATTTGCCTGGACGATAATGAAATCCTCTCTACAATAATTCCCGGAGCCACGACCAAGTAATTCATTATCATCTAAGGTGCTAAATCCCCGGTATCTATTGGGCACTTCAAAATCAGAGCATTATGGCAGGTGCAGTCTCAGCACCCCCCTTGGCCACCTGCAAATTCCAACAGTAAAACTCAAGGAGTGTCGCTCCCCTAAGCGAGCTGTGTTACATCTGTGGACCTGGGGGTTGGTGGCATGCCAAACAGAGTGCATGAAAGGGGGGGGCAGGAGTGCAGGAAAATGTTGTTGCTGCCATGATGGTACAACATATGCCTTGTCTAGTCCAGTGGCTCTTAACCCCTGGTCCGAGGACCCTGGGGGTCCGTGAGCCCTACTCAGGGGGTCCGCGACTTATCAAATTATATAATAATAAAATGAATACATTATATACAAATAAAGAAGCAAAATTAAAAATGCAAAAACGTTTTCTACATTTCATTGTGACTTCAACCAAATATTTCAATACTTGAGCATGTTTGCTGCATACTTGTTTTTTTATTTTTGTGTTTGGTTTTGAAATTCAATCCTGGAAATTGCTTATCCGGGGTCCCTAGCTTCCAATAATGACTCAGTGGAGGCCTGCTGATTCCAGTAATGATTCAGTGGGGGTCAAGAGAAGTCAAAAAGTAAAAAAAAAAACGCTGGTCTAGTTAATCTCCAGGTCTTTGCACTGGAGATTTCTTCCCCCTGATAGTGCCTAACGCACCACTGGCTTGCAGTGATCCATATCTGGCAAGTGTCTCCTCCCACCAACAACGATGACTTACTCCATCAAGAGACATATTAAGGCACTGAAAATGGGGCTCCGGTATCCAAAATTTCAGAATCAACAGTTTAAGTTGAGAAGACGTGTGCTGCTGCCGGTGCAGCACCTGCTCTGTGTATGACAAGAGAGTGTTTTTGGGGGGTGGAGGAAGCGCGCAGTTGCACCACAAAATGCAAAACAAATGGGAATGGATACATCGCCAGCGCGGTAGATGATGACGAATGCAAGATGCTTGAAAATGTCCGTCTCTAATGCAATGTGATGTTTTCTTTTGACGTGGAGGCGGAGAAAGCATCCTTAGGGCCACTCCGCAGAACCCCTCCCAACACCACGCTCCCCGGACTGCCTGGTGCCGCGAGGATGAGGTGCTCCCTGGGGTGGGCTGGGACGGGCAGCAGGGGGGGTTAATGGATGCTCAGCTCCTGGAAGCTTTAATCAGCTCAACATCTGCTTCCTGCCAAGAGAGCTCTTATTGCACTAATCAGGCGCGCGCCCAATCAGCGCGAGGCAGCCTCCTCCTCCCGGGCCCTCCATTCTCAAGCGAGGCGGCTCCGCTCAGTGTGGGAAAAGCGCTGACCTATCACCGCCGGGGAAGCGGGCAGCCCTCCAGACCCTGCATCCAGCGCGCGCGCCTCGCACAGCAGGAGGGGGGAGAGGAGGGAGCCTGCGCGATTCCCTTGCGGGAGCGAGCGGCGCCAGGAGCAATAATTGCAACCATATGGCGCCAGCTGCTCGCTCCCGCAAGTGAATCGCCAAACGTGCACGCGTTGCCATTGAAGGCAATGGAACGCATGCACGTTTTTGGCTGAAAAGCCGAATCGATCGCAAAAGGTCTTTTTTCCTAAGTAGCGCATGCGCGCTGCGTAGGCGAGATCTAAAAATGACCGGGCAATAACTAATTAACCCAATAGGCTAGTTTCCTGTTGGTTACTGCGCTCTTTTTTCTGACACTATATATAATAGGAATTGTAGTTTTCTGTAATTATGCCCTATTTACTGCTGAGGGGACCTGTGGTAGTTAGTTAGCTTATATGGAAGCTAGAAAAATCTGCATGCATCAATAAATAAAACATTTGTTAGAAATTGACGATGTGCCTTGGAAAGCAGAAAGCACGTCACCCATGAAGGCCTGAGCGTGCGTTACATGGATTTCATGATTTAACGGTCAATTACTCGCTAATGAATTGTGATCTGCGCACGCATGGCTCTTTCATACCGTCAACAAGAATAAAGCCTTGTGACTAATTATCTGTCCCCTGTTTTACATAATTGCATTGAATAGTGTGGGTTGGGTTTAACAGAGGTGGCAAACCGGGGCCCACAACCCTAATTGGATGATAAGGCAGTCTATGAGAAATCAAATAGTGCCAGTCATTGCCAGAACGAGCATAGTGGGCTTGTTTGGCAGGCGAAATAACGAAAATGCCTCCTGTTTTATTACTGTAACACAGAGAGGCCTGCTCGAGAAAGCGAATAAAACTATTTGGATAGACAAAATGTAAGGACTTTGGGAAAGTATACAATTGGTGTATATTGCTCAGCTGAGAACAATTCCATGGAATAGAATGGGTAAAACCTGGCTCTACTGCTGGCACTGTAAGCATACCAAATGGAAAAGTAAAGGCCCTGAATAAAATCAGATAACACACATTCAGAATGATTATTCTGTCACGGAATTGGCTCGAGAGGGCCTTATTAATATTAAAACTTGTTACTCAATTAAGAATATAAAGTTTCTAATAGATTTCTCAAACACCTGGGTGTGAGGTATGTCCCGACCCCTCCCCATTACAGTGAATGACCATTTGTCGTGAGTTCATAGCAGTGGTGGCTGTCTGGAGGTACCCCGGCATCCCAGACCAGATTGTTCATGGCATTGAGTTGTGGTCCTTGCAAGTGGTTAATTTGTTAAAAAAAAAAAAAAGTGCTGGGGCTCTCGCCATGAGGCAGCTTGCTCCAGCCTATTTCTCCTGTTAGCACAGCCTAAAACGGAACCAACTAATAACCATGAAAGTGGGGAGATGATGTGGCGTAATGGCCAAAGCTGCCGACTTTGAAGCAGGGAAACCAGGTGGGAGTCTCGGCATCGGCTCAACATCCTATGATTCCCGGCAAATCACTTAATATCCCCGTGCCTACCTTAACTGAATATGTCCTTAACTGGTGCTCAAGAAAAGGACCAGTGTTGATGATTAAGTGCGGGTGCTGAGCACCGGAAACCACCAGCTCAAATTAAGCATTGCATATTTGGGTGGCAGTGTCATGTTCAATGAGATGAGTGTGTGATTTTGGTGTGTGGGAGGTCTGTGGGAGGGCATTTACCAGGTGCTTATGCATCTCTGATGCAGGCAGCACGCCCTTTGCCTGGCGATTAAAGATAGTCTAGCCCTAGTGTTGTAAGTTGTGTCACTATTTCTTCGCAGTGTCTCTTGGTCACAAGTGCTGTAGGAGCAACTTAGTAGCCCACTGTGAGTGGGAGATGAAGGTGGAGTGGACTGGATAATCTAATAAATATAACACTACTTTGTATATACTACATAATACAACACTTTCTGCCATTTCTCAGCTCTATAAAGTTTTTGAAATCAGAAAGATGAATGACAAAGTTAACCTTGTGGGAATATGAGCTTGTGAGCTGCAGCTGTCAATATGAGAGTTTGGCTTGCTGATCTATCTTGCCTGCGCTCTTTGAATGAGGTACTGTTAGACTGACAGGATTCACCTGAACTATTCCAATGCCCTCTTGGTATCACCTGGGCGAGGAGAGGTTACTTACAAGAGCTTGAGTGCCAACAAATGAATTCAGCTGACAGAGCCAGCAGGGCATGTATGCCACAGTCCTGTTAGTTTGTGATACAAAAGTGCTGTTATCACAGAAAGACCCTAAATTTGAATTACATGGTAGGCGGTGATTTTACCGCAGAGTAATGTTTCCGTGTGGTAAAACGGCCCCAGTACTGTGCAATTATGAGCAGGCGCGGCCCGTGGTAGGAGTGCCGGTCGGGCGGTGACGTGGGGCGGGGGAGGGGCAGGGTGGGGGTAGTAAACTACGGATTAAGGCCGAATACAGGTAAGTGAACATTTAAATAAAAAAAACGAATTTCGTTGTGAGCGCTGCATCGCCAAATGCGAAGCAGTGCGCGCAACGAAATTCGTTTTATTTATTTAAATGGTCACTTACCTGTATTCGGCCTTAATCCGTAGTTTACTACCCCCCACCCTGCCCCTCCCCCGCCCCACGTCACCACCCGACCGGCACTCCTACCACGGGCCGCGCCTGATTATGAGTAAAACCCCACGGAACAGGGAATTACAGTGAGGAGCTGTGTTTTTCCAGCCATGAAACTGCACGGAATCCGGTTTTACTGCATACATTTACCATGTGCTCTTAGCAGATGATACATGTCTGCAGAGGGCGGAGTGTGGGATATGGGGGGGGGGGGGAGTAGGGTATTGGGGAAGGAAGGAGTCGTTCTTTTTAGGAGGAGGAAACATTGTATTTGTCCCTCTTTTCGAAAACAAACTGATCAGGAGACTCTGCTGCTACTGCAGCCAAAGTCTCATGCAATTTTGTCTGGGCAGATTTCCTTCTGGAAAAATTGGGTCCTTCTCTTCCATACTGGTAAACCCTGGTGCAGAAAAACCTAACCACTCATAATTGGGTGGAGCGAAATTAATGCTTGCAAGATTGTGTTAATTTTGTTATCCCAGACTTGTAATGAGGTCGAACTTGAGCATTGGAAGTGCTAATTTAAGACATGGAAGCGGATCACAAAACATGTTTGACTGGCGCTATTTCATGTCCTTGGTGAGAAGTTGACAGTGCTTGGTGCAAACAACTTTTACCAATGTTTTGTGAAAACAGGTTGCTGAAGGTGGTACTCTGTGACATTAATATGTGTGCATATTTGTTTTTTGCCATTTTGTTGTGCTGGTGATGTATTCTGTTGTTTTTTTGTGCTGCTGTCTGTTTTTGTGCTCATTATTATCATGTGACATTGTTGTGTTGCCTTGAGGCCGTTGTATTGCATTCTGTTTTGACTATTTTGTTTCGTGGTGCCCTGTTATTGTTATTTCGTATTTTTTATTGTGCTATGCTCTGTTGTTTATTAAAACGGCAAAAATACCGTTAAGTGCTGCAACCGATAGCAGCAGATGGCTTGAAAGTTCCCTAGGCAAGCAACCACTTATCACTGTCTGAGGTGTTAAACCAGCTGTACTCCAACTCCTCAACTATGCAAGACACCCGCCAGCTCAAAGTTGTGGCAGAGAATGTATTTTAACTTAGTGCTCTCAGTACTCTCTTTATGTGATACTGCCCAGTGGTCTCTGCCACAGGTATGAGTAGACTGATGCCTTCAAAAGTTGATTAGCTGGAGCACTGGTAAATGGTTGTCAACAGTAGTAAATGCTTGCTTGTAATTAGATATCTCAAAGACTGTCGAAATATCGCAATAACATAACTCTAAACAAGGTGATAACACTGCAGAAAAAATATCACCAAAGACAGCAAAGCAGCCAAAACAGAATGAACGCAAAACACCCACACTACAACACAACAATGCAGCAATGCAATGCAAATAAAGAATACAGAATAACAGAACATCTCACCAAAACAAAGGGCCAGATAACAAACATTTTTGGCTAATACTATTTCATATCCTTGGTGGCAATTTGAGCCACTGTTTTGTGCAAACACCTTTTCTCACTGAATTATAAAAACAGGTTTCTGGTGGTGGTAATATGGGACAAGAATGTTTGTGCATATTTGTTGTGTGCCATTCGTTTTAGTGGTTATGATTTGTTCTTTTTTTGTGCTGTTGTGCACTGTTGTGCCTCTGTGCTCTATTATTGCACTGTGAAATTGTTGTGTTATACTGTGGCTGCTGTGCTGCATTCACACTTTGATTGTTTTTTTGAGTTGTGCCTGTTTTGGTTTAATTATGTTGTTAACTTGCATTGTGCATACTACTGTGTTATGTTCTATTGTTTACCCTTAGAGATGGCCATAAATGCTGCTAGAATTTCCAGCAACTGCACCACTGCAACCAACTGGAGCACAAATGAAGAACAAGTCGAGACACTACAGATAAAGACATCTTTAAATCAGCCCAAAGAGGCTACCACCAGCAGATATGGGAGACTAAGCGTACAGCTTTTGCAGATTGCATAAATGCCAGTAATAAAAGCAACAAGGAAATCTTCACTTTCATCAAATATTGCACCATGCCTCTTGCTTCCGACAGCAACATCATCTGCACACAAAACCCTTGCAGCAAGCTCTCGGAATTCATCTGTAACAAAATCGCCTTTATATACAGCAACTTTGACCCTCAACCGGATCACGTCACTGTTGCAACTTAACTTTCCATCAAGGCCGATGTAGAAACCCTGACCTTGTGGTCTGCCATTCACCACAGTCGAAAGCATTGCTACCGTGAAGACCATCCACTCAGGGGCTCCGTCTGACAATTGCCTCCACCACGCCTTCAACAAAGGACTACCACACATCCTCAATGCCTCCATTAACTCATCCACATTCCCGGACACCTGAAAACATGCCACTGTCACCTCTGCTCTGCAGGACACCTACTTGCAAACAACCCACTCATACACAGAGAACCATATCAGGAGGACAGATGTTATCTGACAACGCTCCTAAAGCGTGGAACGACTTCCCACTCCACATCAGACTCTCCTCCTCTCTTGTTGAATTCTGCAAGAAGCCAAAGACCTGGCTTTTCAGTTAACCAACCCACAACAGAGAGGGCTAGGCACACACACCTGCTCAGCGCCAGGGTAGTGACAGTGCGCCTTTCAAATCCACATAACAGAACATGACCAAATGCAGTACATGGCTTTAAAGTTCCAGTGACAAGCTGCCATTTCCACTGTCTAAAGTTGCAAAATAGTGTATCAGCAACTTTTTAACTGTTTAGGACAACTGTCAGCCCAAAATTGTGGCAGACAGTGATCCATATATATTATTTTTCGTAACAATGCAGTTCAGCAGCCAAAGTTGCTGTGCTGCATTGTAAAAGGGGATATGTTGAATTTGGCCCTTTCTGCAGTGTCATCCCTAGACATTTTGACTTCTTCCTCCTATTTTTGCTGAATTTGTTTTGTTGGCCTTAGGACTTTACCACTGCTAACCAGTGCTAAAATGCTTGTGCTCTGCTTAAAACATGGTAGGATTGGTTTATACCCTATTGGCATATTTAATTTACCTATAATTCTCTACTAAAGTGGCCCTACCTGTGCCCAGGGCCTGTAAGTTAAATACTACTAGAGGGCCTGCAGCACTGATTGTGCCACCCACTTAAGTTTTAAACTGACATTTCGACCTGGCAAAATAAATCTGGTCAGCCCAGAGGGCAGGGTGCAATGTATTTAAAAAGATGAACATGTACGTTTATGTTTTACATATCCTGTTAGTGAAAACTTTTAAAATCATTTTTCACTACTACAAGGCCTACCTTTCCCATAGGATAACTTTGGAGTTACCTTATTACCATTTATAAGTGTAATTTCCAAATGGGAATATGTAACCAGTTCATGTTTGCTGTCTTTGGAATCCTAATTTAAAACCCTAACTTATGGTGAAGTCAGATTTTAAATTGTAATTCTGAAAATGCCCCTTTTAGAAAGTTGCCATTTTCCTGGCTTAGCCATTTAGTTCCAGTAGCCTGAGCCTGGGTCACATGACTGGGTGTAGCTGACAGTAGAGCTTTGTGAATTCCTCCTAAACAGCCACACATAATAGGGAGCTTAGGTGTGCCCGGATGGGTCATCACTGGCAAGGTGGGTGGGAGGAGCTGGGCAAAGCCCGACTTATGCTTGATAGGCTGTGTCCTGCCTTCACACAAAGGGCTGCATATCCCCTGTAGTTGGTCTGGAGCCAGGACAGGGGAGGCAGGATGCCTGGGGACTTCAAAGGGAAACTTCAAGAAGCTTCTCCCAATTTCAAAGGTACAACTGTGTTTAAATACTGGGCCTCAGACACCAACTCTTCAGTACACTTCTGACCTGTGAATACTCTGCCACAGAGAAGGATTGCTGTGCTGCTGAAAGGACTACCACTCTGCTGTACTGCTGCTCTGAAGGAACTGCTGCCCTGCTGTGTTGACATTCTGCCCTCTTGACTGGTGAAAAAGAACTGGATCTGCATCTTCATCTTGAACCCAGGATCCCAGAGTGAATCTAAAGACTAGTGTAATGGCCACCTGATCTGAGTCTCAGGGACATAAAAGGCTCCCCAACACTTTACGCCAGCCCCTGGACCCAGCTGCAATGGCTCACTAGTGCTGGAATCAAGTTTTTGGGCTGTTCGCGACTACGAATGGGCCTGTTCACACTGAGATCTCCTCGCTCGCACCACAAATCAGGGATTAGCTCCGTCAGCCTGACGCGTCGCAGCGCAGCATCGACAGCTTGTGGGTACCGCCACCACAAAGCTCCAGCAACACCCACCCACGACACCGGCAGTCTCCTCCCGCTTCACTCACAGCATATCGGAACACTCTCCCTGTTCCTCACAGCCCTTTGCAATGTGAATGGGACCTTTGGCATGAACTTGAGAAGGTAAACCTTTAGCTGGAATAACCTGGGACTCTATCTGACCTGTGCTCCATTGAGGTTGGCCTGAACATTTGAATTTGACCTGGTCCAACGCGACCACATAGCCATGGTTGACACTTTGTGCTTTTAGCCACTGTTTTACACTTTATTCTTTAAAAATTCATTTCTCCGGTTCTACTTATTGGATTTTTGTGATTTTGGTCTTTTTTATGTATTAAATTCAGCTCTAATATTGTAACCTGGTGTATGATACTTTTTGTGGGGAATTTTCACAGCTTTCCTGTTTGCAGTGTTGCACAAATACTTTACACATTGCTTCTAAGTTAATCCTGACTTTTCTGTGCCAAGCTACCAGTGTGTTGAGCACAGGGTAAATTGGGGTTAGGTTGTGCCTTACCCTGACAAGGATTGTGGTTGCTGCTTGACCAGGGCTCACATCCCAGTCAACCAGTAACCCGATTTCTCCCAGGAGACAACTGCGGTGAGCCATATTTATTCAAAATAGCCTGCTACTGTTGTCATCCCCTGTGCTGGTGCATTATAAAGGCTGCTTTGTGTAACGCACACCCTTGTACCAAGATGCAAAGGTGAGTGTGCACTGTCTAGCATAGGATTTGTACTGAAAGTATTGCCAAGACAAACTCCGAAGCATATGACATATTGGATGTGAGTTGCGCATTGCAGCACACATGCAACGTGTGGATTGTTTGGAGAAATGAAAGCATTGCTCCTTTAAACCTGATTCAAGGAGTCATTATTTTTTTACGCAAATCCTGGTCTGCCTATCTTGGTAGATTAGACTTTGGGTCAAAAACTATTGGTGTGCGCGCTGATCATCCCAAGTTCCTCACCAGTAACACCACATTGACACAAAGTGATGCAAAGCAGCACAACACATAGTTTGCATTGAGAAAAGGCCACATTTCCAGTGCAAAATAATTTTTGCACAGGACAGCTTTTACCCTTCCAAGTCTTTGTGTGGCTTTCCGCTGGTGCAAATCTTCAATAAGTCTGGGGCTCTTTCTTAAGTTAGCTCTTCCAATGCTTACTTTATGTTCTATGGCCCTCAGTGCAACACAACAAATAAGCATGAAAATTCTTGCGACACTTTACCCTCACCACAAATCTGCTTTCATAATACAGCGGTAAAAGTTGTTTGCACCAAGCATTGCCTTACTTACCACCAAGGACAGCCAAAAACGTTTTGTGTTCTGATTGTCATGGAGTAGTGGATGGAGAAAAATTCAGAAGCCTACACTCATAGTCGACATTTCTCCTCTCTGATTGACTAAACTGCCATAGAGCATCATAATCGCCCCACCACTGACCTCTCACTCACCCACTCCAAGAGTTAGGGAATAAATTTAACAAAGGCACATCCCACCTATACTTAATAGCTCACCAATTCATGACAGTAGTATGATTTTATCAAACATGTGTCAGTATATTGCTTAATTTGCACAGCATGACACTTTTACTTCCTGTTGCGATGGCAGCATGCAGCCTGGGGACACTCTTCAACTTGTATCAGACAGCTGCCCTCTGGATGTTTACATTGCAGCCTTGCTGTTTCTTATCAGGCGTTAATATCCACCTATGCAGCCATCCAAACCTGCGCTTCAACGACTTTCCTTTGCCAATGATTGAACCGCTGACGTTACTATGGAAATACTTCCCTTCTTGTGCAATTCAACCTCTTTGCTCACATTTCACATCAGTGGGTATGAAAACGCACATTTGAACTGTACTTTTACTCTATACGAGCAATGTTTCTATTTGTCCACGGAAGAGCAACACCACTGTAACAAATAAAAGGAAACACCCACAACACACAAATACATTGTTGCAAGCACTTCTCTTGTATTTGTATTTAGATTTGTATTTGTATGGTATATTTAGAGAGCGCACTGTGACCAGACTGGTATCCTGGCGTTTTCTCATATATAATTATATTATAATGCGGGCGGCTAGTGTGTGCCTAATTGAGAGTGTACTGCAGAGTGCTGGGGATCACCATTCTGTCCCCGAAATTGCATTTATTTGGGAATTTTTGTACTTTCATGTTGGTGTAATTGATTCTAGCCTCTACAGGTTGGTTAGTAAGACCTGCAACCAAGGTTTCATAGGCCCTTCTCACTTTCATCATTACAATCTCAAGAGCAATATTGTTATTGATTATATTTTTATATATTTGTATAATAGCGCAGTCTGCCATTGTTAGGCAGCGCTATCTCACCACAAACCAGAATTTGATTCAATTTGTAGAGATGTTCAGTCAGCGGAGATGTCACCCAAAGGGCCCTTTACGCGAGATAATTGGCTCATCAAAAAGGTTCTGTTGCAGAAAATAGATGAGTAATTAAAAACACATTCCTAGGTTAATGAAATCAGATCAGAACTGGCAGACAAATATGAATTTCTTAGAGAGCTCTAGAGTCCTAGAATGACTACTGTAAATTAGTACTAATGTATTTGTGCTTCAATGGATTCAAATATAAATGCCGAAATGCAACTCCATAATGATGTTTCTTTGCATTTAGACTCATACTTTGTAACACCCCTTTTAAACAACTGAGTAACAATTAAACCAGTGCTTAATTTGAGTCGGTGGTTTCTGGTGCTCTGCACCAGCACTTAATTGTTAACACCGGCACTTGTGAAAGTCTGCCATTAGGTGGCGCTGTCTGTCTAATTTAGAGATGACCACAACAGTCAGTTATTAAATCAATATACATTAAAAATGACCATCACCTTCTGCCCAAGCCATTCTTATGGCTTTGGGGGCCTGGAATAGTCCAAATTGTCACACTTGTAAGAGTGTGATGGTTAGTAGTTGTGTTGTTATTTTCATTGGCAGCATGGCAAGGGCACTGTGAGGTGCAAGCTGTAGTGGCATCCTGATGAGAGCCCTGGCACATATTTTTTTTTACAAATTAAGCACTGAATAAAATAATATTTCAACCAGTTCTTAATTTGTAAAATGATAATTGCCAGTCTACAAAGCTTTCCTGCAGAGGTGGTGTGAGCCAGCAAGTGGGCAAACCTTAGCTGCACTATCCCGTGAAGCCTCTGACCACCACTGCATGCTGATCAATGTGCGAGAGAGAGAGAGATAGAGAGAGAGAGAGAGAGAGAGAGAGAGAGAGAGAGAGAGAGAGAGAGAGAGAGAGGGAGAGAAATAGTCCAATGTTTATTTTTCATTGTAGTGCTTGGAAATAGAACTAGGGCTGACAATACAGTTAAATAGTGTAAGAGGACTGTATTAGCTGTCCTTCTATATCTATGTCATTAGAAATAAAAGAAGGACTGGTCTTTTGTTTCCTTGGCTCAGATCGAGACAAAACTGTGAAAGAGTCCCAGTACCTAGAAATAAGTGCCCGTGGGGCCCACCAGCAACCACTGGCACAAATTAACCACTTAATTCAACTGAATGGTCCCTAAATCTGTAGTGCAACAGTGGAAAAGAAATACGTGGTTGTGGAGAGGAGTGTAACCTCTATGTCTTAGCATCCCATGTCTTATCCGCATGTTTTAGTTAGTAATTGAAGCCCACACAAACACATACACATATTGTCTTATTGTCTTATTGCTTATTGTTATTTCATAATCACTTTATATGTGGGACACTTTTCCTCTATGTACTATCCACTATGTTCCTGCAACCTTTTTATTACCTATTACCTTTTCTTTAGGATTGCTAGGTTTTAATTCTATGTAATAAACTTAGTGATAATGACAATGACCATTGCAAAAACAACAGAGTACCCTTCCAGGCACACCCTCAGGCCGCCCACCTCATTTGGAGGCAGCTGGACCCTGGGTTTTCTAGTGATGGAGCCCCCATTGGCTCTGTCAACAGAAAACTTCACCCCGTGGCCCGCTGGAGCAGGGGATGTCGTAGGAAGGATATTATAAGTTCAGTCCTATTAATTGTAGACATTATAATGTCTTATTTTTCCTGTCGCAGTGGAGTAAAAAAATTATAATTACCCTGAAAACCTGGGAGAAAGCTCCCAAGGTGTGGGGGTCATTAGTTATTTTCTTCGAAACAAGTATTGGCTTTGGGAGTTTGTTTCTGAATTTCTGAAAAACAAGTTTGGTGAGTGGGCATCAAAACCGACAGCAGCTGTCCACCAAACATTTTTTTACTTTTATAGGAACCACCATAAGGCGCAGAGATGACTGCTGTGCCAGTGGGCATGTCTAAATTTGACAGATGGTAGTCCATCAGGATGGCAGAGGCAATGTCTTCCTCCACCCCAATAGACGGAGTACCATCCGACAAACAGTAAATAAGGCCATTATTATCTTATCTCTAATTATACCAAATGTAGCTTTTTTTGAATTTTTGGGTACATGGCAAGTGAATGTGGTGCATCATAAAAAAACACCTCTGAAATTGACAGAAAAAACACAGCTAAAGATCAATTAAGGTTCAGTGGACAGAAAACTTAAAAAGCCCTACAACCTGCCAGTTATGATGTGCAACACAGTGCAAAGCCAGAGGCAGAGCTTTGGTACCTCTGGATGCTGCAATCCATGATCATCCATCAATAATTTAATTTAACACATCATGAGTGATGTCATATGTAAAGTCATAAGACGTGCATGGTGGGGTTCGATTTATGTTTAGATTTCTTAACCATAACTAGTCATTTTAGTTAATTTCTAAGGACTTTTGAAACATATGTTAATGTGTTACAACTAAAGTTACCCATAGCTTCATTTTAATCTTTATTATTTTCAGTGAAGTAAGTTTTTTTTATCATATACATATCAACTGTTCCTTGTGCCTAATATCCTATTTGGGCCAAAGGAAGCACCCAATAAGGAGTGGGCAGTCAGCCCCTGCGACTTTATGCCGTTTTGTCTTTATTTTTCCCAACATAGTGCTCAGCGCAGTATGTTGGGTAATGGGTGCTGCAACAGAAATTTTTCTGTGGTGTTCAGTCAATGACAGTGTAGTATATTCGCGAATCTCCAGACTGATTCATGAATCCACAATGCACAATGTGAGAGAAAAGCTCCATTGTCCAATGGTGTGCCTTTTTTTCTTTTTAATTGGATTTGTGAATCCATGAAAGAATAGGGAATTAACAGTCTAAATATTTATTTTCACATCAATGGTATAAACATGTTTTAGGTATAGTAATAGGATCTTAATTTACGTTAAGTCCCCTGAAATTCACTGAAAAATCAAAATGTTAAAGTTACGTTATTTATGCGGCAGGAGAGGACCAATTTATGCGGCAGGGTTAACTAAATCATGTGGCTAGAAAAGACAAATTATGCAGCTTATTGTGGCAAATTTTGTGATAGGTTTGAATCAATATTTTGTCAGTTATACACACGTTAAGACTGTCTGGTAAGAGGTTTCACCTGATTAGTACCAGTTTAACACCCAAATCCAGGAATATGACATGGATAAGTGATGGGTCAACCTTTGTAAAGGACCTTCCACTGCGCTCCATCACGTGTTGCTATGTTTTTAGTAACTTTTGATCTGTTTTAGCTAGAAACAACTTTTCTTTTGTTAAAATTTGCAAAACCAACAGATAAAAAATGAAAAACACAGAAATTGACTAGTTGTAAATGTTAAATGACATCATTGATGATATTACTTATGACATCTCAAACACATTCAACTCCCTTAGCCAACCTATGTGTAAGGTCCCGGGGAGCGGACAACCCTCATGTCCTGTAGTGGCAGCTGCAACCATTTCTTCAGCGTTGCAGGCAGCCAATCATATTGTTTCAATACCGTGTTACTGGTACAACTGTACCAAAATGACCGATGGTAGAGAAAGCTCCCTTACCCAATCAAGTTCCATTTTTTAAAATGTTTAAAATTTTGGTACTGCTGGAGTACCGTGGTACCGGACCGCAAAAGTATTGTGGGGCAACCCATCCAGATATCGCAAACTTTTTATGAGGTTTAACCCCTCCATGCCCCACAAGAACCCCTCTTTATGGGCTAATTTCTCTAAAAGGGCTGAATAGGTTCACAAAACTACAAAAAGCAAGCTTTCTGAATAAAGTTCTAACTTTCAGCCAAATTTGGTGTAATTCTGTACCGGGATTTCTTCTGTACAAAGAGCACATTTTGCAAAGGGAATTAAAATGGGAAATTGCCCCTTTAGGCCCCTCCCTCCTTTTCCTTGCTTCCTCTATTGACAGATAAGTACAAGGAGCAAATGTGAATGAACTTTTTTTTGTGGAATCTTTTGTGAAGATTTGTCAAACAATGCCAAAGTTATTAAGAAAGACTTTAAAGACATTATAGTTAGGCTTACATTTCACTCGTACAAAACCAGAGAAATTTAGCAGTTATATTTAGCTGACCTAACTATAACTCACGTCCCTGCAATGCACTGCTTATGACCTCACATATTACATCACTCATGACATGGTCAGTGTCATCACTGATGACATCACTGATGACATCTCAAATGACATCACTGATGAAGCAGTGCATTGCGGGGGCATGAGTTGAATTTCTCTGGCTTGGTATGAGTGATATGTCAGCCTAACTATAACGTCCCTGTAACCTTTGGTTTTATTCAGTGAATTTCTAAGGATTTTTAAATGCTAATTCCTAACTATAATGTCCCTGTAACCTTTGTTTTTTTCAGTGAATTTCTAAGGTCGTTTAACTAGCAGTCACGTTTGCAGAGTGGTGGAGTAAGGGGGCTGAACCTCCAAACACCTCCCAGGAATTCAGCTGTGTAGGACTTACAAGAGGTACCAGGAGGGCTTCTTGGCCCCCAATGTCCCCCTGGAGCCAAAGGGACTTTATCCCCCAACTAGTAGTGCGCCGTGAGGCATGTTTGCAAAGTGGTGGGTAAAGGGGTGTGGCCTCTGACAACTTCTAAGCAATCCTGCTGTGTGGGACTTACTGGAGGTAACAGGAGGGGTAGCTGCATAGCCCCCCTTCCCTCGGTCGATTTCAACCATGGGGACTCAATCCCCCTGGGCAGTCTTTTTTTTCTAAATGGGGAGGGGGTCCATGCAGCCTCCCTCCCCGAGCTGATTACGGCCCAGTGACCCCATCCCCTGGGGCCCAGCCTTTTCCTTTTTTAAAAAGATAAATAAAGGAGGGCTCCGTGGCCCCCTTTCCCTGGCCCAATTTTGGCCCCGGGGACCCCATCCCCCGGGGCCTGCCCTTCATTTATTTATTTTGTTTAAAAGTGGCCCCCCAAGGCCTATTTCGGCCCCGTGGACCCCATTCCCTGGGGCCGGCCTTTATTTTATTTGGGTTTTTTTTTAAAAAGGAGGAGGGCCGGGCCGCACCTCTCCCCAGGCCTCTTTTGGCCCCGTGGACCCCATCCCTTGGGGCCAGGCCTTCACCTTTTTTTTAAATAGGGAGGGGGGCCAGCGTGGCCCATCTCCCTGGGCCGATATTGCCCAGGGGACCCCATCCCCGGGGCATGGCCTCTTGTTGGGGACCACAGGGGGAGCCTCAAAGCCCCCAAGGTCCCTGCCCGCACTCCATCTCCTGCGGGAGCCGGCATTGCTTTTGGACAGAGGGAGCTGCAAACATGCAGCTCCCTGTGTCCAAAAGCAATTCTGCCCCGTTTCATGGAAGCAAGAGCATTTTTACTGCTCTCGCTTCCATGAAGCGGAGCAGAGCATGCTATCACTTGGCTTGAGCAGTGCTCCCACCATGCCATGGCAAACTGCAATGTCCTGGGGTTAGGCAACCTGGGACATTGCTGGAGCCGGCCCTGGGGGGTGGTGGTCCCAAGGGCCATGGAGGGCTCCTGAAGGGGAGCCGTGCGGCCCCCTTCCATCATATGTATAGCCCCGGGGAGGTGGTGGTCCCCGGGGCCAGAAGACCACAAGAGACCCCCGTCATTACTTCATTTGAGCCCCGGGGAGGTAGTGGTCCCCGGGGCTGAGTGGAGGGGCTGGAGCCCCGCACGCATTATTTTAAATGTAGCCCTGGGGGGGGGTGGCGGTCCCCAGGGCTGCAAGGAGGCCGCGCTGCACCTGCTATTCAGTAGACGAGCCCCGGGGAGGTGGCGGTCCCCAGGGCTGCGTGGGGGGTTGGAGCCCCCACCACGCATTTTAATTTACTATAGTCCTGGGGAGGTGGTGGTCCGTGGGGCTGCGGGGGGGCCGTGTGGCCCCCCTGCATTTCAATCAATTAGCCCCTGGTAGGTGGCGGTCACAGGGGCTGCGGGGCCCCCGCTGACCCCCACATTATTATTTCTAATTGCCCCCAGGACCTGGCCCACCTGGGGGACTAATTAAACAAAGCGCGGCAACATTCCCACCAAAATTGTTTTAAAAAAATGCTTTTTGGACCCTGGAGGGTCCCTGTGGGACCCCCCCCAAGAGGCCCAGGGGGTTAGGGTATTTCTACCCTACCCCCTTATCTTTTTTTAAAAGTGTTTTTTCTTGTGACTCGGTTCAACTGAGTCACAAGATGGCTGCCAACACTTCCTTGTTTGAAGTGTTGGCAGTCAATCAGATCTCAGGCAGGTGATCGGGAGGGGTCGTGGTTCCATCAGGGCCACAATTGTATATCTGAGAAATCTTTAAATTTCTCAGGAACTACTGAATGGATTTACACCATTTAATGAAAAGATTGCTTTCTCAACCAAGAGCTACCTTTTTGCCAAATTTGGTGTACAGCAGTTCCGGCTGTAGCCGTGTCTAAAGTTTCCTATGGAAATTAACATGGAGAAAAAGTGTTTTGGGACCCCCTCCTTTTTCTCAGTCCCCGCTTGACGGATCACCCCGAAATTTCCAAGACAGGAGCTGAAGTGAGCGGCAAGTTAGTTTCGAAAATTTTGTGAAGATTCGTCAAACGACGCTAAAGTTATTGGCAATATCAAAAACAGCTTTTTAATAGAAATCAGGTCCTAACTAAAATAGGTAATATATATAATTATATCCATCACCTTCTCTCAGGGAGCCCGACCTCAACAGGGCTGCCTCGGTGCATGTGATGACTAGTATTACAGTTTCTTGTTCTAAATAAAGAAGTGCAAGTTCACTATAACAATAAAGAATGTTCCCAGAGCCTTTTCCCAGCTCTGTGCTTAACCAAGGACGTTCAAGCTGTCCCAAGCTATTGGTGAACAATGTATCATCTAGTATGTTTGAATAAAGCTGTGAGAACAACTAAATCCCATGTAACACTACTATGAGAGGATCCCGGAAGGGCAACTGCAATTACAACGATGGCCGAACCACACATTGATTTGAAACGCGGGCGGAACAACAAATGCGCCTTAACCAGACATTCCTTTACCACACGTCGTTACAATGACATGCCTTAGGTAAAGCAGCGTTGGACTTTAAAGTCCAATGCTTTCCCTGCTGTTGCACGGACTGGAGTTGGAATAGTAAATTATACTGTTCCAAAGTCCAGCAATTTCCCTAAGGCAAGTCTTTGTAAAGACCTGCGTGGTAAAGGAATGTGTGGTTAAAACACATTTATTGTTCTGACCGCGTTGTTAAGGAACGCATGGTTTTGGCATGCGTGGTTGTGTCATACAAACATCCCAGAATGTATTCTGTAGTAAAATGTTTCCTCTTGCTTGTTCCTTATTGGTGCATATCTTGAGAACCATATACTTGTGTAGAATGTATGAAAGTCTTTGTCTAAAGTCATATGAAAGGAAGTGCATTTCTCTGTACCACAGAACCCCTATTTCCCACCTTTAAAAGGTGAATCTATGCCAGATTTCATGCAGAACTTTACTGAGTTCATGGTACTTATGAATTGTATAATCTGCTAAACTTACTGATGACATTTTTCATGTACCATGCCTGTTTATTCTTTATATAAAACTTCAAAGTAGAACCAGTGACTGTCACTCTAATTAGAATGTCTCAGTATTGATTATTAAATTTGATCATAAATGCATTGTTGACGGGTCCAATCGGGGAGAACCAAAGTCCATATCAGGACTACACCGCTCCTGGTCCCAGCCGTTGGCGTGCTTTTGGCATGATTATTTACAACAAGTTTGCGTACTGACAAGAGACGGCATCAAATGCAGATCTGATCTAAGAGCATTAGTGCAGCACTGTCTACCCTATCTATCATTATGAGGAAGTTATCAGAGCCTGCCAGTAAGGCCATCTGAGTGCCATGGAGAAGGTGAAAGCCTGTCTGAGTAGGGTCCAGGATTTTATTACTTTCCATGAAGGTGTAAAGTTGACTATTAAACTCAGATGCAAGGCTGAAAGAGGCACTGCATAAGGAATGTAGCACTGATGCTAGATGAGCAGGGAGGCTGGCGCCGGTGAAATGGTCTTTCACAAGCTTATACATTACTTTGGGAGAGATATTTACTGAGGCAATGACCGAGGCACAGAATGCAGATCTTGCTTGCATAAAAAGTGTCTGATATCATTTGAAGGTATGTTGTTTTTTTGTTTTTAAATAAGTTGTATATCTCAGTTGTCTTTCTATCGCTTTATATTGCCATTTAGCGATAGCTAAGTTCTCAGAATAACATGGTCGGGGTCTTTCCAGGTGAACATTGACTACTTACTGGGGGTGATCGTATCAAGGGCAGACATAATCCAACCATTAAAATGGTCAGCATTAGTGTACATGTTGTCCATGTTAACTAGATACAGTGGGGAGGGAAACTCTTTGCAAAGCAAGATTTATAGCAGAAGTGTTAGTCCAACAACATACGCCATTATTGCCCCCTCCTTGAATCAGACCCATTTATATGGGAGGGATAGTGAGAATCACAAAGGGGGTCACCCAATTGGCCAGTCCAGGGTAGCGCAAGAGGAGTGGTAAATGCAATAAGCTTGTCTGAGGAGAAAATTGGATACGACCAGCAGGGTTTTGAGTTGGGAGAGACACAACGTAGCCATGGTGTTTAAAAGAAGAATGACATCTGCCCTATCTACAGCCTCCATCCAGATATTACGATCTCCAAGGACTAGAGTATTTAAGTGTAAACAGAATAGCAAATTCAGTAAAGAGAGCACCAAAATGTGTGACTGAGTGTGGCATCAAAAGAAAAGACGGCCAGTGACTGAGAAATTAGGACACATCTGCAGCCGGAAAAGTAGCATCTCAGCTAACACAAAGAGTGGGCTGGTCAGATTGGGCAAGAGCGACAGGTGCAAAAGTTCCTGCTAGCCCACCCCAGACCTGATAGATTGATCCTGTCTAATGATCTTCTAGCTGGGAAGTACTGCTGTGATGTCAGGGCCTGAAGAGTCTCGTGGCCAGGGTTCCCAAATAGCACACCATGGCTCTCTGATTCAATAAACAAAGCAGACTCAGAAGCATGGAAGGAAGAGAGCAAACATTTAGTCACGTGGTTGAGGTGGTAGGTGATTGTCTTACATTTAAATCCTGGCATGAAATTGTAGTAACTTGGTCCAGACAGATTGTAGTGTTTCAGGAGTACTTATTGTAGTAGTTACAATTCCAGTAGTTCAGTCCAGGACTAGCCCCACCAGGAGCAGCCAGCATGCTGCTCAGCCCTTCTCCAACTGTAGTCTCTGACCCCCAACATTCCATATTATATCATTCTAGGAGGAACTCACTGGCAGAGCATTAACACATTGAAACCAGGATACAACATATCCTCCTTTCTTCCAAAAGGAAAACAGAAAAGAACACCATAGCGGATATAGGAAGAAAGCAGAAGCTAGATAAGCGGCAGAGAGTAGAGAAAGCCAGGGAGAGACAAGAAGAGCAGTGGGAGACAATAGAAATAAGAACAAAACAGATAAAGATAATACATTACCCATCCTCCCTTCTTTATATAACCTAAGAAAGGAAAGAGACAGAAAAAAAAACAATGAAAGAGTAAAAGGAGAAACCATCAATGACTACCACCTGCACACCCATTGGCCAGAAAGGTATGCGAGAAGCAAGTCAGAGCAGGAGGAAACAAGAAGACGGAGAAAAAGAGAAATAGAAATGATTACACTTACTTCTCCATCACAAATTTAAGACCGAATCAAAATAGAGAACAGTACTGGGCTATAGTGTTGAGAATGAAACATGAAACATAAAAAACAAACGCCCAGTGTAACGTAAACCATGCACTATGGAAATGGGACTGGAACCCAAACTATACACCCAAAAAGGGTAACAACTTGCTTGTGCAGGGGTAACCTCAAGAGGAGGTAAGACGTTGTGCACTGTTGCAATAAAGAAACACCCACACTGTAAAACGTGCACTATGTAATGAAGGTAAGAGACAGTGTGATACACACCTGGAAAGGTCAAATGTTGTGCACTGCGTAGTGGGACCAAGACCCACGTGAGACACCTCGTGAAGAGGCAAAAAGCATTTTGTACTGTAGCAATGGGACTGAAACCCACGCTATACACCTCATGTGGAGGTGAAAACAATGTGCACCGAACCATGGGGAAACCACCCAAAGAACGCACCTCGTGTAGAGGTAAGGACAATGTGCACTGAGCAATGGGAGTAGGACCCTTGCGAGACACCTCGAGTGGAGGTAAAGCGTTGCGCACCAGTAATGCACTGTAGCAACCGGACTGGAACCCGTGCGACACACCTCGTGTGGAGGTAAAAACGTTGTGCACTGTGAGAGGTAAATAAACACTTAGAGCAAAACATTCTCGCGTGGAGGTAAAAACGTTGTGTACTGGAATGATGAGACTATAACCCAGACTGTACACCCTACATGGGGTAATGGCACACTAGAATACAAACGAGATGGGACTGAAACCCAAAGTGTACACCCTGTGTGTGGCAATGTGTGCAAGAAAGATACTATGGGCATGAACCCATGACCTATACCATAAATATGAAATTAGGTAGACCAAACACTTGGACAAGTGTGTAAAAAAAAAAAAAGGGCTATAATGGTAAATAATGTGCACTAAAGCGTGCGCAGGTATAGTATACCTAACTGGTTCAAAAGACACAAAATTGTAATAAGCATAAAGGAAGAAAAACAACAAAAGTACCATTCCCCTTTATAAGAGACATGTTAAAGGGACAATGGTGTGCCTGTCACCGCAAAATAAAGAGACAGGCGAGGTTATAAAAAAAACAACACTTCGAAATACAGGGGTGTCCCTTGTTACTTGAGAAAGTACAGTGAACCGGTAAACAGAAGATCCAACTGAAGAACGAAGTGCGTCATGGCTTGAAGAGAAAATACTCGCTCGCCACTCACCACAGAAGCAAAAAAAAAACAGTGTCCTCCAACCTCCGTGAGTTGAACCTCCGATCATCAGAGATCGTAGTACGATGCTCAGGTGTAGCAGGAGAACAGAGGAGCATCAAGTCCAAGTCCAAGTCTAAGACCAGCGGAGGCTTCAAATCACATGGAAACAATCACCGCATTCAAGAAAAAAACGTGGTTGGCATAATGGAGAATGATATAAGAGAATAGGCCAATCACAAGATGGCGGTACGCCCTTTTACGTCTTCTCGGGTGGCTCACGGCATCAGCGTGCCGGAAAGCACGAAGGAATCCCTGAAGATGAAATGGACGTCACAGAGAAACCTGGCCTGCTGACGTAGGTCACACAAATGGAAAGACTGCACGGGAGCAAGACACTGCACTGAGAAAAGCACGTGCAGCATTGAGCATGAGCTTGGTTACTTTTCAAAATATAGATGACAGTTGGGTAATGCTACAGACAAGAGGTCTGAGCATTGTCCAACAATAACAGACACGACGCGTCTCACCTGAATATGACCGGAGAGACTCGTGACAAAGAGGCAGGCCGTCCCCAAACACGTCTTCACAATATCAGCTGGCAAACGTGCACTCCTTACATGGGGAACTCAAAGGTCTGCTCTTGTGCAGGTCTAGATGTGTAGAACAATTTGTGTATACATTAAGGAGCTATTAAAACACCATGTAGACACCTCACTTCTTGCGCATAGAGAAGGAGGATAACGAGATCAGGTTCCTTGAAGAAATTGTAGGCGTGAAAGTGAACACAAGTTGTTCCTTGAACAAATACACAGTTCAGTTCCAGTAGTTGTGACCACTGAAGACAAAAACACACCACTCCAGAGGGAACCACAAAAAACAGATACCGCAGGAACTGTCTTGAGTTGTAGTGGAAAAGAAAATGCAGGAACTAGCTTTTTGAGAGGCTGGAGGGACAGCATGCAGTGACTTTAGCTGCGGTTAAAATCCATTACCTAGTTCCTTTATTGTTGAGACGCTGTAGAGACAGCAAGCAAAGGCTTGAGCTGCAGTTGAAACAGGGGCTGGCACTGATGCGTAGAGGGCGACCGATGGCAGGGTCACTGGTGGGGCTGGGGTGTGCCAGTTGGTTGATGAAATGCAGCTGTAGATGTAGATGCAGAAGTAGACCAGTGTTACTCCCACTTGAACTTGAGAGGTAGCAGACGCAGGTTCTTGAGTCAACTCGTCGCCATAAAATTGTAGTAACTTGGTCCAGACAGATTGTAGTGTTTCAGGAGTATTTATTGTAGTAGTTTCAATTCCAGTAGTTCAGTCCAGGACTAGCCCCACCAGGAGCAGCCAGCATGCTGCTCAGCCCTTCTCCAACTGTAGTCTCTGACCCCCAACATTCCATATTACATCATTCTAGGAGGAACTCACTGGCAGAGCATGAACACATTGAAACCAGGATACAACAGTGATGTTCTGTATGACCTTGTTTGAGACCATTTGGGAAGGGGAGAGAGAGCTTTACCTAGACGCATGCTGGATACCATAAGCTGTTCCTGAGAGTAATGCTCTCAGGATGCAGCATGGCCAGTACTTTTGCGATGTGCACAGGCACATACATCTCATTTATCACCTCTCCGGATGCAACAAACAGGTCATTACTGACTTCTTTAGTCTCCTCAGCCTCAGTATCTCCTTCCAGCCACATCACCTTAGGTGATTGGACCACTGCCTCGGACAATAAAAGCAGAAAGCAGACGAAATGTCTGCGAGAAACACTAAGATAAAGCAGGTGGGAATCAGTGCGGAAACACTGATTCCCACATGTTATCCTCCAAAAACTTGTTCTCATTATTTTTCACCAATGGAATTACCAGGATGCCCGGTAACACTAATTCTGGGTTTGGGAAAATAAATGGGATTTTTCTGGGCAGCTCATAACGAGGTCTTATTAGTTTGAATTCTACAGGGTCCAGCTCCACCCTCCAGTCAAAATATTGAGCACCACTATTTTGTGGAAGAATAACTATAGTAAATCGGTGAACGTAATTGTGAAATAGAAGTATATAATATTCAGGAGATTGTGGTTGTTAGTGGCGAACAATCAATTTAGTGAACCAACATTGTTCACACCTAGCAGATTTCGAAGAACACTTAGCAGGGAAGTCTGGAATTTCTCCCCAAGATAGTTCTATGGAAATTTATTGAAAAAGGTGCATTTGTATGATCATGAAGCCATTAACATTTGTGAAAATATTGTAGGATTTAAATATTGTTTCAAAAGTACTTTTCATGTGGATACTGCATCAAGTTTTTTAAAAGATAGTCGTAGTTTTTAAGCACATCAGTTAAGTAGGATTTACAATGGGATAGAGCGGACTGTTCTTTACATCACATTCGGACACCACATACCACAAGTGACTTACATTTGCAGGTTCACGTCATTTTCTTATTAGAATATGGTCCAGGTTCTGATGGCTACAAGTAACCTTTTGCAACAGGCACTCAACCAACTGATATACCTTGCTAGCAGTTACAAGCAGTTGACCCTGGACAGCTCCAGAGATGTCACATGTGGACCATCTTACACAAAATCTCACTCAGCCTGCTCACTAGGGAGGGCTGACATCACTAGGATTCTAGTGCGCCAGGGTGCTAATCGCAGGCACACTGAGCACGTGCCCTCGCAATCAACCAATCCAAGCATGCCACACTATCTCCCTGCTATTGGAGCCTTGGGCCTGGACAGTGCACACAGATCTCTGGAAGAGAGATATCAAGTTTTCATTTCTTCCAGTCCACATGAATGGAAATGTTAAGGTAGACCTGATAATTTCGAATCTGCCCGTTATAACACTCAATAAATCATGTCCCTTTTTAGTGCCATTTTATTTTTATATAAAGATACACCTGGAAGTTCTGCCTTTTAAGCCAACCGCACTATGAAAATGGATACTTCTAATTTTGTTTTCTATAACACATTTTATTGACTTTTATAAAGTAAACAAAATGTATACAGCAAGCTTTTCAACTCAGTACAGCACCTTATGACTTGGCAACAGTGGTATTAAGCACAATATCCTACAGAGCTGATATGCATCTCCCAGAGAGCTCTTATAGAGAACTATGTACATATCTGAAAGTGATCCTACCATGTACCCAAGGTCTTAGTGTGGCTTTGTGGGCATTCTATCGCCTGATAAATTGGTTTCTCTGATTAGGAGCAGCTATCCATCTCCCTCAAAAGTGCTTGAAATAGGTATGTAGAACCTATAGGGGTATATTCACAAGAACGTGTGATAACTACCGCAAGAGTAGCGTAACGCAACTTTCAATAACGCAGCCTAACACGGGAAAATAACCCCGTGTCAACGTGGAATTCACAACAAGGCGGTACCATGCGATAGTCACCAGATAACGCGTCAAATGTCAGCGTGAAAATCAACGCCATGCCGAAAAAATGCGAAACGCGAGAAATCATGCGATGAGGCCAATCGCAGTACAAAAAGTAGCAAAAAGCAGCCTCAGGCCTGCAAATCCCACGCGTCTGGCGGGAAATTGCACCATAAAAACCACAGACACAACACACCAGAAACAAGCCAAAGCACGTAGCAACATGGATGCACCCTGACCCAGCGCAGAGGGCAACGCGAACCCCACAACCCCCACAGACCACAAGCAAGGAACAACTGGCTCGGGGCAGGCCAAGGAGAAAAGGGAGAGGAAGACGGGGTGCAGACCGCAGGAAAACAAGACCAAGGCCACGGAGGCGACAGAACACTACCAGCAACTGACCCACAAGCAGACCACCTGGAATGCAGTCGGAGTGCCCAGGAGGCCAATCCAGGAGGTCAAGAGGCGCCGGCAGGATGTGACAACCTAAACCAGGTACAAACCTGCTGCCAACAGGAAGGCAGCAACGGCAACAGGAGGTGGCAGTCCAGCGCCACAGGAGGAGCTGGAGGAAACCCAGGCCACAGTCATCAGTGTGGAGAGGGTGCAAGGAGTAGGGAGTACGGACACAGCTCAACAGGACCTGACACAACAACAACAGGGTGAGGATCCAACAGGGACTGGGGGGACGGGGGTGATGGGCACAATGCCACACATGCACAATGAGGTGTAACACACTGCACACCCACAATTACCCAGGGACATGTCCCCCATCCCCGTGGCACACTGCAGCACACACACATAGCAATCACAGCACATACCATGACAATGTGGCACAAAGTGCAACACCCACACTGCAGAACAGGGGACAGAACTGGGTCCACCCAGGCGCAGAAACAGAACAATCACCGTGAAATGCACATCTACCCCTACAGCCCCACATCAGCCATGTAGGCCAAATGTACACTGTCCCAACTCAAATAGCCACCACCGCCCAAACAGTCACAATGTACATTGTCATACAGTCTGCATGTCGACAAGAACAAGGCGCCAACACAATGCCAACATGCACCTCCCCTTCACAATGCAGAGGGACAAACAACACCTCCAGCAGGTCAGAACAGACAACCCATCAGTGATGCCCAAGACGAACACCACAGCCCAGACACCCACTCCCTACAACAGCCCATGGACAACCCACACAACCCACCACCAGGACCAGGGCAGACAAGCTACTCAGAGGAGAACCCAGCCCCTGCAACAGACCACACAGCATGAAGCACCCGCAATCACGGCTGCCTCACAACACTTCACCCACCCACACATGGCACCCCAATGCCAGGTGGCAGAACGCCAAAAGGAGGTGGCCCAACAGGTGAGGGTGTTGCCGAACCCATGGAATGCGAACTAGAACACATACGTGGGTGTCCAATACCCTTAAGGGACCACCTACACCCCACAAAGGAGACCCACACCTCCACAGAGACACATGCACATATCATGTTGAAATGGCTACGGGCACGTGCGCCCGGCCCCTTTATTGGCAGGGCCACATGTACAGTGACGCCTGTGCTGGATGTGTGTGGGGTGAGTATAAGCCAGCCCCATGGAGTGCTTGGTGCTGCCAACAACCTGAACAGTGGACACCAGTGTAATGGAAACAGAAAACACCAGCATAACAGAGTCAAATGCAGAGCAACATGGAGGGATCCGGAGTAAGGCCAGAGGTCACCCAATATTCAGTCTGGACGTTCCGTGAGTTACAGTGCACTGAGGTAGGGGCACTAGAGACGAGCGCGCTCATGTGAAGAAATTGCCAGGATTGTGTCCCTTCGGGTTAGTCCTGATGCAGATGCAGTGGGGTGTGTTACAACTGCACCAACTTCCTCATCAACGTCCCAGGTCTCCCACACTGCCTGAGGTGACAGTTGCGTCCGCAGTCCACAGCGCAATACCCAGTATTAGATCCGGGTGTGTAGCTTGACTACCGCCACCAGTCTGCATTCCTGCCTTGGGGCTGTTGCCACCTGCCCTCCCATTGTCTGTGCCTTCTCCCGTCCGCACACTTGACACATCCTTCTCCTCATGGTCCCAGGTCTTCCCCACTGCATGAGGTGACATCGCTGCGCAAACTCACAACAGCACAAAACTCAATCAGTAACGGACAATGGCTTGCGGTGCACTGAGTCACTGGCACCTGGAGTGCTGAGCAGGGTATCAGGCCAATGATGGCATCCACGACAGGTCTGAGCAATTCCGTTGGTCTGTCAGGACCACCGTTTCGACTCTGGCAGCTGGCGGTTGAAGGTGGTCCTTGCGGTGGTGGTGTGTGCCTCCTGCGGTGATGCGACGTCCGGGCCGGTCAAGACTCAATGCCATGTGTGGGCCCTGGTGGCCCGCAGTTGGGGCCGGAGGAGGTGGACAGCGCAGGGCCACAGACACATGGCGTTGATGACCCCAAGACCATCTCTACAGAGGCCATTCAATGTCTCAGAAGAAGGGGTCCCAGGCCTGAGCAGCACAGTTAGTGGCCCCGGATGCACTGCGGCCGGCACAGGCACCCAGCCACGGGACGGTGACTTGCGGTGCAGTCAGATGGGCCATGCGACCTGAGCGGGTCCCCATCAATGTCCGAGGTGTATGTTGCGGAGGGTTTCGGGGGACAGCGGAAGATGTCCTCCAGGGCATGATGCGGAAGGTCTGATGTTATCTGGAAGCAGCAAATGGAGGAGTGGAAAGCGCAACCCTCGTTTGCACCAACATTTCGGGATCAGCTACATAAGGATGAAAACTAGCCCCTAGTCCATAGACTCAAATGCCACCAATGTATGACCAGTGAGTGTCCATGAATGTCGGGGAACAAACTTAGTGGCACAGGTGCTGTGACAGGATGCAGTCTGCGATGATGCCGGTACACATATGTGAACTCCAAGAATGCCAAATCAAGGCTCTGTGACCTACTGGACCACAGTGTAGGCCGGAAGCAGCGGTCAGCAGTGGCCCACAGCCACGTGTCATTGGCTCGCGAGGCACAGAGTTAGTGACACAGTGGCAGTTGTCGGTAGTGTTCAATCACCTCCGTGACGCTGATCCTGTTCCCTCCGGACTGCAACGTGTCATCCTCTTACGCCCCTCCGTGCGTGCAAAGAAATGTATTCTGCCTTTTGAATTACCGATGTTCAGTTCCAAATCTGTGATCCCACTCGTGCGCAGCATAGGCCGTGTGGTTGTGATGCCATGCACAGACTTGTTGCCACCACATCGGAGGGTGTATTGTGAATTGTTCTCTGCCATAAGTAATGTTCACTGCCATGGTGTAATCAAGACTCAGTTCCAAATGTGTGACCTACCTGACCGTGGTGTAGGCCTGAGGCAGCGGTCAGCATGGCCCATTCACTGAGTGTCTCCGACATAGGTTGGATGGCCCCACCGGCCTGCGTTGTTCAGGTTCAGTGGCACCACGTGTAGCCGGCTGACGTTGAACAGGGTTAGTGGCACCACGTGTCGCAAGATGCCCATATGGAACTATGCCTCACTGATCGGGGGGGTCTGGTGCTGTGGCCACTGGCCCGGATTTGGGGTCACTGCCATTCATGACTCAGGACACAGTTTCACATATGGGACCTACTGTTCCGAAGAGTAGGCCGGGGGCGGCAGTGGAGTACGTCAACGAAAAAGGAATAAAGCGGGCCTTTGTCGTGGAGGCCGTGATGGTCTGAGGTGGCTGCCAAGGTCTCGGGCTTGGGGCTTGCACCGGCACGTGGTGGGCCCTCCTTGACACACGCCGGTGTTGCAAGGTGTTCAGTGTGGCCTGGCTGCGCAGGGGCTGGCCTGACGGGTTCATGGTCCAGCGTGCCGGGGTCCGGCAGGCACACGGCATCGCAGGCAACTCCGCTCACGAGGATGGCATCGGCCTCGTGGCGAGGTGGGAGGTGGGAGGCGCCGCCCTGGCAGAGACATGGGTCTTTCCAGAAGAGGACCACGCCCATGCCTACGTGCTTTTTATTCACACCCCTATGCTGGCGTGGCGTACGCCGGGCCATCCCACTCCGCTGACGCTTAGGGGGGCCATAACAGGCAACATTTCCATGAGGTCCCCCACTGGCTGGGGTGACATGGTAGCGTCCACTGTCCACTACACTCCATACGCAAGCAGTGTATGTCGCCATGGCTATGGGTGTGTTCCGCATACTGCGAGGTGTCCAGCACATCTCCGGCACTCTTGGCATTGTGTACTTTCCCAATAATGGTTCTACTGCATCCTTCACACATGCCTGGTTGCCACCTCTCCCCACATTCAGCTATTATGTGGCTGAGGTGCCATGCCGTTGCTGGCTCATGTTCAGGGCTTGCCCATGTGGACATTGTAAGTTGTTCTGTCGTGTCTGGTGGATGGGCATATTGTTGTGCCTGTTGTATGTGATTTTGTGACATGTGCATTGCCAGCGTTGTGAGTTGCATGGTTGTGGAGTTGAGGTGTGTGGGGTGTTCATTTGTATATTGCCAAGGGGCTGTGCATTTCCCTTGTTGCCATCCTGGGAATGCTGGTTGATGGTGGACTGTCAGAGGATGAAGGTATCATGCACACTGGCTGTGTATTTGAAGGCGACATTGTTGGGTGTTCCACGGTGTTCTGTTGTTGCCTGCACATTGGTGTGAGACGTGTGCTTCCTGTTGCAGTGATTGTGTGCTGTGTCACCAGGGGGCACAGGTAGTACATGTGTGCTGTGTATTGCCCCCAACACGTGCGTGCATCCTGCTATGGCGTATGGTCCTTGCTTGGTCTCCAGCGGATCCTGCGCATTGTGTTGTACGTATGGGTACTGGGGTACCAGGGTGATGGTGATGTCCAGGACAGGTGTGGGGGACTTGGATGTGGCTGGCTGTGAGAATCCTCTGACTCTGGCGGGTGTTGGATGGGGGGTCCCAGGGGCCAACAGGTGCAGCCACGCCAACAGCTTTGTGTGGGGTGGGATGTTGGTTGTCCGCTGTGTTGTTGCCGCAGGCCTGTTAGGCGATGATGGTCAGGATGCGTAGGTTGGTTGTCCCTTTCTGCCTGTAGTGGACGGTGACATTGTCAGATGTTGGGTCTGTGCGGCTGGTTCGTTTCCTGGGGTTCTGCTGTCTTTGTCTGCACTGTGTCTGTGGTGGTCCGGGGGGGGGGGTGTTCCGGGTGTGGGTTGGGGTCCTGGGGTGGTGGAGGTGGGTGTTGTGGCCCTCTTGGGTGTCCGGGCCGCATGATGGGTGGCTCCATGGCATCTGTTGCCCTTCGGATGTGGCCCTGGGCTGTGCTCCTTTTGTGGTGCTGGCTGCCGTCCGACTTTACACCAGGTCAGAGCAGGTGTAGATTTCCTGGTGCTAACGCGCCTTATCGCCTGTTTTGTGTTTTTATTGCGGATGTGGCTGGTCGTTGTGAATGTTGAGGTGTGCTGTTGTCTCGGCTTTTGTCACAGGAACGCCTACTCTGCATCTCATTAGCGATATTTGCGGGGGTCCTCTGTGGCGATGTTTTTTGAGGATGCTATCGCGGGTAAACTGGTGCTGTGGGCTGTTTACACCGGCTTGTGAATGGGGGGTTAAATTTATCACGACTTTGGCTGCGATAAAGTGCCGTTAATTCGGCGATGGCTCGTGGTGAATATGCCCCATAGTGTTTCCCAATGTCTCATTTTGCTCGTAAAATCGCCATGCCAATAAAAATACGGCATGCAAAATGATGTTGGCTAAAAAGCCAGGATTGGCCGAAAGGGTCACAAGTGACAAGGGGCTGCTTGGCAGGTGCAAATAAATTGTGTGATAACCCTGATAAAAGTTAGCAAAGTCAGTATAGTGGTTGAATGGCACCAATCCGTACAAAATAGTAAGTGCTCAAATACGGAAAAAGTTAATATTTGTCTAGCTATTATGTAAGGTGAGAAGTGTTCAGCTTCTACCACAAGAAGACATTTATACATGAAATAGGTGATGCCTGTAAAGCTGCACTTAAGACTTCAGCATAGAAATAGTTTTGATTGCATGTCTCACTCAGGCACGTGCAGGCCGCTGTAGCAGTGACACGCCCACCAGGTGGCTACATAGGCAACCGTCTATGCCACCGCTGCATAGACACGGTCTTGCATAGTAGACCAACAAATTGTTCTGACTACACTTCTGTTATTATCTTCAATCCTTGCTGCTACTCCAGCTCCGGCAATAACACAAGGTTCTACCAATGCATCGCTTGTTGGGTCTGGCTTATAACGTAGCTGTCTTAATACCTATTGTTACTGATGCTTTCACACATACATAGAATGGCCTTTGGCTCCACCAAGAAGAGTTTCTTTCTCACACCTTTTGCAATTGACTTTTTAGTGTATCAGTCTGTGTCCTTGCAATGCATCAGGGACTACTTTATATGTTGTCATTCATATTCCATTTATTCAATCAATCAATCATATCATTTGTAAAGCGCACTACTTACCCGTGAGGGTCTTAAGGCGCTGGGGGAGGGGAAAGGGGAATGCTGCTACTGCTCGAACAGCCAGGTCTTGAGGAGTCTTCTGAAGGTCAGCAGGTCTTGGGTCCGCCGTAGGTGGATGGGGAGTGTGTTCCAGGTCTTGGCGGCGAGGTGGGAGAACGATCTGCCGCCGGAGGTCGCTCTTCGGATGCGGGGGACTGTGGCGAGGGCGAGGTCGGCGGAGCGGAGCAGGCGGGTGGGGGTGTAGAAGCTCAGTCGTCTGTTGAGGTACGCTGGTCCGGTGTTGTGGAGTGCCTTGTGTGCGTGGGTGAGGAGCTTGAAGGTTATCCTCTTGTTGATGGGGAGCCAGTGCAGGTCTCTCAGGTGGGGTGTGATGTGGCTGCGGCGGGGGATGTCGAGGATCAGGCGTGCAGAGGCGTTCTGGATGCGTTGAAGCCGACTCAGGAGTTTGGCCGAGGCTCCTGCGTAGAGGTCGTTTCCGTAGTCCAACCTGCTGCTGACGAGGGCCTGGGTGACCGTTCTTCTCGTTTCGGTGGGGATCCACTTGTAGATCCTGCGGAGCATGCAGAGGGTGTTGAAGCAGGAGGAAGAGACGGCGTTGACGTGCTTAGTCATGGAGAGGGTGGAGTCGAGGATGACCCCTAGGTTGCGTGCATGGTCGGTGGGTGTTGGAGCTGTTCCCAGTGCGGTCGGCCACCAGGAGTCGTCCCAGGCCGAAGGGGTGGATCCGAGGATGAGGACCTCCGTTTTGTCCGAGTTCAGCTTCAGTCGGCTGTTCCTCATCCATTCGGCGACGGCCTTCATTCCTTCGTGGAGGTTGGTTTTGGCAGTGTGGGGGTCCTTGGTGAGGGAGAGGATCAGTTGGGTGTCGTCGGCATAGGAGATGATGTTGAGGTCGTGCAGTCGGGCGACGTGGGCGAGCAGTGCCATGTAGATGTTAAACAGCGTTGGGCTGAGGGATGAGCCCTGGGGTACGCCGCAGATGATCTCGGTGTCTTTGGGGAAGAAGGGGGGAAGGCGGACGCTCTGTGTTCTGCCGGAGAGGAAGGAGGTGGTCCAGTCCAGGGCCTTCTCTTGGATCCCGGCGTCGTGGAGGCGTGTTCGTAGTGTGCGGTGGCAGACCGTGTCGAAGGCGGCTGACAGGTCCAGGAGGATGAGGGCCGCTGTTTCTCCGTTGTCTAGCAGGGTCCTGATGTCATCGGTGGCGGCGATGAGGGCAGTTTCGGTCCTGTGGTTGCTGCGGAACCCGGACTGGGATGGGTCCAGGATGCTGTTCTCCTCGAGGTAGCGGGTCAGTTGTTTGTTGACTGTCTTCTCGATGACCTTCGCCGGGAACGGGAGCAGGGAGATGGGCCGGTAGTTTTTGAGGTCCTTGGGGTCCGCCTTGGGTTTCTTGAGTAGGGCGTTGATCTCGGCGGGCTTCCAGCTCTCCGGGAAGGTTGCTGTCTCGAAGGACATGTTGATGACTTTCCGGAGATGGGGTGCGATGGCTGTGCTGGCTTTGTTGAAGATGTGGTGTGGGCATGGGTCTGACGGAGATCCGGAGTGGATGGTGTTCATGATCTTGATGGTGTCGTCGTCGTTGACCTTGGTTCAGGAGATCAGGCGGTTGGTGCGGATGGTGGTCGTGGGGGCGGAGGTCTCAGTGGTTGTCGGGGCGGTCGTGGCGGTGAAGCTGTCGTGGATGTCTGCGATCTTGCGGTGGAAGAAAGTGGCCAGTGAGTCACACAGGTCTTGCGATGGTGGGATGTCGTTGGTGTTGGAGCTGGGGTTGGAGAGTTCCTTCACGATGTTGAAGAGCTCTTTGCTGTTGTGTGCGTTGTTGTCTAGGCGGTCTTTGAAGGAGGCCCTTTTGGCGGATCTGATGAGGTGATGGTATTGATAATCATATTCCATTTTTGCTTTGTTTTTTCACTTCAGCGAGCTTTTTTTTTAATGTGTAGTCCAGACTCATATGTTGGATACTGGAGAGCTCCATGTACATTGATGAACAAGCTTTCACGAAACGAAAGGGTCTGCTTTAATGTTATAGCAGACCCATCGCTTTGCCAATGCTTGTGTTACTCCGCATGCCGCCTCCTATTCCGTTGATGAGACCCACACAAAAATCTGCACATGCACCTCAAGCATGCACTACACCACTCACTTCCATTCCCATTACCCCCACACACAGCCCGACCATGGCACCTGTGTGCCAGTCTGCAGCCACACCCACTGTGTCAGCACTGGAAATAACAAAATGCCTTACCAAAGCCCCTCAGTCGTGAGATGCAGGGTCTTAGGCCATTCCAGCTCTGCAATTATACACGTCTTTTCCACAACTGATCTACAAGTGCTATTCTTTTTTATGTATTTCAATTCTTTATTACATTTTTGAAAATGAAACAAACAATAATCATGAAACAAATACCTGCACATACACAAAGAGTGCCAATGATACAATCTAAGACATAAACAGACAAAACAATCAAGGAAGATAAAAAAAAGACAACATAGAACAAAGCATTATATGTATCACAGTAATGTACAAAAATGAAAAAATAATACATCTAAATATAAATGTATCGTTACAAGAATAAGAAAACTTAAAATAATGTTATGTAAACAATATATGATAAGTATGTGTAAACCCATCAACAATAAAAACAAAATACAGTGAGAAAGCAAAGTCACCGTAAGCCTTACATGTGCTATTCTAGTAATAGAAAAAGAAAACCTCTCCTCCAATGCACCTCAGCCATAGCTTACAGAACCTCACACACAGATTTGTAAGCACACCTCAGTTTTGTTGTCCAGCACCCCGCTATTTAGTGCAATACTAACAGCCACGCGGAGCTCAAACAAAACACCTCAACGCTGATGATTTAATCATCTACATCATGTAAATATAAATCGATTCAGCAAGCTTTCCCCTGTGTCACTCTTCACTACCACCTTTCTTCTTCCCCCTGGCCCCACTGGGTGCTCCTGAAACGCCCTTTGCTTTTCTCCCTTTGTTTCTGGGAGGTGCACTGGGCTAGTAAGTCAGGCAGCAGCAGTGGTGGCCTATCAGAGAACGAATCCAGGCAGGCGGCTTACGGTTTCATCCGTTTTAACTTTAACACCACTTATGATATATCGAATATAAAGTGTCTGAGTCATCGGAGCTATAGATGCCAGATGCTGCCATGTGAGCCCTAAACCGCGCGCCAATGCTATCCAGGGATGCTGCGTTTGGCGAGCCCCTGCTTTTAAATAAGCTGAACATGCTTTGTTGATCACTGTGTGCAGAGCCGAGCGTTGGAAGCAGGCATGCTTTGTTGTCAGCAGCCACCATCGCGAGCTCAAGGAGGCCTGATTGAGGAATTGGCACAAATTACCACAGATAACCACACACCAACATTTATGTCGCATTGGAACCTAAGAGGCAACTAAACCTATCCTTTGCCGAATGTAAACAATGTGCAGTGCTTCATTCTATACCAGCGTTCTCCAAAGTCAGTCCTGGAGGGCAGGGTCCATGCCAGATTTTTAAGATAGCTACATTTATCTAAATGTGGATATGGCAAACATGTGGCATGGTTCACTGTAAATATGGCACGTCCTCCCGCGCCAATATGGGTCAGACCCTCCAGGACCGACTCTGGAGAACCCTGTTCCACAGTGGCGTCACTAGGGTTGGTGTCACCCAGTGCGGGTCCGGGGAGCGGGGGGTGCGGACCGCACCGGGGCGGGTGACACCATCACATGGGGTGACACCGTGAGCCTCTACTTTAAGCGATTTAAAGCAGAGGCTCACGGTGTCACCATACCATCATTCTGCACCTAACCTCCATAAGGCTTTCTACAGTGATTTGAAATTAGATGCACCCATTCCAAAATTCGCTCTGATTGGATGCTATTATGTATTACTGCAGGAGTAAAACATTACTGCGGGAAGCCAGTGGAACACCAGATTCTGCCAGGGTCCACAATGCAAGAGGTAAATCATATTGTCTCAGTTTGTAAAGAATATAGTAAACCCATGGATGAGAATCGAATGTCTGTGCATTGCAGAGGTTTACAATTAGTTTGCTGAGCTGCAAAACTCCCAAGTGTACAAGCCAGCAACTTATGTGTGAAATACTCCATGCAGGTAAGTAGCATCCATTGTTACAGCAAGTGCAGTGGCACTGGGGCCCAGAGGACTGAGGGACCCACTGAAGCCTGATTATTGCTGTATTTTCTAATTAAAAAAGCAGCCAGGGGGCACCGCCCCACTGCTCTTACCTGCACGAGCCACTCCTGCAGGGCACCTTTTCTTTCCTTGCACTCGGGCCTTCCTTCCACTGGCTACGCTACTGCACGCATGCACGTGTATGTGAGTTGCACAGATTCCTGGTCTCATCCTGTTTTCCATATCTCGATGTAGGCCGAGTCTCTGCAATGTATACACTCGGGCAGCATAGTGACATTCTAAAAATCATTTCCTTTCTCTGTTTTTATTTTCATAGAAAAACGTTTTTATCAAAAGTCTCGCTTTTCTATTGGTTGCTTGGGAAAATATGATGTATCAGTGGACTTTCCTGAACAAGCTACTTCTGGATTTTTAGAGGCTTATTTAGGAGAGCCATACATCACTTGTGCACCATGTTAAGTGGTACATGCATGACGCAGCGCTCTGAATCAGAATTATAAAGCCACGCAAAGCCACCTGCATGGCTTTTAGTGGCCTCATAAATCGTGAGTAAGGAAACGCAGCGAAAATCGCTGCATCAACTTACTCCGCGCCAAGGAGGCATTCGATGGGCGCTGCACTGGGTTTTCCCCTGCAACACCTATGGATTTTGACGCTGTCCCAGATTTACAAAATCATGTGAACCTGGGGAAGCGCCAAATCCTTACGACTCCAACCACATTGGGCCCGATTCACAAAACTAACTTACAACAAAATCCTAAACTTACTACCATTTTGGTATTCACAGAATGAACTTACTCATTTTGGTATTCACAGAATAAACTTACTCATTTTGGTATTCACAGAAGACACTTACACATTTTGTGTAACTTACACATTTTGTGTAACTTACACATTTTGTGTAACTTACTCATTTTGTGTAACTTACACATTTTTGTGTAACTTACACATTTTGTGTAACTTAACATTTTGGTATTCACAGAAGGCACTTACTCATTGATGAGTAAGTGCCTTCTGTGAATACCAAAATGAGTAAGTTAATTCTGTGAATACCAAAATTGTTGTAAGTTCATTCTGTGAATACCCAAATGTGTAAATTCATTCTGTAAATACCAAAATTGTTGTAAGTTCATTCTGTGAATACCCAAATGTGTAAGTTCATTCTGTGAATACCAAAATTGTTGTAAGTTCATTCTGTGAATACCCAAATGTGTAAATTCATTCTGTGAATACCCAAATGTGTAAGTTCATTCTGTGAATACCCAAATGTGTAAGTTCATTCTGTGAATACCAAAATTGTTGTAAGTTTAGGATTTTGACGTAAGTTAGTTCTGTGAATCAGGCCCATTGACTTTGAGCACTTAAAGCAAGAGTTGGAGGTTTACTGCCTGAAAGATAGACTATTGCAAGTACAGGTGACATTAGCGGTTATTCTGCCTAGTGAGCATACTCCCTGTACTAACTTGTATTTTATTCTTCTTTCCAACTCCTAAGGCCATATTACTCACAGGGTGCACTTTCCATGTTTGCACCACATCACACCTTTCAAAAGGTGAGCTGGATGCAAACAGGTAAAGTGCACCCTATTAAGCTGAATGTGCTGCCTGCCCTCAGGGCAGGCATGAATGCGTGCCTGCCCTAGGGGCAGCACATTCAAGTGAAATACGGAGCAGCTGTTTACAAGCCGTTCAGACGACAACCTATCTGCACGTTCAAGAGGGGAGAGAGATCCCCGTGCAGGCGGGTGCAGTGAGTGATTGCACCCACCTGCAGGGGAATGTCTGGGGGGTCCATGGGAGGTCCAGAGTGCTGCTCTCAGGGGGTGGGGTGCACATCATTTGCAGTCTGTATTCAAGGCCATAGCCTAAGGTAAGTATTCAGGGATTGATGGGTCTGCTGCTATTTGTCCCTGTCTTAATTAAAAGGTTTATTCTGTTGGCTATGGGACATGTAATTCCCTGGGCTTGACCAGTAGAAAGTAGTGGCCTGCACAGTTTGCATGCAAACAGGGTTGGACCTACCCTAACAGGTGGTGGAACTAACAGTGATGAGGTGCTGTGATTTACTCGAACATAAAGTAGAATCCCAACTTGCCTTATATTTTGGATGTGCGAAGAAAACACTAGGACGAGGTCACTGAGGAGCCTGAAGATCAAGTGACTGAATCCACCCAGCTCTTGAGCCATACATAGTTGATCATGAAAAAAGTACCTTTTGCATCATGCCACAAATTTTGGGTCAGATGTTTCATTATAATGGTTGCATTTTTCAGCCAGCACTTTTGGGACCAATATTATATTTTGTGAACAGACCTATGTACTATTAGATTGGTAGGTAAAATTCCAAATCGGAGTGGGTTGCACACCAAGCTACCTTTTTAAAAATCATTAGATAGGTTGCAAATTATGGCTCATTCTGATTGAATACAATTACAGTGAATGTGGCCTGCAAGCTCGCCAGACCAACATGTCTGTGATTGCTTTTGAATCAAGAAATGTTTTCTTCAAAGCAGCCCAATTTAAAGGAAACAGGACTGCTTTAAAAACAATCTGTGTTTAAATATTTCTTTGTGAGTTGCCAGGGGTCCTCTAGCCCATTGTTTACTCTCCCAGAAATGTTTACGACAGTTCACAAGTGGGAAGGGGTCCAAAGGGTACCTTTTCTCTTTTGCAATGAATTACTACTCCAACTTGGTGGTTGGTCTCAGGGAACTACTATGGTTCACGAAACGGAAAAGAATTGGACTTTGTATGTTGCAAACACCCCAGGAAAGAGGGAGCATTGAACTCCCCAACCTAGAGTTCTGTTATATGGCAGCAAACCTCCAACATGCGATCCACTGGTTCGTTGAGGGGAATAATTGGGAGAAGAGGCTGTTGGGTCACCTAGACGGTCGTCGAGGCCTGCCGGAGCGCCTCATGATTGGGGAATGCATCTCAGACACTTACCCATTCTTGGTGAGGCAGATGGGCCATATCTGGGAGCGAGTGGTCACGATAGTCCTACGTAGAACCCCATTTGCACACGATATAGGCGCTGAACCCGTTTTTAGATATAGAAAATACCATATCAATGAGAAAAAATGAAAAATGGAGGCTGTGAGGTGCTAGGAGATTTATATCTGGGGGTGTCAATTTATAACCCGGGAAGATGCAACAGATTTATTTGCCCTTTGCGTGGGACAATACTTACAATAAAACAAGATGTCAGCCACTGCACATGAGCTCTGGCCTAGTTTTCCGGAAGAGCCTACACTTTCCCAGACACTGAATAGACTGTTGGACATGAAGGGGGCTGGAGACTTATAACTCACCTATACAGAGCGCTATGGGATGATGCTCAGTCGATCACCCCAAAAGCACATGCTTGATGGGAAGAGGGCTTAGGAGAAGACGTTACCCCACGAGATTGGCAGAAGATTCATGAGAAAACATGTAAGATTAGCGTGAATGCTCGGTATAAGTTAATACAATATAATTATGTTCACCAACTGAATCTCACCCCTAAGATCTTGCATGTTGCTTACCCTACGAGATCAGACGGGTGCCCGCGATTGAGGGCCCCTGCGGCTGACTTCCTGTATATGGTTTGGCAATGTGTGCACATTAAATCGTATTGTAGAGAGGTTCTGCTGACAATCAAACAAGCTACTGGGTGGGAATTTGAGGATACCCCCATTAAGTGTTGTTAGGCCTTCTCCCGGCTCCGGTCAAAAGAAAGTTAATCCGTAAATTTCTGGCCTGGGATTAGTACTTGCCAAACGGTGAATTGCAATCAAATGGCTCAATGTAAACCCACCGGGTCATGGGAATGGCTTCAAGATATGCTGGAGTGGGCTACTGCGGAAGATGACAGAATGAAACATGTTAGAAGGGATGAGAAGCTAGAAGATGATCTAAAGGCATGGAGACAGATGCTCTTGGACCTGCACACCGGGGAGAGTGCACCGGTTCAGAATGGCGCAGACGAAAAGCAAATTGCAATGATACATGATATATGCGCTGTTATACGTTGTAATCCTAGGCAGCCCTGGGGAACACTTGTGGCTCAGAAAATGTGGGCCTGTAACCTGTTTAGGTCTCGCCTATGCAGCGCGCATGCGCTGCATAGGAAAAGACCTTTTGTAATCGACACAGCTTTGCAGGCAAAAACGTGCACGCGTTGCATTGCTTTCAATGGCAACGCGTGCACGTTTAGCATTCCCTTGCGGGAGCGAGCTTTGGCGCCATGTGTTAGCAATTATCGCTCCTGGCGCTGCTCGCTCCCGCAAGGGAAACGCTTTCACTTTTGCCGCCACTTGTGTTTTTACTTTTAGCGCGAGGCGCGCGCGCTTGTTTTTTTTGGGCGTATGATCTATTTTACAACCCGGCAAGGAATGTTTGCGGCTGTTCATTGCTTAAATTGCGTGTAGAAAAATGAGATGTAGACTGGACTTGACATACGGAAATGACATGTATACATAGTTATATATCCACATTTCATAGGCCAAGCATGCTAGCTCATATTTGACACGTGTAAAACATTTTAGCTAAAAACATGAGCAATTGGAATTCGCATGCGGTTATAGTTTGCGTTATTTTTTGTTTGGAAAGTAGGGCACATATTTGTGTTTCGTTGATTGTGCGTGGTGAAAACGCAGCTTTTCACCCTTTGAAAGTTTCGTGGAAAGGCCCACGCGTTCTTCTCGCAGCTACATAAGTCGTCCAAACACAAATGCTGAGCACACCGACAAGAAAACAATGTAGTTTATGACCAGCATGTTTGTTGAGCGGATGATTTTCCTTCATAAATGATGTCATATGCAAAGCCACGAGGTAACACACCTCATGACTTGTAATTGAATATAAAGTCACTAATGCAATACTTTTAATACCAAACGTGTGAATCGGATTTCACTCATGCAGTCTGGGCCATTTGTTCAATTCATGTGTAACTGACGCGCTTTATTATCATGATTGCAAATCAGACACAGCCTGTCTCGTGGCGCAGGCGGAGACCAGCTGTAATTAAAACATTGGGATCATTCATGTAGTACAATTATGCAATGGTTCGCATCACTTTATGGTTTATTGTGATATCGATTTTTGGCAAAGATTGAATCCACCCAATGTGTTCAATGTTTTATCCTTTCATAGTTACATACCAGAATCTAGTTCAGGACGTCCCATCTGACATTATAGGCTGGTTAAACTAAAACATCTGGGTGCCCAGGTCGATTTCATTGAGAGCTCGCTTTTTTAGATCTGGCTAGATGTAGGTTTAATTGTGTGCTAGACCTCATGCCGTTGCAAAACTAGCATTGCTAAAGAACATAGATCTAGTTTTAATGAGATAACGTATGTGATAAAGAAGTGAAAAGTTGTATGTATGCATGTATTCTGCGTCAGGGAGACATATACAATAAGATGGATGCCACAGCCTATAGCTCCCACCCTGAACCGGCAAAGGGGGGAAAGCGAAATGCATACTGGGACAGGAGACACAAACAGCGAGTTCGCAGGCAATGCTCCAGTGAAAGACATACATGGCTACTAATACCTGGGCAGAGACACTGGCGACTGGAGATACCGATATGCATACCAAGGCGGAGACAAACAGAAAATGTGGGAGGGAGACGCATACAGTCACTGACGTATGAGACACCCCCAGGTGCCACATAACATAAATCCTGGTTAAATGCGAGTGCTATATTAATTGTTCCAGAACATTGAGATTTTCTTCAGTGAAAACTAGTTGTGTTTTTTTATGTTATGTATTTTCTTCTTCTAGAGCACTGGAATGCCCTGAGGCGTCTTGGCGCTAACTAAAATAGCAGAAAGGAGGCCCTAAAATAGGAGGACTAATTGGAAGAACACAGCCATGTTTGCACAGCTTTTCTAAAAGTCAAAAGGGTTGGCAAGGCTTTGATGTAAAGAGGGAGAGCATTCCAGGCTTTTGTTGCTCCCAACACAAAGCCTCTTCCACCCCAGGTTGCACACTTAAAACTAGGCACTATCACCGATTTGGCAGAGGCAGAACGTATTGACCTAGCTGGAATATGCCCGGTAAAGCTCTTCCTTAGGAAGTCAGGACCTTGGTCATGCAGTGCTTTGTATAGGGAAGCCTTTACTTTTTGGGATTCTCGCTTTCATCTTGGAGCGCATGCGGTGGTGGAGCAGTTAAGCTGAAGAGATTGAAACCGGGGGACCTTTTGACTGAAAATCGTGTGATTGAACAAATAACTTTATTTCTCTATTCCTAAAGTTGATTTTTTAAACTTTTTTTCTCATTTAAATGAATTTGTAAATATGTGAAATATGAGTTATGTAACTTCAGTGTGTGAATTTTGACTTGGTGGACACTCTTAGACTCACTGACTGTCTCACTCTCACTGACTGACTGACTGACTCTCTCACTGACTGACTGACTGACTCTCTCATTCTCACTGACTGACTGACTGACTCTCTCATTCTCACTGACTGACTGACTGACTCTCTCACTCTCACTGACTGACTGACTCACTCTCACTGACTGACTCACTGACTGACTGACTCTCTCACTTTCACTGACTGACTGACTCACTCTCACTGACTGACTGACTCTCTCACTCTGACTGACTGACTCTCTCACTGACTGACTGACTGACTCTCACTCTCACTCTCACTGACTGACTCTCTCACTCCCACTCTCACTGACTGACTGACTCTCTCACTCTCACTGACTGACTGACTCTCTCACTCTCAGTGACTGACTGACTCTCTCACTCTCACTGACTGACTGACTCTCTCACTCTGACTGACTGACTCACTCTGACTGACTGACTAACTCTCTCACTCTCTCTCACTGACTGATTGACTGACTCTCTCACTGACTGACTGACTGACTAACTCTCTCACTCTCTCTCTCTCACTGACTGACTCTCACTCTCACTGACTGACTGACACTCTCACTCTCACTGACTGACTCTCTCACTCTCACTGACTGACTCTCTCACTGACTGACTGACTCTCTCACTGACTGACTCTCTCTCTCACTGACTGACTGACTGACTCTCACTGACTGACTGACTGACTGACTCTCTCACTCTCTCTCTCTCTCACTGACTGACTCTCTCACTCACTGACTCTCTCACTGACTGACTGACTCTCACTCTCTCCCACTGACTGACTGACTCTCTCACTCTCACTGACTGACTGACCTTCACCCTCCTGTTATTTATGCCCCCCCCTAACAAAAAAACCATAACAAGCAACCATTGGGACAGGTAGATAGAAGTTACCAGCATTAAAAGAACAAAAAAACTAAAGACACTATTTATTGTTAATACTTTTTAATATGGTCGTTCAGTTGTACATAATGCTTTCTTGGTCATATATAAGGTAACAAAAATGCTTCTGACACTTCTTTATTATAACTTTTCAGCATGCTGCAGACTTCTGTACAGCACAGCTTAAAGACTTAGGCAAAGACAATATCTCTGGCTAAACACTTATAAGGTCCCAAAGGCGAGACCTTTTGGCTATGCCAATGCTTGTTTTTTATATTGTGATTCCGCCTTGTTGCATACCTTTATCTACAACAAAATGTTATCATTATGTTAACACACCTGAGTTCCACCTGGGGAGGGAGAAGGAGGGGAACAGAAATGTTGTTGGTATAATCTAATCACAGATATCAGCATATTGATGCAAGCTGCATGATGTAACTGACTATTGATGCTGTAGAATTAATAAAAACGTTTAAAAAAAAAAAACCTTGGTGGTTGGTAACTTTTCAATTGTTTGTGGCCGGAATTACCTTCACAAAACATTGATACATAGGATAGAGATTTGAAATTTGGAAGGGACAACTAAAATATGCCCCTTCCTAATATCGAATTGGTATCCAATCTCAATACCATTTTAGGAGCTGTTAAAATGTTACTGACTTCTAAAATGGAATTGATACAAAGAAAACCCCTTGTTTGAGATCTCAAACTCCGATTCGGAGTCTTTTAGATCATAAAATACTTCTGGTTCACTGTCCCTATTTGCCGACCAAACCCATTTACATATCTCTTTCATTGTTCTGCTTTATTTTGATTAACACCATTAGGTGTGTGCAATTAAAAGCGTGCGCAAACATTTTGAAAAGTATTTATACTTTGACATGGACACTAGAACCTAACATTTTGGGGAAACAGCCATTACAACGCGGTCATTACTACGCAGGTACCGTTACCACGCATATCCTTTGCCGTGCATTTTTTTACAACCCATATGCATTTACCAAGCATGCCTTTACAACAAATTTAGTTGTAAAGGCAGAATGGTAAAGGCATATGCGTTTTAAATATAGGTATTAGGTAAGTATTAAGCATACATATATATATATAACAGAAACGCGATTTTGCACACAGTGAAAGATTATATATTTCAACTGGTAATTGTTTTTGTGGTTTTATAATGAACCCCTGTGTACAAAATGAATTATTCTGCCTTTAAATATTGCGCACTCCAATTTTGAAAAAGAAGTGACTGTAATTAATGAGTTGTGCCGACAAGAAAGTCTGTTTTCATGTTTCATGAAAAAGCCCTGATCATGTGATCGGGGCAGTCTACTGGCTTTTACTTTAAAATGCACGTTAAACAGGAAGTGATCACTGTGTGATCAAGGCAGTGAATGCCGAAACGCGTCACAGCGTAATTATGGAATAAACGCTCGATTTCCTGAAATCTCCCCGTGTAGGTGTCCGGTTCTTGGTGCGGAGAAGCGGATGTGGAGTTTGTGTTTAGCCGCTGTTGGCTCGATAAGGGGCAGTGCCGACACAACCTCGGTTTGGAGCTTCTATTTGGATATCCAGCAGATTTTGGAAAAATGCGCGAAGCATAACGAGAAGCCCCCCTGTTTGGTGATTATATGGAATTAGACCGCCGGGTGTGAAAGCTTTCCGTGACATGGTGCGCCTCTGTAGACGCGGTGATCCGGAAGCCGTAACGCTGTGAAGTGCGGCACGTTGGAGAAAACTTAAACAGGGAGAGGAGCCGGGAGACTTTCCCGGCGGGAGACGAAGGCAAGTGGAATTATTATATTCCTAAGCACTCTGCATTGTGTTTTGGGTGATCACGCCAGGTGTGTAAATTGAACTGTAGAGATGGATAACTGGATGAAAGTGAGAGAGGAGACGGCGGACTCAGTTTTTAAAGAGGGACCTGAAAAAGTTACGGAAGGCTGCCATGAGATACAATCAGGGTCATCTGAAAATGATGTGATGACACTTATGAGAAAGTTGGAAAAGTTAAAACGCAACGAGGTGTCAAAATGGTGGGAGGTCAAATCATTAAGTAAATATCTAGACGTGGGGAGAGTGCCTCGTGGGCTGAGAGTCCTCACAGCCCCCACATATGAAAACCCGGATCCGGAAATGCTCCGTGAGTGGGATATGAATAATGCCTCGGCGTCACAGAATATGATGAGAATACTCGTCAAATATGCAAGCAAGGACCGTGATAAGATCTTAGAGGAAATTAAAATAATTGAAAGTGATCTTAATAAGTTGGCAAAAGAAGATGTAATAAAGAAATTTGAACAAACCATAACTGAACGTAAAGCTACAAAATTTCAGAGAGATCGGATGGATTATCTGCGTGGGAAGATTTATACATTTGCCCGCAGATTCGACAACATTAGGAGACAGAGGATGTCCAAAGCTGTTAATGTAAATACTGCAAGGAATGATGAATCATCCACTGACTTGAGCTCTGAGACGAGCTCGGTAGCAAGCTCAGATGTGGAAGCGGGATCAGACCAAATCAATAGAGGTCCAAAGCAATGTGAACCTCCATCGATCATTGAGGAGTTCGGTTTTTTATACATGGATCGGACACAAAATGTAAGACCAAACCCTCAGAGGAAAAAGAAAAAAGAATATACAGGAGGAGAAAAAACCGGCGGTATGGGCATGGAATTGAGGTCAAAAACAAAAGCCAGGGAGACATATCAACATCGATAGATGAAGCACACAAAACTGTCATAAACCTTACGGACCTTGTGCTGACAAATGAGGAAAATCGGATCTTATCATTGGGTCTATCGTTCTGCATTTGGACAAATTTCAACTATACACAAACCCGGATTGACTTTTCCAAGTATATCAGGAAACTGAAGCTCAGAAAGTTTTTTTATATCAAGAGGCGAGCTCCAGAGGAAAGTGAACATGATGTACAAGAAGGAGGTGGTTTAGAAGTCGGTGACATGGAGGTACTATGTGATTTGCAAAATCTTACATGGAAGGGAGAGGGTCTGTCAAATGCTGCTAATGTGAAAGAGACTGTGGACTTGATGGGCCTAAATGTTTTTGAAAGTGAAATGTCAAATTTTAGACCAAAATCGACTTTCACCCCAAATACCCCGAAAGATGCAATAGACATGTTCTCAGACCGAGTAATTAAAGATCTCAAAGAGCTAGCCATCACATCTAGCAAAGCTTTCCATAAAGAATATAGTCAATTTGAGAAAGATTATCAAAAGATTATAAACAATATAAAATCAAGGGATGATGTGGTTGTCCGACAAGCGGACAAGGGTGGGAACGTAGTTCTCTGGTCATTAGATGCATATGACACCGAGGCAAAATATCAGCTAAGGGATCGCCGCTGTTATTTGAAAGTACCACAAAGTAATTTGGAAGAGGTGAAACTTAAATTTTGGAAAGATCTTGCCCGTTGGAGAGGGATGGGCTTGCTTTCAAAATCGGAGTACCTCTTTATGAAGGTAGAGCACCCGGTCACCCCCACCCTATATCTGATACCAAAAATTCACGAAACCAGAGAGACTCCTCCTGGCAGGCCAATTATATCTGCAATTGGAAGCCTGTTTGAGCCTACCTCCAGGTACCTAGATTCTTTTTTGCAACCCTTTGTTAAATCCCTCCCCGCCTACATTCAGGACACCAGGGATTTTTAAAATAAGATCTCTGGTGTACATTGGAAGGAGACCTATCATTTGATGACACTAGATGTCACGAGCTTATATACGAGCATAGCTCATGAAGATGGTCTCCATGCAACTCGACATTACCTGAATACACGTTCCATCAGTTTGTACCAACATTCAGGAATGCTGATGAAAATGTGCAGATTATGTCTAACCAACAACCACTTTATGTTTGGAGGGGAGACATATAGACAGCTTCAAGGCACGGCAATGGGCACCTGCTTTGCCCCCAGCTATGCTAATTTGCATATTGGCCGGTGGGAGGAGCGGGTGCTCAAAGTCCAATTTGCCGATGAATGGAAGAACAGCATAGTAACATGGACCCGGTTCATAGACGATTTATTTGTGATCTGGGATGGACCAATGGAAACAGCAAAGAGGTTTGCATGTGACATCAATACCAACGGTCTAAATCTAAGATTTACAGATAACATTAGTAAGACTTCAGTGGTATTTTTGGACCTGGAGGTATATGTTGAGTCAGGTTCGATACAAACCAGAACTTTCAGGAAGCCGACAGCAGGGAACACAATCCTACATGCAGGGAGTTTTCATCCTCAGAGGCTCAAAATGAGTATTCCTTATGCTGAGCATCTGAGGATGAAACGTAACTGCAGTGGAACTCAGGCCCTATCAGAGGCACAAGATTCCCTCACTAAGAGATTTGTCGAGAGAGGCTACAATACTACTATTCTGGATCAAGCCAGAAAGAAAGTGTCCTCGATAGATAGACAGACTCTTTTAAAACCAGACACAGAGAAGATTCAAGCAAAGAAATCTGTGGCAGGGAATCAGATAAGGATGATCACGGGATACAATGCCTACCAGTCTAAAGTGAGAGATAGTCTGTGTAGGCATTGGCATCTAGTCCAACGAGATCCGGTATTGAGTGAGGTGGTATCACGTAAACCCATGATCACCTTCAATAGAGCAAAATCAATGAGAGCCGACCTGGTGGTTAATAATCCTGAGGTCAACAAAAAATCTAGTTGGTCGCAAAGTGTTCCAGGCTTTCATAAATGTTCTAAATGCAAGGCTTGCAAGATTGGACGTAATGAGAAATTAGTGACAACACCACTAATGCACAGCCCATGGAAAATCAGACAATTTTTGAACTGTAAAAGCGACTACGTTGTGTACATCCTGCAATGTACGTGTCCAAAGTTATACGTAGGTAGTACCATTCATATGGTCCATGTTCGCATTTTACAGCATTTAAGGGCTATTAAGAATAACGATAAGAATTATGTGGTAGCTCGTCACTTAAACGAAATACATAAAGGGAACCTAGAAGATCTGTCCTATCAAGTACCCAAATTGAAAAGAGGAGGGGACAGAGAGGGCAGACTTCGTCAACTAGAGTCCAAGTATATCATGTTGTTTAACACAAAATCGCCAAATGGACTAAATGTCGAAGAAGACCTGCATGTCCATTTATGTTAATCCAGTCAGGCCTCTCACAAAGTTGTATTAATATTGTCCAGCAGAGCTGTAACTTTATGTTAATAGGCAGATGTTGTAGCAGGGGTAACGTTATTAATAAGGCCAACAAGTTGAAAACTGTTTTATCCAGGCAGTTGAAAATAAAAGTGATATTGTATAGAGTTAAGTTTCAACATTATCTAAATTGAATATAAGGATAACCAATCAGTGTCCTTAAAGATTGTTGTGTCTGTTTTCCATTGAATGATAGAAAGAACTGGTCTTTTAGGATATATTACAAGTACTGTAGTGCACTTGCAGTTTATATTAGAAAGCTGCTATATATGGCTGCTAATAGGACAGGTAATTGCACTTGTATCAGCACTTGGGATATTGGTGGATATATATGAAAGTACAATAATGCACTAGCACTTTATTGCGTAAGTTTGCACTATCTGACCAAATAACAAAATTGTGTATATATATCGCAGGCACTACCATGTTTTTAGTCTTTTTGAAATCCTTTTATATCTTTTAAGGAATTTGGTGGAACTTTATGAAGGTTTTTACAACAAAATCTTTTATTTTAGATCACGGCAGAATGATATCCAATAGGAACATTGAAAGAAATGTACTCAAGTGAATATTGAGAAAATTGTTTATATGGATATCAACTCTACATCCAACTTCCCAGGGCATGAGGGTTTGAAAACTGAAATTGTTATAAACATGACCTTGTTTTTTAATAACTGTATTATAAAACAGTTACCTGTTGGGTTTTAGATGCCCCCTTCCCTTTCTCTTCCTCTCTTTTAATGATGAAATAGGTAATTTTATCATTATTATTGAATATTGTATTGCATTGATTCATGACTATTAAATGATAATGCATGGATCTGTGTAAGATTGATGCACAAAAAGTGACCCCAGTGTGAGGTTATAACATGGGTTCACGGGCACTTGCCTGTTATTGGGTTCTTTTATATGTGCATAGAATTGTGAAAGATAATCGTGAATGAATAAGGATTTATTAATGAAATTTTGCACTTGCACTTTAACAGAAACGCGATTTTGCACACAGTGAAAGATTATATATTTCAACTGGTAATTGTTTTTACGGTTTTATAATGAACCCCTGTGTACAAAATGAATTATTCTGCCTTTAAATATTGCACACTCCAATTTTGAAAAACGAAGTGACTGTAATTAATGAGTTGTGCCGAAAAGAAAGTCTGTTTTCATGTTTCATGAAAAAGCCCTGATCATGTGATCGGGGCACTCTGCTGGCTTTATATATATATCACCAACGTCACCTTAAAAACAAGGACTCGGCACTCCCTGCAGTTTGTGGCAATTTCATCAATTTATTGGTGTGCGAGACACATTAACATAACCTTGTTCTCGATAAAGCGACATTTTGAATTCCATGTGTTTATACAACTCATTTTCATGTGTAAACATAAACAACAGACACGTAGTATCGTCAAGCTTCCTACTTGAAGCGTTACACTTGGTGGCCATATTGGAGTAATCATGCATATAAACAAAAAATATGTTCATGTACAACAATGTCCTCTACAAATAGATAAGAGGGACAGCCATGGCACCTGCTTCACCCCCAGTTATGAAAATTTGCATATGGGCTGGTGGGGGAGCGGGTGCTTGGGGCCATGGAACAGTGGATGGATCATATTGTATTACAATCAGATACATAGATGATCTGTTTACATTACGGAAATACACACTAACACCAGCAGAAACATTTGTTGAAGAGCTTAACTGTAATGAACTCAATCTGATGTTCTCAAGCAAAATTAGCCAACCTGAAATAGAATTTTTATATGTACTAGTTACAGTGGAGGGTGACAAACTGATGACCACAGTATACAGAAAACTTACAGCAGGAAATACCATACTACACACCCGTAGTTTCCATCCAACCCCCTGATTAAAAGTATCCCCTTTGGGGAATTTTGTAGAGCTAGGCACTTGTGCAGCACAGAAGAACAATATAAAAGTAGAGAAGCAGAAATGATTGTACGTTTCAGAGAAAGAGGTTACTAGAAAACCATTTTAGTGGCAGCTTCTAAAAGAGCTAGATCGATAAAAAGAGATAGGACTTTGTTTACATCTAAGAAAGAAAAGCAAAGGAGTAGTAACCAAACGTTCATAGCATCATATAATGTAGACCATAATAGATTGCGCATGGCTCTACGCAAACATTGGCATATAATTAATAACTACTTTATAGTAGGACATGATATACCCAGCCACCCTCAAATTTGTTTTAGAAGAGCTAGGTCAATATGAGATCAATTAGTAAGAAGTGACCTAAAGACACAAACTCACAACAGACATGGTTGACACGCAAGGAAGATTTTATTAAGTGTAATCGATGGAAAGCCTGTCAACATGGAGAGAATCTAACTCATATTACCATTCCCTGTAACAAAATACTCAAGGTGAGAGGGAAACTGACCTGTAAGAGTGAATATGTAATCAATATGCTGAAATGCTCATGCCCAAAAATATACATTGGAAGCACTATATTACCTGCACTCAAACGTATATTGCAACACCTTAGGGCCATTATTAATAAAGATAGAACCTATCTGGTTACTCAGCATTTCGAGAAAGCCCATGATAGCGATATAACCAACATAAAATATAGGTGCCTTGCACAAGTTCCTAAGAACAAAAGGGTAGGGGATAGAGAAACCCAACTGAGGCAGAATCAAGATATATATTAGATATGGACAGTAAAGAGCCATATGACCTCAACAGTGAAGAAGACTTACATGTATTTTTAAGATGCATCATAGGCATGCCAGCTCCGCTCACACGCATTCGGTTCCCTGATGGATTTTTTTACTGATTATTAAGTATTATTATTTTGTACATATTTTTACAGCACAATTGGTTTTTTGTACACACAGGTATCTTGGCATATTATATATGAGCAATGTCTGAGGCCTAATATCTGGATCTCTGATGTATCATCCTATGTAATAATACAGAAATGAGATACTAATGAACTGTTTTGTAATATATTTATCACACTTGGGTGTAATGATGGTGTTTTTGGGGACCGTATGTCATAAATTCAAAACCCACAAGGGTAAGATAAGAGAATGATACATTTTTGGCTATCTATAACAGGGCCACACAAAGTAAAATTTGGGGAAAAGAAACCCGATTACATAATGATAATAGGGACACTATGTCACTGCAAATTATCTATTCCAACGATATGAATTAGAATGATAAAATAACTGATTTGAACAATGTGGATGAATTAGCAAATGAGATTAATATGAAAAAAAAATTTTTAAGGTCTCACCAATGTTCGCTTTTATATGTATGAATACTCCAATATGGTCACCAAGTGTAACACTTCAAGTAAGAAGCTTCACGATACTACGTGTCTGTTGTTTATGTTTACACACGAAAATTAGTTGTAGAAAACACAAGGAATTCAAAATGGCGCTTTATCGTAAACAAGGTTGCAGTGCAACCGAAACACGTTGATGTTTCTCGCACGCCAATAAATTGATGAAATTGCCACAAACTGCTGGGAGTGCAGAGTCCTTGTTTTTAAGGTGATAGATAGCGTGAAGGCGGACGCGCTGGAGTGATGGCACCCCTGATAATCGGGATGTATTCCTGCATTCGCCACAGCAGGAATATATATATATCTTCTCAGACTGATAACCCTATCTCCACCCCTTGGGTTCGGCGGTACATGATCAATAGCGAAGAAAGTTAAGAGAGACCTATCGCCATTATGTTTGGCCTTAAAATGGCGAGCTACCGGGTATGTCATGTCCCCGTTTTTGATTGCCCTTGAGTGCTCTAAGATACGCATCTTAGTCTGGTGGATGGTACTTCCAATAAACCTGAGCCCACAACGGCAAACAAGACAATATACTGTGTACGGAGTGCTACATGTGATAAATTTACTGATGTATTTAGGTTTCTTTACCCCTGGTACCTGGTATATTAGGACTCTCTTACTCCCTGTGCAGGCTTTACACTTTCCGCAGGGATAAAACCCCTTTAGATCCCTATTGAACAGCTTAGGTGTATCCTTTCTCATATAACTGCTCGTTAGGGAATCCCGAAGGGCCCTTGCTTTTCGAAATGTTAGAGTATGGTCGTTTTGGAATATCCATTCCAATTATCGGATCCATTTTAACAGATTCCAATTCCTCGCAAAATGGTCCGCAGTAGTTCTGAGTCCTGCGAGAATGTTGTTATCATGCGAAAACCGCATTCCTTGCTTCTACCTTTCAATTGCTCTTCTAGCAATTTACTTCTGGGGATAAGATTCACTCTCTTTAGTGCTCCATTCAATGTTCGTAATAGCCAAACAGAAATTGCCTCTGAAACCATAAATGAGACGTTACTTGTGCTACAGTAGTCCTTTTTATTGACTCTGCGCTTCATTCATTTGCATTCTTTTTTTGTTATTTTAAGCAAAGGTTCTTTTCACATAGTGAATTCAAACATGCACCTCTAAGTTCTTATACAAAATTTCTAAAAAGCTGTGTCAAGAAGACAATATTTACATAACATATACATACATTGAAGGGTTTGGATTTATTCAAGAATACACCATTCTTTGCCCTGAAGAAGAACAAAAGCATAAAAGACAAGCTAGTGCGAGCAAATACAACAGCAAAGAAATGTGCTCAGTCCCTCCGCACAATGCTTGCCTTACCCCCAATCAAAGGTCACCGGCGGTGTGGAAACTGCATTTTATGCAGCAGCACTATTGAAGGCACCCAATTCACATACAGCAACAAATATGTGAAGCATGAAGAGTTCACGAACTGCAACACACATAACGTCATCTATTGCGTAATATGTTCATGCCCCAAGGCCTATATTGGAAAGACCACCCAGCCAATAAAAAAGAGGATAACTCAACATCGTTCGAGAATAAGATGTAAGGTATTGAATGCACCGATGGTAACACACTGTATTGAAAAAGGGCATGGTCCAAATGACATTAAATGGACAGTGCTAAAGCATGTAACTGGAAATGACATTGAAAATCGACTATCTAGATTTGAAGCCAAGACAATAATGTATCTAGGAACGATCGAGAATGGTCTCAACGAAATGAATGAGATAACACACTGTGGATAATTGAGATGTGTGTAAACGACGAGAGGATTACATTTTATAGGGATGCCATTTGGGCGAAATCATTATATAAATAACAGTGTTGCAGACCTATGATTTGCACTATGACCCATGAATTACGAACTGCCAGGAGACATCTTCACATGGAAGTGAGGCTGAGTCAAGGAACGTGTCCACTGTGGTCAATTGAATTATGTACAAGCACAAAAAAGAATGACATAATACACAGCCGTCATACTGGTGCAATTATTAAACTTTTTAATCACAGTGCCGGATTAACATGCTGTACCACAGGCACGGAACTATTCATTGCCATAACGACGTCCAAACAGGAAGCCAGGCTAAGCCAGGCAAGATGCCCTCCAAACGATACGTGGAAGATGACGTCAGACGCACGTAGGCGTAAGGAAGAATGACCTGGCATTAAAACACAATGCCCGACGTTGAAGAACTAATAAACGCCTGGAGGAATAAGGAGCGGCAACCCAAGGAATCGATAGGGGAGCACGGAGGGACTGACACATGCGTCCATCAAGAAGGAAGACCGAGGTATGCGAGAGGCGCTGCGAGGAACGCATGCGAAAACAAACTAGTTCTGTAGAGTAAATGAGCGGGCATGCCTGTAAATGTATCGCTGTAACCGCCGCAAAAGCTTGACGCACAGCATGTGAACCACTGTTTCACGGGCGAAAGTAATAGGCACCTGCACGTTTTTAATATCCGATGCACAAGGTGGATTCAATGACCATGAGGTGAGACCAACTTAATGCTTCACGCTACCATGGCACATGGAGTATATATTCTTTTGCCTGTGCACCTCTGAAAATCTCGAAGGACAGTATGGACTAGACACTTAAAACACCTAGACCGTATTGCACGCATTTTCGGATTTAAAAAGACAGAGCCCCGACATTAAGGGATCCTTTTCCTTTATTTCGCCTGATTACCCCAGAATGCAAAACCACTCAAGGAACTAAGATCCCTAAAGAAAATACAGAACTGACGAGCCTGGGTGACTGTAAACAACCTAATTTTGGCACACCAAGAAACCCATATCCGGTATGTAAGGAGCGCAAAAAACAACAAGCAAGTGTCAGAACACAAGAGATAATAGACTTAAAGTATTATTATTTTTCATTTATTTAGGTAACACACGTCCTACTTGAACACTGCCCTGCCCTGATGAAGACCTTCTTGTAAATACAGTATTTTGGTCCCCCATTGAAGGTCAAAACGCGTTGGCTTTGATCTGTATGAGGCCAAGAGCAACCAAGGAAACCAACACATCAAATAACATTTTCTCTGAGCCTGAGTGTACAAGCTCATGAATAGAGTTCCAAAAATAAGACTCTGATCTCGTTAAGACCCTTGAAACAGACTGTATTGAGGATACAAATAAAAAGGTCCCGATACTAAACAAAAGTCAGTAGGACAATTTTTTTTTTCTTTTTTTTTTTCGAATGAATAAAAGCATTTTATTTGCACCTCTGCAGATCTCTCGTCCAAAGATACATTCGAATGACATTACCAGATTAAAAGATCCTGACCACTTGAGAGTAGGAAAAAGTGCGCGCTTTGCCTTTGGTGTGCAAAATTTGCTTGTCAAGTAAATTCGAAAAAATTGCATAAAAAAATACCGTAAGAACTTTAAGCAGAAGTGAAATGAGGAATGACTTCTCATGAAAAATGTGGCCATCGGCTCGCGGTGGAATGACGCCACTACTGGGAGTCCAGTTTCTGACCTGATGTGTAACCACTGGTCCCTGGAATGATGGTCAGTAGGACAATTAAGTTCTAATGGAAACACTTTTGTGTCAAAAATTTTGCACAGTAATGTTTGATGTTGTCTTTTTGTGTATAGAAAATTTGTAGTTAGTGGTTAATTGTATGTATGTTATGTAAATATTGTCTTCTTGACACAGCTTTTTTAGAAATTTTGAATAAGAACTTAGGGCCATATGTAGGTAGCTAAATACCGGTCGTAACGACTGAAATTCGGCAAATCTTCCGCTACCGACCGGTATTTAGGCAATTGAGATGTAGGAGGCTAAAAGAAGGATTCGGTAATTATGAATCGGTAAATACCGATTCATCATTACCGAATTCAAAAATTACGATTCGAATTATCGATTCTTATTTACCGAATCGGTGAATAAGAAACGGTAAAAACGAGAAAAGAGATGTAGGTAAATTGGCAATACCGAATTTCATGAAATCTCGGTATTTAGAGTCGGTAATTAACACTGACTGAAAGCAGGTGGTAATCAGCTACAGTGTATATAGCTAATCCCAAAATGCAACAGTGCGATCACTATGGCGGCTTTCTATGAGATTGCAAGGCGGCTACGTCTACAGGCAGCAGGAGTGAGGATCCGGAGACGGGAAGAGCGCATTTACAGACAGCGCATCACACTCTTCCAACAGACTGAGGCTGAGATCCATGAAAGGTACAGGCTACACCCCACACCATCCTGACTTGATAGGATCTGCACCCACTCCTGGAGCACCTAGCTCAGGCATACGCCATGTCACATGTGCATGTGCTCTGTAGCCTACATCTACTCGCATCTGGCAGTTACCAGGGTGATAGCCGCGGTAGGCTGGGTGCTCAGAGTTGCCTGTCCAGTTTCTTCAGAAGTTCCTGGATGCCATGATAGAGAATGCATCACTACATTAGCTTCCCAAACACACAGGCGAACTGCTGAAAACCAAGACAGACTTTTACAGATGGCACAGTTCTCGCATGTCATAGGCCGTAGCTTGATGGCACATCTGCTCACCAGCAGCCACTGAGTATATCTACAGGAACAGAAAGTCCACCCACTCCATAAATGCAGGTAATCTGCGATGCCGTCAACATAATCACCGACATCGGGCCAATTCCGGGAGCACCCACGACTCATACATCTTCCAGAACAGTGGGATCTAGCACGCCTGGCTGCGGAGAATTTGGAGAAGGATACCTACTAGGTAAATCACTGTGACACTCACCATACTCTACTGCAGATGAATGTGTATTGGCGTATGTGACTAATGGCACCTCTTTCTCGCCTAGCATAGTGCATATGTCGCGCGGCATTTATCACTCACTCCTACCTAAACCCATCAACCCTGAGTGAGAGACGATATCATGTGGCACACAATCAACACGCAACGCTGTGGAGCGCACGCTTGGACTATTGAAAGCAGGTTCCGCTGCTCCACTAAAGCGGAGGGCGCACGTCAGTACACACCCATCATCTGCCGCAAATCATGCAACTTGTGCAATGCTGCACTACCTTGCCACAAAGAAAGTGCAGAAGTGGAATTAACTGATTTTGAGGACAATGATGATGAATTCTACACAGCCAGAGCCTCAACGCAGCAGGAGTGCTACCAGCAACAGATGGGAGACAGAGACGGGCAGAGATCACATGCAACTATTTTTAAGTAGTAAGAGATTCAGCCAGTTGTTGAATGTAATGACGTAGTTTTAATTTCTGAGCACTACGCCACAACACAAACTGCCAAACTTGGCATTCCATTTGTGACATCCATAGTAGGAGTCATGGGTTACTTCACCCAAGTCTGTCCTGAAGTGTGGGCCGCATCAGCGTCTCAGCGCCACGCACAACAGTACTGGATGCCATTAACTGACTGTCCTCACTGGCTGTGGAATCAGTGGCAGCCTCATGCCGCCTGCTGCTCCTCCGGTGTCTGTTACAGGGGGTAATGCTGCTCGACTGGTCGTGTCCTCACTGTCCCAACTTCACAGCACCAGTAGTGGCAGACTGACTGCGAAGCAGCACTTCAAGAGCAGTGGTCACGCATATCAGCCCCCTAGAGCCATCAGTGCTGCAGTGCGCTGTCTCCTGCATGGCCACGTGAGCGCCTGCAGAGCAGAAGTGGCAGTTGCTAGGCGGTTCACTGCCCTCGCATTGTGCTCCATTTTCTGCTTCTCCTCTGCGCCGCAGTTACTCTGTCCTCATCCATTTTGCTGCACAGCTAGCATCACGACTGGGACATCCCATGCCCGCAGCCATCTCCTTCATGCCCTCAGCCATTGAGCTAATGCCCTGTCAATGTTGGTCATGTTATCATTGAGGCTCTCATTTGTCGCTGGACTGACTGAATTGCCTTGCCTTCTAGGCACTGCACCTTCACCATGGTTGCCTTCAGCCCTCCGATCACCATAGCTCTCACCCTGTGGAGGTGGACTGCTCACATGAGCCCTGTGTTGGCGTCTGGCACCTGTGTGCTCCTCAGAAGTGACTAGCAAACCAGCATTGCTACCATCCAGTGGCACAGTAGATGTTTCCCTCGGTCTTCTGAGGAGGACTCAAACTCCTGCAGTCTGGCAACGCTACGCTCTCCTAGGTCTAAGCACTGCAGGTGGTTGATGCTGGTGAGGCTAGCAGCAGTGGCGAGGTTAGCTGTGGGGCGAGGCTGGCTGTGGTGGTGAGGCTGACTGTGGTGGTGAGGCTGGCTGTGGTGGTGAGGCTGGCTGTGGTGGTTGTGTGCCCTGCACTCGCACTGGCCTCTCTCTGTGATGTCCTTCCGGGTGCCTCTCCCTGTCCTGAGCAGTCCTGCGCGATGTCTGCTTCTGTGGACAGAAATTGTACATTAGCTCAGTGTACCTGCAGTCCTGCATTGCAAAAATAAATATACATTTCTGCCACACTATTCATTGATCCTCTGCCTGCGCCGCTGATGCGAGTCACATGTCTTGTTGTTCAGTACGATCTCCTGTCATGATAGGGGTTTCACTGACTACATCTCCCATAATGTATTGCTGGTCTGAACAACAACCTGTACTGGAGTGATTCACATAGCCATCAGATCGGGGATAGGGGAAGGGAGGCACAATGCTGTGCATGCTTTACCTTGTTTGGAAGCAGCCCTGGCAGAGCTAGTCTGCATCCCCGATCCCACAGACACTTTCTGGCTTCTATCGTGGACTCCACGAGCCGCTCAAGTTCAGTCAGGGCAGGTGCCTGTTCCTTCCTCCTCCTGTCAGGCTGGCTTGCTTTTAAGATCAGCCATCTTCCTTCATGATGTTCCTGATATCATCATCACAGCTTCTTGAGCACATCAATGATCTCGGGGGTCACTACAATGGCATTCACCTGAGACTGATTGCCAGATGTCTCTTTTACTGACTCTGCAATGCAGGGACTGCTTTCAAACAGCTTTGCGTGCTGCCACTACCTCCTCCATGGGACCTGCAGTTCTTCTGACTGATTTCAGTCTCCTCTCCTCTTCTCCTTCTCTTCAGTGTCTGGCTGGCCATGTGCAAGATTTGCAGAACAAGTTCAGGCAGTGGCTCTGCTGCCTTCTGCACTCCAGCCTCTCCAGAAGGTTCTGATATGTCACCTGCCTGGTGTGGCTACTTCCTGGTTGGGAGGGGTGGTGGCTGCACAGGATTGGCTGATTCCTCAATTGCTGTTTTTTGAATTTCCGATTCTGTATTTACCGATTCGGTATTTACCGAATCGGAAAAACTGATCGGTATTGTGGATTCGGTAAATATTTACCGATTTTTACCGATTCGGTAATATTTAACGAATTATTACGTACATCGGAAATACCGATTTCTAAATACCGATTCGGTAAAATTGGTAATTAGGAATCGGTATTTCAGATTACCTACATATGGCCTTAGGGCCATATGTAGGTAATCTGGAAATACCGATTCCTAATATATAAATATTTACCGAATCCACAATACCGATCAGGTTTTCCGATTCGGTAAATACCGAATCGGTAAATACCGAATCGGTAAATACCGAATCGGAAATTTAAAAAAACAGCAATTGAGGAATCAGCCAACCCTGTGCAACCACCACTCCTCCCAACCAGGAAGTGGCCACACCCAGGCAGGTGCACACAATCAGAACCTTCTGGAGAGGCTGGGAGTGCAGAGGAGAGCAACAGAGCCACTGCCTGAACTTGTTCTGCAAATCTTGCACAATGGCCAGCCAGGACACAGAAAGAGAAGGAGGGAAAGGAAGAGCAAACTGAAAATCAGTCAGAAGGAACTGCAGGTCCTTGTGGAGGAGGTAGTGAAGCAGCACGCAAAGCTGTTTGGAAAGCAGTCCCTGCATGTTGCAGAGTCAGTAAAAAGAAACATCTGGCTTGGAATCCAGTCTCAGGTGAATGCCATTGGAGTGACCCCGGGACATTGATGTGCTCAAGAAGCGGTGGTATGATATCAGGAGCATCACCAAGAGGAAGATGGCTGATCTTAAAAACAAGCCAGCCTGACAGGAGGAGGAAGGAAACGGGCACCTGCCCTGACTGAACTTGAGCGGCTCGTGGAGTCCACGACAGAGCCAGAAAGTGTCTGTGGGATCGGGATGCAGACAGCTCTGCCAGGGCTGCTTCCAAACAAGGTAAGTAAGCATGCACAGCATTGTGCCCCCCCTTTCCCTATCCCAAATCCCCAATTGGGCTATGTGAATCCCACTCCAGTACAGGTTGTTGTTCAGACCAGCAATGCATTATGGGAGATGTAGTCAGTGAAACCCCTATCATGACAGGAATCGCACTGAACAACAAGGCATGTGACACGCATCAGCGATAAGCAGGCAGAGGACAATGAGATAGTGTGGCAGAAATGTATATTTATTTTTGCAATGCAGGGCTGCAGGTACACTGAGCTAATTGTACAATTTCTGTCCACAGGCGAGACATCGCACAGGACTGCTCAGGACAAGGGAGAGAGGGCACTCCGGAAGGACATCACAGAGAAGGCCAGTACGAGTGCAGGGCACACAACACCACCACAGCCAGCCTCACCACCACAGCCAGCCTCACCACCACAGCCAGCCTCACCACCACAGTCAGCCTCACCACCACAGCCAGCCTCGCCACCACAGCTAGCCTCACCAGCATCAACACCACCTGCAGTGCTTAGACCTACGAGGCGTGCTGTTGCCAGACTGCAGGAGTTTGAGTCCTCCTCAGAAGACTCGAGGGGGGGGGAACATCTACTGTGCCACTGGATGGTAGCAATGCTGGTTTGCTGTCCACTTCTGAGGGAGCACACAGGTGCCAGACGCCACCGCAGGGCTCGTGTGAGCAGTCCACCTCCACAGGGTGAGAGCCATGGTGTCTTCGGAGGGCTGGAGGCAACCATGAGTGAAGGTGCAGCGCCTACAAGGCAAGGCAATTCAGTCTAGTCCAGCGACAAATGAGGCGCTCAATGATAACATGACCAACATTGACAAGGGCATTAGCTCAATGGCTGAGGGCATGAAGGAGATGGCTGCGGGCATGCAGGACATGTCCCAGTTCTGTGATGCTGCTGTGCAGCAAAATGGATGAGGACAGAGTAACACGGCGCAGGGAGAGGCAGAAAATGGAGCACCATACGAGGGCAGTGAACCGCCTAGCAACTGCCACTTCTCTGCTCTGCAGGCGCTCCGTGGCCATGCAGGAGGGCTGGCGCACTGCAGCACTGATGTCTCTAGGGGCTGGTAAAGGTGACCACTGCTCTTGAAGTGCTGCTTACGAGTCAGTCTGCCACTACTGGTGCTGTGGAAGTTGGGGACAGCGAGGACACGACCAGTCAGAGCAGCATTACCCCCCCGTAACAGACACCCAGAGGAGCAGCAGACGGCATGGGGCTGCCACTGGTTCCACAGCCAGTGAGGACAGTCAGTTAATGGCATCCAGTACTTTTGTGCGTGGCCGCAGATGCTGATGCAGCCCACACTTTCAGGACAGACTTGGGTGAAGTAACCCATGACTTCCTACTATGGATGTCACAAATTGGAATGCCAAGTTTGGCCGTTTGTGTTGTGGCGTAGTGCCCAGAAATTAAAACTACATCATTACATTCAACAACTGGCTGTGTCTCCTTACTTACTTAAAAATAGTTGCATGTGATCTCTGCCCGTCTCTGTCTCCCATCTGTTGCTGGTGGCACTCCTGCTGCGTTGGGCTCTGGCTGTGCATCCATCATCATTGTCCTCAAAATCAGTTAATTCCACTTCTGTACCTTTCTTTGTGGCAGCAGTTGTGCAGCATTGCACAAGTTGCAATGATTTGCAGCAGATGATGGGTGTGTACTGACGTGCGCCTCCGCTTTGTGGAGGCAGCGGAACCTGCTTTTCAATAGTCCAAACGTGCGCTCCACAACGTTGCGTGTTGATTTGTGTGCCACATTGTATCGTCTCTCACTCAGGGTTGATGGGTTTAGGTAGGGAGTGAGGATAAATGACCGCACGGCATATGCACTATCGCCTAGGTGAGAAAGAGAGTGCCATTAGTCGCATACACCAATACACATTCATCTGCAGTAAGTATGAGTGAGTGTCACAGTGATTTACCTAGCAGGTATCCTTCTCCAAATTCTCCCGCAGCCAGGCGTGTGTAGATCCCACTGTTCTGGAAGATGTATGAGTCGTGGGTGCTCCAAGGAAATTTGGCCACGATGTCAGCGATTATGTTGGCAGCATCGCAGATTACCTGCACATTTATGGAGTGGATGGACTTTCTGTTCCTGTAGATATACTCAGTGGCTGCTGGTGGGCAGATTGAATGTGTGTGCCATCAATACAGCCTATGACATGCGGGAACTGTGCCATCTGGTAAAAGTCTGTCTTGGTTTTCAGCAGTTCCGCCTGTGTGTTTGGGAAGCTAATGTAGTGATGCATTCTCTGCATCATGGCATCCAGGAACTTTCTGAAGAAACGGGACAGGCAACTCTGAGACATCCCGCCTACCGTAGCTATCACCCCCTGGTAACTGCCAGATACGAGTAGATGTAGGCTACAGAGCACCTGCACATGTGGTGGTAGGCGTGCGCCCTGGTGTTGGGTGCTCCAGGAGTGGGTGCAGGTCCCTTATCAAGTCCAGGATGGTGTGGGGTGTAGCCTGTACCTTCATGGATCTCAGCCTCAGTCTGTTGGAAGAGTGTGATGCGCTGTCTGTAATGCGCTCTTCCCGTCTCCAGATCCTCACTCCTGCTGCCTGTAGACGTAGCCGCCTTGCAATCTCTAGAAAGCCATAGTGATCACACTGTTGCATTTTGGGATTGCTTATATACACTGTAGCTGATTACCACCTGCTTTCAGTCAGTGTTAATTACCGACTCTTAAATACCGACTTTCATGAAATTCGGTATTACCGAATTTACCTACATCTCTTTTCTCGTTTTTACCGTTTCTTATTTACCGATTCGGTAAATAAGTGAATCGGTAATTCCGACCGGTATTTTGAATTCGGTAATGATGAATCGGTATTTACCGATTCATAATTACCGAATCCTTGTTTTAGCCTCCTACATCTCAATTGCCTAAATACCGGTCGGTAATGGGAGATTTACCGAATTTCGGCCGTTACCGAACGGTATTTAGCTACCTAAATATGGCCCTAAGAGGTGTATGTTTGAATTCACTATGTGAAAAGAACCTTTGCTTAAAATAACAAAAAAAAGAATGCAAATGAATGAAGCGCAGAGTCAATAAAAAGGACTACTGTAGAACAAGTAACGTCTCATTTATGGTTTCAGAGGCATTTTCTGTTTGGCTATTATCTAATTGATTCCAGCCTCTGTATTCCTGAACTGAATCATTCCCCCACTTTGGTACTTGCAAGCAGAGTAGGCACCACGCCTACGAGGGACTGTTTGGAGAGTTTCCACTTAGAGATTAACTCCTCTAATACGTGGTTAGTGTTATCCACGTATGAGTCTCCAGTATATAGGTTCTTTTCCTTGTATGTAAACGAATGTTAAAACAACCCTCTATTATCAGTGCCCCTTGCACACCAGCAATACCAGTTCTCAAATGTCCGAACCAAAAACCTTGAGCATCAGGGAAGAAGATATTGAGGAACTTTTGAATCGTCCATCCACACTCAATCCAGGCAACACAAACATCAACCCTGGACAACAATCAGAGCTTGAAAAAATAACCAGACTAAAGAAAAAACAAATCCGCACAGCCCTCCATGGAGAAGTACTCTTGGAACATTTACGAGCAGGTACAATACCAGCAGGCCTTCAGGTAAAAAACGTTCCTGTCATCTTTACAGACCAGCCTGAATATCTAGATGGATTCAGCCACATCGGTACGAAATGTTCAAGAGATTGGATGTTCCATTCGATCAAAACAGCTGAACGCCTAAGTCAAAAAGAACTGAAGCTAATAAAGAGCTCGAGGAGGCACTTTTAAACAACTCAGCAATTGAGAACGCTCAAGCATTGCTGGCAAAGTTGGAAAAAAAACGCCACCTTTAAAAAGAACACTGAGGATGCCAAAAGGTCTAAATTACAAAAAGATATTGTCAACTTCAGTGAAAAAAAGACCCACCCCTATTTGGATAAAGAATACTATAAACAGCCATCCAATATTAGGATGTTAAGAACCTATGGTGGTAGAAGTAGGAGACAGTTTACCACCTTTTCAGACGCATCCTCCTATTCGGACAGCTCCAGTGACGCGGAACCCTCTACCAGCACAAGAGGCTACCAACCAAGACAGTTCTACCAACCGGCACCTTTTTTGGACAGAGGCAACGGCCGCCTCAGAGGCAGAAGAAGAGCCAAACAATGGTACAACCCCATCCCCAATCAATATCAGGGGGAGATAACAACGAGGAGGAATGTATACCGCTGGTAGACAATGAGACGAGTCCAATACACAATCTGTCAAAATATAATCTATCAACGGATGAAACTAAAGTATTACAAAAGGGTCTGTCTTTTATACCAACATTAAAGCCAGACATAGGAGAAACCAAGCTTGAAATCACGCAACTATTTCGAAAGATGAGGCTCAAAGCGTTCTTTTCAGAAAGTCTAGATCCAATGCCACGTAATTACTCTGGGCTAAAGAATCAATCTACATTCTTTCCAACCACGGCAAACATGCCCATGGAACTGCTGACGTTCGAAAAGAATGTGATGAGGGATCTAGATCGATTAGACAGAAAAAGACCTTCACAAAGTGGAACTTAACAAAGAATGAAAAAGAGGCACTGGATAAATTGATGAAGAACCAGGAAATTATAATAAAGCCTCATGGACAAAGGTGGAGCAATTGTGATCTTGCAACGTGAAAAATATGAAGCTGAAATTTCACGCCAATTATCCAATGAACAACATTACCGAAGAACGGATGAGGACTGGACCAAAATGATTAAATCAAAATTAATCAAACTAATATCTACTGGAGAGGAAGAAGGATGGCTAGCAAAAAAAGAAGCCTAATATCTACTAAATGACAATCCTAGGACACCTATAATGTACGTCCTCCCAAAGATCCACAAAGAACCGGAAAATCCACCAGGAAGACCCATAATTTCCGGGGTAAATTCCATTCTTGAGAGACCGGCAAAATATGTTGATAAGTTTCTCAAACCCTTAGTGAGTGAAACCGCTAGCTTCATAAGAGATGCCATGCAAGCTATTACACTGTTGGAAGGTCAACCCTTCGAGGCCGCACAAGAACTACTGGTAACGTTAGATATAGTTAGCCTTTATACTAACATTCCACAAGAAGCGGGACTTGAAGCCCTCCACATCTTCTTGGATAAACGAGTACGGCCCCACAATGTACCTACGTTTTTTCTATTAGATTTGGCTGAAATATGCCTTAAATACAACTTTTTCACCTTCAACGAAAATCAATTCCTACAAATCAAGGGGACCGCGATGGGGTGACCCTTCGCCCCAGAAATGGCTGTGATGTTTATGGCTTTATTTGAAGATAAATGGATATATAGTAACAACCCTTATGATGGACACATAAAAATTTGGCGTCGATATATTAACGATGTGTTCATGCTTTGGAGAGGAACAGAAGAACACCTAAAGGAATTTTTAATCTGGCTTAATAACAAGAATCCAGATATCCAGTTCACCCTAAATTTCAGTAAAACTGAAATGATTTTTCTTGATCTTTTGGTGAAACATGAAGAGGGGGCTTTATATACCACCCTTTATACAAAGAAAACTGACAGGAATACGCTCCTGCATTTCTCTAGTTTCCATCAACGAAATTTGCGCGAGAATCTGCCATATAGTCAGTTTTTAAGAAGTAGGCGCAATTGCACCAAGAAGGAGGATCATTTTAGTAATGCTAAATCCCTTCTGAACAAACTGGCGGACAGAGACTACCCAAGAAAACTGCTGAAGCGCGCAATGAAGAGGGAATGGTATACCCCTAGATACACCTTGCTGGTCCCAAAAGTAAAGCCAAACAATATGCCTTTGGTATGTGTCACTACATTTTCCGGTCTTACAAATGAAGTAAAAAAGATCGTAAGAAAAAACTGGGACACGGTGAAGGGTTTAGATTTATTCGAGAATACACCAATCTTTGCCCTGAAGAAGAACAAAAGCATAAAAGACAAGCTAGTGCGAGCAAATACAACAGCAAAGAAATGTGCTAAGCCCCTCCGCACAATGCTTGCCTTACCCCCAATCAAAGGTCACCGGCGGTGTGGAAACTGCATTTTATGCAGCAGTACTATTGAAGGCACCCAATTCACATACAGCAACAAATATGTGAAGCATGAAGAGTTCACGAACTGCAACACACATAACGTCATCTATTGCGTAATATGTCCATGCCCCAAGGCCTATATTGGAAAGACCACCCAGCCAATAAAAAAGAGGATAACTCAACATCGTTCGAGAATAAGATGCAAGGTATTGAATGCACCGATGGTAACACACTGTATTGAAAAAGGGCATGGTCCAAATGACATTAAATGGACAGTGCTAAAGCATGTAACTGGAAATGACATTGAAAATCTACTATCTAGATTTGAAGCCAAGACAATAATGTATCTAGGAACGATCGAGAATGGTCTCAACGAAATGAATGAGATAACACACTGTGGATAATTGCGATGCGTGTAAACGACGAGAGGATTACATTTTATAGGGATGCCATTTGGGCGAAATCGTTATATAAATAACAGTGTTTCAGACCTATGATTTGCACTATGATCCATGAATTACGAACTGCCAGGATGACATCTTCACATGGAAGTGAGGCTGAGTCAAGGAACTTGTCCACTGTGGTCAATTGAATTATGTACAAGCACAAAAAAGAATTACATAATACACAGCCGTCATACTGGTGCAATTATTAAACTTTTTAATCACAGTGCCGGATTAACATGCTGTACCACAGGCACGGAACTATTCATTGCCATAACGACGTCCAAACAGGAAGCCAGGCTAAGCCAGGCAAGATACCCTCCAAACGATACGTGGAAGATGACGTCAGACGCACGTAGGCGTAAGGAAGAATGACCTGGCATTAAAACACAATGCCAGACGTTGAAGAACTAATAAACGCCTGGAGGAATAAGGAGCGGCAAACCGAGGAATCCATAGGGGAGCACGGAGGGACTGACACATGCGTCCATCAAGAAGGAAGACCGAGGAATGCGAGAGGCGCTGCGAGGAACGCATGCGAAAACAAACTCGTTCTGTAGAATAACTGAGCGTGCATGCCTGTAAATGTATCGCTGTAACCGCCGCAAAAGCTTGATGCACAGCATGTGAGCCACTGTTACAAGGGTGAAAGTAATAGGCACCTGCACGTTTTTAATATCCGATGCACAAGGTGGATTCAATAACCATGAGGTGAGACCAACTTAATGCTTCACGCTACCATGGCACATGGAGTATATATTCTTTTGCCTGTGCACCGCTGATAATCACGAAGGACAGTATGTTCTAGAAACTTAAAACACCTAGACCGTATTGCACGCATTTTCGTATTTAAAAAGACAGAGCCCCGACATTAAGGGATCATTTTCCTTTATTTCCCCTGATTACCCCAGAATGCAAAACCACTCAAGGAACTAAGATCCCTAAAGTAAATACAGAACTGACGAGCCTGGGTGACTGTAAACAACCTAATTTTGGCACACCAAGAAACCCATATCCGGTATGTAAGGAGCGCAAAAAACAACAAGCAAGTGTCAGAACACAAGAGATAATAGACTTAAAGTATTATTATTTTTCATTTATTTAGGTAACACACGTCCTACTTGAACACTGCCCTGCCCTGATGAAGACCTTCTTGTAAATACAGTATTTTGGTCCCCCATTGAAGGTCGAAACGCGTTGGCTTTGATCTGCAAGAGCAACCAAGGAAACCAACACATCAAATAACATTTTCTCTGAGCCTGAGTGTACAAGCTCATGAATAGAGTTCCAAAAATAAGACTCTGACCTCGTTAGGACCCTTGAAACAGACTGTATTGAGGATACAAATAAAAAGGTCCCGATACTAAACAAAAGTCAGTAGGACAATTAAGTTCTAATGGAAACACTTTTTTGTCAAAAATTTTGCACAGTAATGTTTGATGTTGTCTTTTTGTGTATAGAAAATTTGTAGTTAGTGGTTAATTGTATGTATGTTATGTAAATATTGTCTTCTTGACACAGCTTTTTTAGAAATTTTGTATAAGAACTTAGAGGTGCATGTTTGAATTCACTATGTGAAAAGAACCTTTGCTTAAAATAACAGAAAAAGAATGCAAATGAATGAAGCGCAGAGTCAATAAAAAGGACTACTGTAGCACAAGTAACGTCTCATTTATGGTTTCAGAGGCATTTTCTTTTTGGCTATTATCTAATTGATTCCAGCCTCTGTATTCCTGAACTGAATTATTCCCCCACTTTGGTACTTGCAAGCAGAGTAGGCACCACGCCTACGAGGGACTGTTTGGAGAGTTTCCACTTAGAGATTAACTCCTCTAATACGTGGTTAGTGTTATCCACGTATGAGTCTCCAGTATATAGGTTCTTTTCCTTGTATGTAAACGAATGTTAAAACAACCCTCTATTATCAGTGCCCCTTGCACACCAGCAATACCAGTTCTCAAATGTCCGAACCAAAAACCTTGAGCATCAGGGAAGAAGATATTGAGGAACTTTTGAAACGTCCATCCACACTCAATGCAGGCAACACAAACATCAACCCTGGACAACAATCAGAGCTTGAAAAAATAACCAGACTAAAGAAAAAACAAATCCGCACAGCCCTCCATGGAGAAGTACTCTTGGAACATTTACGAGCAGGTACAATACCAGCAGGTCTTCAGGTAAAAAACGTTCCTGTCATCTTTACAGACCAGCCTGAATATCTAGACGGATTCAGCCACATCGGTACGAAATGTTCGAGAGATTGGATGTTCCATTCGATCAAAACAGCTGAACGCCTAAGTCAAAAAGAACTGGAGCTAATAAAAGAGCTCGAGGAGGCACTTTTAAACAACTCAGCAATTGAGAACGCTCAAGCATTGCTGGCAAAGTTGGAAAAAGAGAACGCCACCTTTAAAAAGAACACTGAGGACGCCAAAAGGTCTAAATTACAAAAAGATATTGTCAACTTCAGTGAAAAAAAGACCTACCCCTATTTGGATAAAGAATACTATAAACAGCCATCCAATATTGGGATGTTAAGAACCTATGGTGGTAGAAGTAGGAGACAGTTTACCACCTTTTCAGACGTATCCTCCTATTCGGACAGCTCCAGTGACGCGGAACCCTCTACCAGCACAAGAGGCAACCAACCAAGACAGTTCTACCAAGCGGCACCTTTTTTGGACAGAGGCAACGGCCGCCCCAGAGGCAGAACAAGAGCCAAACAATGGTACAACCCCATCCCCAATCAATATCAGGGGGAGATAACAACGAGGAGGAATGTATACCGCTGGTAGACAATGAGACGAGTCCAATACACAATCTGTCAAAATATAATCTATCAACAGATGAAACTAAAGTATTACAAAAGGGTCTGTCTTTTATACCAACAATAAAGCCAGACATAGGAGAAACCAAGCTTGAAATCACGCAACTATATCAAAAGATGAGGCTAAAAGCGTTCTTTTCAGAAAGTCTAGATCCAATGCCACGCAATTACTCTGGGCTAAAGAATCAATCTACTTTCTTTCCAACCACGGCAAACATGCCCATGGAACTGCTGACGTTCGAAAAGAATGTGATGAGGGATCTAGATCGATTAGACAGAAAAAAGACCTTCACAAAGTGGAACTTAACAAAGAATGAAAAAGAGGCACTGGATAAATTGATGAAGAACCAGGAAATTATAATAAAGCCTGCGGACAAAGGCGGAGCAATTGTGATCTTGCAACGTGAAAAATATGAAGCTGAAATTTCACGCCAATTATCCAATGAACAACATTACCGAAGAACGGATGAGGACTGGACCAAAATGATTAAATCAAAATTAATCAAACTAATATCTACTGGAGAGGAAGAAGGATGGCTAGCAAAAAAAGAAGCCCAATATCTACTAAATGACAATCCTAGGACACCTATAATGTACGTCCTCCCAAAGATCCACAAAGAACCGGAAAATCCACCAGGAAGACCCATAATTTCCGGGGTAAATTCCATTCTTGAGAGACCGGCAAAATATGTTGATAAGTTTCTCAAACCCTTAGTGAGTGAAACCGCTAGCTTCATAAGAGATACCATGCAAGCTATTACACTGTTGGAAGGTCAACCCTTCGAGGGCGCACAAGAACTACTGGTAACGTTAGATATAGTTAGCCTTTATACTAACATTCCACAAGAAGCGGGACTAGAAGCCCTCCACTTCTTCTTGGATAAACGAGTACGGCCCCACAATGTACCTACGTTTTTTCTATTAGATTTGGCTGAGATATGCCTTAAATACAACTTTTTCACCTTCAACGAAAATCAATTCCTACAAATCAAGGGGACCGCGATGGGGTGCCCCTTTGCCCCAGAAATGGCCGTGATGTTTATGGCTTTATTTGAAGATAAATGGATATATAGTAACAACCCTTATGATGGACACATAAAAATTTGGCGTCGATATATTGGCGATGTGTTCATGCTTTGGAGAGGAACAGAAGAACACCTAAAGGAATTTTTAATCTAGCTTAATAACAAGAATCCAGATATCCAGTTCACCCTAAATTTCAGTAAAACTGAAATGAATTTTCTTGATCTTTTGGTGAAACATGAAGAGGGGGCTTTATATACCACCCTTTATACAAAGAAAACTGACAGGAATACGCTCCTGCATTTCTCAAGTTTCCATCAACGAAATTTGCGCGAGAATCTGCCATATAGTCAGTTTTTAAGAATTAGGTGCAATTGCACCAAGAAGGAGGATTATTTTAGTAATGCTAAATCCCTTCTGAACAAACTGGCGGACAGAGCCTACCCAAGAAAACTGCTGAAGCGCGCAATGAAGAGGGCATGGTATACCCGTAGAGACACCTTGCTGGTCCCAAAAGTAAAGCCAAACAATATGCCTTTGGTATGTGTCACTACATTTTCCGGTCTTACAAATGAAGCAAAAAAGATCGTAAGAAAAAACTGGGACACGGTGAAGGGTTTAGATTTATTTGAGAATACACCAATCTTTGCCCTGAAGAAAAACAAAAGCATAAAAGACAAGCTAGTGCGAGCAAATACAACAGCAAAGAAATGTGCTCTGTCCCTCCGCACAATGCTTGCCTTACCCCCAATAAAAGGTCACCGGCGGTGTGGAAACTGCATTTTATGCAGCAGTACTATTGAAGGCACCCAATTCACATACGGCAACAAATATGTGAAGCCTGAAGAGTTCACGAACTGCAATACACATAACGTCATCTATTGCGTAATATGTCCATGCACCAAGGCCTATATTGGAAAGACCACCCAGCCAATAAAAAAGAGGAAAACTCAACATCGTTCGAGAATAAGATGCAAGGTATTGAATGCACCGATGGTAACACACTGTATTGAAAAAGGGCATGGTCCAAATGACATTAAATGGACAGTGCTAAAGCATGTAACTGGAAATGACATTGAAAATCTACTATCTAGATTTGAAGCCAAGACAATAATGTATCTAGGAACGAGCGAGAATGGTCTCAATGAAATGAATGAGATAACACACTGTGGATAATTGAGATGCGTGTAAACGACGAGAGGATTACATTTTATAGGGATGTCATTTGGGCGAAATCGTTATATAAATAACAGTGTTTCAGACCTATGATTTGCACTATGACCCATGAATTACGAACTGCCAGGATGACATCTTCACATGGAAGTGAGGCTGAGTCAAGGAACTTGTCCACTGTGGTCAATTGAATTATGTACAAGCACAAAAAAGAATTACATAATACACAGCCGTCATACTGGTGCAATTATTAAACTTTTTAATCACAGTGCCGGATTAACATGCTGTACCACAGGCACGGAACTATTCATTGCCATAACGACGTCCAAACAGGAAGCCAGGCTAAGCCAGGCAAGATACCCTCCAAACGATACGTGGAAGATGACGTCAGACGCACGTAGGCGTAAGGAAGAATGACCTGGCATTAAAACACAATGCCCGACGTTGAAGAACTAATAAACGCCTGGAGGAATAAGGAGCGCAACCCGAGGAATCGATAGGGGAGCACGGAGGGACTGACACATGCGTCCATCAAGAAGGAAGACCGAGGTATGCGAGAGGCGCTGCGAGGAATGCATGCGAAAACAAACTCGTTCTGTAGAGTAACTGAGCGTGCATGCCTGTAAATGTATCGCTGTAACTGCCGCAAAAGCTTGACGCACAGCATGTGAGCCACTGTTTCACGGGTGAAAGTAATAGGCACCTGCATGTTTTTAATATACGATGCACAAGGTGGATTCAATGACCATGAGGTGAGACCAACTTAATGCTTCACGCTACCATGGCACATGGAGTATATATTCTTTTGCCTGTGCACCTCTGAAAATCACGAAGGACAGTATGGACTAGAAACTTAAAACACCTAGACCGTATTGCACGCATTTTCGTATTTAAAAAGACAGAGCCCCGACATTAAGGGATCCTTTTCCTTTATTTCCCCTGATTACCCCAGAATGCAAAACCACTCAGGGAACTAAGATCCCTAAAGAAAATACAGAACTGACGAGCCTGGGTGACTGTAAACAACCTAATTTTGGCACACCAAGAAACCCATATCCGGTATGTAAGGAGCGCAAAAAACAACAAGTAAGTGTCAGAACACAAGAGATAATAGACTTAAAGTATTATTATTTTTCATTTATTTAGGTAACACACGTCCTACTTGAACACTGCCCTGCCCTGATGAAGACCTTCTTGTAAATACAGTATTTTGGTCCCCCATTGAAGGTCGAAACGCGTTGGCTTTGATCTGTATGAGGCCAAGAGCAACCAAGGAAACCAACACATCAAATAACATTTTCTCTGAGTCTGAGTGTACAAGCTCATGAATAGAGTTCCAAAAATAAGACTCTGACCTCGTTAGGACCCTTGAAACAGACTGTATTAAGGATAAAAATAAAAAGGTCCCGATACTAAACAAAAGTCAGTAGGACAATTAAGTTCTAATGGAAACACTTTCTTGTCAAAAATTTTGCACAGTAATGTTTGATGTTGTCTTTTTGTGTATAGAAAATTTGTAGTTAGTGGTTAAATGTATGTATGTTATGTAAATATTGTCTTCTTTACACAGCTTTTTTAGATATTTTGTATAAGAACTTAGAGGTGTATGTTTGAATTCACTATGTGAAAAGAACCTTTGCTTAAAATAACAAAAAAGAATGCAAATGAATGAAGCGCAGAGTCAATAAAAAAGACTACTGTAGCACAAGTAACGTCTCGTTTATGGTTTCAGAGGCATTTTCTGTTTGGATATTATCTAATTGATTCCAGCCTCTGTATTCCTGAACTGAATCATTCCCCCACTTTGGTACTTCCATTCAATGTTCGTTCACCATAACCACGGGCTTTGAATCTTTCTATATATTCACCTGCATATTTTTGAAAGTCCACCTCCCTGCTGTTATTCCTTTTAATTTGCAGTAACTCCCCATAGGGGATACTGCTGATTAGTTTGGGAGGATGCCCACTGAATTACCCGCAGTGGGTTTTCGATACAGTTTAGTGCAGATTTTGTTCTCAATGATAGTGACCTCTAAATCTAAGAAATTCACAGTCTTATCGCTAATTTCACCATTGAATTTAAGATTAAATTGTTGTTATTCAATACTTGAACATAGTCTGTCGCCATTTCAGTTGTCCCCCTCCACACCAGAAAAAGGTCATCTATGTATCTGTACCAGGCCACGACCCTTTTGGTCCAGACACTATTGGTCTCCGTCCAGGCCACCTGCTCCTCCCACCAGCCCACAAATAAATTTGCGTAGCTGGGGGCAAAGCAGGTGCCCATGGCCGTTCCAGATACTTGTTTATAATACTGGTCCTGGTACAGAAAGATGTTATTATGCAGACAGAACTTTAAGAATTCTATGAGCATCTCACTGTGCTCAAAATATTTCAATGCTCGATTCTTCAGAAAATAGTGAACTGCCTCTAAACCCTGCTGATGTGATATACAGGTGTATAGACTTGTGATATCCATCACGATCATCTGGTCACCATCCTGCCATACAACATCTGTTATATGTCATAAAAAGTCTTTAACATCTTTGATGTAAGACTTTAATTGCACCACGAAACTAGACAAAAAATGATCTATGTATATTGAAATGTGCTCTAAAAGACTGCCCTGCGATGAGACAATCGGCCTCCCCGGTGGTAATAGGGCATCTTTGTGTACCTTGGGCAAGTGATAAAAACGAGGGGTCACAGGATTTAAACGTCTCAAAAATAAGTACTCCTCTGTTTCTATCTTACCCTTCTCGTACCAACTTTTCAATAGCACATGACAATCCACAATAGTTTAGTTTAGCCATTTATAAAGCGCCTGGTTACACCTCCGGTGCGTCCCCGCACTATAATGGCACTCTGAAAGAAAGGAAAAGCAATGACTGCAGAAACACCCCAATATCCCTTAAATTGTTACGCTATTGGAGAAGAGCCAAGTCTTTAACTGTTTGCGAAATTTCATTTCGCATTGCTCGACTCTTAAATCCATTGGGAGAGAGTTCCATATCCTTGCTGCTTGGTATCTAAAGGATCGGGCCCCCATTCTGGCTTTAAAAACTCTGGGAATAGTGACCAAAGCCCTGTCCCTGGATCTTAGATTTCGACTCGGGCAATACTGCACTAGCATGGAATGCAGGTACCTCGGACCTTTTTTTTTGCAGTATACGATTACCATAGCACATAGTCTTGAACACTATTTGTTTCTCCACTGGCAGCCAGTGTAGTTCTGCCAGTGCTTTCTTTATGGAGGATCTTCTTGGCAGGCTGAGAACCAGTCGCGCTGCTGCATTTTGTACCTGTTGGAGTTTTTTTAATCCCTTCTTTGTGGCCCCCAGGTACAGAACATTCCCATAATCCATCTGTGAGGTAATCACTGCATGTACAATGGTTTTCCTCGTTCTTGTAGGCAGCAGGTCTAGTATCTTTCTTAAGATTTTCATGGTTCCATAACATTTTCCTGCAACTTTACGGATTTGGTTATCGAAAGTCAGATTAGAATCGAACCATACTCCAAGATTTTTTACTTCTGTTTTCGGAAGAGGAAAATCTCCCAGTGAAGACTCGGCCACCATACTGGTGACCAGATGGACGGAGTCTTACCCATAATCATCACCTCCGTTTTGTTACCATTGAGCTTCAGGCAGTGTTCAAACATCCACTTAGATACTTCTTCTAAGCATCTAGAAAATTGGATTGCCGCCTGTTCCTCTTTTTGAGATAGCATAACTATTAACTGAGTGTCGTCAGCATACGACACAATAGACACCTTGTATTTCTCAACTCGTTCGGCAAGGGGTCCTACATATAAATTGAATAAGGTAGGACTCAGAATGGATCCCTGCGGAACCCCCTGAGGCAGAGGCATTTCCTTAGATCTAAAAGATTGCTGTTCTACTTGGAAACTCCGTGCTGACAGAAAAGATGACATCCATCGCCAGGCGTTTCCTTTGATACCACACTCCTCCAATCTCTGGAGTAGTATCGTGTGTGAGACAGTATCAAATGCAGCACTTAGGTCCAGCATAATCAACGCGACTGTTTGACCTTCATCAGCAAACTTTCTCAGCGTTTCCGTTGCCATTAGCAACGCCGACTCAGTTGAGTGATTGGCCCTAAAACCCGATTGAGAGGGGTGGAAAAGATCATTTTGTTGATATGATCAACAAGTTGTCTATTCACTAGTTTTTCCGCAATCTTTGCTACAAACGGGAGTAGGGAAATTGGGCGTAAATTTTCCAGTACGAACTGGTCTATTGTCGATTTCTTTTTCAGAGGTCTGACTATTGCCTGTTTCCATTTCAGGGGGACCTCTCCTGTTTGAAATGAACTTTCAATAAGTTCCGAGATATATGGCATGATCAGATCCTCGCCCTGCATTAATATCTCTGGGTGTGCAGGATCCAATGGAGATCCGGATTTAATACTTCTTGCAGTGGTTTTCAGTGCATCTAGCTCATATGTTTTAAAAACCTCCAGGGGTTCCCCTCTAAAATTAGACAGACATTTCCTTTCTGTGTCCAGCCCTAATTGTGCTTCCACTGGGAAGGAATCATATATTTTAGACACTTTATTAGAAAAAAAGTCTGCCACTTTATTACAATACTCCACAGAGGCACTTGTATCATTGTCCGCACTCTTATATGTTTGCAGAGATTTCAGAATAGCGAACATTTCTTTGTGGGAGTTGCTGGCTTTCTCAATTTTATCTGTATAAAAATCACAGCGTGTTTTTTTATTAGGGTATGGTATTTTTTCAATTCCTCTTTATAATTCTGTTTAATCCTGTTGTCATACTCTTTCCGCCATGCTCGTTCGATCTTTTTACAGACTGACTTTGCTTTTTGTAGGGTCTCATTATACCATGGTTGGGAGGCTTTTTGTCTTCTTGGCAATTGCGTAGTCCATGGGGCTGTCTCATCCAGAGCTTGTGTAACCCATGATTCAAATTGACTGTTTGCTTGATTCACCTCTTTATCTAATGTAATATTAATTTTCTTCAATGCCTGTGTAAAGGTATAAGGGTTGAAGTTGCTCCATTTCCTCCTCCTTATCCTCTGTATGGCTACCACTGTCTTCTGCCTCTTTATGTTTACCCAAAAAGGAATCAGAAAATGATCAGTCCACGGGATAGGCCATGGTGTTTCCGCCTCTAATTCCAGAAAATTTGAAAAAATTACATTGAGGGTGTGACCTCCTCTGTGCGTTGGTTGATCTATCATTTGTACCAAATTCAGAGCTAATAGGTCGTTACTTATAGATTGCGCTTCTCTATTTTGCTTGTTATCCAGATGTATATTTAAGTCACCTAAAATTATGAACTTATTGTGTCTGATGACTAACTCTGCTGCCTTTTCCTCTAGGCTAGACAGAGACTGAGCTACTGGACCCGGAGGACGATAGATTAGGAGACCTGCCATGGTGCTCTCTTCTGCTTCTGATAAAGTAAAGAAGAGGGCCTCACAATCTCCTAAGTCAGCTTCTTTGATATTACATTTCAGCGTGGTCTTATAGATTATGGCAATTCCTCCGCCAATTTTATTTGTTCGATCACGTTTTACCACAGAGTATCCATCAGGTATTGCATCCAACACATCTGGGGTGGAGCTATCATTTAACCATGTCTCCGTCAAAAATAACGCGTCGAGATTTCTTTCTCTCAATACTCATATTGTACACAGTTTTCCCCACTTTCTCATAAAATACTGAATCACCGAGTTGGCGTAAGGCCTCTTTATTATAGGCGTCCAATGTCTGTAACACAACATTACCGCCCTTGTCCGAGGGCTTACAAACAATGGACGCATCCTCTTTGAGTCCTTCAATCGCCAAGTATTGCTCGTGGGTAAAGTTACGTTTCTTTGATGAGACATGATCACAGCCTCGTAGATTCATTAGCTCCTTTGCAACCTTATCTGAGAACGTATCACTGATATCACTGGGCATTTGTGGCAAAAAGGTTGAAGCTGGTTTGAAAGATGTTGCCACATTCCTCTGCTCAATGCCCAAAAATCCCACCGGGTCATCTTCCCCCGTGGGACCAACAATTTCGTTTCTTCCAGATCTTCCAAGGCCTGTAATGCTGATGCATCATGTCCAACTAGAATGTCTGTATCCAATCGGCACTCACTCTCTCCCTTGGTATGTGGCTTCTTTGGTCGCAGTTTAAAAAACTTATGGAGCTTGAGTTTTCTCGTAAACTTGAATAAATCGATTCTCGTTTGTGTGTACTCTAGTTTCTTCTGTGGGCAGAAGGTAAAACCAAGCTGCAGCACTTCTTTCTCAGTCCGTGTCAAAATCCGTGGAGTCAAATTAATAATGGTGAGATTATCCGATGGTGATGGATTCAACGGCACTTGTTGAATTTCTTTTTGCTCCTTGTCACCATAGGTGTCCCGCGCCCTTTTGCGCCACTGCCCCTCTCGTCTTGTCGGTCTCCGCTTTTTGCCTCTGGAGGTTTGCCTCTTGTGTTCCGCTGCCATGATTGTCGAATGACTTGGAATTCGTCGTGAAAAAACGCTGGTTTACTCCCAGTTGCCTCTGAGGACCCATTCTCATCCTCAGACTGTTCTGGGGTAGTCACCTCCGACTCCGAGGTCTCTAGTTGACCTGTGGCTTGCGGCACCAATTTTGTTCGGAGAGCCCTCCGCGGTGCATCAAACTTCTTTGCAAAAGTCAATATTCTGCCTGACGCATAATCGCGTTCATCACGCTCGAACTTCTCCTGTTTGCGTGACCTGATTTTTCCTTCATAAGTTTTCAGACGTTTCAACATATGTTTTCTCAGTTCCTCTTGTCTATCCTTTTCATCATTTTACCCAATTTCGATTTCTAAATCCTCAATTGCTTTGTGAGCTTTCGCATGATCACTCCAAGCAAATTTAATAAGAATGATGAGCATCCCTTTACATGAGCCGGCCGTGTGCTCCGACCACTCCTGTAACAGTTGAGGATCAGGATTTTCATAGGCGGGGATGGTGTAAATTCGGAGGCCTCTCGGGACCCTTCCTGCTTCGACATAGTGTTGCAGAGATGTTCCCTCCCACCATTTACGAATCTCCCGCTCATACAGCCTTTCTAGCACCGTGAACTGAGTTGACAAGGTCGTGGGTTTCTGATTGCCTTCTCGGGACGCCAATGCCCCTGTAGATGGTTTCTTTTTAAAAACAAAAGAACAACTAAAGAGTAAGGAAATGGAACAGGAACTTGTCCCTTTCCCAGAGTAATGTACAAAAAACAACTTGGACAAGTCCTTAATTGGTTAGGGTCATAATTATTGACCTTCACCTTGATAGAGGAACGCAGACAGACATTGGTAGTCTTAGGAAACCCCTCACCCACCTACCTAGTAGGTGGCATGCTTCATCATCGGGGCCCAGCTGGATTGCCGAGTGTAAACCAGCTGTGCTTCAACGCCTGATTTACAGCGGAGCAGGTTATTTTGTGAGAAAGAGGAAGTGCTATGTGAATTGTGAATTAAATGCTAAAAATGTCTCTAGGAAATCCCCTTATAAAAGTTTTAATAGAAGGGTCCTAGGACATGAGTAAAAACATGATTGGGATATACATGAGGTAACAATGTGCCTCAATATCCCTAAAAAGTGTGGGTCTACTAGTTTCAGCCTTCTATGATATTCTTGAGGCTTTCGTCAGGACCAAAGGAGTGAGCGTGGCCAAAAAGGAATTGGTGGCCACTAGGGTGTATATATCCCTATATCAGCGCACACCCTAAAGTGCGCTGTGAGTGTGGTGGGATCTTGTTACTTACAGATCCTGCGCGATGAGTATCTGTGAAGAAAAGGTACAATACGACAAGTATATTTATAACAAACAGCATATATCATGCATGTCTTACGTATCTGCGCTCCTCCATGCGTAGAATAGAAGAAGCTTGACTATGAAGTAGAATGAATGCATCATGCATGTGACTTCGTGATTGCATGCATGATGACTATCTGAAAAATGACCATGCGTGGTTACAATGTGCCGTAAGAGCACACAAATATGTTCATGTGATGGATATATACGAACTAGTTCTTATATTTATGCGTGTTTATCAATAACAAATATTGTATCCAACGTATCGCATTATGGCATCTTAAGTAATTGGTAAAAGCCTTTAATCAAGTGATTTTTATGGCGCGTGATTTAAAAAAGAGAACACATTAAACATGGATGAGGTAACAAACGGGACAAACTCACAAACAACATGTAAGCAGGCTTACATTAACTCAGCGTGTGTACAGTTTCATGGATCCTGTCACACAGTGGAACTTCCTGTTATGAGGACCCTGCGCGGGTGGAGAAAGTCGTAACAATGGATGTAGTATAGAATATTACAAGAAACGTGCTACGGGAGCTGTAATAATGAGCGCGAGTACTTACATTAGTCTCAGGATAGTTACCCCTACAACCTAAGGTGTGGACCGGATCCCGCCGTAGTGGCGTGTATCTCGAGTCTCCATATTTGTTATTGCCAAGGGAGCGAGGTCACGTAACAGCGTGCTTAATCACGTGACTTCATTACGTACGTGAACAGCTAGAGCGCTGACTTTAGGAGCGACGTGTCCAATAAAGCTTGAGGGACTGTTTTAAATGCGCTTGCGCACAGGATATAATGTCAGCATATGTGGGCATGCTACACATATTATCAAATTAAACGCAGTTGTACAAAATAGTATAGTTAAACAGCCTTAATGTTTAGGTCCAGAAATGAAAAAATGAATGAATGAAAAAAGTGGTGTTACCCGATGGTGTGATCTAGATATTTGAGAATAATTCCAATTCCCGAAGTAGGGTCAAATTAAAAATAAAAATAAAATGATAAAAATAAAGATACCTGGGGTTACCTAAAGTATCTAGAGGCAGCCTATAGAAAATGTAGAGAGGAACCAAAGGAATAGGGGTTCTAACTAGTCCCCATATTACTCGAAAGCATCCGAGCAATGTATTATAATAGTGAAATATTTTAGTGAAATATTTTGGGTCATAATAGGCAGATGGTTAAGTGACCCAGATATTGGCAAATATACTACGAATGTCTAGTTTGGAAATCTGGTAGTAGACAATTGTATGGAGAATATTTGACATTACTAAATTCATCTATCAGTGGAGATGTTTAGAATCTATATATAGCATTCCATGAAGATGTTTAGTGGAGTTACTAAGTTCACATATCAGTGGAGATGTTTTAGAATCTATATATTGCATTCCAAGGGACATTGTCATTAAGACCTGTGATATGGGTCGACAGTCTGTACACCCAACGTTGCTCTTTTTCTAAGAGTAGGTTCTGCAGATTGTTGGTGTGTACATCTAATTGTTCAATGACTACCCAGGCCATATCGTTGGTCGTATGTCCAGCGGTAACAAAGTGATCAGACATTTTAGTGGTGTTACGTTTACACCGGATATTGCTCCTATGTTCGCATATCCTAGTCTTTATTTTTCGGCTAGTCATACCCACATATCTCAGGTTACATGGGCATGTGATGAGATATACCACATTAGCTGAATTGCAGTTAGTGTGTCTGTTGATGTGCCATATTTTTCCTTGTTCAAGGTTTAGAGTTTTTGTAGTTTTGGTAAGATGGCACACACTGCAATTGCCACATGGAAAGTGGCCGGTGATATTTGGTAGACCCCATGCATTTAATACCGTGCTGTTTAAAGGGGTATGTTGCTTAGGGCGTGTAGATACCAAACTGTCTCGTAGATTATGTGCTCTTTTATAGGAGAATAGTGGCTTTTCCCATTGTAGTTTGCCTGATGTTACTATTCTCCAGTTGCTTTGGATGATTTTGGTCACTTTGTTTGAAATGGAATTATACGTGGTCACACAGGTAAGTGGGGTGGTAGATACGCTCTTTTCTGCATTCTCCAGTAGACTCTCTCGATTCTGATTTCTAGCTCTTTTTTGGGCTTTATTGATAACTCTGTCAGGATAACCTCTGTTTTTCAGTTTCTTACTTAATGAATCTGATTGGGATTTGAAATCCTTTACTTCACTGCAATTACGTCTCAATCTGAGGTATTGGCCATAAGGCAAGTTTTCCCTTAAAGGTCTTGGATGAAAGCTTTCAAAGCGCAATAGTGAATTTTTTGCCGTTGGTTTGAAGTGTGTCTTGGTGGTAAGAATACCTCTGTTTGCTTCTATGTCTAAGTCTAGGAAGGTGATTCTTTCCCGACTTGTAAAATGGGTAAACTTTAAGTTGGGGTCCAAGGTGTTGATCCAGGTAAGAAATTCCACTAGTCTGGTCTCAGTACTTTCCCATATTAAGATGACATCATCTATATATCTCTTGTAAAATGTTATCTCCTTACAGAATGGTGAAGCAGGATTCAGAATGTGTAGTTTTTCAAAATTGTACACATAGAGTCCAGCTACACTCGGCGCGAATGTGCTGCCCATTGAAGTGCCGTATTGTTGTAAAAATAGGGTACCTTCATATTCAAAAAAGTTGTCTTTCAATGTTAGTTCTGCACATTGTAGGACAAATGATTTAGGGGTCCTGTAGTTCCATTCTGTACTGTCTAGTGAGGTACGAAGGACCTCCAGTGTGTCATCTTGGGGTAGGCTAGTATACAAACTTTCGATATCCATACTCACCAAGATTGAGGTTGAAGGATCGAATTGGAGATTATTTAAGTGACATAATAAATCTTTTGTGTCTTTCAGGTACGTAGGTGTTGACTGTACCAAAGGCTGCAGAAAGAAATCGCAGAAACGCGAAAGTGGTTCCAAAAGTGAACCTATTCCTGACACAATCGGTCGGCCTGGAGGGGGTGTTTTGTTTTTGTGAATCTTAGGGATTGTATAAAAGTATGGAATCTTTTTACCGCCTGAAGTGAGGAATGATGCTTCTTGTTTACTAATATCTCCGTTTGACTCTGCCTCATATACCAGTATGTGTATTTTGGTTTTGAGGGTGTTGCTTGGGTCTTGATCAAGTTTACGATAGTTTTTGGTGTCATCAAGAAGGCGGAGGCATTCTGTGTGGTATGCATCTTTGTTTTGCAGGACTATGCCTCCTCCTTTGTCTGCTGGTTTGATAATGATAGTGTCATTACTTTTCAAACTTTTGATAGCAGCAAACTGGGTCGCACTTGTGTTTCTAAATATGGGATCCTCTATGGTGTTCTCAATTTCTTTGTAAATCGCTTGTTCAAAGGCTATTAGTTCCACAGGTATTGTGTGTGGTGGTGGGTTAAAGGTAGATTTTAGTTTCAGGTTTGTGTCTCCTTTATCCTCATTCTGGACGTTCGAAGGAGGCTGATTCTCAAAGAAGGCTTTAAGTTTTAGCTTCCGAAAGAACTCGGAGAGTTCACAGTGAAGTTTGAATTTGTCAAGGCTGGTAGTTGGTGAAAAACCTAGTCCTTTATTGAGTACTTCTTCCTCAGCGTCTGTAAGAGTGTAATTAGACAGATTCGTGACTAGGGCCTGATTCCGCTCGGTCCTGCATGTTGGTCTTTCGCTTTGCTGCGAGTATTGGCACTCGGGTTCAAGTCTTCCTCCCAGTGTACTTGGTTTCCTCGTGGTCTTCTCCCTCGTCCCCTTCGGCCTGCCCCTAAAAAATGAAACCTTTGATTTGGGTTCCCGAATTGTACTGGTGGTTGTGCAAATGGAGGGTTCCAGCCATACATCATTTGCGGGGCCATTTGTGGTAGCATCGGTGGGTATGGACCATGGTAGTTCATTTGGCCAGCCTGGTGTATGTTTGGCCATGGTTGTTGCCAGTTGATATTTTGGCCTCTACCTCTTTGCCTGTTTTTGTAGCTTCCATTGCTTGACCCGCTACTTATAGAGGATCCATCATCAGAGGAAACCGATTGTGGTGTCCTATTTGGGGCTTTGTAGTCCGCATCTGAGTAGGGGTAGGTTTTTACAAAGGAAAATTTCTTTAGATCTTTCTGAAATTGATGAATTTTAGACTGGGTCAATTCATCTTTGTATTCGGCCATTTCTTTGTTAACTTCGTCTAGTCTTTTTTTATATGATGTTAGTGTGGTCTTATAATGGCTTTCTGTCGCTTGAATGTCTATTAAGATCGCATCCGATAGTCGTTTGGCTGTCTGGATTATTAAAATAATCCAGTCCCTGGTACAGTGCCAAGCGATCTGGGCCCAGTCTCTTCGAAAAGCTGCATCGTCTAGAAATATGCGAGGGGCATTTGTCACTATCAGTCCTCTTGGAGCTGTATTGGAGCGTAAATATTCTGTTAATATAACTCCATGTAGTATAGTTCTTATACGGTTTTTCTTTTTTTCTGTCAGATTTTCCCAGTCTGCACTTTGTGAAATCGTTTGTGCCACATTGAAGTCTGCCATGAGTGGTGAAGCTGCCAGGATGTTACTGACATCTTCGTCAGTGAAAGTGAGTCCCGGGTTCTCTGCCATGTTGTCAGTGTGTTCTCATATAATGTGCTGTTAGATACAAAAAGGTTTAAAAAGGGGGAGATGACTCTCACAGCTGTGCGCTGTCGTAATACAAAGGAACAACTAAAGAGTAAGGAAATGGAACAGGAACTTGTCCCTTTCCCAGAGTAATGTACAAAAAACAACTTGGACAAGTCCTTAATTGGTTAGGGTCATAATTATTGACCTTCACCTTGATAGAGGAACGCATACAGACATTGGTAGTCTTAGGAAACCCCTCACCCACCTACCTAGTAGGTGGCATGCTTCATCATCGGGGCCCAGCTGGATTGCCGAGTGTAAACCAGCTGTGCTTCAACGCCTGATTTACAGCGGAGCAGGTTATTTTGTGAGAAAGAGGAAGTGCTATGTGAATTGTGAATTAAATGCTAAAAATGTCTCTAGGAAATCCCCTTATAAAAGTTTTAATAGAAGGGTCCTAGGACATGAGTAAAAACATGATTGGGATATACATGAGGTAACAATGTGCCTCAATATCCCTAAAAAGTGTGGGTCTACTAGTTTCAGCCTTCTATGATATTCTTGAGGCTTTCGTCAGGACCAAAGGAGTGAGCGTGGCCAAAAGGATTTGGTGGCCACTAGGGTGTATATATCCCTATATCAGCGCACACCCTAAAGTGCGCTGTGAGTGTGGTGGGATCTTGTTACTTACAGATCCTGCGCGATGAGTATCTGTGAAGAAAAGGTACAATACGACAAGTATATTTATAACAAACAGCATATATCATGCATGTCTTACGTATCTGCGCTCCTCCATGCGTAGAATAGAAGAAGCTTGACTATGAAGTAGAATGAATGCATCATGCATGTGACTTCGTGATTGCATGCATGATGACTATCTGAAAAATGACCATGCGTGGTTACAATGTGCCGTAAGAGCACACAAATATGTTCATGTGATGGATATATACGAACTAGTTCTTATATTTATGCGTGTTTATCAATAACAAATATTGTATCCAACGTATCGCATTATGGCATCTTAAGTAATTGGTAAAAGCCTTTAATCAAGTGATTTTTATGGCGCGTGATTTAAAAAAGAGAACACATTAAACATGGATGAGGTAACAAACGGGACAAACTCACAAACAACACGTAAGCAGGCTTACATTAACTCAGCGTGTGTACAGTTTCATGGATCCTGTCACACAGTGGAACTTCCTGTTATGAGGACCCTGCGCGGGTGGAGAAAGTCGTAACAATGGATGTAGTATAGAATATTACAAGAAACGTGCTACGGGAGCTGTAATAATGAGCGCGAGTACTTACATTAGTCTCAGGATAGTTACCCCTACAACCTAAGGTGTGGACCGGATCCCGCCGTAGTGGCGTGTATCTCGAGTCTCCATATTTGTTATTGCCAAGGGAGGGAGGTCACGTAACAGCGTGCTTAATCACGTGACTTCATTACGTACGTGAACAGCTAGAGCGCTGACTTTAGGAGCGACGTGTCCAATAAAGCTTGAGGGACTGTTTTAAATGCGCTTGCGCACAGGATATAATGTCAGCATATGTGGGCATGCTACACATATTATCAAATTAAACGCAGTTGTACAAAATAGTATAGTTAAACAGCCTTAATGTTTAGGTCCAGTAATGAAAAAATGAATGAATGAAAAAAGTGGTGTTAGCCGATGGTGTGATCTAGATATTTGAGAATAATTCCAATGCCCGAAGTAGGGTCAAATTAAAAATAAAAATAAAATGATAAAAATAAAGATACCTGGGGTTACCTAAAGTATCTAGAGGCAGCCTATAGAAAATGTAGAGAGGAACCAAAGGAATAGGGTTCTAACTAGTCCCCATATTACTCGAAAGCATCCGAGCAATGTATTATAATAGTGAAATATTTTAGTGAAATATTTTGGGTCATAATAGGCAGATGGTTAAGTGACCCAGATATTGGCAAATATACTACGAATGTCTAGTTTGGAAATCTGGTAGTAGACAATTGTATGGAGAATATTTGACATTACTAAATTCATCTATCAGTGGAGATGTTTAGAATCTATATATAGCATTCCATGAAGATGTTTAGTGGAGTTACTAAGTTCACATATCAGTGGAGATGTTTTAGAATCTATATATTGCATTCCAAGGGACATTGTCATTAAGACCTGTGATATGGGTCGACAGTCTGTACACCCAACGTTGCTCTTTTTCTAAGAGTAGGTTCTGCAGATTGTTGGTGTGTACATCTAATTGTTCAATGACTACCCAGGCCATATCGTTGGTCGTATGTCCAGCGGTAACAAAGTGATCAGACATTTTAGTGGTGTTACGTTTACACCGGATATTGCTCCTATGTTCGCATATCCTAGTCTTTATTTTTCGGCTAGTCATACCCACATATCTCAGGTTACATGGGCATGTGATGAGATATACCACATTAGCTGAATTGCAGTTAGTGTGTCTGTTGATGTGCCATATTTTTCCTTGTTCAAGGTTTAGAGTTTTTGTAGTTTTGGTAAGATGGCACACACTGCAATTGCCACATGGAAAGTGGCCGGTGATATTTGGTAGACCCCATGCATTTAATACCGTGCTGTTTAAAGGGGTATGTTGCTTAGGGCGTGTAGATACCAAACTGTCTCGTAGATTATGTGCTCTTTTATAGGAGAATAGTGGCTTTTCCCATTGTAGTTTGCCTGATGTTACTATTCTCCAGTTGCTTTGGATGATTTTGGTCACTTTGTTTGAAATGGAATTATACGTGGTCACACAGGTAAGTGGGGTGGTAGATACGCTCTTTTCTGCATTCTCCAGTAGACTCTCTCGATTCTGATTTCTAGCTCTTTTTTGGGCTTTATTGATAACTCTGTCAGGATAACCTCTGTTTTTCAGTTTCTTACTTAATGAATCTGATTGGGATTTGAAATCCTTTACTTCACTGCAATTACGTCTCAATCTGAGGTATTGGCCATAAGGCAAGTTTTCCCTTAAAGGTCTTGGATGAAAGCTTTCAAAGCGCAATAGTGAATTTTTTGCCGTTGGTTTGAAGTGTGTCTTGGTGGTAAGAATACCTCTGTTTGCTTCTATGTCTAAGTCTAGGAAGGTGATTCTTTCCCGACTTGTAAAATGGGTAAACTTTAAGTTGGGGTCCAAGGTGTTGATCCAGGTAAGAAATTCCACTAGTCTGGTCTCAGTACTTTCCCATATTAAGATGACATCATCTATATATCTCTTGTAAAATGTTATCTCCTTACAGAATGGTGAAGCAGGATTCAGAATGTGTAGTTTTCCAAAATTGTACACATAGAGTCCAGCTACACTCGGCGCGAATGTGCTGCCCATTGAAGTGCCGTATTGCTGTAAAAATAGGGTACCTTCATATTCAAAAAAGTTGTCTTTCAATGTTAGTTCTGCACATTGTAGGACAAATGATTTAGGGTCCTGTAGTTCCATTCTGTACTGTCTAGTGAGGTACGAAGGACCTCCAGTGTGTCATCTTGGGGTAGGCTAGTATACAAACTTTCGATATCCATACTCACCAAGATTGAGGTTGAAGGATCGAATTGGAGATTATTTAAGTGACATAATAAATCTTTTGTGTCTTTCAGGTACGTAGGTGTTGACTGTACCAAAGGCTGCAGAAAGAAATCGCAGAAACGCGAAAGTGGTTCCAAAAGTGAACCTATTCCTGACACAATCGGTCGGCCTGGAGGGGGTGTTTTGTTTTTGTGAATCTTAGGGATTGTATAAAAGTATGGAATCTTTTTACCGCCTGAAGTGAGGAATGATGCTTCTTGTTTACTAATATCTCCGTTTGACGTACGTAATGAAGTCACGTGATTAAGCACGCTGTTACGTGACCTCCCTCCCTTGGCAATAACAAATATGGAGACTCGAGATACACGCCACTACGGCGGGATCCGGTCCACACCTTAGGTTGTAGGGGTAACTATCCTGAGACTAATGTAAGTACTCGCGCTCATTATTACAGCTCCCGTAGCACGTTTCTTGTAATATTCTATACTACATCCATTGTTACGACTTTCTCCACCCGCGCAGGGTCCTCATAACAGGAAGTTCCACTGTGTGACAGGATCCATGAAACTGTACACACGCTGAGTTAATGTAAGCCTGCTTACATGTTGTTTGTGAGTTTGTCCCGTTTGTTACCTCATCCATGTTTAATGTGTTCTCTTTTTTAAATCACGCGCCATAAAAATCACTTGATTAAAGGCTTTTACCAATTACTTAAGATGCCATAATGCGATACGTTGGATACAATATTTGTTATTGATAAACACGCATAAATATAAGAACTAGTTCGTATATATCCATCACATGAACATATTTGTGTGCTCTTACGGCACATTGTAACCACGCATGGTCATTTTTCAGATAGTCATCATGCATGCAATCACGAAGTCACATGCATGATGCATTCATTCTACTTCATAGTCAAGCTTCTTCTATTCTACGCATGGAGGAGCGCAGATACGTAAGACATGCATGATATATGCTGTTTGTTATAAATATACTTGTCGTATTGTACCTTTTCTTCACAGATACTCATCGCGCAGGATCTGTAAGTAACAAGATCCCACCACACTCACAGCGCACTTTAGGGTGTGCGCTGATATAGGGATATATACACCCTAGTGGCCACCAAATCCTTTTTGGCTACGCTCACTCCTTTGGTCCTGACGAAAGCCTCAAGAATATCATAGAAGGCTGAAACTAGTAGACCCACACTTTTAGGGATATTGAGGCACATTGTTACCTCATGTATATCCCAATCATGTTTTTACTCATGTCCTAGGACCCTTCTATTAAAACTTTTATAAGGGGATTTCCTAGAGACATTTTTAGCATTTAATTCACAATTCACATAGCACTTCCTCTTTCTCACAAAATAACCTGCTCCGCTGTAAATCAGGCGTTGAAGCACAGCTGGTTTACACTCGGTAATCCAGCTGGGCCCCGATGATGAAGCATGCCACCTACTAAGTAGGTGGGTGAGGGGTTTCCTAAGACTACCAATGTCTGTCTGCGTTCCTCTATCAAGGTGAAGGTCAATAATTATGACCCTAACCAATTAAGGACTTGTCCAAGTTGTTTTTTGTACTGTGTTCTTTTTAAAAACTTCTAGGGCCGCCACATCGCGTTCCACATCACTGTACATTGTCGCTTAAGCATGCGTTACCGGAATAAGAATATACATTGAGTGACACTATATAGTGTTTATGAATTTTATGTCATATATCCACTCAGGTACATTTGTGCACTCGCTCAATTGCGCGTTTGAAAAGAAGAAATAGCTCTGTGCACATTACAAGATGTCTGCCATCTACGGCTGGAGTTGTCTTTTCTCAGTGTTTAGTAAACATGTAATTGACATAAAAGAGGGCCGTTTCTGGCGCGCCATATTACCATCGATAAAGGCGTTTGCCGAAACGCGTCTGGTTACCGTGAGTCAGTAAAATAAAACTTTGGACTCGCCCCCGTGAGTGCTTTCTTTGTGTTTGAAGAAGAATACGAAGCTGGAGTTGTTATTATTGCGGGCACACCACCCGCGAAAAAGCACCCGCACGGGAGTGCACGAAGGAGGTGAAACAAAGGAGCTGCGAGATTAATCTTCGTGCACCGCCAGCAAGTTCTGCACCGTATGAGGAGGCAAGTGTCTCAGGTAAGAGACTGCCCACACAGGACTGCTAGCTTGCAGGTAGTGCGAGGGGGCTGATATCCAAACGATTTGGATATTCCGGTAACGCATGCTTAAGCGTCAATGTACAGTGATGTGGAACGCGATGTGGCGGCCCTAGAAGTTTTTAAAAAGAAACCATCTACAGGGGCATTGGCGTCCCGAGAAGGCAATCAGAAACCCACGACCTTGTCAACTCAGTTCACGGCGCTAGAAAGGCTGTATGAGCGGGAGATTCGTAAATGGTGGGAGGGAACATCTCTGCAACACTATGTCGAAGCAGGAAGGGTCCCGAGAGGCCTCCGAATTTACACCATCCCCGCCTATGAAAATCCTGATCCTCAACTGTTACAGGAGTGGTCGGAGCACACGGCCGGCTCATGCAAAGGGATGCTCATCATTCTTATTAAATTTGCTTGGAGTGATCATGCGAAAGCTCGCAAAGCAATTGAGGATTTAGAAATCGAAATTGGGCAAAATGATGAAAAGGATAGAAAAGAGGAACTGAGAAAACATATGTTGAAACGTTTGAAAACTTATGAAGGAAAAATCAGGTCACGCAAACAGGAGAAGTTCGAGCGTGATGAACGCGATTATGCGTCAGGCAGAATATTGACTTTTGCAAAGAAGTTTGATGCACCGCAGAGGGCTCTCCGAACAAAATCGGTGCCGCAAGCCACAGGTCAACTAGAGACCTCGGAGTTGGAAGTGACTGCCCCAGAACAGTCTGAGGATGAGAATGGGTCCTCTGAAGCAACTGGGAGTAAACCAGCGTTTTTTCACGACGAATTCCAAGTCATTCGACAATCATGGCAGCGGAACACAAGAGGCAAACCTCCAGAGGCAAAAAGCGGAGACCGACAAGACGAGAGGGGCAGTGGCGCAAAAGGGCGCGGGACACCTATGGTGACAAGGAGCAAAAAGAAATTCAACAAGCGCCGTTGAATCCATCACCATCGGATAATCTCACCATTATTAATTTGACTCCACGGATTTTGACACGGACTGAGAAAGAAGTGCTGCAGCTTGGTTTTACCTTCTGCCCACAGAAGAAACTAGAGTACACACAAACGAGAATCGATTTATTCAAGTTTAAGAGAAAACTCAAGCTCCATAAGTTTTTTAAACTGCGACCAAAGAAGCCGCATACCAAGGGAGAGAGTGAGTGCCGATTGGATACAGACATTCTAGTTGGACATGATGCATCAGCATTACAGGCCTTGGAAGATCTGGGAAACGAAATTGTTGGTCCCACGGGGGAAGATGACCCGGTGGTATTTTTGGGCATTGAGCAGAGGAATGTGGCAACATCTTTCAAACCAGCTTCAACCTTTTTGCCACAAATGCCCAGTGATATCATTGATACGTTCTCGGATAAGATTGCAAAGGAGCTAATGAATCTACGAGGCTGTGATCATGTCTCATCAAAGAAACGTAACTTTATCCATGAGCAATACTTGGCGATTGAAGGACTCAAAGAAGATGCGTCCATTGTTTGTAAGCCCTCGGACAAGGGCGGTAATGTTGTGTTACAGACATTGGACGCCTATAATAAAGAGGCCTTACGCCAACTCGGTGATTCAGTATTTTATGAGAAAGTGGGGAAAACTGTGTACAATATGAGTATTGTGGATTGTCATGTGCTATTGAAAAGTTGGTACGAGAAGGGTAAGATAGAAACAGAGGAGTACTTATTTTTGAGATGTTTAAATCCTGTGACCCCTTGTTTTTATCACTTGCCCAAGGTACACAAAGATGCCCTATTACCACCGGGGAGGCAGATTGTCTCATCGCAGGGCAGTCTTTTAGAGCACATTTCAATATACATAGAATCAAATCAAATCAAATCAAGGACATTTGTATAGCGCTCACATCACTCGGAAGTCTCACAGCGCTTGCAGACGGCTCTGATAGAAAAGATAGCTCAGATGTCAAATAGCCATGACTTCAGCCTCTTACGAAAGGAGTTGTGATCTGAAATGGTACGTAAGTAAGAAGGAATTTTGTTCCATGATGCTGGGGCGAGAAAGGAGAAGGACCTACCTCCTTTTCTGGCCATTTGGATTTTGAGAGGGGTAAGCAAAAATTTGTTACTGGATCTGAGCATCCTGCGTGGTTGGTACCAACATAGTTTCTTGGACCAGTATCTCGGGCCCTTTCCGTACATGTGTTTGTGGATCAGACAAAGGATGTTAAAGAGGATTCGTTTTCTCACTGGAAGCCAATGTAGAGATCTCAAACAGGGTGCGGAGGAGGATCTGTACGGAAGGTCCAGGACCAGCCTTGCCGCGGTATTCTGCAAAATTTGTAGTCTATCCAAAAGGTTTTCATTAATTGAGAACAATAGGGCTTTACCATAGTCCATTCGATTTATTATCAGTCCTTGGACTAATGGTTTCCTTGCCTCAATCGGAATCCATTTGAAAACCTTTCGCAGGCTATGCATTACTCCGAAACAGGTACCGATGATGTGGTTAATCTGGTTTTTCATGGACAGTAGATCATTTTTTGTCTAGTTTCGTGGTGCAATTAAAGTCTTACATCAAAGATACTAAAGACTTTTTACGACATATAACAGATGTTGTATGGCAGGATGGTGACCAGATGATCGTGATGGATATCACAAGTCTATACACCTGTATATCACATCAGCAGGGTTTAGAGGCAGTTCGCTATTTTCTGAAGAATCGAGCATTGAAATATTTTGAGCACAGTGAGATGCTCATAGAATTCTTAAAGTTCTGTCTGCATAATAACATCTTTCTGTACCAGGACCAGTATTATAAACAAGTATCTGGAACGGCCATGGGCACCTGCTTCGCCCCCAGCTACGTGAATTTATTTGTGGGCTGGTGGGAGGAGCAGGTGGCCTGGACGGAGACCAATAGTGTCTGGACCAAAAGGGTCGTAGCCTGGTACAGATACATAGATGACCTTTTTCTGGTACGGAGGGGGACAACTGAAATGGCGGCAGACTATGTTCAAGTATTGAATAACAACAATTTGAATCTTAAATTCAATGCTGAAATTAGCGATAAGACTGTGAACTTCTTAGATTTAGAGGTCACTATCATTGAGAACAAAATCTGCACTAAACTGTATCGAAAACCCACTGCGGGTAATTCAATATTGCATACCCGCAGTGGGCATCCTCCCAAACTAATCAGCAGTATCCCCTATGGGGAGTTACTGCGAATTAAAAGGAATAACAGCAGGGAGGTAGACTTTCAAAAATATGCAGGTGAATGTATAGAAAGATTCAAAGCCCGTGGTTATGGTGAACGAACATTGAATGGAGCACTAAAGAGAGTGAATCTTATCCCCAGAAGTAAATTGCTAGAAGAGCAATTGAAAGGTAGAAGCAAGGAATGCGGTTTTCGCATGATAACAACATTCTCGCAGGACTCAGAACTAGTGCGGACCATTTTGCGCAGAAATTGGAATCTGTTAAAAATGGATCCGATAATTGGAATGGATATTCCAAAACAACCATTGCTAACATTTCAAAAAGCAAGGGCCCTTCGGGATTCCCTAACGAGCAGTTATATGAGAAAGGATACACCTAAGCTGTTCAATAGGGATCTAAAGGGGTTTTATCCCTGCGGGAAGTGTAAAGCCTGCACAGGGAGTAAGAGAGTCCTAATATACCAGGTACCAGGGGTAAAGAAACCTAAATACATCAGTAAATTTATCACATGTAGCACTCCGTACGCAGTATATTGCCTTGTTTGCCCTTGTGGGCTCAGGTATATTGGAAGTACCATCCACCAGACTAAGATGCGTATTTTAGAGCACTCAAGGGCAATCAAAAACGGGGACATGACATACCCGGTAGCTCGCCATTTTAAGGCCAAACATGATGGCGATAGGTCTCTCTTAACTTTCTTCGCTATTGATCATGTACCGCCGAACCCAAGGGGTGGAGATAGGGTTATCAGTCTGAGAAGACTGGAATCCAGGTACATAATTGATCTTCAGACTAAAGTACCTGGCGGTCTGAATTCCAATGAGGAGCTTGCTGTGCACTTGGGGGAATAGCTGCATAATTCCATGGCTATGGGATTAACGAAAACTAGTATCTGTACCTGATTTTGAACTTCATGAAATTTGACAATATTTTGGGTATGTTTATGATTATGCAAAGAAAAAATGTATTGTATGCTCGATGGTTATACTGAAAAAGGCAATAGAGGATTTTTAAGCTTTTTTAGCGTTTTGAATGTGCTTAAACTTAGTATTGTCATAAAAACTGTCTTAAAGCCCATTCAGGGCAGGATGCTGAGTGAACTGTTTGACACTAATGAAATTATCAAACGTGTGAGCACTGGGATTATATGGTTGGGCCCATCTGTGGGCTATATTCTTATTGAGTGACACTATATAGTGTTTATGAATTTTATGTCATATATCCACTCAGGTACATTTGTGCACTCGCTCAATTGCGCGTTTGAAAAGAAGAAATAGCTCTGTGCACATTACAAGATGTCTGCCATCTACGGCTGGAGTTGTCTTTTCTCAGTGTTTAGTAAACATGTAATTGACATAAAAGAGGGCCGTTTCTGGCGCGCCACATTACCATCGATAAAGGCGTTTGCTGAAACGCGTCTGGTTACCGTGAGTCCGTAAAATAAAACTTTGGACTCGCCCCCGTGAGTGCTTTCTTTGTGTTTGAAGAAGAATACGAAGCTGGAGCTGATATATATATATATATATCAAGTACACTCCGTTTCACCTCCAATCTCCACAAGAAAGGAAACGGACCACAATGCGTGCTTGGAAATTTTATTTGTGCACAGCCATAACGCGTTTCAACTCTCTTCGAGCCTTTACTGACACCGTTATACGTTGCCTGGTTCCGAAAATTACTGTTCCTGCAAGCCTTGCAGTAGGGGGTGGATAGAGCCCAGACAATTTCTGAAATTTCCATATTGCCTACGGGTACAGGAGAGGATAGTACGAGAATCATCATGACGTACAACTCAGACTCCAGCGACACCAAACGTATCCTGTCCAGAAATTGGGATATTCTGAAATGCGATAACATCATTGGTGACATCATCCCTGACAGGCCTAGTATAACATACAGAAGGGGCAAAAACGTTAGGGACATGCTAGTGCATAGTGATATCACCATTTATCCCAACAGATACGAACATGGTCTTAGTGGTTTCTTCCCTTGCTGCCACTGCAAGGCTTGCAGGATCAGTAATTTTCTAAACCAGGCAACGTATAACGGTGTCAGTAAATCTATACCTCAGTTTCTTACCTGCAGTTCGACGTTCGTCATATACGCCATAGAATGTCCTTGCAAACTCTGGTATATTGGCAGCACCACGCTCATGGCGAAAAAACGCATATTAGAGCACAGCAGAGCTATTACCAACAATGATCCGAAATACCCGGTAGCACGCCACTTCTATGAAAAGCACTTCTCGAATTCATCCCATCTGGGGTTTTTATCCTGGAACAGATCAACAAGGACCCTAGAGGGGGAAACAGAGTCTTGAAACTGAGACAGAGAGAGTCCAAATAGATTGTGGACTTTCAAACTAAGATCCCGGGGCGGCTTAACCAGGACGAGGAGCTTGCCATACATTTGAGAGAGGAATAGAGTTTCAGTGACGTACTTTTATTAAGTGCAATGTTGCATTGAGATTCATACATGCAATTACCTTGTGCTGTAATTTCTTCATAGTTCAAGCTGTTCTTATCTGTATTCTTTCTTGTAAACTCTTTCTTCCATTCTTTGTGCATTAGAATTGGTATAGAGAACATGCATTTTGTTTTAATCAGAATAGGAGTATCCTTGCAGATATGTCAACATCACAGTGCTATTTTACTAATTTTCTTTTCTTTTCTTTTGCTTTCTTTGTAGGAGGAAAGGAAGGGGCCCATTCACCTGTATTCACCTGCACGGGCCGCCCACCCTTTTCCCCTTTGGTCTCACCATCACAAATCACTAAGTCGGTAACTTCTGTTGCATATCATGTGGGATGTGAAGAATGTAAAGACAGGGCTCTGTATTACCAGTTGGACTTTTAATCACAGAATCTTGAGTCTGCCATGGGCAGATGCACTTGCACGCCATTTCAGATTCTGCTTACCTTCACTACTCTTTTATTATCTTTGACATCAGTGACAACAACGAGGGCACTTGCCCATTATTGCATGCAAACAGCGCGCAGAGAACTGTGAGGGCTGTTTATTTCTGAATGAAGCCACATAGCATTACGACCATGGAGTCAGCATTGGCTCCATCCGGTCACCTACTGATAACGGTCACAGAGCACTCTTGCCTTAGGGAGCAGCCAGGGTCATTACGGCACTATGCCGACATGCGCGCCCCTCCCTTTTGTTTGCCCTTTTTGTTTACCGTTCAGTGTTCACATCAGAGTATCGCCCTTGAAGCAAATTCGCACGCACTACCAAGTGACTTTCATGTTTTGGGTTGCAACACAACATTATTGTTTTCACCGTATGCAATGCTAATCTTGTATGTTACCTTGTCTTTCGAACGCCAATTTGAGAAAGATACGGTGACTTTGAATTCTGCCTAGTAGAACTTGGCTGGCACTACTGATTTGAACGCATTAGCACATTTATTTATTATTATATTTTTTGCAGTCAGATTGACACAGACCAGAAACTGTGGAGGTTTTATTTCATTTCTTTGCATTGGGTTTAACATATGAGACTGCATTTACAACGGGGCAGCATAATGTTAATTGTGTATCTATTCATTGACTTTCACCATTTCAATATGTCTGCCATTCTCAACATTTCTGTGATTGTCCTATGTTGATGTTCATACAACCCACCACGCTTTATAAGTTACCATTTCCTTTTTGTGCACGTTACATGTGATCAAGACTTCGGATGAAGTTGAAACGCGTTGTGTAATAAACACTCTGGCGGAATATTACTTGTGCGGAGTTTGATTGTCCTGAGAGCGCACGGATTTGTGATTTGGAAGGGATTTGACAGCCGGTGTGCTCTGCCGGCGTGTGCGCCACTTTCCTTGGGTCCCTGACGGTCTGGAAGGAGCAATGGTGATTGGATATATATATGCGAACTCATGACGAAAGCTTCTGATAAATAATAAGCGGCAACATCACGCACAGCGCAACACATCTTGGACTACCGCAATGCACTAAAGAAAGAAGTACAGACTGAGATAACACCCAAAAAATTAGCACTAGACTTGATATAATGGAATGGGTGTTAAATTGTCCACGGAAAAGAAAGACAACTACGAAATACAATCACAGTGCATTATGGGCAGTGAAGTTCCCAAGCCCAAGGGGTGTGTAAAGATCCATGTTTTAACAGCTGTGGACTATGTAAGGCAATCATTGCTGCTCCATGAATAAGGCGTACCAGCTGAAACGCGTCAGAGATAAATAATCAGTTGCCGCTTGGAGAAAGAATAAAAGCTTTTCGTGGAGAGCTGTGCTTCAGCTTTTTTCTTGTGTGGAGTGCATATTGGCGGGCTGCTCCATTCCCGCTGTTCTCTGAAGCTGCCCTGTAGGGTCGGTGACATGGTTTGCATAAGCGGGATTTTCAAAGCATTGGGAAATTGAATCATGTTTCCTTTTGATAGAAGCAACAAAGTCCACTTGGGCTGCACCTTTTCTAAGCACGAGCATCCGCAATGTAATTTGAAAAATCATGCGCGTAAATATAACTGTAGGAGGTCATGGAACGCTCGCCAACACATGCTGAGAGTATGTATTAGGCACAAGAAAGGTATGCTGCAATATCACATTTTAATTTAAATTATAGGTCTGCAATTGCTACCGAATATAATTTTTTTGAAACATTGCATGATGTTTTAAATGCAATAATGTGGTTTATCTGACAGCACACCTTTGTATTCAAAATGATCACGTTAACAAATTTAGTCTGTTTTCTAGCTCCGAGAAACTGACAAACACCCTTGAATCTGTTTTCACTTTCCATGATGAGGAGGTGTGTCACTCAAAAATGTATAAACACTGTTAGTTTACTATGCACTCGTACTCGTGAACAAAGAGGCTTCCTCCGAAACGCGTCAAGTGACTTGGCTTAAAAAAGAAATAAACACGCTGTAAAAGGATTTCTGTGGCCCTGGCATCATTTTGTTGTGAATGGTGAAAACGATTGTTGTGGAGATTTGGGGTTCGCGACCCCGCCAAGGCCCACCGCTGCAAGGGGCTCGGGTTTCTTCGCGAAATCGAGTTGTGGATATATATATATATATATATATACATAATTTTGCTTATAAACATAATGTGCAAGTGGGTTTGTATTGATCACACAGTTCCAATGTTTAAACAAACTTCACAGTCCAAAATGCATTGCAACAGTTCCAGTGCAACCCATACCGACCCAAAACCCTAAAACTACTGTTGCCACCCAAAAACCCATACCAACTATAGATATATATATATATATATATAGTTGGTATGGGTTTTGGGTGGCAACAGTAGTTTTAGGGTTTTGGGTCGATATGGGTTGCACTGGAACTGTTGCAATGCATTTTGGACTGTGAAGTTTGTTTAAACATTGGAACTGTGTGATCAATACAAACCCACTTGCACATTATGTTTATAAGCAAAATTATGTATATATGAAGAAAAGGTAGGGACTCTATAAGTGTACGATCCTCCAAGAATGACAATATGGAGAGTTATTAGGACTTACAGCATATACTTAACCTGTGCATGAGAGGTCCTTCCTCACTGTTTAGTCATCCAAAGTGTATTTAAAACCTGCCAATGGCAGACCCTCGCAAATTTGCATATGATTAAGACCTGCCATGGTTGAAACGCGTTATGCTGACAAGCTGATTAGTTGGTACCTGCTGGAATAAAGAACTGTTTTTATCTCACTCCCGACTGGAGGGCTTGTTTCTCGCGTCGTGATGGCCACATGAGGTTTCTTTTTGGCATATATATATATATATATATTTGGGAAAGTTTTTTTTTTAAAGGATTTAGGGTTGGTATGGGTTTTTGTGTGGCAACAGTAGTTTTAGGGTTTTGGGTGGGTATGGGGTTTTAGGTGGCAGGTACATTTTTAGGGTTTAGGGTAGTTATGAGTTTTGGGTGGCAAGGGTAATTTTAGAGTTAGGCGTGGGTATGGGTTCTTGGGTGGCAAGGGTAAATTTATGGTTTAGGATGTGTATGGGTTTTTGGGTGGCAAGGGTAATTTTAGGGTATAGGGTGGGTATGGGTTTTTGGGTGGCAAGGGTAATTTTAGGGTTTAGGGTGAGTTTGGGGTTTTGGTTGGCAACGGTAATTTTAGGGTTTAGGGTGCGTATAGGTTGAGGGGTTGTGAGATTATAAGGAGATTTTTATATATATGTGTATTAACTGTATATATATGTACACACACACACACATTCATATGTATTTATGCATGTGTAAATATATAAAAAATACACACACATATAATACTTATATTCACTGGTGAAACCTTTACCACGCATATGCCTTTACCATTCATACTTTTACAACGAATTTCGTTGTAAAGGCATGCACGGTAAAGGCATAGTCATTGTAAAAACATGTTTGGTAATTGCAATGCGTGGTAATGGCATTTGGGTTGTAAGGGCTGCGTTGTAACGGCATGTGCTAAACCGGAATGCTTGGTTCCGTCATGTATCCAACATTTTCCCTTGTATCACAAAAATGCCTGAATGGATATCCATCAAACCAAAAAAGGTACCAAATAACAAAAAAGTCTCTTTGCCATTAAACATTTAGTTACCACCCATTCAGCGGTTTTGGAGTTGTACGCACACAGAATTTCCATTGAGAAATACAAGCATCTAGACATCTATCTATCTATCTATCTATCTATCTATCTATCTATCTATCTATCTATCTATACAGAGAGAGAGCAATAGATAGCTATGTAGCCCAATTCCTAAAAGATTTTTGCCCACCCAAGTTTAACTTAGGCGTGCAAAAGGTGCCATCTGTGGGTGCAAATGAAACAGAGTGTGCAGACCTTTTTGCCTGCAGAAGGAACCTTCAACCTAGGAAAATCCACAAGTGTAGGTGTTCCACAATTCTACATTTAGTGTTAGAGGTATATACATGGGTTTTCCCTGGGGAAGGGACGTGGCTGGCCATTCGGATTGTTGAAAAACCCATAAGTAATACGTGTATGGCTATTTCTCAAAATTGTCAATGATTTCCACAAAACTTTGCACAGTTCAGTGCCAAAAGGTCTGGACTAATTGTGCAAATTGGATGTGAAAAACAATAAAACGTTCCAGTACTCTTTTGGCATTTATGTTTATCCATTTGGATGAAAAGTTTCAAAAAAGTAAATCAAGTTAAGGTTACTCGCACCTTTTCTGAAACCATAAGAAAATCTGCCAATACACTCTTGAGGCTGTGCATAAAATATGCGCTATTCATAGATATGTTCTTCCCTATGCCATGAGATTTTTGTAAACCTCATTAAATTGCTAACCTTAGCAAAATCACAGGTAGGACTCTTGAAAATAAATACGTTTGTGAATCCGCCGCCTATTTCCCATCTTACACTGTCCTCTGTATTTCAAGCTTTTGTAAATTTTGGGTTCTGTGAGGATATCTTCACATTAGAAAAAAAACAAGATGAGACCATCAGACCAGAACTGCGTCCTTTGAGCCGGAAGCGCGATGAGATAAGACTGCATTAATGTCTAATGGGTCAATGTCATAAATAATTCACCCATACTTTCCTGTTCGGTGGCTGTGCACACTCAGCTTTTCTCTGCTCGTTTTTATTACAGCTGTTGTAATGAAGCACGTGCCAACATAAATATCTTAGGTAAAGCCACACTTTTTATAAATAAGCCTTGTCCGAATGCTATTAATTTTATACCAGTGTTGCAGAACATCCAACGATAAGTGCCTTTTGCAAAGCTCAAAAGATGTTCTATTATGTTATTAACATATGTATAGCTCACCGTCGGCCTTCCATTTTTGGGACATTGCAGCGCTTTTGGTTGCCTGGAAGGGGCATAGCCAGGCAGTTTGGACTGGACTATCACATTTGAGACGGGATGCATATGCGTGGTTAAGGCATATGCGTGGTCTAGATGCTGGAAAGGCGGGCCCAGAAACAGGAAGATTCAGGAGAGAACGCGATAAGGTAAGTAGGGCTGGGACCGGGTTTTGGGTGGGGTGGTGGGTAGTTTTTAAGAGTTGAGGGTCGTTTTTAGGGCTGGAGGGTCGGGGACGTTTTTAGGGCTCATGTGGGGTCAGGGTAATTTTTAGGGCTTGGGGGTTCGGGGTACTTTTATGTCTCGGGGGGTCAGGGTAGTATTTAGGGCTCAGGGGGGTCTGGTTAGTTTTTAGGGCTCCGGGGGTGGGGTAGTGTTTAGAGCTCAGGGGGATTCAGTAGTTTTTAGGGCTCGGTGGGGGGCTTGGGTGTAAACTTTACCACACATATCTCTTGACCAGTCATGCCTTTACCATGAAATTGCATGGTAAAGGAATGCATGGTAAAGACATGCGTGGTAAAGGAATGCGCTGTTCAGACGCATTCGTGGTTAGGGAAGCATTGTAGAGGCACGCAAGGTTTAGCCATGCGTGCCTCTATCATACAACCCCCGATGCAAAGTAGCGCAAGGCAGCGCCTCCTCTCTGTAGGGCCACCCCTAAACTCTTTGCCTTCACTCCTATTTTTGCTGAATTTGTGGGCTTAGGACTGAGTGCGCTTTACCACTGCTAACCAGGGCTAAAGTACTTTCGCTCTTTCTCCCCAAAACATGGTAAAATTGGTAAAACAGCACCTGATTGGCATATTTAATTTGCATCCAAGTCTCTTGTAGAGTGGTACACCATATACCCAGGGCCTGTAAATGAAATGCTTCTAGTGGTCCTGTAGCACTTATTGTGTCACCCAATTAAGTATCCCCTAAACATGTCCCAGTCCTGCCATTGCAACCTGAATGCAGTTTTAAATCGACTTGGCAATATAACCCACCATGCCAAGCCTTAAACTTCTCTTTTATTACACATGAGTCACGCCTAAGGTAGGCCCTAGCTAGCCCATATAGCAGGGTGCATTGTAATTAAAAGGTTGGACATGTACTTTTAAGTTTTACATGTCCTGGTAGTGAAAAAAACACCTGAATTCGGTTTTCACTAGTGTGAGAACTACATCTTCCGTAGGATAACATTGGGCTGTCTTATTATACTTAATAAGTGATAACTTTTCATTGCGAACAGGTAAACATTTCATGTTTGGTGTTTGAGAAAGTATAATTGTAAATCCTTGGAATTTAAATTACAATTTTGAAAAAGCCACTTTTAGAAAGTTGGCATTTTGCTGCCCTTTGCCATTTGGTGCCTGCAGCCTGTCCTAGATCACATGACTGGGAGTAGTTGGCAGTTAGATTTTGTGAATATTTCCCAGACAGGCACACAATAGCGGGATTTGGTGTTCCTGAATGGGCCATCTGCTTGCAGGATTTGGGGGTGTCAGAGAAGGGCACAGCCCCACTTGCAACTGAATAGGCCATGCTCTGCCGTCACACAAAGGGCTTGTCACCACTGCATTGTCCCTGCAGCTAGCCTGGTGCCAGGGCAGGAGAGTCAGGAAATGCCAACCACTTCAAAGATAAACCTCTAGAAACTTCTCCTACTTCAAAGAAGGCACCAGGTAGGAAAATAAGACCCTCAGACCCACTCTTCAGTTCACTTTCTGGACTTTCAGAGGACTGTCTGCTGCTGTGGCCTACTGTGTACTAAACAAGACTGCTTTGCTGCACCTGGAAGAACTGCTTTTCTGCCTGGAGCCTGCCTTGAACCCTCAGAGGCATGCCCTGCTGCTTGAGCCCTGCTTCATCACTTGAACCCAGGGATACAAGAGTGACTTCAAGGGCTAACTTGCTGGTCTCCTCTTAAGAGCAACAGGGACATAACAGGTTTCCACCATCCTGAACCCACACCTAGACCCTGCTTGAGTGAGTCCTAAACCCTCATGTGGTTCCCCCTGCCCCAGTTGCTTTGGTTGTGGTGTTAAAGATGCCCAGATAGCCAAAATCCAAAACTTAGGACTGGAATTTTTTTTTGCTAAAAACCGCTCTGAGAACTGAAGGAAGACCGGGACAAACCTGCTTTTCTTTCAGCCCAAGAGGCATTGCCAGTCGGCTTGACTTTATGCTAGCTCCTGCTACGTTCTTCTCTGCAGCAGCAAATAATGTTTAGTGGTTTTTCACCAAAGGGATATCCGGCCTCCTGGAACTCTCTCCAGCTACAGCCTCCTGCCTTGTCCCACTGGAGAATTTCGACTTCGAAAAAAAGTGACTAAGTCCAAATGCAGAAATGTTCCCTGTGACTTCATCCTGCGGCTCCCTGACGATGACGCCTCCTACTCGGTCTCTGCCTGCAGCCTTGCCCCGCTGAACTTTACCTTCTCAGAATTCTTTCTTCGAAATTTCTTCTAAGTCCGAAGGTAAGTGCCGACCAACCCACTGCTTGTATTCAACCTGTGCTCCATCGTGGTCAGCACTAGTTTTTCTAAAAATTAAAAAATTCACAACTCCGGTTCTACTTATGAGAATTTTTTCATTTTGATGTCTCATAATTTATTAAAATGTACTTTTTTCTGTTGTGTTTTCACTTTATTACTGTTTGTGTGCTGCATAAATGCTTTACACTTTGCCTTTAAGTTAAACCTGACTGCTTTTGTGCCAAGCTACCAGAGGATTAAGCAGAGGTTTAGTGATTTTTGTGGTTCACCCCAACAGAGACTGTAGCTGTTGCTTGACCAGGATTAACACCCCAGTCAACTAGCAACCCAATTTTTCACAGGTTTTTTTTAAAAATAATCTATGCATAGCCACACAAATCAAGCTTTGTGTGGCTGAGTAAATCCGAAAATATATTTTGTCTCAGGCTGCATCAAAAGATAGTGAAGCAACCCGATGCAAAATGTTTGTATATCTGGTCCATCGTTCATTGATATCAGCTTTATATATTAGTACACAGTAACAGCAACTGCACTAGGTGTGCAGTGTAACAGCAGCAACAGTACCTGCTCCAGGCACACAATGCCAGTCATGGAGACAATAGCTGTAGCTTAGCACAGAGCGAACAAAAACTGTCACATCATCTTTGCTTAACGCATCAGCCACTAAGAAACAGTTTTTTTAGGTCTCGCCTGTGTTGCAGCGCGCATGCGCTGCTTCGCCTTGGCGAGTACTATTGTCGTCGCTTTTGTGTCCGGCTTCTCTGGAAGCGGGGTTGGTGTCCGCCCTGTCTCCATTAGGCCCCGCCCACCCTGACTGCATATTTTGCTCGCCGCCCACCCTGACTGCATATTTTGCTCGCCTTGCTCGCGCTTTTCAGGGAGCATTCTTGGCGTTCGTAATATGCATTTTATGCTTCATTTTAATGATGACCATCAGTTTGCTGTACAGCATTCTCGGTGCTCGCGCTTTTCAGGGAGCATTCTTGGCGTTTGTAATATGCATTTTATGCTTCATTTTAGTGATGACCATCAGTTTGCTGTACAGCATCCTCGGCGTTTGTTGGTGTCCGCCCTGTTCATTAGGTCAAAAATATATGTAAATATTTTAAAAGAGTTTTATATAGCGCGAACTAGTCCCGAGGATCTCAGGTATCATAGCGCTTTACATGAGCACCAGTTTCGTTACAGAAGGACCATTAATTTTGGTAGACACAGGGAGATTAAGTGATTTTCCCAGAAATACAGGATGTTGAGCGTCGTTGCCGAGACGCAAACCCTGTTCCCCAGCTTCGAGGTTGACCGCTGTTTTTGAATAAATAGTTATTGTTGTCCCGGCCAATTCTAGTGCTTCAAGCCGCCACTTGCCTCCTTCTTCAGGGTGTCACGGGATCTCAGCAAGACCCAGAGGAGGGGATATTTCCTGAGGAACAATAATTCTATCCTGCTTGGAACTACGGGGACGCTGTTTTACTAACACCGTCCTTTCGAAGTCCGAGGGTAAATATATTTGCCACATACAGTGTTGCACTCAGTAGTGAGCAAAGCAAGTTGCGCACACTTAATGTTATAAAACGAGTACCTCTCTGCGAGCCCAGTTAGGTTTTGAAACTGGTCGTCAGTTTGGGTTTAGATGTCTTGTCGTTGAACCTCTAGAAACAGCTCTTTCCATTACCAAATAGCTCTGTAAAGCAGTATTGTTAATTACATGTTTTGGATGTAGGGATCTAATTAGGAGGCACTGTAAGGTTAAAGGCATCCGATCTCAGAAATGAAAACATTCGGGGCTGTGTGCCTGCTTGAAATAGTTGCTGCTTTGGGGCAGTACTTATTGAGTAACCGGGGTATCCATGAATAATAAAGGACAACATTTTGACCACGGTGTTTGAATGACATTTTTCAGAGTTAGTTTAATGCTGCACTCAGGAACCCTTCCGCAGTTCATTGGTAACCTTGGTATTCTTACCTCATTAGTACCAGTTTAATGCCTGAATGCAGAACTAGTTAACATCGGCAAAGGGTCTGCCACGGCTTTGCGTCACGTGTGGCTTGTTAATTTGACTAACTTTGAATCGGTGTGAGCTGGGAACTTTTTGTTGTTGTTAGAACCGGCAAATGACGCAGTAGATGATGGAATGTGAGGCAAGTGTCGTAGCTCTGAACATGAGGGAGGGAGTGCGGTGGTATTCAGCGCACGGTAGCTATGATGCAGCAGTGTTTCATGAGAGTGGGGAAGAGGTGATTTGTGTATCAGCAGCACATTGGTTGGATGAATTGTTGATAAAAGAGGTGCTGTATAAACAAGCATTTGCAATGCAATAGGTCTCGCATTTACGCTAGTTTAAGCTATTGGCATTGGAAATGACAATGCCTTTTATTTACGTTTTAAAAACCAAAACATAAAATAAAAGGCATTGTCATTTACAATGCCAATAGATCAAACTCATGTAAATGCGAGACCTATTGCATTGCAAATGCTTGTTACATCTGCAGTGATAGTTGATGCCTTAAAGAATATATATTGTATTTTTCTAAAGTCTGATCATCTGCCACTTGATGCAAGTATGGATCCTTTTCAAAACGTGCAGAAGTTACATTTTGTGAAAAAGAAGTTGGTTACCCTTTATTCCTCACACAGCACTACTAGCATGTAAAATCTCCATTCTGACATCCATACCCAAGTGTTCATGAGACATTCACACTGTCAATGCCTAGAGTTGATACAAATTAGTACTGATTTTACTAAATTAAATGCATTTATTGTAGCATATGTTCGAGGCTTGGAACAAGTGTTTCTCCTCATCAGTTAAATATTGTCTGCAGGGGAATATAAAGGTCTTTTTGAGAAAGTCTCTGAATTGTGTTTGATAGCAGTTGAGTTGGGAAGGAATGAGATGTCCTCATGTCAGCAACAATATATATTTTTTGCATTGTACACACTCAGTGATAAAAATAAGGTTTCACATATCTAACCCTTTGATTGCCAAAGCACCCAACTGCCTCAGGAATGCAGTAACAAATTACATTCCAGTAGCCAGTCTGGATTTGTTGCTTTGACTAAATAGGTTGCTAAGTAGTCCACTGCTATTCACTATGAATTTCTATCTTTTGTAATTCTTGATTAATTTACTTCCACCGTATTATATTCTGTCCTGGAACTGGTTGTTGTTTCTCAACCACCTCAATGCCTATATTATATTCTGTGTGTAACACTATGTAATGTGATCTGCACCACCTAAAGGCATCTTCTATTATTATATGATTTTATTTCACATTATTTTTGCTCAATTTATTTTCATTTTGTTAGACCTAGCCCTTTCTGTAGTGTCAACCCAGATTTTTGCCTTCCTCTGCCTTCCGTTGCTGAACTCATTTTTGTTGTCTTTTAGGACTCTGTGCTCTTTTTTCCTGCTAACCATTGACAAAGGGATTGTGCTCTCTCCCTAAAACTTGGTAACAGCTGGTATAGTCTTGATTGGACCATTTAATTTACTAGTAAGCCTTTAGTAAACCCCAAGTATATGATACTACAGGTACCCAGGCCCTGTAAATTAAATGCTACTAGTGGGCAGCAGCACTGATTGTGCCACCCACTAAAGTGGCTTTTTAAAACGTTTCTCAGGCATGCCACTGAAGCCTGCAGTGCAGTTTTAAACTGCCATTTTGACCTGGAAAAATAAACCTTTTGCCAGCCCCAAACCTTCCTTTTTAATACTTATAAACCAATCCTAACGTAGGCTCTAAAGGCTGATAGGGCAGGGTGCATGGTATTTAAACATTAGGACATGTGCGTTTAGGTTTTACAAGTCCTGACAGTGAAAAACGACTAAAGTCTTTTTTCACTGTTACAGAGCCTATCTCTCCCACAGGCTAATGCTGGGTTACCTTATTTCCATTAATAAGTCTTAACTTCAGGAGGGGAGCAAATAGAGAAATACTGTTTACACTTAAATTAATTGTAATTTAAAATCATCTTTAAGGGTGAAGTCAGATTTTAGATTACAAGTTTTAAAACACCAGTTTTAGAAAGTTGGCATTGTCCTACTCAAAGTTTCTGAGGCCTTTCTAAAAGTTTCCAGCTGCCTGGGCCTGTTAATGGTCCCCCATCAAGAATGTGTATTGGGCCCAGGCAGTAAACAATGGGACCTGGATGTAACTGGGAGCGGTTCTTCCTGGCAGGATGGCTGGCAAGGAGCTGTACCCTGCCCTGATTACATTTCATAGCACATACAAAGGAACCTGACAACAGGCCTGCCCTTGTCCTTGTCATCATAGACAGTTTGGAGCCAGGACAAGGAAAGGGGAAGAACTGACCAGAACCAGTTTTGGGGGTAGGCTAGGGAATTCACCGAACAACGACTGGCACCAGATATAAAAATAGGACCTTCAAAACTGCTCTTCAGAACACTCCTGGACCTGTGAAAGATTCAGAAGACAGACTACTGTGCAAGGGTCAGTTAACTGACCTCCTGTGTGAGCTACAGGGACACAGCAAGCTTTTAGAGACCTTCCTGCAACTAGCTGACCAGCAGCAACTGGACCTGCCTGAGCACTGCTGCTGTCTTCTGCTGGTGTGAGTCAGGATCCCCAAGAGGTGACTCTAGGTCCTGGACCCTAAGCTGGCATCATTTAGAGCTCCACCTGAAGTAAAAGTTGAAAATCCTGAAGTTTGGGCTGTTTGCGCAAAAACTCTACCACCGATGATGACCACCAACGCAAAGCTCTGGTAAGACCAGCTCTCTGCACCGACAGTGACTGTCCATGATGACTGGCAATGCGAGACCTGAACTACGTGCTGACAGCGACTGTCTGCGACGATAAACCAACGTGACCTTCCAGCAATGACTAGCCCTTTGCGCTATACCAATGACTGTTTGCAATGCTTGGCCTGCTCTTTGTACCAAAAGCCTCCTCCTCATGGCCTCCTTCACCACTTACAAAACTCTTTGTGCCGGACTTGAGAAGGCAACTCTTAAGCTAGACTATCCTGGTCCCTGTGTCTGATCGGCCTGAATTTGTGACTTTACTCTGGTCCAGCATGACCAGATAACTGGGAGTGGAGATTTCAGCTTCTTGGCACTATTTTCACTAAAACTTTAAAAAAAACAATATTTCCGTTTCTTCCAATTAGATGTTTGTCATTCTGGTTTCATTTTGATTAAAATGTACTCTATTTTTCTAAATTGGTTTGGAATTTGTCTTGAAGTTTCACTTTATTACTGTTTGTGTGCCAAGCTACCAGGGGGTTAAGCACAGTGTAATTTAGTGACTTTTGTGGATCACTCTGACAAGGATTTTGGTTGTTGTGTGAGTGGGGCTTTTGCCCCTTTCATCCTTTAACATGATTTCTTACACATTTGATATGTATTCTCCCTTTTATAATTAATAACATGTAACCTGCCTTCTTGCAAACAATCCATCAACTGAGGGGCCTAGTCCGTGCTATATAAAACTGCGAATAAATTATGAAAGGAAAAGTGCAATCTTGATTTTTGCTCCAAATGTAGTAGGTAAACAGTTCTGTGATTTTTGCTCCCAAAGCACCCATTGTGAATCTTCTTGACATCACAAATGTGCTAAATCATCATGCAAATTTTACTTCGATTGTAGTACTAGGTGAAGGTGACATTGCACATTTAGGGCTCTATTACGATGTCGGTCGGAGTTGCCTCCGACCGACACCGTCTCAGTGTCGTAACCGACTGACCGTAGGTCGGCGGTTCTGAACACCGTATTACAATGCTACCGCACATGGTGTGTTCGCAAACTCCCATTTCTCTATGGGAGCTTGTGGTGCGGGCGGAAACTGCCTGCAGCACAAGCTGCCATAGAGAAATGGGAGTTTGTGAGTCCCTGCACCGTGTGTCAGGCACCACATGGTGCAGGGATTTTCACAGGCACATAACCATTGGCTGCAGAGGGATGGGGGCCCCCAAAGCCGCTTTCCGACAGGCTTTCCTTGTCAGAAAGCCCGACATGGAAAGCCTGTCGGAAACTGCCATCACAATCCCAATGGTGGAAACGCAGCCCGTTAGAGATTATGATAGGTTTCCGACTGGCTGACGGGCTCCTTGAGCCTATTGGTAGCCAGTTAGTTTGACCGGCCGATTTATACTCTAACCGCCGTCTTTGTAATAGGGCAGTCAGAGTTTAAACCTTGGATGCCGGTCGGAAATCCTCTGACCTGTGGTCGGAGGCTTTTCGACCCACATCCAAATGAGGCCCTTAGTATCTTAACCAAAGGGCAAACTCCCAACTTGTCAAAAGCACAAGATCACAATGAATTCTAAATGTCTGTGATCCCCTTCCTCATGATTACTATTGACCTAGCCCTTCCCATTTATACCTTCTGGAATTTCTTTCTTTTTTTCATACCTTCTGGAGTTTTTTCTTTTTTAACTCTTTTTATTGGTTTTTAGCCCAAATCTGAACATTGGCTTTGTGTAACTCACACTTGCTTGCTTTCTATTTACTGGCTTTATTTGTTTCAGTCTGTCCAGCATGTCTTTGTCCCTCCTGTGGAGCACAGCCAGTTTACTGTATTTTTCCACAAATGCTCGGTTTTCTGTAAACAGGCCTTTCAATTTTGATCTTATCACATCACATTTGCTGTGCATTCAAAGGCAGAGGTCAAATCTCAGGCTCTGTCTTCCAAGAAATCTTGATGTTTACTTGACTTTCTCTGACTTCAAAGTGAGAGGAATCATCTGGGGTGTGAAAGGAAAGCACTTGTTCTAGCACAACTAGTCTGTAAATAAACTGTGCAAATATTTCACAATATATCAGAATTAGGAAAGCAAAAATTAAGCACTTTTTTGGGAATTCTGAAGTGAGCTGAAAACAAATATTTTAATACTATCAATACAAATCAATTCACTAGGTGATGCCATTTCCACACATTCTCGGTTGTGTGCTGTATAGTTTTATCAGTAAAACTATATGTCTGTGCAAATGCAATGGTCATTTTAATTGCAAATGTGTTGTCTGTGATGGTAGTGCACTACCACACCATGCATACGCCACACTACGCCACTCCACTCTAGAACACTCAATGCCACTCCACAACACTCTACGCCACTCTACTCCACTCTTCTCCACTCCATGACACTCCACTCCACTCTGCTCCACTCCATGACACTCCCCTCTATGTCACTACACTCCACTCTACTACACTCCACTCTACAACACTCCACTCTATGACACTCCGTGACGCTCTTCTCCACTCTATGCCACCCAACAACCCTGCACTCTCTATGCCACTCCAATATACTGGTTCACCACTCCACTCTAATTCACTCTACTCCCCTCTATGCCACTTCCCTCTATGCCACTCCATGCCACTCTCCTCTATGCCACTAACTTTTAGCCATGCTGAACAGGAGCCACACTGGTGTACAACATGGCTAAAACGCATTTCCAATGCTTGTTATATATACAACAAATACAGTCTCACTGCATCAGTTGACATCATATATTTGGCACACAATTAAATATTCAAATGAATTTTCACCATATACATGGGTCGGATTGAAAACAGGCGGTAATAGTTTCAGTGCTTAATTTGTAAAATATTAAGTGCCAGGGCTCTGACCAGGAGGCCACTGCAGCTTGCACCACTAATCGCCCTTATCATCGCTGCCAAAACAACTACTAACCATCTCTCTCGCATGAAAATGCGACAGTTCAGATTATTCGAGGTCCCCAAAGCTAAAGGAATGGCTGGGGAAGCAGGTATTAGCAATTTTATTGTATATTGTATTCCTAAACAACCGTTGTTCTGCTCATCTCTAAATTAGATGAGCAGCGCCACCATGTGGTAAACTGTTCTAAGTATGGTGCTGACAATTAGGTGCCCCTGCAGAGCACCGGAAACCAATTAAGTGCCGGTGCTGAGCACCGGACAGCACCGGCTCAAATTAAGCACTGAATTGTTTAAACAACAATGTCTTTCCTGCAGAGGAGTCCACAACCTGCTAGTGCTCCCACCATTTGCCAAAGATTTTGGTGTGTTTTTGACAGCTTCTGGCTTTGCACACTGTTCTTTCACTTGTTACTCAAAAGTCCATATCTCTCGTCCACTTGTTTAGATTACAAGTATTATATTTTTTATGGGTGATATAATTAGTAATCAGATCATGATTGTTCTGAGTATTCTTAATCCGTATTAATAAAACACAAGTAGGTGAATTACCTGCTTTCTGCAATTGGTGGGTCTTAGAAAACTCTCTGCATTCTATAGTCTTTTTTTAGGTCTTGCTTTGGCAGCACAGCTGTTAAATGGACCTATGGCCAACAGGCACATAGAATGGGCTTTGGATAAGCCACTTTCAATCATTGGCTTTCTTCAACCAGCCTCTTTCAGCCATTGGATTCAGACTTTACCAATCACCACTTGGCTCAGCCCGGGAGAGTATTTGCCTCTCACATTAAGCTATTAGCTGTTTGGGTGTATTCTTCTAACTTCAAACAGTGTTTGTATTAAACTGCTTGATGGGCTACTGTGGAACTATAGTCCTGTCCGCTGGCTCCTGTCCATCTGTCTTGCTCTAATGTACGAATGCTGCAAACCCATGCAAATTGGCTTTGCCAATGTTTGTTTTTAATGTTTGTTTTACACACTCCACGGTAGGTAAAGTGTTAGCCTGTGGCACAGGGAAACTCGTGAATCAATAAATGAAAGAAGATCAAAGCTGCATTAAACCTATTAGCAGTCAGGTGCTGTATGTTGCAGCCAATATCATTGGCTGAAGAAAAGCATTTCTAATTGGTTAAAGTGGCCTTCCAACTCTATTGAATGAGAGGGTTATGAGACACTCGGATGTTAGGATCTGTGCTTAGAAAGCGAGAGTGCTACTTTGCAGCAGGACTGCAGGGAAGAACATTAGGGTGAAATGCAAAACACACAAGATGATGGACGGAATGCTGCACATTGGCAAACATTCACCCCCAGTCACAGATCTGGGTTTAATCCATCGTTATTTTGCTTCACTCACGCCACCCCAGTTCAGACATAGCCATATGCAAATCAGTCTTGACCCTGTGCCTCATGGGAACAGTCCAGACCGAACTGCCAAGCCATGTCTTCTCTGACCGGAATCAAGCATCCTAGACCGGTTTCAGGCCATCAGCCTTCATCAGCCAGGATAGCTTGACTCCAGTGGCGTAGTGAGCACGGTACTCACGTCTGGGCATACCCTTCCCACATAGGGCGAAATGCAAAACACACAAGATGATGGACGGAATGCTGCACATTGGCAAACATTCACCCCAGTCACAGATCTGGGTTTAATCCATCGTTATTTTGCTTCACAACGCCACCCCAGTTCAGACATAGCCATATGCAAATCAGTCTTGACCCTGTGCCTCATGGGAACAGTCCAGACCGAACTGCCAAGCCATGTCTTCCCTGGACCGGAATCAAGCATCCTAGGACCGGTTTCAGGCTATCAGCCTTCATCAGCCAGGATAGCTTGACTCCAGTGGCGTAGTGAGCACTCCGTCCATCATCCCCTTTGGTTTTGCTATGTTCGCCCTAAGTTGGCAGGGTATGCCCAGACGTGGGTCCCTTGCTCACTTTGCCACTGGATTCAAGATAGCCTGGCTGATGACGGCTGTAAGCCAGAAACCGGTCCCAGGATGCTTGTTTCCGGTCCAGGGAAGACATGGCTTGGCAGTTCGGGCTGGACTGTTCCCATGAGGCACAGGGTCAGACTGATTTTCATATGGCCGTGTCTGAACTGGGGTGGCGGAGTGAGCTAAAGAATGATGATGGATTAAACCCAGATCAGTTGACTGGGGGTGAGTGCTTGCAATGTTCAACACTCCGTCCATCATCCCCTTTGGTTTTGCTATGTTCGCCCTAAGTTGGCAGGGTATGCCCAGACGTGGGTCCCTTGCTCACTTTGCCACTGGATTCAAGATAGCCTGGCTGATGACGGCTGTAAGCCAGAAACCGGTCCCAGGATGCTTGTTTCCGGTCCAGGGAAGACATGGCTTGGCAGTTCGGGCTGGACTGTTCCCATGAGGGACAGGGTCAGACTGATTTGCATATGGCCGTGTCTGAACTGGGGTGGCGGAGTGAGCTAAAGAATGATGATGGATTAAACCCAGATCAGTTGACTGGGGGTGAGTGCTTGCAATGTTCAACACTCCGTCCATCATCCCCTTTGGTTTTGCTATGTTCGCCCTAAGTTGGCAGGGGTATGCCCAGACGTGGGTCCCTTGCTCACTTTGCCACTGGATTCAAGATAGCCTGGCTGATGACGGCTGTAAGCCAGAAACCGGTCCCAGGATGCTTGTTTCCGGTCCAGGGAAGACATGGCTTGGCAGTTCGGGCTGGACTGTTCCCATGAGGCACAGGGTCAGACTGATTTGCATATGGCCGTGTCTGAACTGGGGTGGCGGAGTGAGCTAAAGAATGATGATGGATTAAACCCAGATCAGTTGACTGGGGGTGAGTGCTTGCAATGTTCAACACTCCGTCCATCATCCCCTTTGGTTTTGCTATGTTCGCCCTAAGTTGGCAGGGTATGCCCAGACGTGGGTCCCTTGCTCACTTTGCCACTGGATTCAAGATAGCCTGGCTGATGACGGCTGTAAGCCAGAAACCGGTCCCAGGATGCTTGTTTCCGGTCCAGGGAAGACATGGATTGGCAGTTCGGGCTGGACTGTTCCCATGAGGGACAGGGTCAGACTGATTTGCATATGGCGTGTCTGAACTGGGGTGGCGGAGTGAGCTAAAGAATGATGATGGATTAAACCCAGATCAGTTGACTGGGGGTGAGTGCTTGCAATGTTCAACACTCCGTCCATCATCCCCTTTGGTTTTGCTATGTTCGCCCTAAGTTGGCAGGGTATGCCCACACGTGGGTCCCTTTCTCACTTTGCCACTGGATTCAAGATAGCCTGGCTGATGACGGCTGTAAGCCAGAAACCGGTCCCAGGATGCTTGTTTCCGGTCCAGGGAAGACATGGCTTGGCAGTTCGGGCTGGACTGTTCCCATGAGGCACAGGGTCAGACTGATTTGCATATGGCCATGTCTGAACTGGGGTGGCGGAGTGAGCTAAAGAATGATGATGGATTAAACCCAGATCAGTTGACTGGGGGTGAGTGCTTGCAATGTTCAACACTCCGTCCATCATCCCCTTTGGTTTTGCTATGTTCGCCCTAAGTTGGCAGGGTATGCCCAGACGTGGGTCCCTTACTCACTTTGCCACTGGATTCAAGATAGCCTGGCTGATGACGGCTGTAAGCCAGAAACCGGTCCCAGGATGCTTGTTTCCGGTCCAGGGAAGACATGGCTTGGCAGTTCGGGCTGGACTGTTCCCATGAGGCACAGGGTCAGACTGATTTGCATATGGCCGTGTCTGAACTGGGGTGGCGGAGTGAGCTAAAGAATGATGATGGATTAAACCCAGATCAGTTGACTGGGGGTGAGTGCTTGCAATGTTCAACACTCCATCCATCATCCCCTTAGGTTTTGCTATGTTCGCCCTAAGTTGGCAGGGTATGCCCAGACGTGGGTCCCTTGCTCACTTTGCCACTGGATTCAAGATAGCCTGGCTGATGACGGCTGTAAGCCAGAAACCGGTCCCAGGATGCTTGTTTCCGGTCCAGGGAAGACATGGCATGGCAGTTCGGGCTGGACTGTTCCCATGAGGCACAGGGTCAGACTGATTTGCATATGGCCGTGTCTGAACTGGGGTGGCGGAGTGAGCTAAAGAATGATGATGGATTAAACCCAGATCAGTTGACTGGGGTGAGTGCTTGCAATGTTCAACACTCCGTCCATCATCCCCTTTGGTTTTGCTATGTTCGCCCTAAGTTGGCAGGGTATGCCCAGACGTGGGTACCTTGCTCACTTTGCCACTGGATTCAAGATAGCCTGGCTGATGACGGCTGTAAGCCAGAAACCGCTCCCAGGATGCTTGTTTCCGGTCCAGGGAAGACATGGCTTGGCAGTTCGGGCTGGACTGTTCCCATGAGGCACAGGGTCAGACTGATTTGCATATGGCCGTGTCTGAACTGGGGTGGCGGAGTGAGCTAAAGAATGATGATGGATTAAACCCAGATCAGTTGACTGGGGGTGAGTGCTTGCAATGTTCAACACTCCGTCCATCATCCCCTTTGGTTTTGCTATGTTCGCCCTAAGTTGGCAGGGTATGCCCAGACATGGGTCCCTTGCTCACTTTGCCACTGGATTCAAGATAGCGTGGCTGATGACGGCTGTAAGCCAGAAACCGGTCCCAGGATGCTTGTTTCCGGTCCAGGGAAGACATGGCTTGGCAGTTCGGGCTGGACTGTTCCCATGAGGCACAGGGTCAGACTGATTTGCATATGGCCGTGTCTGAACTGGGGTGGCGGAGTGAGCTAAAGAATGATGATGGATTAAACCCAGATCAGTTGACTGGGGGTGAGTGCTTGCAATGTTCAACACTCCGTCCATCATCCCCTTTGGTTTTGCTATGTTCGCCCTAAGTTGGCAGGGTATGCCCAGACGTGGGTCCCTTGCTCACTTTGCCACTGGATTCAAGATAGCCTGGCTGATGACGGCTGTAAGCCAGAAACCGGTCCCAGGATGCTTGTTTCCGGTCCAGGGAAGACATGGCTTGGCAGTTCGGGCTGGACTGATCCCATGAGGCACAGGGTCAGACTGATTTGCATATGGCCGTGTCTGAACTGGGGTGGCGGAGTGAGCTAAAGAATGATGATGGATTAAACCCAGATCAGTTGACTGGGGGTGAGTGCTTGCAATGTTCAACACTCCGTCCATCATCCCCTTTGGTTTTGCTAAGAACATTAGGGTGCCATGTTCCACCACTCTTTTGAGTAACCTCCCTTAGAGTTATCCTTCAAATTTCTGAATTTTCACAACCAATTTTTGTTATCACAGATATGACACATTTCCTGATGTGCTGCAGACAATTTCCTGAATGCTTGTTAAATATCTCAAGGAGGCAATTAACTATTTGAAAGCTAATATTAATTTATTTCACCAACAATTTGTTCATAGAATTACTTTGACCTCTAGAAGCATTGCTTCAAGCAAATCGTTGGTGAATTGAATTGTTTTTAATTCTTACATAATTCATTGCTCCTTTGGAACATTTTCTCAGTGACATTTTCTCAATACATATTTCACAATGTTTTACCAACGTCACCTATATATTTCTCAGCAAAAAAATCACTATCACTTCTAGGGCATAGTGCGACAAGTGCAGTGGTCCCTGGGCCCATGAGCCTGAAGGGTCCAATGCACCCCAGGAAAGTCATGGTGAAAGAGGGTTTCCACCACTCTCTGTGAGAAGGCTCCTCACAGTTGATGTCCACTGGGAATTTAGCAATCGCCTCAGGGCATCAGTGGCAGCCTCAGATTATTTTCGTTTTGTTATTTATAATTTTTTGGGGAGGAAGGGGAGGCTAGCAGTGGCGGCCACTGCCTGGGGAAATCAATGGGGCAGCGCGGGAGGGGAGTTAAAAAAAAAAACGCACCTGCAGTCTGACGTTTGCTGCCTCTTCAGACGATGCTCACACAGGCTCACAGAGTCCCCTGCGCCAATCCAGATTGTACTCTTACGCCTGTACCACCCAGCAAGAGAGAAGCATATGGATTGGGTGGAGCAGGCTCGTTCCATGCTCCGGCAGGGACTGGGACCTTATGCTCCAGAGCCTGCCAATATCTCCAAGCAATAGCCTGGAGATATCCAAGTGTGCATGTCGGTTTGGCTGTCCTAAAATGGCCAGCCAAACCTTCATGCGCACTGGCAGTGCCCTAAGCTCACCATTCCTGCTGCTCCTGATGGCCCCACCCTCAAGACTCAGCGGAGGCTCTGGAGTAAAATAAAATGATAATAAAGCAGTTTTATTAACTGATTTATTATCATTTTATTTTACATGCGTCTGTTGGTTCCAGCAGTGGGGCGACGCTCCTCCGCCATAACGAAGGAGCCATCCCTGGAGGCTAGATGTGACTAACCAGAGATCAGCACAGAGCCACACCCCTTTTCATAGGGCCTCCAAAGCATGTTATACAGTAACAGACTTGAGGTCCAATCCCCACACCAGGCTCCACCGCCCCCTCTTACACGATAAATGTTTCTTGAAGTTGTCATGACCAGTGGCGGCTGGCATTTAATGGCCGGGGGGAGGGGAGGGGGAAGGGGAGGAGGGAAAAAAAACCACTTACCTGTCTACCGCCACCATCTCCTTTCGTCCCTCTTCGCCCGCTTCCAGGGCAGGAAGCAGGAAGCAGTAAGCACCCGACTCCCAGCCTCCCGATAGCCAAGCACAATGCTGCAATGCAGCGTTGTGATTGGTCTGAGCGCCGTGGTTCGGCGCTCAGCCAGAGAATGGGAGGCTGGGCATGTTTAGCCTGCATGGAGAATATGCAAAGTGTGCATGATGGTTTGACCATCCCGAGACGGCCAGCCAAAGCGTCCTGCGCACTTGGAGTGGGCAAACCACTCCACCCTTTCCCTGCTCTGTGAGCAGAGCAGCTCCACCCCAACCCACATGAGCAAGGGGAATAATAAAATGATAATATCAATGAGTTATTATCATTTTATTTTTTCCTTTTTCGTCCTGGTCAGTGGGGCGACGCTCCTCCGCCTTAGCGGAGGAGCCGCCACTTGGCATGTCTGAAACCAGGGGGCAGATTTACAAGCCCCTTGCAACACTTTTACGCCGCCATTGCGTCACTAGTGAGATGCGTCACGTTGTAAAGCCCTGCGCTACATTATACCTGCGTCAGGTATAATGTATGCAGGGTGGGCGTTCCGTCGCAAGGAAGCCCCGTAAAAGTCACGCTTTCGACACGACTCCAGCACTGCGTCACCCTTACGCCGACAGATGCGTCACGCATCTGTCTATCCTTGCGCCACGGTGCGCCGCATTGTAAATGCGGCGCATCCATGGTGGCGCAAGGGGCTTTTTGAGTCACGCAAAATAACTGGCGCATCCCTGCTGATATGCAGGGATGCGCCAGTTATTGTAAATCTGCCCCCAGGTCTGGGGGTACCAATTTCCTTGCCTGCATTGCTCTTGCTACGCCACTGGCATAATTCTTCACTGCACTCTTAGCAGACAAATTTTTTACCTAGTCCTGTAGCAGCTCCCAATAGGTACAATACATTTTAATGGTATAGAAATGAAGGTATTCAAACCCCAAATGGGCCTGGTACATCTGGCAGTGTGGAGGCATGATACAGAGGGAAGGGAATACATGGAGCTTATGTTGCGCGGCATGAAGCCACAGACAAAATGAGTGGGAGCGGATCCACCTCAAAGCCAGCTCTGTGCCGCTTCCAACCACAAACTGCGCCCTTATTGGAAACACATTGAAAGTGAAATATGTGATTGTGGCACTAGTAATTAGAGTGGGATCAAAGCTCTTGGTGATGGCAATTTGAGCAGGGCCGCTCTGCAGTGCCCTGGTTGTTTATCACAGAAAATCAAACCATTTACAGGAAATCCTAATGAAAACATCAAGCATTTGCAGAAGAAGCCACAGACAATCCAGAACCACAGACCCCCGAGGATTTTGCTAATTATGTTGTACATCCACAGCACCCTGACCATTCACAGGTGCTCCACTGGGGCTGGACGACCTAAATGGCCCAGTTCAGGTTAATTTACACCGAGGCACTATTTAGTGCCAGAGAACGTTTTGTAAAGGTTTGCTACATTAGTCGATTTATTGTTGCTACGTTTGACTGACGTAGTCATTGTCCATATTTTGTTCTAAGAAGGCAAAATAAAACCATTGATTGTTGCTGCAGAATAACAGCTCCATTTGCTGCAAAGACACAGAGCAGAATAGTAATGTTGTGCTATTTAGTACCACAGTTCATGTTTCAGCTTCTTCTTTTTCTGCTCCTGTTTTGATCCAGTCAGTGCTGCTTTGAGACAGCACATACAAATGTTAGAATTATGTTTATAGAGCTAAAGTGGGAACATGTAATACATTACTAAAACGTACATTGGTGCAAATTAACACCATATGGGTATTTTATGTAATACAGCCTGTAAAGGTATATCTTAAGGGCATGTGTATGGTGAAATTGAATTTGTTTGTACTCTGTGTAGTGCTATGTGATGTTATCTTACTTTAGGGTGTGTTCTCCTGTGCTATGTTATTAACATTTCTAAGCACTCTTCGACTATTTACTTGGCACCGTAGCACTTTTCAGTCTGGGCAAACGTTTGCTATGTGCAACTCTCTAGCACATTCTGGAAAAAGACAATTCATGCCTCTTGCAGTTTTACACACATGAGCCCACATTTACTTAAGTTTGCAGGGTGATCAGGCGATGCAACGCAAATTTAGCACTATAAATGCAGGGGCAGATTTACAAGCCCCTTGCGCCACTTTTGCGTCATTTTTAACATGGGAAAAATGACGCAAAAGTGGCGCAAGGGTCTTGTAAATCTGCCCCGCAGATCTTTAAAATACTGAGGGGCAGATTTACAAGCCCCTTGCGCCACTTTTGCGTCACTTTTCCCATGTTAAAAGTGACGCAAAAGTGGCGCAAGGGGCTTGTAATTAAGCCCCTGAGTAAATTGACGCTATCTTTTGTGTCGCGACCGCAATCGCCCAAGCAGTTCTTTAGTGAGGGTCATAGTTTTTTTTTTTTGCGTATTGCAGCCCCTTTGCACCCCTAGCTCGCTATTTTCCATGAATAAAGATGTCCTATAGGCTGGTTGCATGCCCAAGATTTAAAATGTCCCATAGTGTTGAGCTCAGCCATGGCCTCGGCAACTGTCGCCCCAGCTGATGTCAACAAAGACCGGTGTCAAGCTCATTGTTATCGCCATGGTGTTCCCGCCGATGAATCGGTGGCATTGATGCTGACTGGCACCTTCATTCACACCCACTCTGGGCTCATGAATTTTACTTAACACGTCCTGTTGCTTATTGGCTGGGATTTAATTGGAGTGATGTATTGCAGCACTGCTAGACGGAGTGGAACAGTTTCTTTTTTCTAAGGTCCCCCTTTCTTCCAAACCTCCCAGGCTGAGCTGCTGCATCCTCTCCTTGCCCCCACCCCCTTTGCACTCCCTCCTGTGTGTCTTGGGGTGTGTTTGTTCTTTGAACTCATGCAAATGAAATACTAAGCGCTGGAATGGAATGGAGAACAACACACGAGAACCCTGTGAAATCTAGCATGATCTAGCAATTGTGTTTGTAAGCTGGGAAAATGAGAAGCCACTTACATTTAAACATATATTTCACGAATATGTTTATTTATATGCTTTCGCCATCATTTTCAGTGAAAGCAGTGAGGGATTGCTGCATGTGTGGTCCTTTATTTGCAAACCATGACAATTGATTTTTTTTGCTACTCATGTTTGAGTCTCTCAGATTATTATCAGCCTAGATTTTACATTGAACTTTATCTGTCTAATCTGTAGAACAGTCAGTAAGGCAAAGGTTGTGTAATAACGCAAAGAATACTCGGTCAGTCGAATCACAAAAATAATCCATTCTCAAAACCTGAACTCCACCCCACCCTCCATGATTTAAAGGACCCATGAAATAACATATTGACAATGACAAAAGCCTTGTTATATCACAAAAGCGTGTAGTGGACCAGTCCTCCATACTGACGGGGGGGGGGGGAAGGTGGGGGTAGGCTGGGAATATCAACAGGACAGAACATCATTAGCACAATATCAAGGGACAGCACTCAGATTGGCTGCCAGCAACATGAGAAAAAGTTTGCTGGCAGCCATTACAGGACTCGGGGACTTAGTCCCCTGTCCTGAACTTTTTAAGAACAAATCATATAAGGTGGCAGGGTAGGGATACTCTGCCCTGCAGGCACAATGTCAGCATGTGGGGGAACCCAGAGGGACCCACCTGTGGCAAAAAACAAAGATACAATTTACAATATTTACCACGATCATGATCAAATCCAGCATGATCGCATTGTTTAATTAAGGGGAGGGGGGCACGCAGTCCCCTCCCATAGCCATTTTTGGCCCTGGGGACCCCATCGCCCTGGGCCCAATTAAATTAATTTGGGACGGGGCACACGGCCGCCATCCCCAAGTGGTATTCCACCCTGGGGACCCCATCCCCTGGGGCCCAAGTTGATTAATATTAGGTCACCTTGAATCCTGAGGGTCCCTGGGGCCCAACTAGCCCACCAGGTACTTCCAGTAAGCGCCACAGGCCTGCGTTGCAGAGAGGTGTAAAAAGGGGCATGAGTGATGTAATATGTGACGTCATCAGCAGTGCATTGCGGGGGCGCGAGTTATAGTTAGCTGGACTAACTATAACGGGGGAATTTCACGGGTTTTGTACGAGTGCAATGTCCAACTAACTATAACTGTCCCTAAAACCTATGGTTTTTTCAGTGAATTTCAAAGGTTTTTTAAATGCTAATTTGTAACTATAACGTCCCTGAAACCTATGGTTTTTTCAGTGAATTTCAAAGGTTTTTTAAATGCTAATTTGTAACTATAACATGTCTGAAACCTACGGTTTTTTCAGTGAATTTCAAAGGTTTTGTAAATGACAATTTTTAAATGTATTAATTGTTATATAAGAAAATTTCATACTGATTTACTACATTTTTAGAAACAATTTTTTTTTACATATTTTATTTTTTAAATTACATTGTAATTACATTATACATTACATTACAAAAAATACTTTCTCAGAATGAATTACTTTAGTTTAAATACTTTGCACATAGGCAATAGACTTTTAAGTACAGTAGTTACAGTTGTTGCAATGGGCAACACATTTTCAAACACAATGCAACATTCAGCTCAATGTGAATTTCTAGTTAAATGCAATTACTTACTTTATGGATTACTTTTCTAACCACAGGACTGGATCCTAGATTCAGTCCTGGGACATCTCCTGTAAACAGTTGAGTAAAAGCGTTTTGGTTACAGTCGTGATTTTTAAGGAATATTATTGTACTTTAAAAGTTGACACTTAGAAACTTTTTCTCATAGAATCACCAATGTTATCCTATGGAAGGAAATTCACTTAGAAGGTAAAAACTGTTATTGTTACTTTTTCTTACTCAGTGTTGGATCCTGGATCCAGCACTGGTGCATCTCCTGTAAACAGTTGAAAGAATGCGTTTAAGTCATACAGGCGAATTTTTAGGAATATTTGTAGTTTGTGAAAATCGACACTTTGAAACTTTTCTGCTGAAAACCAGACAATGGATTCCTATGGAAGAAAATATAAGTTACTGCTAAGTACGGTTAAAATTACTTTTCAGGGTCAGTGCTGGGCTAAAAGATGCAGCACTGGGTTCTCTCCTGATAACAGGTGAGTAAATTGGAATTCGTACTTTGTTGATTTTAGAGGAATATTATAAAGTTCCAAAACTCCACACAGAAGAATTTCCAAGTGAAACCAGTCAATGTTAGCCTATGAAGGAAATTCAAGTTACCGGTAAGTACGGTTAAAATTACTTTTCAGGACCAGTACTGGGCTGAAAGATGCAGCACTGGGTTCTCTCCTGATAACAGGTGAGTAAATTGGAATTCGTACTTTGGTTGATTTTAGAGGAATATTATAAAGTTCCAAAACTCCACACTTAGAAGAATTTCCAAGTGAAACCAGTCAATGTTAGCCTATGAAGGAAATTCAAGTTACCGTGTAAGTACGGTTAAAATTACTTTTCAGGACCAGTACTGGGCTGAAAGATGCAGCACTGAGGTCTCTCCTGATAACAGGTGAGTAAATCAGAATTCGGATTTCGGCTGATTTTAGAGGAATATTTGTATGTTTCAAAAATCAACACTTAGAAACTTTTTCAACAAAAAGCAGGCAATGATATCCTATGGAAGGAAATTCAAGTTACTGGTAAGTACGGTTAAAATTACTTTTCAGGATCAGTACTGGGCTGAAAGATGCAGCACTGAGGTCTCTCCTGATAACAGGTGAGTAAATTGGAATTCGTACTTTGGTTGATTTTAGAGGAATATTATAAAGTTCCAAAACTCCACACTTAGAAGAATTTCCAAGTGAAACCAGTCAATGTTAGCCTATGAAGGAAATTCAAGTTACCGGTAAGTACGGTTAAAATTACTTTTCAGGACCAGTACTGGGCTGAAAGATGCAGCACTGAGGTCTCTCCTGATAACAGGTGAGTAAATCAGAATTCGGATTTCGGCTGATTTTAGAGGAACATTTGTATGTTTCAAAAATCAACACTTAGAAACTTTTTCAGCAAAAAGCAGGCAATGATATCCTATGGAAGGAAATTCAAGTTACTGGTAAGTACGGTTAAAATTACTTTTCAGGATCAGTACTGGGCTGAAAGATGCAGCACTGAGGTCTCTCCTGATAACAGGTGAGTAAATTGGAATTCGTACTTTGGTTGATTTTAGAGGAATATTATAAAGTTCCAAAACTCCACACTTAGAAGAATTTCCAAGTGAAACCAGTCAATGTTAGCCTATGAAGGAAATTCAAGTTACCGGTAAGTACGGTTAAAATTACTTTTCAGGACCAGTACTGGGCTGAAAGATGCAGCACTGAGGTCTCTCCTGATAACAGGTGAGTAAATCAGAATTGGATTTCGGCTGATTTTAGAGGAACATTTGTATGTTTCAAAAATCAACACTTAGAAACTTTTTCAGCAAAAAGCAGGCAATGATATCCTATGGAAGGAAATTCAAGTTACTGGTAAGTACGGTTAAAATTACTTTTGAGGATCAGTACTGGGCTGAAAGATGCAGCACTGAGGTCTCTCCTGATAACAGGTGAGTAAATCGGAATTCGTATTTTGGCTGATTTTAGAGGAATATTTTAAAGTTCCAAAACTCCACACTTAGAAGAATTTCCAAGTAAAACCAGTCAATGTTAGCCTATGGAAGGAAATTCAAGTTACTGGTAAGTACGGTTAAAATTACTTTTCAGGACCAGTACTGGGCTGAAAGATGCAGCACTGAGGTCTCTCCTTATAACAGGTGAGTAAATCGGAATTCGTATTTCGGCTGATTTTAGAGGAATATTTGTATGTTTCAAAAATCAACACTTAGAAACTTTTTCAGCAAAAAGCAGGCAATGATATCCTATGGAAGGAAATTCAAGTTACTGGTAAGTACGGTTAAAATTACTTTTCAGGACCAGTACTGGGCTGAAAGATTCAGCACTGAGGTCTCTCCTTATAACAGGTGAGTAAATCGGAATTCGTATTTCGGATGATTTTAGAAGAATATTTGCACAATGGTGATGGGAGGGGGCGGGGCCTGAGGTGACATCTGTGCAAACGCGCCCCGTGGCGCGTTTTAAGTTGGGGGATTAAGTCCCCTTGAATCCTGAGGGTCCCTAGGGGCCAACTAGCCCACCAGGAACCTCCAATATGCGCTAGGGGCTGCGTTGCAGAGACGTGTAGAGAGGCCACAAACCTTTTACACCTCTCTGCAACGCAGCTCTGTGGCGCTTTCTGGATGTACCTGTTGGGCTAGTTGGCCCCCAGGGACCCTCAGGATTGAAGGGGATTTAATTCCCCATCTTAAAACGCGCCACGGGGCCTGTTTGCACACATTTCACCTGAAGCCCCGCCCTCCCTTCACCACTGTGCAAACGCGCCCCGTGGCGCGTTTTAAGTTGGGGGATTAAGTCCCCTTGAATCCTGAGGGTCCCTGGAGTCCAACTAGCCCACCATATACGTCCAAAAGCGCCACAGAGCTGCGTTGCAGAGAGGTGTAAAAAGGGGCGTGGCCTCTGTACACCTCTCTGCAAGGCAGCTCCCTGGCGCATACTGGAGGTTCCTGGTGGGCTAGTTGGCCCCCAGGGACCCCCAGTATTCAAGGGGAATTGCTCTCTCTGCAAACGCGCCAGGGGCGCGTTTGCAGAGTGGTGAAGGAAGGGGCGGGGCCTGCGGGCCCGATCGTTTTTTTTAAATTTTTTTTTTGTGTCCCTGAAGGGGGGCTGTGTGGCCCCCTTCCTTTTTCCTGTTTATGGGCCCTGGGGACCCCATCCCCCAGGGCCTTACCCCTTTTTTTTAATTAAACAAAAAAACGGGAAGGGGGCCGCGTGGCCCCCCTTCCCTGGGCCTGTATTGGCCCCGGGGACCCCATCCCCCGGGGCCTGGCCTCTATTTTTATTTTTATTCTTTGGAGGGGGGCTGCGTGGCCCCCCTCCTCTGGCCATTTAAGGCCCCGGGGACCCCATCCCCCGGGGCCGGCCATACCCTTTTTTTAATTTTTTTAAACTTTGGGGAGGGGGGCCGCGTGGCCCCCCTCCCGGGCCACTACTTGCCCCGGGGACCCCATCCCCCGGGGCTGGCCCTCTCCGTTGGGGACTGTGGGGGTCCCCAATCCCCCACAGTCCCGCCGGCTCCCCGCGTCCCTTGGGAGCCGGCATTGCTTTCAACATGGGGAGCTGCTAAGATGCAGCCCCCATGTGGAAAAGCAATGTGCTTTGGATATTGGAAGAGAGAGCAGGTTTCCTGCCTCTCTTCCAATATCCAAAGCAGTTTGCTATGGCAGGACGGGAGCCGCGAGGCTCCCGTCCTGCCATAGCAAACTACAGTGTCCCGGGGGTAGGCACCCCGGGACACTGCAGGAGCCGGCCCTGGGGGTGGAGGTCCCCAGGGCCATCAAGGGCTCCAGGAGGGGGCCGCGCGGCCCCCTCCCATTCAGGTCACAGCCCCGGGGAGGTGGTGGTCCCCGGGGCTCTGGGGGTCCGTAACAGACCCCCATATTTAAATGTTTAGTGCCCCGGGGAGGTGGCGGTCTCGGGGCGTGTGGGGGCTGGAGCCCCCCACACAGGTTTTTGAATTATTAAAAAAAAGCCCCGGGGAGGTGGTGGTCCCCGGGGCTGCGGGAGGGCTCAGAGCCCTCCCGCACCATTTTTAAAAAGCCCCGGGGGGTGGCGGTCCCCAGGGCTTGGGGGCCCTTTGAGGCCCCCCACACATAAAATTACCCCCCACCATGCCCCCGGGACTTGGGCCACCCGGGGGCAAATACAACCGAAGCGCGGCAGACCGCGCTTCGATTTTTTTCGGCAGGATTCGCGCACCCTGAGCGCATCCTGCCGATTTTTAAAAAAAAAATATTTATTTTTTTTGCCCAGGGGGCCTTGTGGGACCCCCTGAGCAAACCTAGGGGGTCAGGGTGTTTCTACCCTGCCCCCTTTGTGCGCTTTGCGCACTTGTTTCTGTCCCTCGGTTCTACCGAGGGATAAAATGGCTGCCAACATTTCCTGAATCGGAATGTTGACAGCCAGCTGACAGCCAATTAACATGCAGCTCGTGATCGGGAGGGTACGCGGACCCTACTCGGCCATAGATATCACTATCTTTTTACTTTTGATTTTCTCAGCAACTACTGAACGGATTTACACCATTTAACAAAAAGGGTTCTTTCTGAACCAAGAACTACCTCTTTGCCAAATTTGGTGTAATTCCGTTCAGCAGTTCGGGCTGTAGCCGTGTCTAAAGTTTCCTATGGAAAATGCATGGGGAAAACGCGTTTTGGGACCCCCTTTTTCTCGGCCCCCGCTTGACGAATCCCCCGAGACTTTCAGGGTAGGAGCGGACCGGGAGCGGGCCACAAAGTTTGAAAATTTTGCGAAGATACGTCAACCGGCAAGAGAGTTATTTCAAATAGAATGTCGCGGATTTCCTATGGATAATAGGTTGTAACTATAACTATCTACTGGCGACCGCCAGTAGATAATATATATATATCCAGTAAAGCTCGTCCAATGCTCCTGCTCGAAGAACGAGAGTAGACCCAATATCAGTGCAAATAGTGTTTATTAGTACAACACCATGCCGCCATGACGCGTTTCGGCCGATTCCCGGCCTTGATCACATATATATATATCACAGCTCCAAAAAAAGCACCAACTCAGTGCACTCGTGAGCGGGTGCTCCTTTGCGGGAGATGCGCCCGCTATAATATCCGCTGCCAACCTCGCACTCTTGCAGCACAAAGAACGGAGCACTCATGGGGGCGAGTCCAAACGTAGTTTATTCACGGACTCTCGTTGCAACCAGACGCGTTTCGGCAGTTGCCTTCTTCGATGGTAATCAGGCACGCCGGAAACGGCCATTATTTATGTCACTCACTTCCAATATCCCGACATGGGAATCGACAATGAAGAAAGACCAGAAATTTACAAAATCGTGACGCCATCTTTTAGCATGCAAAAACCAGTTATTCAAATATATATTTCTCATTTTAGACTGTGTTTGTAGCCAACGATCCAAGATAAAAATATACATATATACTTGTAGACATAATATATTCAACGATCGCTTGGCAATCTCTTATTTTGTTTTCCAATATACAAAGGTGCGATCGGCATTGTCTAATTCATCTGATTCCGCCCTCAAATGTTTGCCCACATTGGTCGGTATCGAGGGATTTGTGGATATCGTCCATGATGTTAAGGATCGCGGTCTCGGTGCCATAGCCTTTTCTGAAGCCCAATTGGTGGGGATCAAGAAGGTTGATGCTGTCCATGTGCTGAGTCAGTTGTAGAAGAACGCATCTTTTGAGGATTTTGAATAGGAGGGGGAGATTGGAGACGGGTCTGAAGTTGTTCAGGTCTTTGATGTCAAGGCCTGGTTTTTTTTAGTAGTGGCATGACTTGGCCAACTTTGAGGCATTCAGGTATGACGCCGGTTCTCAGGGAGCTGTTTATGGTCCTGCACCAGAACGGAGCTATGGAGAGTTTCAGCTTTTTGGTCAATTGGGTGGGTATAGGATCAAGGATGTGAGAAGCGGGTTTGGAGGTGGAGATCAGTTTGAGAATCTCGGCTTCCTGGATGGGGTTGAAGGATATCCATGTTTTCGTAGGGTGCTTGCGAGTGCTGTCTTCTGTCACTGGGGCCAAGCTTTTGCAGGCGGGGTTGACGTTGATGTCCAGTGAGAGTTCAATCTTGGTGATTTTGTCTTCGAAGAAGTTGGCGAAGTTGTCGTACAGGTCCTTGGAGGCTTGTAATGAGGATTCAGGGGGCTTGGAGGTTTGTTTTTGGGTAGGCCAAAATTACACAACGCCAACATGGCAAGGTAATGGAACCAGAGTTAGATCTGGTTGGATTCTTCCAGTGGCGGGTGGAGACTTAAAAAACGGTGAGGTGTGCATACTGTACTTACTGGTGCATGGTTAACTTAATATAATATAAATAATCATCTTACCTCGCCGATCTTCTTTACACACCTGTGGGCCGACGATTTAAAATCCATCCAAGGCCAATATAGCGCCAACATACATTGGCTGTGCAGTGGCCTTACATCTCCAGTTAGCCATCTAGAAACAGCACACTATCCTGACCCCATCCAGAAGTGGTACAGTTTCTATTAACACCTTTGACTGCGCTTCGTTAAAATCTGTGTTACTGTCATCATTATGGCATCGCATTCGGCAACAAGCTGAGCAACTTGTCTTACACTGAAGGCTAAATTCCCAGACTGCACTGTGTGCCCAATGAGGGAAAATACTTGTGAAAGTTTTCCAAAACTGTGCAGACATGGTTTTCTAATCTGAATTGCTTACCTAACATGATTTTCCTCTTTATATCACAGAACCTTTTCACTACCTCACCGCTCTGCTTGAAAGTTTTGAAAGGCAGAACTAAGTGCCACGCTTCACAGCTAATGCAAGCACTGTTCTCATGCTGATTATAATAGTGAACAGCATAAGAGCAGTGCAAGGATTGGCTGGTACAGGCGAACTCAGCGCTCCATCTGAGACTGATGGATCTCTGTCTCTAATTCCCCAGCCTCCTGACAGTGCCTACTGGGGAAGCTTGAACTGCGCATGCCAGGCTGGTAGCAAGCAAAATGCCGGCCAAGCTGACATGCACAGTTCAGTTAGATAGCCCCAGCTGTTTGCCTCAATTACACGCCTATGACTGTACGGCTCCGTGGTGGCCCAGCGCATTAAAGGACGAATAAATGAATGTGGCACTCTGTATGATATGGGGGAAAATAATGGGCTTGGGCAAATAAATAAAGGGTGTTTGACTAAGTAATGGCTCGCAGACAGAGAGACAATGCTTCTACGCTCTCATGAAGCAACCGTCCTTGGCTTCTTCTTAATTTGGCAAAGGTATGAAATAGTGATGCTAGTGGAAAAGCACTGAGAAGAAGTTAATACTTACTAGATGGAGCCCTGTGCACACCTCATGGATGCTGAGAATGGGAAAAGCTAGATGGAGCCACATGAGCTGGTTCTAAGCCACTCCTAATGGATCCACAGGGAAAGCAGCTGCTGTTATGGTAGTTCACTTCTCAGGCCAGATGATCTGCCAGGCATGTCATTTCCTGAGATCTTCCAAGCGAAATACAACTACATATGCTGGAGATCGCCCAGGCTAGATGCAAATACATATGCCTGACATATGCCCTCCTCCTGCTTTCAGTCAGAAGGAAGTAGAGGACTGGTTTCTTTCATTTAGTCTGTCCTGCCTGTGCAGATTGATCCTGGAATGAACGTCAGCTCATAGATTGCAGCTTATGACACACTGAGACAATATTTAGCTTCTTTTACTGGAGTGAGTAGCTCCTTGGAAGGCGGCGAAAACCCTGTTATTAGCAATGTGTGACTTTTTTCAGGATTGTTGTCATTTTCCATCTTTGCTCCATGCTTTATTTTAGGTCTGACTTGACTGTGCAGCTGTCTACAAGACCAATTGTATCTGCCTACAAGACGAGTTGTTTAAAATACAAAAAAACTACACCCAGGGAAGTACTTTTCTCTCACCTCATGCTATTGGCTGTTTGGTGACTCATTCTTCCTTTTATGGAGTGATTGTGTTGCAGTGCATGAGGCGCTATTTTACATCTTAAAATTACAGTGAATCGTCACACGTTAAACTCTTTATCTCTTGGATGCACTGTACACAGAAAGTTTTGAAAAAATGTTTTTTTCAATGCCGCAGGCTTCTTAAATGTTTTGTTCAGGACTCAAATTGCAAGCCAGGCTTTGCTAATGATTGTTTAATACCGTTACTTATCGAAGCATTACCTTTTGTATCTTGGGTTTGTTAGTTTGTGTATTGTATTCTAGGCTGATTTTGCTTGCCCATGTTGCCCGTGCCTTGTTGTAAACGGGCGACATGCATTCTGTGTTTTGTGTGCATCTTCTAAGCACCGTTCCAAGTCTGCGCTCCTGCTGGCTGATAGGCTTGCCAGTTAGGCGAGTCAGTTGCAGGACGGCAGAGTTGGAGGGACGCTGGAGGATGGGCTAATGAACCTAATTACCAGGGCATGAGTCGGGGGTACACGCTAGTGGACGGCGTCCCACCACTTTTTTCACAGGGTGGGTGCCGTCCACCTTGCTAAAAAGTGTGGCCCCACTGTAAAATATGCTGAATTCGTCCCGGTGTAATTTACAAACCCCGGGACACATCCTGCAGCACCTGCACGTTGTTATCTGCTTTTCTGTCTGCAACAACGTGCAGGCGGGGACAGGGCTCTCTTAGTTCTGACTCCTGCTGGGTCCATAACAAAGACTGAATCGGAGGGGTCATCAGGCCTCCTTTTGTTGGAGTCTCCTGGCTGGGAGCAGTCAGGAGCCTCACACCTGATGCAAATGCAGCAGAGGGGAAACAAAGGCTCACACCTTTACAGAAGAGAGGCAGCTTTTAACTTTGTTCAGGCTCTGTTTAGGAGATATGCATGCACTGTAAAAACTTCAGATGTGTTGATGTTTCCCAGCATTTGCACAAAATAAATAGCATTTATATAATGCTTGCTACCCCTGAGGTGGCGTTGTAATAATTTAAATATCACTATTTCTTTTAAAGCACTATGGCTAGAGAAAACTTAAGGCTGATAAAAGGTAACATTGTTTTTTGTGCAGCGTACAAAAGAGTGAATCTTCTGCCAAAATCAGGAGGGTTTGCAAGTATGCTCGAAATGTGCTCAAATGTACTCATGATACACCTGCTAAACATATATGTGAGGGCTTAAGATCTGATGTCACTTCTTGTGATGCCAGTTCCTGTGATGTAACCCGCTGTGATGTCACACGCCGCGATGTCACGCGCCGCAATATCACTTGCATACTGATTATCTAGGTTAGTCCCCCCACTTATTTTTTTAGCACTTGTGCCCTGCTAATTACCATTAAACTACTTCTGTGGATTACCTTGAAGCAGCATGATTTGTATGGACGTAACCACAACAATCACCCTTGCCCCTCATCCCATTTGGTTGATATTTCAGAATATGCAGTCTCTGTCAAAAATATTTTCTCTGTCAGCTCAGTCAGTACTACATCTGCCAGGTGACCCGATTGTTGCTACATGTCACAAGCAGCTGAAATCTGAGGTACTGAATCCTGAATCCTATCATTGCTAGTAGTAGCCCTGGATTTGCCTGCTCCACCTCTTCTGTCCAACAAGAAGCGAGAACCTTGTACATTTGGAGGCACACTAATTAGATAACAGCATTAATGTATGTCAATGGGCACTGGCTGTGGGTGAACGAACAGGGACATGCTTTGAATAATAATAATATTTTCCAGGTCTTCTCAGAACCCAAAGAGGCTCACGTATTTCTGTACTCCAAGCAAGATTCACATTTCACAATATTGTCAGTCTGAGTCAAGGTCCGCAGTACATTCAGGGGCATATTCTCAAGGAGCCATCGCCGATTTATCGGCACCTTAGCGCCGCTAAAGTGGCGATAGACTTATCGCCCCATTCACAAGCTGGTGCAATCTGCCGACATCGACAGTTTTCCCGCGATAGGTGCCGCAAAAAACATCGCCACGGATGAGAGCGACAACGAATGCTAATGATATGCAGAGTAGAGGGTCCCGTGCAAAAACACACAAAAACATCACTTTGCGATATTCACAACGAGCAGCCAGATCAGCGATGCGATCCGAAAACAGGCGATAAGGCGCGTTAGCAGCAGGGATTCAACACCTGCCTCTTACTGGTGTTAAGCAGGACGACAACCTGCAGTATTAAAGGGAGCCCAACCTAGAGCCACATCTGAAGACCAACAGATGCCATGGAGACAATGATCATGCAGCCTGGAGACCCAAGAGGGCCACAACACCCACCACAACCACCTCCCGGACCCTCCCCCCCAGGTCATGAAGTCCAGTAGTCAACGGTAGTGGAAAAACAGAACTTTATTACAAAAACATAAACAACAAGACGAAAAGCACAGCCAACGCGTTCCATTCCCAACGGGGAACTTCACCAGGGCAACTTGTGGATCCAATAAACTGCAAATGCTGCGGGAACTCCCCAATACCATTCCATATCCCGAAATCAGTAGTCAGAAACCTGTTGGAGAAATGGTGACAATGGTCAAGCGACCTCATAATCACAAACTTAATCTTGTACAGTGTATTGCACTTGGACAAACCGGAATGCATACAGGTATGATGAATCCAGTCCAAACATACTGTAACAGAAGTCTGTGTGCTCGTAACCTCCGCAGGAAAGAAAAGGAAGGTTACGACCACACAAACATCTGTTACGGTCTCATCATGCAGGATTCATCATACCTGTAAACATCACGGTTTGTATCATCTTGATACCCCTGCACCTTCACTTCCCCCACGCTGTGCATGAACAGCTGGGGACCATGCAAGGGAATTACGCCATAGCTGCCTTACCGCACGTGTCTGGGGCAATTGACTGTACACATGTACCACTTGTGCCCTCTGCCGAGCCTGCACACAATTACCGCTATAGAAAGCAGACGCATTCCATCAATGTGCAGGCGATAGTGGACCACCGGGGACAGTTCACCAATGTCGTCGCCAACTTCACAGGCAGTGTGCATGATACATACATCTTCTGACAATCCATCATCAACCAGCGCTTCCAGGATGGCACCCATGGCAATGACCTGCTCATTGGTAAGTACTAACTGAACACACCACACACCTCAACTCCACAATCACACAACTCACAACTGTGGGAGAACACACGTAACAAAATCACATACAACATGCCAACCAACATGCCTAACTACCGGACACAACAACACAAGTAACCGTGATAACAGGGGCCAGACATGTAGACAAACCATCCACAAAGGCAGAGCCCCTCTGCCACAAAATTGCAGAATGTGGGGAGAGGTGGGAATCAAGAATGTGCGAAGAGGGTAAGTGACCCAGCAAAAAGAAAGGACACAATGCCAAGTGTGGCGGAGATGTGCTGGACAGACTGCTGTATGCAGAGCACAGACATGTCCATATGGACATCTATTACTGGTGTTTGCAGTGTAGTGGACAGTGGTCGCAAACAGGTGACCCCAGGCAGTGTGGAAGACCTTGGACATGTAGCCATGTGGTCCCCCCCTGTAAGCCTGAGCGGAGCGGCCTTGCCTGGCGAATGTCGCGAATGAATAGCCCGGGGCCCTGGGCATGGTCCACTTCCGGGATGACCACCACAGTAACTACTGCGTGTGTCCCTGTGTCCGCCATATCGTGACCATGGGCCTACACACACGTGCCCGACCACATTCAATGTCCGCATTCACACTGGAGATGAGGTGACTACATCCCAAGCCAACCCGCGCACATCTCATCATCGCATGCAGGGTCGTGTCTGCCAGGGCGGCGCCCCCCACCCAGCCACGAGGCCGCCGCCGTGACCGGTGGTGCCTGCGCGATCCTGTGCGCCTGCTGCACCCCAGCCCTGGTCCCCAGAACGGTCTGCCGCCCAGCGATGTCTGCCCGCCCCTGCGCACCCAGGCCTCAATGCTCACCTGCCGCCAACGGCGTGTCTCCAAGAGGGCCCTCCACGTGCCGGTGCAACCTCCTCAGCCGATCGATGGATTCCATGCCACAGGCCCCCAGCGCACCCTGCGGCAACGCACCGCGGAGTCATGTGTATGCTGACTGCTGCCTGCGCATACACTGCGGTCCAGCAGGGCTCACAATTCAATTTGAGTCTTGATTTGCTGGCCGCCGTATCGAGGCCAATGCATCATCGCAAGCTGCACACCCGCTCAGCTCTTCAGGTGGGCCTAACTCAGTGCAACGCAAGTCATCGCCACGTGGCGGTAGGCCCATGCCGGACACAGGCCATCGGGTGCCACTAACTCTGTGCAACGCAAGTCATCGCCACATGACGGTAGGCCCGTGCCGGATGCAGGCCATCAGGTGCCACTAACTCTGTGCAACGCAAGTCACGGACCCCTCATGATTGAGTTCCGTGGATGCGGACGCCATCATGTCACCTCCGGCAGTGGGGGATGTGCTGTGGTGGGCCCCTTTTATTGGCAGGGTCACATGTCCCATGACGCCTGTGCTGGATGGGTGTGGTGTGAGTGTAAACCAGCCCTCAGGGAGTGGCTGTGGCATGCTGACAACTAGACCAGTGACCAGCAGTTCACTACAGGGAAGACCTGGGACATGTAGCTGTGTCGTCACCCCCTGTGAGCGTAAGCAGAGTGGGCTGGGCTGGCGTATGCCAGTCCAGCGTAGGGGTGTGAACAATGAGCCCGGGGCTCTGGGTGTGGTTCAGTTCTGGCCTGGACAAGGAAGTAACCAATGCGTGTGTCTCCGTTGTAGTGTCTGCGCCACCCGGACCGCAATCGGCAATGTTGCACCCTGTGACCCAAGCCCCATAACATGTGCAAAATGGACGTGAGGGGGAATCAGTGACCCTACATTCATCCAAACTGTCATACTTGAAGGATCATAGACATGACACATCTGTGTGAATTGGAATGTTTTATTCACATCCAGTGGAGTGTTGCAGCTGGAGCAGTACAGGGCCATGCACACCCCACTTGACATTGTTGCCCCGTGGAGGGCCAGCCAGAGTCCATTAGGGAAGGACAAGTTCATCGGAAGAGGAAGAGTTCAGTCCGCAGTCTGATTGCTGTGTCATTGGTAACCAAACAGAATATGGCAGTCCATGTCGAGGTCCAAGGTGAGTGCCGCAGAGTGTATCGGCGGACAGTGGAAGGTGATGATGCAGAGGGCAGAACCAAGCATACACAGGCCATATGGCGGAGATGAATGCTACCGCCTCCTCCTTACCACTAAGGCAGATTCATACGCATCTTCGTCCTCTGATGTGTCATGTGCCTCACCTGTGGGTGTTGGTGTTTCGGCTGCAGCACTGTGTGGCACTGACACATCAGGGGCCGGAGGTGGATTGCCGGCCGCACTGTGTGGCAGTGACGCATCAGGTGCCGGAGGTGGAATGTCTGCCGCACTGTGGGGCACTGACACATCAGGGGGAGGAGATGTGGATGGTGTAGGAGCAGTAGCATTCATCTGCGCCAGGCCTTGTGCCAGCAATGCCATGATGAGGATCTGCAGCGCATGGAAGATCCCAGCCACATCTCGCTGATGTGCAGCCGTGGCAGCCGTCCTTTCCGCCTCCATCCGCACCGAGTCCTCCATAAGCTTCCGCATGTGTCCCAACTCACGGCTGAGATCGCTGGAGCCACTCTGACTAGACAGGTGTTCTTGTCTCCGAGTCATGACTCCAGCGATGTCAGCCATGGCTCGTTGGAGACCATGGAGTGGACTGTGGGTGTCCGTTAGGGACTGTAAGTGGTCCCTGATGGGACGTAGACACCCATGGATGGCATCAAGTTTGGCTGCCATGAGGTCGAACCCCACCAGCACCTGCTCAGCCATCTCCTTCTGGCCCTCCAACACACGGCGTTGAAATGCCATGTGTTGGTCGTAGGGATTCTGGGAGACAGCCGGGGTGGTCGGTGCTTCCTGCTGTGTGGTCTGTGCAGGGGGTGGGGTCTCCTCAATGCAGCTGGGCTGCCCTGCTCCTGGAGGTGGGGTGCCGAAGCTGTTCATGAGCTCTTGGAGGGCATCGGTGTCGAAGGTGGGGAGGTCCTCCTCGTCATCAGTGAGGAGGTGTTCGGTCTGCTCTGCAGGAGGTGATGATTCTCCCTCTGCAATGTAAAAGTGGAGATGCAGTTTAACAGTGTGTTCCATGTATGTTCACGCATTGGCCAAGTTTCCAAACAGACTGCATGACAATGTACATTGTGACTGTTTAGGAGGAGCTGCCTATTTGAAGCGGGACAGTGGACATTTGTGCACCATCAGGGATGTGGGGTTGTACCTGTCCATTATCATGTCACATTTCCCTGCTATGCCAAATGTGATTGGCCAGTTTTTACACACAAGTGGCAGAAGTTGTGTCCTCTGTTCTGTTGTGAAAGTGTTGCAGTTTGTACCACATTGTTGTCAATGTTGATGTGCACTGATTCTTGTGTGTGTGCTGCATTGTGGGAGAGTCGCCCCTGCAGCTCAGACTTTGCTTGGCCTTCTCCCTTTCAGGCGGTGTGCCTTTGACTTCTGTGCTTATGCAGTGCTGAGATGTTGCATACTTGGGTAAATTGGGCTCTTGGTGGGAGTTGGGACTCTTGGGCATGGTTTGTCCGCAGATGTCTTGTTGCCGTCAGGGGTTGTTTGTGCACGTGGATGTGTCAGTGTGTGACCTGCTCCTTTCCGGATGTGGACCACACTCAGCCACCTCGGTGTCGTGGCGTGCAACTTGTCATGATGAGTGGCCTGCAGACATGCTCATCGTCATGCAGTGTCACTTGCATTGTCAGTGGGGCTCACAGATCCGCAGCCTTGCTGGGTTCAGCCAATGTGCATGTGTTTGTTGTGAGATTGGTGATGTGTGGGGAGGGCCCCCTCTGGGCACATTGTGGATGGGGGACTACTTGCTGTTTCTATGTGTGCTGCAGTATGGCATGGAGATCAGGGACATGATCCAGAGTCATTGTGGTTGTGCAGTGTGCTATATTTCATTGTGCATGTATGCCATTGTGCCCATCTCCCCCCCGTCCCCCCAGTCCCTGTTGGTTACTCACCCTGTTGCTGTTGTGTCAGGTCATGTTGAGCAGTGTCCGGTCCCCCGACTCCTGCCACCGTCTCCACACTGATGACTGTGGACACCATTTCCTCCATCTCGCCCAGCTCCTCCTGTGGCGCAGGGCTCCCACCCCCAGTCTGCATTGCTGCTTTGCGGTTGTTTGCGAGTTTCTGCTTGGTTTTGCGCTTCACATCATTCCAGCGCCTCTTGACCTCGTCCATTGTCCTCCTCAGCACTCCGACTGCATTCACCTTGTCCACGATGGACCGCCATGTTCCATTTTTTGTTGCCAATGACACAGTGGAGGTAACGAACAGTTGTTGATGGTGTTCTATCACCTCCGTAATCAGGATCCTGTTTTCCTGCGGACTGAACCGCGTCTTCCTCTTCTTCTTCTCCTTGCCCTTCCCTGACCCCGAGGTCCCAGGCTGGTCCTCCGTGGGGCTTGTGGGGTTCGGGTTGTCCTCTGTACTTGCTCCGGCTGCCTCCATTGTGCTTCGCAGTTATGTATTTATTTTTTTTTGCTGCTTTTATGATGATTTTTCCCGCCTGACGTGGGAATTGCAAGCCTGGCGCTGCTTGTTGCCGATTTTTCTATCGCGGTTGGACCCATCGCAACTTTTTTCGCGTTCGGGTTTTCTTTTTTATCGCCGTCACAATAGTTGTATCGCGGACATTTGAGGCGTTCTCAGGAAACTATCGCATGTTACCGCCATGTTGGGAATACGACGTTGATACAGAGTTATTTTCCCGCGATAGGCGACGATATGAAAAATTGCGTTAGCCTATTTTGGCGATGTTTATCGCACGTTCTTGAGAATAACCCCCGTAATTTCTAATTTACTATTATATTTGTTATTGTACGGCTTAGAGATGTCACCTTTGTCAACAAGAAGTCTGGTCCTATTGTATAAAACAGAACAATGAGGATGACTGTGACTATTGACAAATACCATCTCATTTCAGACGTGGTCATGTGGTCGGGTGCACTGGGAACCACTGAAATCCTAAGTTTTTTTACCACTCTCTATTTGTGTTAAACATTTTGTTGATTTTGAGATGACAACGAAGGAAATTCAATGAAAGCAGGAATACACAAATAACCACCATCATTACATCACATCATTGAGTGGTCATCAAAACTACATCGCAGTCTCTTTCACGTTGACCTCTGGGGCGATCAACCGATGGCCAAAGTACAATCAAGAACATTAGAAAGGTAAGGTTTAGAAGGACGGAATTAAAGACCACCCGACAAACAGATATGAGGTCTAGGTTGGGACCTGTACAGGCAGTTCTACTGAATAGAGTTAATAGATGCAGGTCTTTGGCTCGAGAAGTGGAAAGCCATTCACTATTTGTAGTCAAACTATTGACTATTTTTGCTGTTTTCATGTGTGCATTCAAACCTAAATAACCTTTCTTTTATGAATGACAACCAAGCAAATATTACATCATTTTTCCATAGGTTTCTAATCAAAGGGATACCTGTAGGATTGCTGTTTATAAGTTGAGTGATAATTTTCGAAACCAATAAGCGCTCTTTCATGAAATGGTGTTTTTCGATAAAATAAGTGGAACAGACTGTGCCGAATAATTCTACAACTGGCGCCAACACAAGCTGTGCCTTTCTAAAATTAGAACTTTCCGGAGCTCCCAAAGCATTCCTTTTCAGCAGTGTATTATCACTTTTGTTTGAGGTGGTCAAGTTCTCATAGTTTAATGGTATGGAAACGCTTGCATTTGCTGAGTGAAACACGGGGGAAAAGAACAGTAACTAAGGCATCAATATATTTCTCAAAACTGACAGGTCTAGATACAGATGTGAAGGAAGTAGTTTAAAAAACTATCAACAGTGTAAACGTGCCCAGGAATGTTGCTGCCGTTAGTGCAGCAGGTGCAGTGGCACCAAGGCTGACAAAAAACGAATCCAAACATGAGTTTGCTGATGCGAATTTAATTATTTACAAAATGCTTTATGAAAAATTCAAATGTGCTGAATTTACTTTTAAAAATGAAATACGTTTAATGCAGAAATTGTAGTAGGCAACTATGCTTAAAACCTACTGGCCTGTAACCTAGTAATAAAGTACAAATTCTAATATTGACAATGTCATGTTTTTAACACGAAGGCCCATTTATACTGAAATGCTTGATTTTCACTTTAAACAATAATTGTGCAAGTTGTTTTTCTTCTCTTTGCTGCAGACGTTGCATTTTCGGAAGCTACTGTTTATTAGTTAATGAATAAACATTTGTTGTATTAGAATCTGATAGTGGGGTTCACACCACAGAATATGTAGATGAAATGAAGGATGATTCATGGGAAGACGATATTGCAAACAAGAAAGGATGTGCCTGCAACATTCAAGGACACGTGGTTGAGAGACGATTGTACTCTGGAGAGAAGATGGGGAGTGTACCTGTTCCCAGGAGCGTGGTGAAATCTTATTGGTCAACATGAAGAAGAAAGAATATTAATGTTGCAACATTGGAAACGTGTGTTTATATTAGTGCATGTTCCCAGACTAGTTAGCCAGATTCTTCCACCATTTCGATGCAGAGCAGACTGATTGAGTTTTCACGAGAAACAGCATTACAACACAGTCTAAACCAGGCATGCCATTACAATGCAAGCGTTGCAATGCATGCATCTTTACCGCGTATGCCTTTACCATGCATATTTTTACCACAACCTGCCTTTACAACGCATGCCATTACCACGGAAAATGTAAGTATAAAGGTAAGTGTATTATATATGTAAATATAAAGGTAAGTGTATTATATGTATATAATATATATATATATATATATATATATATATATATATATATATATATTACCTACTGGCGGTCGCCAGTAGGTAGTTATAGCTAGGACCTAGTTTCCATAGGAAAAGCATTTTTTGATTTGCCAATATCTTTGGCGCCGTTTGACGAATCTTCGCGAAATTTTCCCAAAAAAAGGTTCACTCAGGCCAGCTCCTGTCTTGGAAGTTTTTGGGGTGATTCGTCAAGCGGGGGCCGAGAAAAAAAGGGGGGTCCCAAAACACGTTTTCTCTATGTTAATTTCCATAGGAAACTTTAGACACGGCTACAGCCCGAACTGCTGAACGGAATTACACCAAATTTGGAAAAAAGGTAGCTCTTGGTTCAGAAAGCACCCTTTTTTTTAAATGGTATAATACATTCAGTAGTTACTGAGAAATTCAAAAAATAAAAATATCGATATCTGAGCACCGAGGAGGGTTCGCGAACACTCCTGAGCACGAGCTCAATTCTGATTGGCTGCCAACACGCAAAACCAGAATGTGTTGGCAGCCATCTTGTGACTCGGTAACTGAGTCACAAGAAAACAGTGGAAAAAAGGTCCCCCAGGGCCAAAAAAAGCATTTAAAAAAAAATAAAAAATCGCCCGAATTCGTGCTGGGTGCGCGAATCCGGCCGAGAAAAACAAAAAAAAACAAAGCGCGGGCTCCCGCGCTTCGTTTTCTATAAGCCCCCAGGTGGGCCAGGTCCCAGGGGCAATGCCTAATTAATTAGCGGGGGCCCACGGGGCCCCCGCAGCCCTGGGGACTGCCACCTCCCGGGGCTTTATTAGTTATGGGTGGTGGGGCCTCGCAGGCCCCCCCAAGCCCCGGGGACCGCCACCTCCCCGGGGCTTTGTGCAAATAAGGGCGGGGGCCTCGCGGGCCCCCCGCAGTCCCAGGGACCACCACCTCCCCGGGGCTTTATTTAAATAAGGGCGGGGGGCCTCGCAGGCCCCCCAGGCCCCGGGGACCACCACCTCCCCGGGGCTTTATTAAAATTGGGTGGGGGGGCCTCGCGGGCCCCCCCAAGCCCCAGGGACCACCACCTCCCCAGGGCTTTGATAAATAATTAGTGTGGGGGGGCTCGAGCCCCCCCACACCTCCCCGGGGCATTGAATATGCTAATATGGGGGTCCGTTACGGGGCCCCGGGGACCACCACCTCATCGGGCTATGCAAATGAAGGGAGGGGGGCCGTGCGGCCCCCCTGCTGGAGCCCTTGATGGCCCTGGGCACCTTCACCCCCCAGGGCCGGCTCCTGCAATGTCCCAGGGTGCCCACCCCTGGGACATTGCTGTTTGCTATGATAGGGCGGGAGCACAGCTCCCGCCCTGTCATAGCAAACTCTGCTTTGCTTTTTGGACGTGAGAGCAGGAAACCTGCTCTTGCTTCCAAAAAGCAAAGCAGATTGCTTTTGGACAAGGGGAGCTGCATGTTAGCAGCTCCCCTTGCCCAAAAGCAATGCTGGTTCCCGCAGGAGGCATGGAGCCGGCAGGAACCGTGGGGGCATTGGGGCTCCCCCCACGGTCCCCAACGTGAGGGCCGGCCCCGGGAGATGGGGTCCCCGGCCCCCTCCTTTTTAATTAATTTTTTAATAAAAAAAATAAACGGAAGGCCAGGCCCCGGGGGATGGGGTCCCCGGGAACAAAAGTGGCCCAGGGAAGGGTGGCCACGCGGCCCCCTCCCCTAAAACATAAAAATTTCAAAAGAAGGCCATGCTCCGAGGGATGGGGTCCCCGGGGTGAAATCGGCCTCGGGAGGGGGGCTGCGCGGCCCCTTCCCGTTTTTCTTTTTTTATAAAAAAAATGTGACAGGCCCTGAGGGATGGGGTCCCCAGGGCCCAAAAAAAGATTGAAAGAAGGGGGGCTACACAGCCCCCCTTCTAACAATTAAAAAAAAAAAAAAGCCGGTATCTCGCCGGAGGCCCCGCCCCCTCATGCACCACTCTGCAAACGCGCCCCCTGGTGCGTTCTAAGTTGGGGAATTAAGTCCCCTTGGATACTGAGGGTCCCTGGGGCCAACTAGCCCACCAGGTACCTCCAGTAAATGCCACACAGCTAGATTGCAGAGAGGTGGTCTGTGGCCATGCCCCTTTTTACACCACTCTGCAAACGTGCGTCTTGGCGCACAGCTGGTGGGGCGATGAGGTCCTCTTGTGTCCTGAGGACCTCACGACACAAGTGGACTTTATCCCCCGAGCAGCAGTGCACCAAGAGCCGTGTTTGCAGAGTGGTGTAAAAAGGGGGTGTGGCCTTGGACCACTCTCAGCAACCCAGCTGTGTGGCACTTACTGGAGGTACCTGGTGGACTAGTTGGAACCCAGGGACCCTCATGAGGAAAGGGGGCTTCATCCCCCAACCAAGAGCGCGCCAGGAGGTGTGTTTGCAGAGTGGTGGAGAAAGGGGGCGTGGCTTGTGACCACCTCTCAGCAATCCCACTGTGTGGGGCTTACTGGAGGTAAGAGGTAGGCTAGTTGGCCCCTAAGGACCCCCAGCAGTGAAGGGCACTTCAATCCCCATTAAAGAGCGCGCCAGGGAGCGCGTTTGCAAAGTGGTGGGCAAAGGGGGCGTGGCCTGTTATGAGAACTTAGCAATCCTGCTGTGTGGTACTTACTGGAGGTAACGGGAGGGGTAGTTGGGCCCCAAGGTTGTCCTTGGGGGCCAAGTACCCCTCTTGTTACCTCTAGTAAGTCCCACACAGTAGGATTGCTAAGATGTCTTCGGGGGCCATACTCCCTTTCTCCACCACTCTGCAAATGCACCTCCTGGCAGACTACGGGATGGGGGATGAAGTCCACTTTACTCCTGAGGGACTTTGGGGGCCAAGAAGCCCTCCTGGTACCTCCTGTAAGTCCTACGCAGCGGAATTCCTGAGCGCTGGTCGGAGGCCCAGCACCCTTTCTCTACCACTCTGCAAACGCGACTACTAGTTAAAGAAGCATGTTTCTGCACCTCTGACTTAGAGGTAGTTTTAATCCCCCTGCCCTATTATGTACTAGGGCCTTACAGGGGAGGTCATGCCAATCACAGGGGTACCCCAACCCATATTGTACCCTAGTTTATGTAGGTGTTTTCACTGTATTCTAAGTGTCTTTTAACATAGCACTGGCTCTAGGCCTGGTCAGTCAGAGTCAGTTACCACCAGTACCCATCAGCAAAAAGTAGAGGGCACAGGATGACTTTGCAACAAGGCCTCTTTCTGCACCTCTGTTGGTTCTTTCTGCATATCTCTTGCTTCTTTCTGCACCTTTCTTTGTCTTTCTGGACTTCTGTTGCCTCTTTCTGCATTTCTCTTGCTTCTTTCTGCGCCTTTCTTCCTCTTTCTGCACATGTCCTACCTCTGTAGGAATAGTTAGAAATTAGCATTTAAAAAACCTTAGAAATTCACTGAAAAAAACATAGGTTTCAGGGATGTTATAGTTAGAAATTAGCATTTAAAAAACCTTTGAAATTCACTGAAAAAACCATCGGTTTCAGGCACGTTATAGTTAGAAATTAGCATTTAAAAAACCTTAGAAATTCACTGAAAAAACCACCTGTTTCAGGGACGTTATAGTTAGAAATTATCATTTAAAAACCTTTGAAATTCACTGAAAAAAACACAGGTTTCAGGGACGTTATAGTTAGAAATTATCATTTAAAAAACCTTTGAAATTCACTGAAAAAACCATAGTTGGACGTTTCACTCATACAAAACCAGTGAAATTCGGCCGTTATAGTTAGTTCAGCTAACTATAACTCGCGCCCCCGCAATGCACTGCTGATGACATCACATATTGCATCATTCATGACAGGGTCAGTGACATCACTGATGACATCTCAAATGACATCACTGATGACATCACTGATGACATCATCCAATGGGTAAAGGCATTTTGATGGCAAGTGTATTTTTTGGGTTTAGATTAGGTAAAGGTATTTGGGTGGCAAGGGGGTTTTTAGGGTTTAGGGTGGGTAACGGTATTTGGGTGTCAAGGGCAGTTTTAGCATTTAGGGTCGGAAAGGTATTTGGAGGGTAAGGGTATTTTTAGGGTATAGAATGGGTAAGGGTATTTGGGTGGCATAGGTATTTTTAGGGTGATTAAAGATATTTGGATGGCAAGGGTATTTTTAGGCTAAGGGTGGGTGAGGGTGTTTCGGTGACAAGGGTGTTTTTAGGGCTTAGGGTGGGTAAACGTATTCAAATTGCAACTGTATTTTTAGCGTTTAGGGTGGGTAAGGGTATTTGGGTAACAAGGGTGTTTTAGGGTTTGGGTGGGTAAGGGTATTTGGGTGGTCTGGGTTTTTTAAGGATTTGGTTGGGTAAGTGTATTTGGGTGGTCAGGGTTTTTTAGGGTTTCTGGTGGGTAAGGGTATTTGGGTGGTAAGGGTGTTTTTAGGGTTTAGGGTAGGTAAGGGTATTTGGGTGGAAAGGGGACATTTTAGGGTTTAGGGTGAATAAGAATTTGGGTGACAAGGGTATCTTAGGGTTTACGGTGGGTGAGGATATTTGAGTGGCAAGGGTGCTTTTAGTGTTTAGGGTGGGTAGGGGTATTTGGGTGCCATGGGTATTTTTAGAGTTTAGGGCAAGTGAGGGTATTTGGGTGGCAAGGGTATTTTTAAAGTTTAGGGTGGGTAAGGGTAGTTGGGTGGCAAGGGAGTTTTTAGGGTTTGGGCCTGAGTTCGATAAGGTAATATATATATATATATCCAAATGAAGAGGCTCACGCTTGAGGTGCCACACTTGCCACACGCGCTGTGTGTGGCACCTCAAACGTGAGCCTCTTCATTTATATATGTATATATATATATATATGTATATATAAATATATATATATATATATATATATATATATATATACATATATATATATATATATCCAAGTTATTGTGTCCTCAAAGTCCAGAAGTCCTTGCGGGAGCGGTGCACCACACGTGTGAAGGGCCCTTGCAGCCTATCAACACACATCCCGCAACAACCTGAGAAGCGTGCTCCAATGAGTGCAACATTTCAATAATTAAACTGACAAGTAGTTTATTTCCAATTGCCCATCCACAGTGAAACAAAAACAACCCGACACGTTTCGCCGTGACCAAGGAGTGGAAGATGCCGAAATGCGTCAGGTTATTTTTGTTTCACTGTGGATGGGCAATTGGAAATAAACTATTTGCGAGTTTAATTATAGAAACGTTGTGCTCATTGAAGTGTGCTTCCCCTGCTGTTGAGGGGTGTGTGTTGATATATATAGATATATACATACACGAATAATCACCAGCACTCACAGGGAGTAAATCCTCAGTCCGGATTTATTGGCACAGAAATCAAACAACAAATGCGTTTCAGCGGTACGCCTTCCTCAGACTGAGGAAGGCGTACCGCTGAAACGCGTTTGTTGTTTGATATCTGTGCCAATAAATCCGGACTGAGGATTTATCCCCTGTGAGTGCTGGTGATTATTCGTGTGAGCGTGGAGATTGTACGCGAGACTGCCATCGCGTACCAAGCACCCGCTACCGAGTGCACGGGCAGACGGCAGGAACGAGGAGCCTTGATATATATATATATATATATATATATATATATATATATATATATGTGTGTGTGTGTATACAATACGTGCTGTTGCTCAGTTTTTCACTTCAACAACTTCTCTGTTGTTAACCAAAGAAATCTCATGTTGGTTATTCAAGTTTCCAGCTGGTCTCATAATGTTTCTAATGAGCATATTATAATTTATGTGCATCTGCTGCATTGTGTGGTATAGTAAAGTATTAGAACAATTAATCATGAGGTCAAGATTTAGGTATTATCAAGAGCAGAGGTTTGAATGAGTCTATCCATTATCAAAAACGAAAGCTTAGGTCAACATAACTGGATGTTATCATTCACACTGTAAATTTTGGGTAACATCATCAGAAAATTGTGATTGATTGTGTCACATATCGAAATCATAACATTGAAAGGGTGGTTATTATCAGCAAGAGAGTATTTGGCCTAGATAGATATTATGTTTCCAGTGACTCTCAGTATGGAATAGAACCTAGAGAAATTCTGGGTGTGAAAAGTAGAGGTCTCTTTTAAGCATCTAGGTTTTTTTACTCGCCACACAAATTTTCTAGTGAGCCATGTTCAAATATACCTGTAACTCCAAAAAATAAAAAGGATCTGGTTCTTAGCTCAGTAAGACTTGAGTTGGCCTTCCACTGGTTGTTTGCGTTGATTTAACAGCTTCGAGAGGCCATTTAGATGGGGAATCTGTGTCTATCAAGGTGTATGCATACCATGTTGAATTGCTGATTTGATTTTTTGGGTATAATGTGCTAGAAAATGATTACTTTATACCCTTTTTTCCACAAATCCCGGGGAATATCTACAAGAAACAGCACTCTACTGTTCTGGCACAGAGGAGCTCCAAACATTTTACAGCCACTGTACAACGGTTCCTAACACCATGCGCCGTATTTACAATACAAAGCTCCATGGCATTAGGAAGAGCTAGCAGTAAAAAACTGACGCTGGCATGTGTGCCGCGTAGATAAAAAAAATACTCTAAAGCAGAAAAGTGACGTTCAGCTAATTAGCGGCTAGAAAATAGACAGTAGTTGTCCTAACATCACTTTTCTGTGCCTAGCGGGATAACCCCTCACACTTACTGAAAGCAGCCATGAAGCAGCCGGGAGTGAGCACAGCACAGGACAACAATCCCAATCAATCAATCAATCAATCAAGGGTTGGTGGTGCACAGCTACTCACCCAAAGGGTCTCAAGACGCTGAGGAAGGAGAGAGGGGGCGCAGCTCCTGGAAGTTCACGGTGTTTTGTCGAAGAGCCAGGTCTTGAGGTCCTTCAAGAAGTTGGAGAGTGTTGGTGTCTGTCGGAGTTGGAGAGGGAGGGAGTTCCATGCCTTGGCCGGGAGGAGGGAGAAGAAGCGTCCTCCTGCTCTAGTCTTCTTGATGCATGGTACCGTTGCAAGGGAGAGCTGAGCTGAGCGGAGAGATCTTTGGGGTGCATGGAACGAGAGGCGGTAGCTCATGTAGGCGGGTCCGGTGTTGTGGAGGGTCTTATGGGCGTGGGTGAGAAACTTGAATGTGATTCTCTTCTCGACGGGGAGCCAGTGTAGTGTCCGTAGGTGTTGGCTGATGTGGCAGTGGGGTGGTAGTTTGAGGACTAGTCTGGCGGCGGCGTTCTGGATGTTCTGGAGTTTGCGGATGAGGTTCTTGTTGATTCCGGCATAGAGTGCGTTGCCGTAGTCCAGTCTGCTGGTGATGAGGGCGTGAGTGATGATTTTCCAGGTAGATGTTGAACTGGGTGGGGCTGATGGAGGATCCTTGGGGGACTCTGTAGGTGGTCGGTGTGGGTTCCGAGAGGAAAGGGGGGAGTCTGATCCGCTGCGTTCTGCCGGAGAGGAATGAGCGGATCCAGTCAAGGGCCTTGTTCCGGATTCCTGCGTCGTGGAGTCTGTGGGCTAGAGTACGATGTGAGACTGTGTCAAAGGCAGCGGAGAGGTCCAGGAGGATGAGGGCCACAGTCTCTCCTCTGTTGAGTAGGGAGCGGATGTCGTCTGTTGCAGCGAGTAGGGCGGTTTCGGTGCTATGGTTCTTCCTGAAGCCTGATTGGGATGAGTCGAGGATGTTGTTTTCTTCTATGAAGGAGGCGAGTTGATTGTTGACTGCTTTTTCCATGACTTTCGCTGGATATGGGAGTAAGGAGATTGGTCTGAAGTTTTTGAGGTCTGTGGGGTCAGCTGAGGGTTTTTTCAGGAGAGGGTTGATCTCTGCATGTTTCCAGTCGTCGGGGAAGGAGGCGGTCTCGAAGGAGAGGTTGATGATTCATTGCAGTTCGAGGGCAATGGTGTCTGCGGCTCTGTGGTAGATGTGTTGGGGGCAGGGGTCTGTGGGGGCCCCGGAGTGGTTGGTCTTCATAGTCTTTAGGGTGTCTTCGATGCTGAGGGCAGTCCATCTGTCCAATGTCAGCTGCGTGGTGCAGGGAACGGTGGGGGTGGGTTCCTAGTGAAGGTTGTTGTCGTCGAAGTTGTCATAGACGGTCTTGATTTTATGGTGGAAGAAGGCGCTTAGTCTGTTGTAGAGGTCCTGGGAGGGTGATTTTATTATCCTTCGTGGATGGCGATTGTGACATCTGGTCCCGAGGCGGCGTTCGTCCAGGTTTCGGTGAGGAAGGTGATGTCAGGGGTAGTGCTGTGGAGGAGGTCCCAGATTTCCATGGTGTGTCTGTGGAGGGAGCAGATGTTGAGGAGGATGCATTGCAGGGTTTTGATGGAGTTGTTGCTGGAGGGCGGAGGTGGGTCCTGGGTCTCGGTGGAGGAGAAGGAGTGGCGGCAATGTCGGCAGGTGAAAGATCCGTGGGTGTCGAGAGGAAAAGAGAGCTTGCAGTTGCTGTGCTTGCTGATGTTGAGAGAGTAGAGAGCCGAGGAGCTGTAGCGCTGGCAGGTCAGGGGACCAGGGTTCCTGGTGCTGGACATGGTCTGGTCGCAGACGGGCGCAGACGGGCTTGCCTTTGGCGCACCAGTGGTGCGGCCGCCCATCGGCCACCATTAAGAAGGGGTCGGTGGGAGTGCGGGATAGCTGGGAGGCGGAGCGGGAACACGCGGGAGGGACCACGGCGGCAGCAGCGCCGGGAAAAACAGCTGGGAAGAGGCAGAGAGGGAGAGTGAAGGAGCAATAAGTAACGGAAAATGAAAGGCAAATAGATTGCCAGAAAATGTAAGGAAAAATAAGCAGCAGATAAGAAGGAGAAAGTAGAATAAAGAAGAAGTAGCCAGGCAAGGGAGAGCCTGGTGCAACCGGCAGGAAGGCGGAGCAGGGCCTCGAACCGCGGCACTGCTTGGGTGAGCTAATGGTGGATATGAGCACTGGGAGAGCAGAATCCAGAGGGGACTTCCAACCCCACCAACCCCACTACCAGCCAGGATAACCAGCCAGAGTTCCTAGGGCAGAGGCAGAGGAAGAATAAGGGCAAGTTCAGTTAGAAGAAGAATGAGATCTTGATCACGTAGGTGACGGACATCCAACACCAGCTCTTTGTCAGCTCAAAAGTTTCGTTGGGGAGGGAAAAGACCATATGGCAGTCCATAGTGGACATGGTGAACAACGTTGCAGAATTCAAGAGGACAGTGAATGACTGTAAGAAGCGCTGGCATGATTGTAAGCGCAAGACAAACAAGAAACTGGCAACCAATCTAAAGACAGCAGTGCAGACCGGAGGAGGTAGTCCAACGCCCCAGGAGGAGCTGGATCCCTTGGAGGAGCAGGTGTCCGCAGTCATCTCTGAGGAATCAGGGGTTGGAGTTGCGAGATAGGAACAGTGCTGGCTATTACGAAGCACATCAGCAACATAGTAAGTACCAACAAGGGACAATGTGGGTAACTATGTAATGTTGTGCAGTCCAGGCAGCTATGTCCCTGCGCTCTGCGGCCCTTTCTGCAGGCCAAAGGGTAGGCTCCTGTCTCATCTATGGTTAGACATGACATCAATGGAAGGCTCATGGGCATTTTGATAATTTGTTGTCGTAGGGCAGCATCGCAAGCCTTCTAGCTGTGCTATCCTACGTCAAAAGAAAAGGACAGCAATGCGCTGTATCTACAAGATATGGCGTATTCCTGTCCTTTCTGACAGCTGCAGCGCACAAAATGCAGACGTCTGCCAAAGCAGTCACCCTTTCACCATGGTGCAAGGGTACCTGCATTGGTACTAGCCAGTTCAATGTGCACCAGCATAAAGGAAAGTACAGGGATGCGTTATATTGTTGTAAACACAGCACAACCCTGCACTTTACTATTCACACAGCTTGGCGCAGCAAGATGGTTTCTGGTGGTGCGCTGCACGCCATGTCTATAAAAGACGCCCCTGTCTCACCTGGGCCCATGCACATTAACCTATCCTCAAAATCCCTAGCATACAATTGGTATCTCACAGGAGAAACAACACACCTGAGGGGTGGGGGATATGTGGACCATGGGAAGCACCTACATATAGGGACATTTCAAGAGTCACGTCCACACTTGCCTAGATTAAACTACATGGTATGCAGCTGTTCTGGCATGCAGGCTCAGACCACACAGGTGTCAGCTGCCATGGTAGGGACCACCTGACCTCCTTTCATCTACTAAATAAGACTTGGTGTGGGGGTGAATGCAAGTGATGTACACCAGAGGACCAGGGGGCATATTTACAGTGAAATGGCGCAGCTCGTCGATGCAAACAAATCCACAGCTGCATCATTCCAAAAATGCATGGATGGGCTGTATTTACAAGAATATGTACCACCCCTGTGCTCACCCCTGTGCCGCTGTAAAAAGAACAGCTGTGCGATAAACACAGGCACCCTTGCACCATGGCGCAAGGGTGTCTGTGCGGGTGCCTGACTGTTTTTATCTGTGCCAGTGCAAGGGAAAACACATGGGGTGCGCACTTTCCTTGTGAATATGGTGCTTTCCTGTGTTTGTCGAATGACACAGGGTGGCACAGCTAAAGTGCTTGCACCGCCTTGTTGTGCCATTTCTATGTGAATATGCCCCTCGGTAGGTACATGTCACCATTCCTGGCACTACTAATATCTGGGGTGCTGCCTGGCACATGTCTATAACAGCCTGCCATCTCAGTCCATTGGATATGGTCATGCATAATGTAGGTGTTGTATGATCAGGGTGCCATCACTGTGTGGCAGTAAGTTGGCTGCCAGGACCAAATTTGGAACAGACAGAGGAGGCATGTACACATACAAGTGCATGGGTCTGATGAAAATGATGTGTGACACCCTGCAGATAACCAACACTGGTCCTGATGAAATGGCTTGAACGTCAGTGTTCCTAATCTGACTAGTATGACAGGGTCCATCCAATTAGAGTAGGCACACAGTGGTAGTTAGAACAATGCTGAGATCCTGTCATCTGAATGGGAAATATAGTGCGATTTTCTATCCAGACCCTTGCGTAACAGCTGTCCTACACGTCTTTGAGGAACTGAAAGTGTAATGTATTGCATCTTGATTGTCAACTGCATTACTCATGTCAATGTCTAAGAGACATCAGCAAAGGCATTTCCCCATCTCATTGCAGAGGATGAACCCTCACCTCCTGGCCAGCACGCTGTCCTGAGCTTCAGCAATGATGAGGATGATGACAACATGCCAACCATCGACCAGGGCATCCTCCAAGACCTCCTGGACTCCATCGGGAGCCATCTCCGGACACAGGGTCGGTCAACAGTGTTGTGGCGTCTCCACACACCCTGCCTACCGACCAACAGGCACCACATCCAACACTATGCCCAACCCTGAACTCCGAGGACCAACAGATTACCTTCCAACATACCGCAGTAGGAGTCCAGCAGGATTTGGTAGAGCAGGTCTGGGTATGTATGGAGACCGTGACAGACACTCTAGAGGGAGTCCGTGGATGCCTCAGTCCCAGTAGGGACAACACTGCCACCATCAGAGCCACCGACTCTCCGCTTTGTGGCCTCCAGCAGTCCCTGGCTGACATCGCTGGTGTCGTGAGGCAGAGGCATCAACAACTGCCCTGCCAAAGTGGCACCAGCGAGGTGGCCAACCAGCTGGGGGCAATGAGAACCATCTTGGAGTCCATGGAGCAGAATCAGGACTCCCACTTTGCTGCCAATGTTGCCTACCAGAGCGACGTTGCTGCTATGTTGCAAAACCAGCAGATCCTCCTCACTGCTGTGTTGCCTCATGTGTTGGCACAGATGAATGCTGCTGCAGGCACAGGATCCACATCTTCCACCCCTGATGTGTGTGTGCCTCCCTCAGCTGCCGCATCTACAACACCACCCTTTTGGGAGACACCACACACATCCGATGAAGAAGATGAGGACGGTACCTCTTTCCAACGAAGAAGTCTCCGGTAGCATTCATCTGTGCCACATAATCAGTTTCTCCTTTGCCCTGTGCTTACAAACATGCCAGGGAACATCTGCTGCCACTGTCCTCATTTTGACTTTGCACTGTTCACCTTGACCATTTGTGGACGGCTAATGTGGCCTATCCTCCCTAATGACATTGTGGTCATCCTCCTGACTGAAGCACTCCTTTCCTCCACATGTCCCACGACATGTTCCCCACATGGACTCTGTCTGGACATCCACTGGCTCTACAAATCTTTTGGGGTTGTTGTCCAATGAACTTTACCTGTGAGCTGCTTCAACAGGTGCACATGTAAATAAATGCACTTAGAACTACCTGTTTGTAGTCTGTCTGTAGGAGTCAGGATCAGGTTGACCATTGGCCATTCTGGGAGGCAAATACACCAACTGCTTGCCAAAGGTACATGTTCTTGTGGAGTCAATGACAATGCTGGGCAGTGACAGTGTAACATATTTGGTGAACAATATTTATGTGTTGACTAGCAAGTGTTTACTCAAAGTTGCAAGCATGAAGTTCAACTGTTGTCATGCTATCAATGTTAATGTTGAATTAAGTCACCCCACAAGTGCTGGGTCCACCCATGGTTACTAGCAAGCATACAACATTGATTGGGCTGACAAGTAAACACTGCAAGTGTGAGTGGGTACAGGGCAGCAATTAGTGTGTGAGTCCAAAAACCTACTAATTGGGCAAATGCTTTTGAATACAACATCCCTTCATGTTTCATGAGGTATCCACACAGAGATATTGTATGCGAACACATGATTTGCACTGTGTACAATTTCCATCATATTTACCACATCCACTGCTCAACAATGTCTGATAGTTAGATGATGTAAAGTCATGGCCAACCAGACAGATCCCTGTACATAGGTAGGACTCACACATGTTGCCAAACCCTGCTAGCAAGGACATATGCGTGTACATAACATTACCTGAGCTCACATGCTAACTCCCACACAGTAAATCATAACATAGAGCTGTATGTAGGAAACAATGACATTTAATGTCAATAGAAATGTTAAAAATATATAAAAATACCTACCCTATACTAACTAACTATTCTAACCTAAACTACAGTATCTTATCCTATCTACTATCTAAAACTACCTTAACTTAAACTACCTTACTCTACACATTCAGCACAACATGATAAACATCAACCCTCCACCCCCCCTTAAGACACAACCTCACACAAGGACAACAGAAACTACACCTAAACTTCAACTACCTACACATAGAATCCTTTTTTTGTTTTCTTTATAAATGCTATATATTTTTTTTAATTTTATTTGTATTATACATAGAAAACACATCAACCCCCACCCCAAAAAACATAAAGTACCCCTACCCTTTACAAATCTAACCCACCCCAACAAAACCTCTAAAACCACTATTCCTACACTATCACTATACTAGCCTAAACTAAGCTATAGAAACATTATGTAAAACATAAAACACTATGGGCCTCATTTACAATATTTTGATGCACAGCAGTGGAGCAAGCCTTCCTGCTGCGCTGCTGTGTGTCAAAATGAAAGGGCAGGAATGCGCCATATCTACAAGATGCGATTCATTCCTGTCCTTCTCCCCTGCCCCAGCGCCGGCGCACAAACAGCAACCGTGCGCCAACGCAGACACCCTTGCGTCATTTTGCAAGTGTGCCTGCGCTGAGGGGATGGTTGTTTTTATGAAGGAAGGGACACCTTACTGCACAAAAACAATCATTAAAGGCATTTCCTCTTTCTATGCATGCTGCAAGAGGAAAAAATGAGGAGAAATAAAAGTATTTCTCCCCGTTGCGCCTTCTTATGCCTCCCCTAGGGAGGCGTAGGATTCTGACGCATTCCCAGGTTTACAAAATCTGGGAATGCGTCAAATTCCATGGATGTTGCTTGGGAACACACCCAGCAACACCCATGGAACACCCCTTTCACGCAAAGTTATTCGTAAAAGGGAAATATATTTACAAGGTCATTAAAAGTCACGCAGGGTGACTTTGCATGACCTTGTAAATATGGGAAAGCCCATTTCGCTGCCAGTGCATCAATAAAAGTGACCACCGGTGGCGCAATGGGCTTTTAAATAAGCCCCTATATACAGGGGGGAGGGCAGAAAGGGTCCATGTGGCTATGTCCGCCTGCGTCTAGCCACTGCCTGCTTTATCTAATGGAGCATGGTTAAAGCCTGGTCCATTTTGTTCTCCAATACTGCCACACATAATTTCAGGTTGGAGATGTCCTTTTTTATGTCCATTTCAAAAGAGTTAGGCATTCCTGTGGCCTCAGGTGTGGGTCCAGGTAGTTGCGATGGCCCGCTGGTGGAAGTACTGGGTATCGGTGGCCTGGAGGTACCTTTACTCGAATGTCCATTCCTGCCAGAGCTCTCCTTGTCCAGTGTTAGTGGTCCCTGTGGAAAGCATCGCCACTTGCCCTAGGCCTTCTCCTTATCGTACTTTTTCTTCATAGCCCTGTGTGCCTTTGCAACACATCTGAGGTGGTGGTAGCGCTCCTTTCGTTTGTTGTGCTGCTTCAGCTGCTCAGGGGTCATGCTGTCTGTTGAAGCAATAAGGATAACTGTCAGTCAAAGGGTGACTAGGAACAGGTAACAACATCATGAAACATAATTATTTACACAACATCTAAAGTAGCAGACCCTACAGCCTTAATTCTTCTTGCAGCTTAGAGTGACCATACACATGCCCATTATCTATCATATCAGACATACTAAGCCCTAATTACAAAGGCTGGTCAATTTTTGCATAATGCAATTGCAACACCATGACATATATAAGTATATAGGTATGACCATGTCAGTATTTAGTGTGATTGGGAAAAATGCTCTTCAGTACCCATGGAATGGTACACATGTCACCTTCACTGTACATTACTGTGTCTTCTCCATCCTGCAATGGCCATTATGCCATAGGGATTTGCCACAGTAAGATGTGCAATGTCTGCAAAGTACATGTATTGTCTCACAACGTAGTGTAACTGATAAGTCAAGGACCCATATCAGGACACATCGCTAACTATACTGAACACTTGGCAGGAATGACATATAACAATGGACGCTGGATAAGTACCTCGCATCACACAGAGGATACCTCACCTATCTGAACTGTTTTAAATTCATAGTGGACCATGCCACTGCTCATTACATGCTCCCAATATCATAGCATATGCAACTGTCATACTTTTCGAATTCTTCACAACCACATCCATGTTCAGATGTGTATCCACTACCACATATATTTGCATAGTCTGCCACTGTGATCATGGCTCCCCTGTCAAGCCTATATTATGTGGTTCATACCAGATTGGCAACGTGTTCTCCTTGACAGTAGTCAGAGGCTGATAGACATGCAACACGTAACATCAACTTTTCCTGACCTATTTATCTTCTTTAAAAAGTTCATTTGTGTTAGGGATGCACATTGAATCTGGCAAGTAACACAGCATCTGACATCACACTCAATCCTTGCACTTCACAATTAGCATTGATGAAGACACTCACTGGTAAAACTGGGGTCCTTGAAGTCATCCACCTCACCATGTGTGTATGATGGGTGGTCCATCTACAAGACATAACATGTAAAACACATCAGTAAACTTAGAACACATTTGATATGCAACAGAAGCACAGTACATATGCTTAGCTTTTGGCTATGTAACCCTTCAGATTATAAGTAATACATTTACACAGTTGACATGCCTGAATGTTACACATTGGTAAGGCTGGCTGAAGTGTACAAACATGTGAAGAGCCAAAACATGCACCTGTTGGCCAGTTAGTGGAACCAGGTCATGAACCTCATCACTACCAAATTTCACTATGGCTTTGATGATTCTCTGCACCTAAATAAATCACATCCCATACTCAGCAATACCCAGGCCCTCTTAAATGCTGACACCAGGAAATGAGTATGCTATGTACATATCACATCATGCTTGCTTGTTCCCTAAGTTACGTGAGTTCTGTACCTATCAGTGCTGCTGAGTGCATGATATTGTTCACACATGTTACATGCATCCCTAAGTTTTAACTAGCATAATTGAACAATAACACATATGGGATAGGTTGAGATGTGTCATATTCAGTGAGTGAGTGAGCTCCCATCTGACATACATTGGGCCTCACATACTCTATGATAGTCTCATATGTAAGGACAGCTCCACTGGCTCCGGCCATGAGGCCATGCAAAGGCAGCATGTGGGATTTGCTATGCATTCAGAGGTATGTAGTCAGGCAAGCCAGTGCAAAGCACAGGGTAGCTATAGTGGACATCAAGGGGCCACAACTTTTACATTATGAATGCTGTTCAAGACTGTGATATGTGTTTTGCCACATTCAGAGGTTAGCTAAGCAGTGTAAGCCATGGCAAGCCTAATAAATGCTTGACAACCCAGGGGAGGTATGCCAAGGAGGCTCAACGGCACATCACTATGGGCCTCATTTACAAGGCCTTTGCGCGTTGGGTGCACCGCTTTTGACAATGTAAGAAGTGACATCCTAGCAGTGCAAGGGGCTAGCACATAAGCCCCTTTATATGTAACGTATGTCCTGTAATGGCCCATTACAACAGTACCTAACAAATGCCTGTTGTGAAATAAGCAGCTCTGGAGCACATCTGCACCACCTGGTCTGTCATCATATGAGTTGTCTTGATGGGCAATGGGCAAGTAGATCAGCTCAATGCTTCCCTGTGATTCATTTGTATCACCTACAGGGACATGAATACTTGTGTGGGCTGCACAGTGTCACAGATAGCACTGGTGCACAGATCATGCCATCACTATAGCCACGGCATCTGCCACTTTTACATGGGGGCATGGCTAATTTGAGCCAATAGTCTTGTGAGCCATACTTAATGTTACCACAATTCATCAATGGGTACATGAGACACATAGGATAGCAGACAAATCATGTGTACTTACCAGTTTCTCCACCAACTTCTATGTCCACATTGTCCAGGAGGTATGACTCCCTGCCTACCACATCAGCAAAGCAGTGTTTAAGCTGGTGGGTGATGCGGTCCATTCCAAACATCCTCTGCATCTGGAGGCATATACACTTCCATTGTTGCTTGCCAACCTTCATGGGGTAGTCCTGGATGACAGGCCCCAACGGGCTACCATGGCAGGCAGGTAATGCATGACCAGCCACAGGAAGCTCCAAAACTCCATTCGGTCATGAGGCAAGACCGACTCTTCCCCAGCATGATCCCACCCAACTAATAACACTCAAACAAAACTGAACCTTGCAAAAACCCACTACTACCCCTATAACAAATATACCCGAAAAGATGAACACCAGACACCACACAATACAACAAACAACAATATAGAACAAATATGCAAAAAGAGGACTTGAGGGACATGACCAGGGCAACAGACACGATGCACCAGCTCCATTAACACCAAAACCACTCTCCAGCACAAAGCAAACACCACCACTCCCAAGCTCAGACAGAAAAACTGTGACTTAAAGTATAAATGAAAGTAGCTTAACAGTTCCTGGCTTGCAGCATGCAGGATCCATTACATCACTTCCCTTCATCCATTGCTTCACTTCTTGGGCAGATGCATCATGTTTTCAGCTGAAGCGTAATTCTTTTTTTACGCTACAAGTCAATTTGTCAATTTCACACAAGGTCTAACAAGGCACAGTGCGGGTTTTAGTATGCGTCAGTTGGGAAGCATCTTTTGTGGCTGATGTGGCGCCTGGAAAAATCAAGCTTAATGGTCATGCGTCATTGTTTGACACAATAGGTGAAAAGTGTGTTTTTGGGTGTATTGGGATGTACAATGCATGTAATAATGTACAGGGAGTGCAGTGTTGGGTGTGAATAGTGGAGTTGACCTGTTTACAGTCTTTGCATGCGTTTACTATGTGTGTTGACAGTGAACATATGTGTGAGCTCATGTTGTGGGGCATATGTACAAGAGGATTGTGCCACCGGATCCTCACTTTTTCCGAGGTTCTGGTGGTGCAATGTTATATTCCATATAGGTACCCCAATATAGGCATGGGTAACATCCCAACCTTTCACCTACATTTGTCCCTACATTCCATACATAACGGGCTTCTAGGACTGACCCTTTACCTAGTTACGGTACTGCTTACAGAACATGGGGTTTTCCCTGAACAACAGCCTCATACATTATGCATGAGGATTCTTGGATTCTTGGAAACTCAGCAGGACTACCATCTCCTGCATAATAACTATGTACAAGGTTCATTCCCGACGTCATCCTCAGTCCGACAATGGCACAGCAAGTTAGAACCCCTGGGTATACCTTTGGGTATATAAACACCACATCTTGCTGAGATAGTCAGAGGAGATCAGGACTTCCCTGCCGACACACCGACGCAAGACGCTGAGGCTCCTGCATGCATATACTCAAGTTCACAGTGGTCTAACATCCCTTGCGGGGTGTCCAACTCGAGACCAAGACGGGGTCCCACAGTCTCTCACTTCAGGTAATGGGGTTGACTTTATCCTAGAGGAATCATTGGCTTAACACCTACACACATGCTAGGTACACTTAGGTACCTCTAGTTAGGATTGCATCGTAGGAGTATACATTTTATTGTCATGTATTTTATATGCTTGCCTGTATTCATGGTTATAGCAAAATGGTAGAAATCTACCATCCTTTTACTTTCTTAGTGCTTCTAATCATTTATATCTGTTACTGTCTAGTGGTTGTTTCAGCACACCTATTTTACACTAGAATAACGACTTTAATAAATGCTTATTGAAAAACGTCCCTACCGTTTATTCTGTGTATCTCTCTGAGACTAAGTGAGCACGAGTGACTGAGCAAAAAGTATTACGCTGTTTCCACGGTCCTGAAGGATCAGGGTTGTCATGTTTGATAGTTGCCAAGAACTATTCTCTCCTTGGTAAGAGGAGTTTCTAGTGGCACTGTGAGCTAGCTGGTATACAGGCCAACATACCCGGTGGGGGTGTGTAGAATCAGTCTTACACCAATCCTACAGTGTATGTTGCCTAAACGTGCAGATCCTATATAGGTTTCTAGGAACTACACGACATGGCGCCGTCAACGTTGGTTGGGTGCTTATTTAACAGTCAAATCTGAGTAGTTCAGTTGTACTATTCTCAGAGACCCCTACTCACATTTCCCCAGAGACGTCTGGAGTGGGAGGGAACAAAATCCGCCACAGCTGAGTAGGCAAAAATCCTATGTATTGGCTGTTGGTTAATCAAGCTTGAAGGACACATTGTTCCTATTGTGCATAAGGGTGGGCGGAATTTGCGTAGTCACGTTATGCAAAGTTCAGCGAAACAGTAAAAAATCTCTGCGAGCACACGGAAATTCCACGAGCACGCGGAATTGCTTGTCCCGCCCATTCATGATGTGTTTTTGCGTGCTCGCGGGCAAATATCTCGCTAACTTGCCCATGCAGTCGCTAATGGGCGCGGCCATCTTGTTTTTCACTTGTCCCGACCGTTCGCTACGCTATGCTTATTTCCTGTTCCGGGTCACGTATTGCGTGCTCCCGCCCGTTCGTGATGAGTATTTCCTGTTTGGGAATGCGTATTACGTGTTCGCGACGCTTTTTGCGTGCTGGGGGGAAATATCGCGCGAACTTGCCCATGCGGTCGCAATGGGCGCGGCCATCTTGTTTTTCACTCTATTGCTATGGTTCTGGGCCTGCTTTTCTATCCTCCCTCTATCTTTGCAATCCTTTGTTTCTGTACACTTTTTTTAATCTTTTTTATTTATTATCTATCTCTCTATTTTCCTGATTCTATATTTTGACTTTTTTGTTACTTTTTCTACTACTTTTTCACTCTTTTTCTATAACTTGCTTTTTTCATTTCTTTTACTTACTTTTCGAATTCCTCCCTTTTCTTTTCCGCCCCCCCCCGAGTCCCAGAACCATGGCCAAGGGTGTGGGCAAGTCCAAGGGCAAGGCTGTTGGTTAATCAAGCTTGAAGGACACATTGTTCCTATTGTGCATAAGGGTGGGCGGAATTTGCGTAGTCACGTTATGCAAAGTTCAGCGAAACAGTAAAAAATCTCTGCGAGCACACTAAAATTCCACGAGCACGCGGAATTGCTTGTCCCGCCCATTCATGATGTGTTTTTGCGTGCTCGGGGGCAAATATCTCGCTAACTTGCCCATGCAGTCGCTAATGGGCGCAGCCATCTTGTTTTTCACTTGTCCCGCCCGTTCGCTATGCTTATTTTCTGTTCCGGGTCACGTATTGCGTGCTCCCGCCCGTTCGTGATGAGTATTTCCTGTTCGGGAATGCGTATTACGTGTTCGCGACGCTTTTTGCGTGCTGGGGGAAATATCGCGTGAACTTGCCCATGCGGTCGCAATGGGCGCGGCCATCTTGTTTTTCACTCTATTGCTATGGTTCTGGGCCTGCTTTTCTATCCTCCCTCTATCTTTGCAATCCTTTGTTTCTGTACACTTTTTTTTAATCTTTTTTATTTATTATCTATCTCTCTATTTTCCTGATTCTATATTTTGACTTTTTTGTTACTTTTTCTACTACTTTTTCACTCTTTTTCTATAACTTGCTTTTTTCATTTCTTTTACTTACTTTTCGAATTCCTCCCTTTTCTTTTCCGCCCCCCGAGTCCCAGAACCATGGCCAAGGGTGTGGGCAAGTTCAAGGGCAAGGCTGCTCGCAGCCGCGACCGCCTTCCCTGCGGAAGGCGGCGCCCACACAGGGTGCAGGCATGGGCCTTATTTAGTGAGGCGGAGGTGGCTGCACTTGTTTTTTTTGTCCAAGGCCACCTCCCCTTAACCCTGGCAGCAGGCGGCAGGCCTGGGTCCGGGTACAGGCTCCGGGAGCGTCGCCAGCGGTGGGGAAAGGTGCGCCGGGCAGTGTTTCGCTGCTCTGGGGTCCGGCGCACCCCTAACCAGCTGACGCACCGGTGGTCCGATATCCTGGACCGGGAGCAGGACCTGCTGGACCTGCTAGGAGTGGAGGTCCCGGGGCTTGGTGAGTAGCTATTTAATATTACTACTTTGTGTTCTTCTGCTCTGTGTTATATATTGCGAATATATTTTTTTTCCCGAACATCAAGAATGCTGCTGCTTACATTGCAGGTAAATTACGTTTAAAAATCTTCTGTGATTGTTATGACAAAGGTGCTCGGCGCTACTAATCTTACTTGTTTGCAACTTTGCGCTCGCTTGGCATGAATATGTAAGAGTTTACTTTAGAGAACTTAAGTTAGGTAATGCTAGAGAGACTCTAGTCCTTCCTTTGTCCTCCTGCCACTAAGAAGAGATAGTGGTGGATTGATAGGTTTAGTTACATATTAGTAGGTAATTTTTTAGTGGTCTGCGTGACGCATCCTCTGTCACGTCACGTGTTGCTGAGTGCTGCTTAGCCCAGTCCTTAGTAGAACCTTTTGTAGTTTGTTCAGTGAGTGGTAATAGGCTTATCACTAGCAGAACATCAGCAGCAACCAACAATTTGGTGAATGCAAAAATGTATGCATGGGTCCTCCATCTATGCATTTTTGAGGACTAAAATAAATGGAAATGCAGACTTAGTGAACAATTGGCCCGTCTGGAATAGGTGGGCTAGGTCAGGTGGTACTTAGGCTTAGTTAGTATTCTGGAATCAGAATGGAACACTGGATTAGTGTTCATAAATAATAACAAGATGGACCGCGAATCCCGTAATACTAGTCGACCAGATTAGATAGGTCAATTTTATTGCAATTGTTGTTTCCATAAATGTTTTTTTGAGCGGTTTTTAAAATATTTTATTTGTTTCACACCAATCATCCATGTTTGTCTCTTTCTTTCTTACATCTTTCATGACCAGCACCCAGGGGCAAGAAGACGGGGTCGGAGTCGGCGGGAGCTGGAGAAGATGCCTCCCAGGGCCAGGAATGCTCCTCTACCGAGGGCTCTGATGCTGGCCCCAGTAAGTCCTCCTGTTGTTAATATTAATAATTATACTTCCCTAACTTTTACTGCACCTTATTTTTTCCGAACTATTATTTCGATTTCCTAATTCTATTCTTTACAAAATCTTCTTCGATCTAGACAATCTGTTTCTAAATTCTTGTAATCCCTGCCTCTAACTGCCTCTGCTATGACTCTCTGTACTACTACTATTAGTCTGTCTGTAGCTAAGCTTGCCCAGGTGGCCACTCTTTATGTAAAAGGTTTTAAATAAAACTCAGATTCACCAATCGCTCTAGCCACTGAGTCCAGTCCTTTGGGTTGTCCTCTTCTAGTCTTCTTAATCTTGAGTCTTTTCGACAATTCCCACCAACAAAATGCCCAACCAGATATTTTACTATTTTTGATAGGATACATAGGACATACTACTACTGTTGTAGGGATTCTGCACATACAGAACTATGCACAAGAAAATAGGACGTTGGTGATAGGAGGTTGGACCTTCCTCACACCTCACCCACAATCCCCTGACCGACTAGCTATAGTGTCTCATTAGGTCCCCGAACCCCCTGAAGATACCCAATGATTAGACAACCCAGAACATAACACTACACTCCCGACCTCTCAGAGTCGTGGAAGCAATGCACACCCTTTCGCTCACTCACTCATTTAAGTCCACACCAAATACCACAGAGTCTATGTAAGTTCAAAAGGTTTATTTTCAACTAACAAGCTCTGTACGTTGTTCTATAATGCAGTATACGAGCCAGCACCAACAGCAAAATGCATAAGATTAAAACAATAAACATTGTTACAACTACAAGTCCATAGAAGACAAAAGGGGAAATCAATCATGATGATAACTGAACAGTGGTGGAAGAACCACCCTCCCCTTGGTAGGAATATAGTTTATATAAAATTATATATGAAGATCTCTGAGCCAATTCTGGGGGACCCCTCACCTTAGAAGAACCTAGAAGTACTGGTTACATCATAAGCTCTTCAAAGCTCTGCAAAGCTCTGGTTCATAGAAGGGAATCTCCCGTCTGTTATGAGAAAAATGGTGCGCGTTAGTATATTGCAAGCATTTCTCAGTCATGCCAAAAAGTGTAGCATGTTATGGCTAAGCAATACGGACTGAGTGACCACCAGAACTCCATAACAAAGTGGCTTGTTTTTCGACCTTGTACGCAGCGCTCAGACAGTAGCAGTACTATGAGCTCATGTGGGCTCAAAGGCGTCTTACACAACAAGCTGCGAGGTAACGTGCGCAAAAATAAGACACAAAGCTAAAATGGTTGCATGGCTCAGGCTAACTTAGCAAAGACTAGAATGACCCTAGGGACCATGATATAACACTACTAGTGTCTACTGTACTCTAGTAGACTAGTACCCGATTTGTACTAGTGATATATGTTGTATATGTATGTATTAACTTTTTCTTCAATCTTGCTAGTGAAAAAGAATAAAAAGGGGGATGTGTATATGGCATCTAAAAAATGTGTAATGTTTTTCTAGGGTACTTCCGACCACCAGTGCCGGGGCCAGCAGCGATGGCAACGCAGCCACAGAGGGAGCAGGAGGAGATGCAGCAGTTGCAGGAGCTGCAGGGGGTGAGCCAGCAGCAGTGGCGGGCGGTGGTAAGTTATATTCCTTACTTATTGACATTACACTCGCTGCAAGGGTGTACACTGTACTGTTGAGACTTAGTAAGTAAGAAGTTGTTGTGAACGGTTGGAGAAGACACCCTTTACTTAGCATTAGCAATAGCATTAGCGGCGGGAGTGTTGAGTAACCAATGGCCTCTTCTATCTGACTTCAACTCAGCTGTGAAAGTTTTATGGAGAAGACTAAAAGTCAGATCAGATGACCTTGATGGATGGGTTGAACGAAAAGGGAAAGAAGGGTGGAAGGAGGAAGGACGTGCGAGATGTAATATTTATGACTGGCAGAGAAGAGAAGGATACGCGGGATGCATGCATAGGTGGCTGATAGGAATCAGATGCATGGGTGGTTGAATGCCTGAAACTCCCACAAATGTTAAAGGCCGAGGAAGTGGGAGGATAGATACATACCACAAATGTTATGTACTGTGCTTGCTAGTGCTACTGTGCCATTATGTGTAGAATTAATTTGTCTTACTGTTTTGCTAAGAGTATATTGTTACAATAGTCTTGTTTTTTCTTCTTGATATAGCTACTCCTTCCAAAGGGAAACCAGACAGGAAGGAGTTGGCAGCCATGGCCCGGCGCCGGAAGCTGGAGGCCATACAGACTGAATACCGGTGGCTGGTGGTTCTGGTGGAGGAGAAGGAGGCGGCAGCAGCTGCAGCCTCCTCCAATGCCCCGGGCCCCAGCCAGGCCCCTCCAGAGTTACGGCGCCGCCATCTGGCAGCCGCCCGCCGCCGCACTTCTTTATCTAGCACTGCTGCCCCCCCTGTGGATGCAATTGTCGCGCACTGAAGCGCTGCGTGGCCCGCCTAGAGGAGCAAATTAAGGTCCTGGAGAAGCGAGCCCGCCGATGAGTTGAGACCCTGTTGGATTGCCCCTTTTTTATTGTTTCTTTTGGTGGGTGGGAATTGGGCGTTGGGGTTTATTATGGACATGGACAATTGGTTGGACTTTTTCGTTTTGGACATTGGTTGGGGTTAGGGAGAGGGGTGGGTCAGGTGTTGTTGTGGGATTTTTTACATAGTTTATTTTTGTTAGGGGATTAAATTATATTTATACTTTACATACGATGTTGTTAATGTTTTGTGGGTGGGGTTACTGTTTTACGTCACACTGTTTCCTTGCTGCTGCAGGGCCACAGCCAATGTTTGATTTAAATAATCGGCTGACTTTGTAAGACACAAACAGATAGATGCGGTACCCCTCACTGAGTGACTTGTCCTACTAGTACTGTCAGTCTCTCCTCCTAGTCTATGCATTCTGCAACTGGACTCAAGGGGTGTGTGAATTAATGAAAACATTTCCATTATTAATTATGCCTCCCCCAAACCTCTTCTCTTACCTGTGCTTGATGTTTAACTTAGGCACAGCGATGGCTGCATGGTGATGATGGTTTGGTTTCCCAACATGCCATGGTTGTGGTGGTAGTAGTAGACACTGGCAGTAGCATTTGCAAAAAAAGAAAATGAGACAGTCAGTCGCCTGAGAGAGACTGTGGGAGGAGTAGTAGAACGAAGTACAGTACAGAACTTACTGCCAAACAATAATATGCCAAAATAAAATAAAACATAATGATGGCGGGGATAGTCTAGTACAACAAGTTACAAACTGTAGATGTGTCGAGTCACTCGACTAGGCCTACACTCGACCCAAGCGTAACCTTTAGTGCTGTGTAGGAGGATGACAAATCCAATCGATGCCGGCAATTAATGATGATGGATTAGGTTCCTTTGGAGAAAAAAAAATTACCTTGCAAATACTGATCATGGGTGGGCAAGCAGAAGAAGATCCTTGCCTTGCCTTGAAATTGAATTAGTGTTGCTTTCGCCACATCCGACCCCAGCAAGCGTGTGATCAATTATTGGTGTACATTTAATTTAGTCACACCTCAATAAATCACACTGCCCGGGGGAAGAGGGTTAGGGTTTGATGAATGGTTGGGAAGGGGGGTTTGGGGAAAGGTTTGACAAAGAAAAACACTACGCATGGACAAACAACAAAACACAATCTTGGCAGACGACCATATCCATAAATCTGTTAAGGGAGAAAAAGGAAATGCATGATGATGATATTGATAACTTGATGGTTAATGATAAGTAGTACTTACTAACTACTACTAGACAATTAGACAGTACAGGGCAGCAGTATATTATGCAATGTGCCTTGCCTGTCTGCCCTCAGAGAGACCCAAATGACATACAGTTTCTGTTCTGTTGTACCGGGCTTACTTTTAAAGATAGCAAAGAAAATTAAAAAATAGCTGTAGGGATGAATTATAAGCAGAGAGCAAACATAATAATAACAACAACACACAGTCGTAATGATTGAAGATAAAAAATGAATCAAATTATTTAAAAGATGATGAATGTTGATACTGTTACTGTATGTTGTTATTCTGGTCAAATTGGGGAGTTGCATCTCGGCATTCCTCTTGGTCCTCCCTTCCATGGACGCTCCGTCCATCAATCTTGGGTGACGCCACTGCCTGCCTGGCGGACGGGGATTGGTAAGGTAAGTGTGAATTGTTTTTCCCAGTATAGCACAGGGTAAGGGCCGGCCTGTAATTGTAGATGGAAAAACAAAAGGGATATTGAAAAATCAAGGAGAAAAAAAATGCATAAATTACGGTGGAGTGCAACAAGAACACTTTCAGTGGCGGCATGGATACTTCGGGGCATATTATCAACAGCCAGCGATAATTATCGCTAAGTGCGCTTAGCGCGATTTTAATTATCGCTGGATTACATCGCCGAGATAGCGCGTTATTATCAACGCTTATCTCCAAGGCGATGAAAAATCCAGCGATAGCGGCGAAATGCGTGAACATCGCTGGAAATCCAGCGATAAAACCACAGCGATAGGGGAATCCTTGATAATAGGGCAGGGTGGACTTATCCTGACAATCCACCTCCCATAGGATAATATAGCTAAGTCAGTTTTAAATCAGGCGTTCAGATACCAGCGATAATCGGGGTTAGCGCTACTTTTATTATCACTACGCGGGTTCGCGACTGGATTGATAATAGGGGGAAGTTGTGTTAGCGACAGTTTTCATGTTATTTTAGTAAGGTACGCCTACTTTGCATATCATTAGCGATAAATATCGCTGACATGCAAAGCGGCAGGATAACCGGCAGCTATCTCAAGGAAACAAGCGCTAACGCATGTTAGCGAGTCCTTGGTGATAGTGCGATAGAAATATCGCCTCTTTTCCGGCGATATGTGCCGGAAAAGCGGCTATACTTTCCTTGATAATATGCCCCATCATGTCTACTCTGTTTCCAGCATTAACCTACAACAACAACAACAGGACAGAGCAGGCCCACGGCACCCGTGACCCATCCTCCATTTAGCGTACATTTTTTGACAGAGGCAGACAAAGCACATATACAGCAACATAGCATTTTACAAATTAAGTGACTAAATCAATGCACCGCTGTCAGTCATACCACTACACTCGACTCGACTCTACCACTACACAGACATGTAGGTCTGCTGTGGTTGTTGTTGACTTGTTTACCTTTTATGCCACTCATGAAACGCCCTGACTTATTCCATCAATCATCTCCGATCCTACTGAGTGACTGCAAAGATATTATGTCACTGTGGTCATCATCATGGTGCTGTCCAACTCAGTGTGCAGTGTACAGAGTGAGTCCACATTCCATATTCAAAATGCAATGGATCGGCCTGCAGTAGAAGTACAATTTTGTTATTAAAAAACAAGAAGGAAACATTGATTTGAGTTACTTTAAGTGTGTAGATTAAATAATAGTACACAATGAATTCACTTCATGCACAACAAACAACAACAACACAAATCACTCAGTCAGCGTCCAATGCATGCCATCATTCATTACCTGTTCCTTCTCATCTTAAGTTAAGGGGCAGTCTCTCTCGGCTCGGAAAGGAGGATAGCTATAGTAGTCATCATGTTCCACTTCTTTTTGAGGGACTCAACGAGGCAACATTTTCTTTTTTCTTCTATTCTACATCCAATCATCATCTGGCTTGAGGGAAATGGATTTAGGGCGAGTCCGGAGGATGGAGGAGCAGGACTCGGAGGAGTGGACTTCAGTGAAATGCAGACAGCTCCAACTGCAATATGGCAATAAAAAGTCTAGAAGACGGTGGTGATGGATTTGTTGTGATTCGAAGTTTCTAACCAGAAAAACAGACACACACAAATAAAAGTAAATAAGGGAGGAAGAAAGTAAGAAGTTCAAGCCTAGTTGTCAGGGAAGTATAGCTCGTCCTCAAACTCTGGGGGTTCAACCAGAAGTAGGTAATCATCATCTAACACACTACTTCCGTCACCTAAGTTGCTGTCCTCATCTTCCTGCGTTGATTCATGTATTGTGTAATTCGGTGGTATAAAGTGCTGATTCATTTTGATCATGGTTAACCTCTCCACGTTTTTGGGCGAGAGATTGGTCCTTTTCACTGTTACAATGGCACCAGCAGCACTGAAAACATGTTCAGAAGAGACACTTGAGACAGGGCAAGCCAGATAGTTTATTGCCAGCCTGTTGAGCACTGGCCATTGGTTCCTTTTCCCATACCAATACCGCAATGGGTTTTGATCAATGTAGACCTCTGTTGGGTCATCCGGATAGGCCTGGACCATCCGCTCAATGTTCAGGGGTGCTACAGTTTGTTTGGCCTCTTTTGTCTTTGCATCAGCACTGGACCTAGCAAGCCCTTGCTGTAAATACCAATCCTGTGCCGATTTTACTGGGGCTGATGATCCGGTTCTTGCTGTTGTTGTCGATAGTGTTGGTGACCGCTCTGAGCCAAACTCACTGCCCTCAGGCTCTGAAGTGGAACTTGACACCGGATGCCCTGCTGCAGTACTTGTTGTGGGTTTGAGTAGCAGGCTTTAATTGCCAGCCGTTCATTTTCAAAGTGACTGGCTACCTCAGCTATCCATCTTTTGTACCGGGCAACGTCCACTTCTGAAAAAGGAATTAATGTCTTACTGTTCAGTGCCGATTTGTACTGTGGATCCAGAATTGTGGCACAAATGTAATGTTTTTCTGACACAATCTTAGTTTGCACCCTTGTATTTTCAGCTAAGCGACGGGATAAGCTCTCCACCAACTCATATGCTTCATTTATTTCCTCCACACCTATGTACGCTTCAGACACCTCCTTCAGCTGTTGCTGTAGCATGTGCAACAATGGGATAGCTTGGCCCATAGTACAGTCCTCCTTGCTGACTTCACGTGTGAAGACCTCGAAAGGAAGAAGCATCTCTGTCAGGCATTTAACTAGGCACCATTGGTCCATCTGAAGGGTCATGCCTTTCACAGTAGCATCCCCTCTTTGCATGACATATTCATTGATTGGTCTGTACTGCTCAAACAGACGGTCAAGCATGTAATAAGTTGAGTTCCAACGTGTTGCCACCTCCTGGATGAATGCTTTGACTAGCATTCTATATTCATGTTGAATGATCCTCAGCTGCTTCCGGGCTTTAAAAGAATGGCTGAAATGTGTGCATATTCTTCGGCAGGTGGTCAGTAAGTTGTTGACTATGGCTTCTTTTTTCAGAAAGTCTTGAACAATAATGTTAATGCAGTGCGCCAAACATGGGACCCTGAAATAGGCACCATTCTCCATGGGCTTAAGTACATTACTGCCATTATCCGTGGCAACAAAACCAATGTTAAGCCCTCTTGGGCGCAGCCATTCAAAGACCTTGCTGTTAAACTCTTCCAAAATGTTTGCAGCAGTATGAGATTTCTCCATGGCGAACATGGCTACAGTTGCATGTTTCCGAGTAGCATTCAAAATCTCAGCAGTGTCAACTGCACCTGCTTCAGATATCTTTTCTCTAAACCCCACCAAAGATATCCAGTTTGCAGTGATGCACATGTAATCAGTGGCTTGGCAACTGGTCCACGTCTGTTGCCAGGTGGATATTGTGAACAGCACTCTGCTGCAAAGCTTGTCCAAGCAATTTCAGCACATCGTGATGTAGTGCTGGAACAGCAACTCTGGCGAAATAGGACCGGCTGGGAACCTTCCATTTAGGGCAGATGGCTGACACAAATTCAAGGAAACCCACCCCTTCCACAAAAGAAAAAGGGAGAAGGTCCAGCGCTAACATTTTAGCCAGCTTCGCATTGTACAAACGTGCCGTTGGGTGGTTGCGTTCGTACTGCCCCTCCGACCTAAGCATCCTGTCAATGGTAGGCTGGATTATTTTCCTTTGTGGTGCAGCTGTCTTCTTGAACCCAGTTAGGCTCAACGACGCACTTTTTTTCATTGCAGTACTCGGTTGCCTTGGTGTCTCAGTCTGACTCTGAGTATGACTCTTCTTACTATGGTGCCACTGAGATGTTGCTGAGAATGTGGGTGGTACCACTACACTGCTGGGGACAGGGCTAGAAATGTCTCCCTCTTGTTCACCTTCCACCGCGATCATATCTTCTTCTACTTCTTCATCCCCACCAACGGCAATGGGTGCAGTTTTACTTTTTTGGAAGCGAAGTAGGTGAGCCTCCCACTGGATGATGTGGTGTTTTTTGAGATGACTTGTTTGGCCTCCGGTACAATAGTTTGTACCAAGCTTACCCCGCTTAACACCAGTGTGTCGACAAATTGAGCATATAGCAATGTTCTCCTCCGTACTGCTAACCGAAAAGAAGTCCCAAACTGGGGAGGTGTACTTTCTGGTGCTGCTGGAGGTGCCACTTTCAATGCCAGATGAACTGGAGGGTGGGCATGGAATTTGACTCTGTGCAATTACAGTACCACTACCTAGTACTGAGGTGGTGGTTGAGCTTGATGTAGGTCCCTGCCGGGCCTTAGCAAATTCAAATATGGAAGCTGGAGGTGGTGTTGCCTGTCTTGGTGGTATCCGTGCTACATCCCTCGCAGCGATTTTGGATAGGGTAATAATGTTGGTCTCCATCTCCTCTGGGCCGGGAGTGATGTTGATGACGACTGGCTCGTCATCATCATCATCCCCCTCTTCTACATCTACCTCCATAACTCTAAGGCTTTCTGGAACCTTCCTTTTCACTAGCCTTGTCTTGTGGCGTGCATCACTCTCAGACTGAGCTGGTGGATTCCAAGTGGCATCTAGATCATCAGAAGCGGGGCTTGGAGAAGAAGTTGATGGACTAACCCTCCTTTTCCTTGCTGGGGATCTGGAAGACAATGGATCTTCTGAAAGAGTGGCTTGCTCCTCTTCGTCTGCAGGAAGCTCGATTTCCTGAACTGCCCCTACTTCAGGAGCAACAACTACCATTGTGGGCTATTGTTGCGGCTGTTGTTGCGGCTGTTGTTGCGGCTGTTGTTGCCCACTTATCTGCTGAGTTTCCGCCTGCGTTGATTGGGTACTACTTTGCGATAATGACATTTCAACATCACTGCTCGTTAGTAGACTGGCTACCTCTGCGACACTCATGGACTTGGGCCTAGGTTGGTGGGGTGGGCCCGCTGATGCGGAGGTGCTGCTCCCAGCTTGGTCCCCGGACACCGCTGCTGCAGGCGTAATTTTTTGTTTCCCAAAAAACATCGTGGGCGGCACACCAGTCTTGGTAAGTGCCACTTCCTTCTTCTGTTCCTTCTTCTCACTGGCAACTTTCTTGGTACTGGAGGACCTGGTAACTTTCTTTGGGGCCATCTTCTTCAGATGTCAGCAGGACGCTGTTGCACAAGTTGCAGAGATGTCTGTGGCCACACGTCACGTGACGTTGTGCGCAGCAGGACTTCTGTCTGGCAGTACAACGGGTGATGATGACACCTCCTCCTCTGTCTTTTTGTGCACCTAAAAGCAAAGAAGCCAGGAGAAGAACATCAGTGAAATGTTGCATTTGTTGTTGTGGTTCAATTACTACTAGTACAAACAAACAAATATAATATAACTTAGTGTGTGGTGGTCACACTTGTTAGTGTTATATTATTAAATTTTATTAACTCAGTTTAAGTTATAAAAAAAAACATAACAGTGTAGCCATTTGTGAGACTTTGACAACAAGGTCTTTCATGGTATACTGTGTACACTCAGGCAGGATAGGAAAGAAGAAGAACAAAAACAAAAATACAAATGTAATGGAAGTGGAACCTGTTTGTTTGGCATTAAATTATTTGTTCATCACGTCATTCAGGGAGCTGCAGCTGGCAAAGGGGATGGATGGAAGCAGTAAGCCAAGAGGAACATAGGAAAGACATGCAGGCATATATGGCAAAAGCAGCACACTACTAAAGTACCACCACAAAATGGCCACCAGCCACATGGACACTCATAGTCACAAGCAACAAGCAGGAGGCCTGGAAAACAATGAACTGAAACAGGCCTGTAATAGCCAGGCAAAGGAGGCATGCTAAACAACACAGCTTTAATGCAATAAAATGCAAAAACGAAAATCCACAGGGCTAAATAAGGTGTGCAAGTTACACAACAAACACACCACACACAACAAAGGCATTTATTTAACACACACCAAAAAAGTGAAATACCCCACAAAAACACATTTTGCAATTCAATCCAATGCCATCCATGCCCTAAATGATGTTTAAATTCAACAGACACACACAGAAACAGTTGTTTCCATGCACCCATGACTACCTCTGAGCCTACTGGATGAAAGGCCTGTTGGCAGACTAGGCCTCAAGCTTGCAGGCCTATGGCAAAAGCACACTGCCTGGCTTCAAAATGGCCACCAGCCATATGGCCAGGCCCACAACAACAACAAGAAAGCGAAGACAGACAATGCAGGCCTATGGCAAAAGCACACTGCCTGGCTTCAAAATGGCCTCCAGCCACATGGCCAGGCCCACAACAACAAGAAGCCTAGGCCAAAAAGGAACAAAGGAAACACATACAGGCCTATATGGTAAAAGCAGCACACTTATAACTACCATCACAAAATGGCCACCAGCCACATGGACACTCACAGTCACAAGCAGGAGGCCTGGAAAACAATGAACTGAAACAGGCCTATAATAGCCAGGCAAAGGAGGCATGCTAAACAACACAGCTTTAATGCAAAAACGAAAATCCACAGGGCTAAACAAGGTGTGCAAGTTACACAACAAACACACCACACACAACAAAGGCATTTATTTAACACACACCAAAAAAGTGAAATACCCCACAAAAAACATATTTTGCAATTCAATCCAATGCCATCCATGCCCTAAATGATGTTTAAATTCAACAGAACACACAGAAACAGTTGTTTCATGCACCCATGACTACCTCTGAGCCTACTGGATGAAAGGCCTGTTGGCAGACTAGGCCACAAGCTTGCAGGCCTATGGCAAAAGCACACTGCCTGGCTTCAAAATGGCCACCAGCCACATGGCCAGGCCCACAACAACAACAGAAAGCGAAGACAGACAATGCAGGCCTATGCCAAAAGCACACTGCCTGGCTTCAAAATGGCCGCCAGACACATGGCCAGGCCCACAACAACAAAGCCTAGGCCAAAGAACAAAGGAAACACATGCAGGCCTATATGGCAAAAGCAGCACACTTATAACTACCACCACAAAATGGCCACCAGCCACATGGACACTCACAGTCACAAGCAGGAGGCCTGGAAAACAATGAACTGAAACAGGCCTATAATAGCCAGGCAAAGGAGGCATGCTAAACAACACAGCTTTAATGCAAAAACGTAAATCCACAGGGCTAAATAAGGTGTGCAAGTTACACAACAACCACACCACACACACACACAACAAAGGCATTTATTTAACACACAGCCAAAAACTGAAATACCCCCAAAAATACACATTTTGCAATTCAATCCAATGCCATCCATGCCCTAAATGATGAAATAAATTCAACACACACCAAAGGAACAGTTGATTCATCATGCACCCATGACCAGCTCTGGGCCTACTGGCTACTCACAATATTTTTTTTTTTAAATGATGAAAAGTACCAAAATTGTAGTTGCAGCAACTGCAATGCCCCAATCAAACAAACAACACCAACTTACTTGTAAAATCTCAAATCCAAAAGTCCTCAAATGCAAAAGTCCTCAAATCCAATGATATATGATGCAGCAGACACAATGAGTGATCCTTCCAGCTCCAAATCCAAATGAAAGTGAACAGGCCATGGACAAAGCACTGGGAGGAGCCTGCTGGACAGGAACAGGAAGTTGGAGACTCTGGGGCACTTCCTTCCTCTCCCCCAAAAAAGTTTTTAAAAAAATGTATGCTGCTCCAGATATTAATCTTCTCCAGATTGCAAATTTTGCGTGTTAGGCATCGCGAGCTTGACCAAACTTCCGCCGGATGTCCGATGGCGCATCCGAATGAGGTGTTCGCGATCGCACACTCTCGCGGTGTCCGATGGCGCGCCCGAAAGGGATTTCACGGCCGGCTACCAAAATCTCGTGGCGCACGCGAACGGATAGGAAAACCCGTCGGCGAACGCAGGGATCCTGGTAAGCCGCTAGCACGCACGTGAAAGTGCATTTTTAAAGCGCGAACAAGGAAAAAATTCCCCTACGCTGCAGATCGAGGAATTTTCGGCAATTCCGCGTTCTCCGCGGAATGCGGAATTGCCAAAATTCTGCAAATTCTTCGAGCGGAGCGGAATTTACCGCCCAGGGTTATGCATAACACCTTATCTCAGTTCCCTTGAAAAAGTCGTCTTACAAAAAACAATGACTGAGCAGAATGAAATAGAGCATGAACTAAATCTCTCAGCTGAAGAAGAAGATGCAGAGACTATACATTTTTCAGAAAATGTTAGAAATGCCATCACCATAAAACTAGCTTCTTATGGTTTAACAGCTAGGGGTGGGCCAGTAACGTTCGTGATTGAGGCACACAAATCATTTAGAACAGAGGTATTCTATTCATGGGTTAAATCCCAGAGGCAAATGCGCAAACAACGACATTTCATTACTACACAGAAGATGAAATAACAAATGAATATTGTCTGTACGAGGACATTAAAATTCCGCTCACTTACCAGGAGCATTTATACTGGTTTAAAGGCGCCCTCCCCATACAAGAAATAAAGTAAGACTCGGTCCGCTTGGAAGAGATGGAGCAACATGGCCGGTACTAGCGGCCTACACACCACATCCTGACATTGAAACAATGCCAGCAGGAGACTTACTTACACTTCATAAAGAACTAATAAGACTTTACAGAAACATGACACAGTTCGTGATGAGAACACTCACAGTTCAGCCAGCAACGGCTACACCAAGTCCAACTCAAACATCAACAACTAAAATTACACCACAAACATTACACGCAGTGATGGGTAAAATGCCCACTAAACGTGAACAAATGCCATTCTGGGTGGCTCAAAAAATAACACAGCTAGAGGTGGTATCTCCAAATACCAGCCCACATGAAAAATACAGAATGTTAACAATCTGCTTGCCCATGGGATAACACCCCAGATAGAGGATTGTACCTCTTGGGGTACAGTTTTCACTGCCATATAAACCAGGACTCATGGTATCCCGTCATTAGCAGTAATACCAGATGTATTAAGACAAATACAGAACGAGTATGGAGCAGAACCTGCTCTGAACTTAGGGATGAAATTACTAGGTAATTTTGCCCAGGTATCAGTATAATATTAGCAAATATTAAAGGAGAGGCAGCATCGGTGGCAATACGCCAACGCCTAAGGGAGTTCACTCCTCTACAACAGGAACATGAATTACCTAAAATAATTGAAACTGCTTATGCAGAATTAGGTAGAGACAGCTTGGGGGCTAGAGCAATAGAACCTCAACTAATGGATAGTCTCGAAAACGATACCTTTAAGCAAGCACCTGCTTCTTCAAAGAAGAAATGGCATAATAACAAACAACAAAAGAATAAAGAAAACAGATCTTTTTATTGCTCTAGCCTCAACAGGAGCCCTCCGAAAGGAGGTATAACCTTAGGAATAGGGATAACATTAGAAAACCTGACAGGTATCAGGACACTGATACACATTCCTCTCGTTCCTTTCAGGGCTCATCAAAAAACTCAGAGAGGGTAGGACGGTCAGAACACAGACAAGAAGAGCGTACAAAGCCCATAGACGCACAACGCACTTCAGACTACGCTTCCAAAAAGAAGAAAAGCCTAAAGCAAAACCTCAATTCAAAAAGAAGAAAGTAGCAGGTCTCAAAGTTAGACATGCCCAGAATTCTGAGGACGCAACTTCTGAACGGGGAATGGGCTCTGACGATGCTAGTCAGGTCAGCAGAAGTAACAATAGCTCGCCAGAACCTGATGGAATTTCTGGTGACAGCGGAGGTGAGTGAACATATCACGGTGGAAAAGCCTGATACTAGGGTAAGTGTCCCACATAGGTTACATGAAATAACACTCCAAATGGAAGGGGACAAGCCCAGAAAAATTAAAGGTCTCTTTTGGGAGAACCTGACTTTTGGCTACAACATTCTTTTAGCTGAAAGAGATTGGCTGCCTACTATTGTTATGGATTGCCCAAAGGGGGAAACAGTAATTATGCCAGCTTTCTCCAACCTCGTTCCCCAATATCTAAAACACACATACTCGCGGGAGTGGGCGGTGGCCCTTGCCCCTGCACTATATCGCAACCACGTCGGGTGGGATGAAGATTGAACCCACCACGTGATACCATTAAAATCTACTCCAACTCCACAGAGACAGTATCCAATTAAGCAAGAAGCTAAAAAACAGGTCAGGGAGATCTTAGATCAACTTGAATACCAGGGGGTGATTGAAACTTGCACCTCTATGATTAATAATCCTTTGTATCCCGTAATGAAACCCCACAATTTATATCGTCTAGTTTTAGACTATAGACATCTAAACTCATGTACAAAAACATTTGCAGTACAGAACGCACACAGTGCCGCATTGATCAATAACATTGTGTGGAAAAAATATAAAACAACACTGAATATCTCAAATGGATTTGTCTGCCAAAATATAGCGCCTTAGAGCAGATATTTGACAGCATTCTCAGCGCTGGAGTCCCAGAGTCAATTTTGTCGACTCCCCCAGGGGTATAAGAACTTCCCGGAGTTGTTTTCTGCCAAGGTAACTGAGTGACTTCAGAATCTGGACGAGGAGGCATTATCCTATGTAGATGATATTTAACTGACGGATGATGACCTGGAGGAACACTTGACCAGGGTGAGCACCATCATTTTGGGATTCGCCTCTGAGGTTTACAAATTCAACTTCAAAAAATCAAAAATAGCCTACCTCAATGTCCTATTTCTGGGATATGAGCTTTCAAGTGAAGGCAAGAGCTTGGCAGCTAACTTTTTAGAAAAGTGTGCGCTGCTCCAACCTCCAAAATCATTAACAAATTTACAATCCATACTGGGATTCCTGAATTTTGGTAGAACATACCTTTTGGATTACGCAGAAAGGGTTAAACCTTTCTACGACTTAATAAGACCTGATTTTTCAGTTAGGCAATGGACACTTGAACACACAGACATCCTTCAGTCCCTACAAGCTGACATGATAGCTTCAAAACACTTGCAGACACGCGTAAACGTATGCAATCTGGTGATCCGCGTTATAGCGGGTCAATCTGGGTACACGTACCTAACCTTCAATATAGGCGAAACAGTACCCATAGCATACAAATCACACTTATACACAAACGCTGAAATGCGTTTTGCATCTACAGAGAAAATCCTGACAGCAGTACAGACTGCTGTAGTGAGAGAAAGAGCACTGGCTCAGGGGAAAGGAATAATTGTTGTGACTCCAGAACCAGCCTTAGAAGCTGCTACAAAGGCAAGCGTTCCTAATGCTAAAGCCTTACATCCAAGATGGATACAATGGGCTAATTCTCTCACTGCATCAGATGTATAATACAGATACGACCCAAGTCTGAAACGCACAAGCATTTTTGCAATATGAACAAGAATATCCTCTCCCAAATAAAATAATGCCTCTAGATCAGTATGAATACATAATTTACACTGACGGATCTGCTCAGCCGGCCATTGGAAGTAAACAGCAATACAGCGCTGCATGTGCGATTGTAAAAGGTGGTATGCAGGATGGAAAGTTCCAGCCAAACTGTACAAAAACACAGTCTTTAGGAGACTGCACGGCTCGGCTGGTAGAATTAAAAGCACTATTACTGGCACTGATAAATACGGATCGAGAATTCCCCACACTGATTGTGTGTGATTCTTTTTAATGTCCAGTCATATAATGAATATCTTCAACATTGAGGACAAAATGGGTTTAAAGACTCAAAAGGTGGCACAATTAAGCATAAAATGCTATAGGAACAGGTATTTGAGTTGAAAAACGAACTACCGAGAGCTTACGTGATAAACACGCTGAGTCATCAACGTGATGGCTTTCACGTTGAAGGGAATTCATTGGCTGATGAAGCCACGAAGGGGGCAGTACCAACTGCGTCCGTAGCTGCAATCACTCATTCCAAAACGAGAATAGAAGGACCGATAATGGTAGCTGTCATTGCTTCACACAAACACAATAAGGCATTGCCGAAAGGTTTTCCACTCAAGTACTCCCACAGGTTAGATGCAAATAACGTTCCATTTGCTCAGAATCCCGGAGTGGGGGATAGAGTAATACCAAAGATGGATCGCAGATTGGGCTTAATTTTAGCTGCACACGAGGGTCTCTGTTCTGCGCACGCAGGAGTATCGGCGACAGTTTCTTTACTGAAACAATGCTATTGGTGGCCGGGGTTAACGAAGCAGACCAAAGATTATGTCTTTAAGTGCGACATCTGTCAACAGATGAAGGGCACCACCGTAACACGCCCAGCGCAGACACCATTACTTATATCAGACAGACCGCTCGCTTGTGTTTATTTGGACCACTGCAGCACCGTACAATCTGATGGGGCTTACAAATATATCATGGTTACAGTGGATTCCTGCTTGAGATTCCTATGGGTATGACCTCAGCACTCGGCTGACGCTCGAACTGTTATCAAAGATTTGCGAGTCTTTATAGGGACATACGCAGTTGGCACATTACATTCTGACCGTGGCCTCGCGTTTAGCTCTCCGGCTTACAAGGAAGCCATGGGAGGTTTGGGTGTAGCATTGCAGTACTACTCTCCATACCATCTTGAGGGAAATTCGGTTGTGGAGAGGAAAAACCGGGACTTAAAGCAATCTTTAACAGCTAGAGTATTAGGTTCGGGTGGTAGTTGGGTCAATCACTTATATGGGGTACAAACGGGCCCTCAACAATATGCCAAGAAGTTCTCTAGGGGTGTCACTCCTTATGAGGTCCTATTTGGGACGTGAATGTGGGTACCTGATATCGATTATGAAGGCACAGTGGCGGATAAAAAACCTTTTGACATCAATAAACGTTTGGCTGTTTTACAGGATCTGAATGAATCCAGGGCACTACAGAGCAATGTGCAAGTAAAGCGGACCGCCACTGGGGAAGTCAAGTTAGTCACAGCAGGACCTGTCTGGGTCCCTAAAGTCAGGGATCTGGTCAGAGAAAAGATAGTGGACAAAAAAGAATTTGGGCCATCATACAGAAAGCCTGTACCTGTCCTGGCCGTTGAAGGGACAAGAACTGCACTTCTACCGCCTCTTGCAGGGAAAAAAGAGAAGGGATTCATCTCCATTGATCTGATAAAACCACACTATGTGGCCGATACTGAATGGTAGGCCTCCTGGACTCCTGAGTAGCCGATGCCATTCTCTCGCTACCATACAGGAAGTTCAGACGGAAAGGCTCATCACGTTTGAAGAGTGTCCTATACAGAATGATGGACTATGCAACAATGCCATGGAACAAGTTCCTCTTGATACAGAAATTCAAAATCAAAATGAAAGACAAATTTCAATTTGACCTAACACTGATGTCTACATAAACATGCCTCAACAAGAGCCATCTACAAGTTCAACAAAACCTGCTGAGCTACCAAAAATAGATCGAACTGCATCTGGCTATTTCATCGACTTCGATACCTTTTCCTTGGATCCAAGTGAATCTGAAACAATGCCAGCCCCAATATCTCGTCAACAACAAATCAAAGACTTTCTCGTTTTTCTTAAAAAGACTTACCTGGTGTCACCTTGGCTACAACTTTGGATAATCACCGGGATACTTTTCTTTCTTTTCTGGATAGGCTTAGTAACTGTCACCAGCTTACTTGTTAATGGAACTTACCTTCGCCAAAGCTCTGCAGCATCAAAAGTGAACTTGATCCTGAAACCTCATGTTTCATCACATCATGAACAAAGAGACTTGTCATGAGTGAACATTACAGCAGTTCCTATACCTGATGGTATAGTATGGAATAGGTTGATTATGATATATTTGGTCTGACCGAACTTTTAAAAATACTTCATTTATTTAAAATTTCCTTAAATTATATCATTACCTCCAGTACATTTTCCGACATTGGGACTTTGAAACTGTAAACAATATGTTGTCTGATTTTGAACAATCTGCCGCATTCTCTAGCAATGAAATGTTAGAAGACGCATCAGACTTCAACACATAGTATTGTTACCAACATTATGGTCATCATTTTCTACAAAAATCCAGTACCCCTAGGAATGTTTTCACATATCACCAAGGGAACATTGCCCTACACCACAGAAAAGTAGTTTGAAACCTTTTGCACAGAAATTTTCATATTTTTTAGGGTTTAACATTTCAGACCCGACCTCATTTTACTATAAGGTTGTACCAACATCAGCACACAAAAATATGCTGACCAACACCAAACAGATTTACTCTGCTTCCTTTATTACCCAACTGTCTGAACAGGGTTTCGACTTATGGAAAGACACTATAGACTTAAAATCAGTCTGGGGTTCTAGAGACTGGCAAGTCCAGGGAACAGAAGCGCTATTTACAACATGCCTCATTCCCCAGCAGATGATATTTCTAAATGAAACTGTGCAACAGACTTCCTGTCTTGGGATAGCCAAGAACAAGGATTTGAACACACCTCGGATTCCAACACCATCACAGGCCGAGGGTAATTTTACATCACTAAAAGTGGCTACATTAGATGACATTTTACAATACAATAGATCAGACCCCAATTGGAAGGGATGGTTGGTTTGGCCCACAGACACTAATAGATGTCAGGAAAGATTCAGGGGTACCACCGAAGGGTTCATGATCTATAGGCCAGACCCACGCTATGTACAAAGAGAACATCCAGGGGTGGTGACATCATACAGTGTTGGGAAGTTATGCCTTGATTGGCTAAAGACCTCAACACTACCACAGGTGAAACAACACTTATCCTTACTTACAGAGGATGTGGACCTATGGGATTTTTTACTTGGTCCCAAAATGCCACGTCAAAAACGTTTCTATTACGCTGTCTATAATGAAATTTGGAAAATCTCCCAACAAGAAGCAGCGGAGAGACTACGAGAGATATATAGGATTAACTTAGAAAAGGCGTTAGCCGTAGCTGACAATGGTATGACTACGTTAACATCCAGAATTTGTTCACTGGGCAACATTGTATCTTCTGCTATTGACGTACTAGAACAAGATTTGTCCATACTACAGCATAGACAATTGCAGTTACGTTCTATTATGTTATTAAGCTGGACGCTGCAATCACTGCGCGTAGGTTATGTGCCTTGGCATTTTATCAACAGTACGTCCCTGTTTTCTGCATACAATCTAATGGAAAAACAGATGAAAATGGCACAGAGGGGAGCAAAATATACAATGCTGCACATTGAAAAACTGGACAGATTACCTTTTACTGTGGCAGAATCCCCGTCCACAGAGTGGTTAATCCATGGCCATATAACTTTACCGGTCACAACTTTCCAGTTTCAGTATTGCCTAGAACAACAACAGGCAGGCAGATATGAAGAGATGGGTAGGGAATTCATCAAGGAATCTTGGGAATTACCGTATAGATTTCGATGCAGGAGTGGGAATCTAGAAGTGCATCTAAGCGGTACAAACTGCAAGAACGCTTTAAGTAGATCTCTCATATGCCAGGATATTATGCAGCACGGGGCCTGCAAACCTATTCTGTCACTTGAGGGGTACCCCAGCAGCCGTGATTATTCCAGTTTTCAGGCTACTTTCAAATGGGAGTTACTTGATGCTGAACGATCAAGGTTGTTGTGGGATGCTTCCGGGCATTGCATATCTAGTCACCGTGAGCTCCAGGGTTACTTGCTGTATGCAAGTATTGTTTCTACCGACACACACAGTCAGGGAGGCACCGTTATGGCCTTCGTTGAATGTTTCCTTTGTACGGTTTGATACTCTGAGCAGAATGAAAGCCATGCTTCTACAGAAAACCGCGCCCTTAACCTCCGCCGGGGGGACTTTTGATCTCCAGATCGCAAGGTCCTCGGCTGAGATACAGGCACTCATACGTACAAACTGCCCCTTCAATTTCACAGAAATGGTAAATCGTATCTTTAACATGTCTGATATGACGGGTATAGTCCACCTATTTAAGACCATAGGTTCAGGACTGTTAAGCATCTTTCAGACGGTCCTCGGAGTTATACCAAACTTTATACACTCCGTATTCAGAAGCATTTTTGGAGGACTTCCGCTGATCCTGTTTTCTAATAGCAGGTATCCTGATTGTAATTTTTCTACTACGCAATGGACATCCCAATCACCAAGGAGATGGAAAAAGCGCTCCTGAAACGCAAATACCGTGATCGCATGGTACAACATCTGGGCACACCTCGCATACGGGAACTAAGCACCTCTTGGTTCCTGTCATTTAGACCAGTCTGGATGGACTGCATCCTACCTGTTCTCCGATGCCTGTTCTGCGGAGAAGAATGCGTGTTGGATCTCTGTCTGACACTTCCATCAGTTGCGCAACCGGACGTCGAGGCTTTACTGGACCCGATAACGGCCCATTTTCTGCAGTGTCCCCAGCGTATTCCTATGTTGATGGCGGCATTATTAGAGCCTCCACAGGAAGTCTCTGCTCCTGTTGGAATGGATACCAGCTCCTCCACTGACACCCAGGCCTTGGATGGCGCACAGGCTGCCCCAGCATCGGCTGCAGGCAGTATGGAAGATCATATGTGCTCAATTGACGTAATCTGCGAGGTGTTACAGGGATCGTCATCTGCGAAGGCAGGCAACAGCAATGTTGCGTCTACCAGCTAGGACACATAAACATTTGACTCGTCATGTGCTGGGAGAAAATTCGATTTTTTTTAAACAAACTCAAATTGGAACTTCAAAACAAATTGACACTTTTTATGACCTGCATGGCTTTCCGATGCTTGTAGTCGTTCAAACTATATATATGGACACATTTGAGCTATTGCTTGAGTGACAATTTCTCTCTTTTAAAACATTTTAGAGTTTTTTAACATTTTTTTGCGAAACTATTGTTTTATACTATAGTTGCTTGCCTACTAGTGCCTAGACAGCCTAGTGGTACGTTAGAATTTAATTATGTTGTCCAGTCGGGTGAGATGTGGGTGTTATATTCCATGTAGGTACCCCAATATAGGCTCGGGTAACATCCCAACCTTTCACCTATATTCGTCCCTACATTACATACATAACGGGCTGCTAGGACTGACCCTTTACCTAGTTACGGTACTGCTTACAGAACGTGGGGTTTTCCCTGAACAACAGCTAGTCAGAGGAGATCAGGACTTCCCTGCCGACACACTGACGCAAGACGCTGAGGCTCCTGCATGCAGATACTCCAGCTCACAGTGGTCTATCATCTCTTGCGGGGTGTCCAACTCGAGACCAAGACGGGGTCCCACAGTCTCTCACTTCAGGTAATTGGGTTTAGTTTATCCTAGAGGGATTCTTGCCCTAACACCTACACACATGTTAGGTACACTTAGGTACATCTAGTTAGGATTGATCCTAGGAGTACGCATTTTATTGTCATGTATTTTATATGCTTGCCTGTATTCATGGTTATAACAAAATGGTAGAAATCTACCATCCTTTTACTTTCTTAGTGCTTCTAATCATTTATATCTGTTACTGTCTAGTGGTTGTTTCAGCACACCGATTTTACACTAGAATAACGACTGTTCAATAAATGCTCATTGAAAAACGTCTATACCGTTTATTCTGTGTATCTCTCTGAGACTAAGTGAGCACGAGTGACTGAGCGAAAAGTATTACGCTGTTTCCACGGTCCTGAGGGATCAGGGTTGTCATGTTTGATAGTTGCCAAGAACTATTCTCTCCTTGGTAAAAGGAGTTTCTAGTGGCACTGTGAGCTAGTTGGTATACAGGAAAACATACCTGGTGGGGGTGTGTAGAATCAGTCTTACACCAATCCTACAGTGTATGTTGTCTAAGCGCGCAGATCCTAAATAGGTTTATAGGAACTACACGACAGCAATGCCCTATACCAGTGGTCTGCAAACTGTGGGGTGCGACCCCCAGAGGGGCCATGGAGTGATACAAAGGGGGTCGCGCTTTCCCAGTCACACTTCTGCCCAGGCCCATAGGACTACAAGTGCTTCAGCCCCCCTCCTCCCCGTCGTGTGTCTCACTCTCAGCCCGGGCTGCTGCAGTGCAGATCGAGCTGCTGTGGGCTCGGCTGGGCAGTGTCTGGAGTCTTATGTCCGCACGCCAAAGTTTTTCACAGGTGTTTAAAGACCATTTGCATATTTACATGCGTTTGTAAACTGGTTACTGAGGCTTAGTTTTTTTCCTGGTTCCAGTACCCCCTGGGCCCCCACTCTGCCTATTCCTTACATTTGTATTTTACATTTACTGCTGTAGTGTGAGAATGCATTTCATGAAAAGGAATATAAAGTAGGGTTGCCAAAAGAAAAATGCCTGCCGTGTGTTATTTAAAGAGCCTGCAAAGACCTCCTCTTGACACTAAATAGAGTTATAAATAAAAAAGTATGTATTCATTCGTTATGTGACTTTTCTGTCTTTGTTCTCTTTAATTATCAGTCATGGATCATTGAGGCAGCCCTAGAACACAATTAAAAGTGCTTTCTATTTATATTTGCACAGATAAGTGCTAAAAATACAGCTTTAGGTGACTGCTTATTTTTGTACAGTCTGGGCCTTCAAAATAATGAGCTGGCAACCCTAACCATAGGACTGGAAGTTTGTTGCAGGATCAGCATATTATTTATTTCCTCCACCCTCGATCCCTGATTAATGCCATAATAGCGTTTTGAAGCAGACACATCGATGTACCGACAGCTCTTCGGTTATCAAGCCGCTACAAGACAGAAACACATCATATCTCTGTATCCATTGGAATAAAATCATTTTTAACGAAATTTGAAATGGAATAAGACGTTGTTATATTGTGGAGCCCTGAAGAAGTCCCTTTCGGGACGAAACGCGTCGGCTACTGGATTTTATCTTTGTACAAACACAATAAAGAATCTTTCTTGGATAAAGATACGTCGTGGAATCCGAAATCCTTCTGTGTGCACATTAAGACTGTTTTCGGTTTCTATATTTAGCTCAATCACATTATTGTGTGCGGAACCATTCTTATGTTCTATGCTTTCTATTTATATTTGCACAGATAAGTGCTAAAAATACAGCTTTAGGTGACTGCTTATTTTTGTACCGTCTGGGCCTTCAAAATAATGAGCTGGCAACCCTAACCATAGGACTGGAAGTTTGTTGCAGGATCAGCATATTATTTATTTCCTCCACCCTCGATCCCTGATTAATGCCATAATAGCAATAGTTTAACTTATATCTTAAACCCTACGCCGCCGTCAATAACATGCTGAGTTACTTCAAGTGTCTGGGAATGCACCCTGCATTCAGGCAACTCACTCCTCATTCTCGCCCTTCACTTTCACGCTCATCTAGCACTCACAGCGATCACAATGCACTCACACTGATCACCATGCACTCACACCATTCACCCGCTCACCCTGCACTCACAGTGATCACTCTGCACTCACAATGCACTTGCGCTGTTCACCCTATACCTCAACCTGCAGTCACACGGGCACACTACTCACCCTGCACTCATGTGACACTTCACTCACCTGTCCCCCTCACTGCTCAATCTTCAACTCACTCAAACAAGCCCATTACTAACCATGCATTAGTTCGTAACACTCTGCACTTACATCCGTACCCAAATTCATATGGTCACCCTGCAGTCACTCCTCTTACCCTACTCTCACACTGTTGCATCGCTCACCGTGCACTCACATGGGCACTCTTGTCACCCACACAGTGCAGAGGGTTAATGTGCCTGCTACAAAGAACATGTACCATGCAGATCACAGAAATGAGTGTGAGTAAACTATGAGTAGTGCTATAAAAAAAATTAAATGTTTGTCAGAAAGGTGCTATAGAAAGATGAGGTACATTGTCGGTGAGTGGTAGTGAGGAATTCATGGAGAAGGAGGAAACGGGGGGCACCAAAAAGACTGTTGCACCGTGTGTGACCAGTGCTAGGCCAGCCCTGGCTGGGAGTGTTAGCCCCCCCCCGCCGAAGTTCGGGTCTAGTGGCTCCCCTGCTTCTGCCTATTATTATTATTATTTACATTTGTAGTGCGCTACTGTTACCAAAAGGTGTCCTGGGGCTAATAACCATCTGCTGCCTGAAGGCAAATGAGAAGCACACAGAAGGGGAAGGAGAACCAGCCAAATGGGGTAACCTACAGAGCATAGAGCCAGGTTTTTATATCTTCCTAAAGGATAATAGATTCTTGGTGGAGCGAAGCAAAGGAGGGTGCAAGTTCCATACCTGCGCAGCCTGCACCAAAACAGCGAGACAGACAATTCATGCCTTCCTGAATTAGGGAACAATAAGCAGAGCGGCACAGGCCGAGAGGAGCATATAGGTCTGACCCGTATGCTCGGTGAGGAGAGATGAGAGGATAAGAGAGGACAGCAAGGGAGTGAGAGAATTTGATTGAAGAGGTCAGGGATGAGGAGAAATGTGAAGTGCCGAAGGGAAGTGTGGACACGCAAGAAGTGAGTGTGAGCAAAAGGTGAGGGCTACTGTTAAACTGTGAGAGAAGATAGCTGAGAGATGATCTTTGACCTAAAAAGATAATTTGATGCGACATGGGTGAGGGATAGCAGCGATAGGGGAAGAGAGGGAGTACTGGGGAGGGTTCTGAACAGTGATTAATTTTTAATAAAACATGTGCCAGGGCCCTCACCAATAGGCCACTGCAACTTTAACCACCCACCCATTGCCTTGCCGGCGCGGCCAATGACAATACCTATGCAACTACCAACCATAACACTTGTACAAGTGTGACTATTCAGACTATTTCAAGCCCTTAAAGATATAAGAATGGCATGGGTGTCAGGAGTTTATCGTTTTTAATGTATATTGAATTAATAAACAGCTGTTCTGCTCATCTCTAAATTACACAGACAGAGCCATCATGTGGAAGACTGTCATAGTGCCAGTGTGCACAATTAGGTGCCAGTGCGGAGCACCGGAAACCACCTGCTCAAATTAGGCACTGGTGCTGAGGTAACAGGGGAGAGGGACGTTGGTTCAAGAAGGTGTGGAAGAACAAAGGGGAGATGTGGAAGATGAATGGGGGGACTGGAGAGGTGTAAGATGCAAATAGACAAACATTTGAATGGAGAGACTTGAGGTGAATGAGAAGTGCTGAGGGGCACGGGAGGTGATGGGGCCAGAGAGGCCATGAGATAAATGCGAGACACTGTTAGAGATGAGGGCAGTGAAAAGACAGAAGGGCAAGAGGTGATTAAAGGTGAAGTGAAAGGTTGAATGGGGAGAGTTCAGAAGTTGTAAAAAGGGGTGAAAGAAAATGGCCTGCAAAGTGAGAGAGCAATCCGGGGTTGGGAGAGGAGAGGAGAGAGGGATGGAAGGGAGGGGGTGAGAGGAAAGTGGCATGGGTAAACTGCTTAACTCTGCACAAGACCGCCAGGGTTTTAAGGGACCCCTGCTGCTCCCGGCCAGAGCCAGGTGAGCTTCTAATGTGGCAGCACGTATTCCTGCGGAGTGGAAGGCCCTTCGCAAAGGTTGACTAGACATCTTTTTTATGTTAATTGTTGTATTTTGGTTATAAACTGGTACTGATGGGGTGAAATCTTTCCTCAGTGTTACTGTGTGTAAAAAATGTCAAAATAATGAAGCAATGCTATCCCAAAATATGCAGCATCACATAACATTATTTACATTTTCTTCCCACACAATTTAGTCAAGCCTGTCGCCTAATTTGGTCCTCACCTGTCTCATAATTCCAGTAGAACTGCCTACAGGTTTAGAAATGTTTGTCAGGAGGGGGTCCTTACGCCTGAAAATGTTAACAGGGGGGTCTCGGCATCCAAAAGTTTGAAGACCTCTGCCCTACACCTACATATTTGCAAAGCGGTTTAAGCCACTTTGCATGGCTTAACGCCGCTTTGTCTATATGGTACCCTTTCACGCAGGTATCTGCAGGAAAAGGGCATGCAATGGGTGTTGCTCTGGTTCCACCGCAACACCCAGTGCTTTTTGACACAGCCCCAGATTTACAAGGATGTGTAAATCTGAGGCAGCGCAAAAAACGAACACTGTGCAAAAGCAGGCCTTATATTGGCGCAGCGAGGAGAAATACTTTATATCTCCTCGTTCTGCAGCACACATAGAAAGAGCAAAATGCCATTAATGATTGTTTTTGTGCAGGAAGGGACTCCTGCCTGCACATAAACAATCATCCCTGCAACACAGCCACCCTTGCACTATGGCGCAAGGGTGTCTGTATTGGCGGCTATTTTTAGTGCCATGCTAGGGGAAACACAGAGGTGTGCTGTAGTCTTGTAAATATGGTGCATCCCTGCGTGTTGGAAATGACGCAGCACAGCACTACAAAATTTGGCACAATGCTGCGCTGCGCCATTCCCTTATACATATGCCCCACTGTGGTAGCACAAGGGCACACCTTACCAGAGATGCCCTGTGTGCTAAATATGTCTTTGCACCCATTGACATTGTTTTAGCTTCCTCCAAGGATGCGACAGACTACCACTGCCATGGGGTCAGTGCTCCCACATGTATGACAGCTCAGCCTACTGCCAAACAGCACAGTGTCCCATAGTGGAGGCATCAGTCTGTGGAGAAAATTGGGAATGTGCAGCAATTGTCTTCACCCACCTGGAAGGGGATGTATGGATTGCACCATTTGATTGTTTGAGTATTTGCCATTCATATCCAAGGGCTATACCCCACAGGAAAGTTACAGTGTCATCATTTGTGGCCAACATGATCCTCAGTCATGCTGATTGTGCTATGGTAGATCACCATGCATTCCTTAGCATGATCTCCTAAATTTTGCTGATAGTAAGGCTGCGTAAATCACACCATAACTACACTCTGCATCAAGGCGGAGGTGATTGTGCATAGCAATGGATGCTCACAGGCAACACTGTTGCACTGGCAAAGTACAGTATGTAGCATTTGTATGTGTGATATGAGATCACCTAATGTATTTGACTTGTGGATACAATTATTGATGTAGCATATGTAGACTGTAGTTTTGGGACTGTGTTCCCATGCACATACTATGTTGAGCACTTCAAAGTCATCAATATGAGTGCCCTTCTACTATTGTCCACAAGTATGTGGCCATTCAAATGGCTAGCAGCATGAGACACACACACACAGTCATTGCACACTATCTGCATTACCACACCATGTTAATTGTGGCTGGTAATGGAGGACTATCTGCTACAGGTAGTTGGCATGCACACTATTTCATTTGTACCAGATGATGTTCAATGCTGTTTGTTACACATAGCTACATACATTATCTGTGTGACAATTAGTAGCAGGACAAATGTGAATGTTTAGATGTTTACTGTGACTATGGAATCAAAATACATACACAGTGGTAGTGCTCATACATTTATTTACAAATAGATTAACAATGTTTTATCTTTCATTATTGTGTGAGATCATGTACATTAATCATGGTTCTGAGAAAAAATTAATTATGATGTTGTCCCTCTGCCGTGTTGCGGCAACTGATGGTCCAGGTCAATGAGGCTCCTCATCTTCCTCCTCCTTATCGTCCGGCACTTCCTGCTCCCCATTGTCATCAGCCCATGGCACATTTATTCTGACACATATGTTGCGCACTAAATATAATATAAATATAATTTTACAGACCATAGGTGGCGAGTAAGCAATCTGCCCCAGATATCTCAAGGCTCCGGAAGCAGGATTTTAATACTCCAAATGTTCACTCAATTATGGATGTGGTGTTGCATAGGGCCTGATTGTGTGTCCGCTGAGAGTCCATTTGTGGGTTTTTCAGAGGAGTCATGACCCACGGCAGCAGAGCATATCCTTGGTCCACTGCAAAGAAAGAAAGTGTACAATTAGTTAAGAGTCATGACAAGGGATGGCCCAACATTCCTGTCCAATCTTTTATGTGTCCTGACTGACTTATACACCTTGCTTACTCTAAAAGACATGCTATGACATTGTGTGGCATCCATGCAAGTAGGGATTCGAAATGACTGACACTGTGCTACACATGCACGTGTGCTGTTCTATTTAATGCACTGACTGTTTGTTATACTGGTGACTGCCAATGTCATGCATTTGATGATTTGACACCAGTAAGGAGAGTCAATTTGCCATTGACTAGACACATGTCTCACATTTCTCTATTGTGTTCATTATTGGCTAATATTGCCATTCCTGAACTGATACCTGTCAGATTTGACAACATGTAACAGGAGCAGGTGATGTAGCATACTTCAGTCACACATATTTTGCTTTGAGAGTTGGCGTCAACGTTGTTCAATGTATTCTGCCATGGGAAGGATAGTTAGTGGATATCAATGTGGGATATGATATTGTAAACATGGCAGTGCGCAGTGTCCACTATGGTGACAGTACACAAGGGGTTAGAGATATGTGTTAATCTTGCGCTGTACAATGGAACTAGTAGACTGACTATGGTACAGTGCCACACTGCTTGTGGACAGTATAGGCTATATTTTCAACATGATTCTGTGTCCAGGCTTTTGTGGCTTTGCTGGCAGAACCTTTGCAGTATTTCTCCAAGACAGGCACATTATTTCCATGATAACTGTGTTGTAGGCTGTCTTGGGAAATGTAGTTTGTGCATGAGGCTGGGGCCTTGGATGAATGATGTGGTGGATTGTGCCCAACAAAATGGTGCGCAAATAGAATGTGATGTGTGTATATGAAGAGTGATATAATGTAGCGTGGTAGAAATGCTCTTGTGAGGTTCAAAAATGACAATATTTCTCAGTGTTCAGTCCAACTGGTGGTTAGACTCACGCACTCACTGGTGAGCTGGGTGAATTGAGTTAAGCTTTTTAATGGTGCTGATTGGTGAATCCTCCTGAGTATGAGGATGAGAAAATCCACTATGATGCGCTGTCACCAAATTATGGGGGCGTCCCCAATTCGCACTTTAAGACCACTTTAAATTAAGTTATTCAAAAAAGTGTAAAGTTCTTCACGAAGATTCTTTTTATTTGTTTTGTTTACTTTTCGTGATTTGTATTCTTTATTCATTTAGTAACATCCGTTTGGAATGATTCCGATTAAACTCATATATTTGTAACATAAATACGCCCAATGCATTTTGGGCAACGCCCTTCGTCAGGAGCTTCATCTGAAACAATGTAAGTAGGTTGCGGAATGGTTGTAGACCGGTTTCTACATGTTCAGTGTTTCCAAGATTTTGCCTGTTTAGAAATGTAGGGTTACAAGGACCGGTTTCTGCGGTGCCGTAGTGTGCTCAGGTGTCTGTGGTGAACCGGATATATCCACCCCACACCCGAGCATGCTTTTCCGTAGCCGTAAAACACTGCTGCTAATGGGACCCTGCACCTGTTTTTTCAAAAGTAGCGCCGTTTCCAAATATCCTTATACATACAGAAGTGTCAGTTTTGCAATGCTTTTTCCGGGGAAATGCCTTCCTTGCATATCATTACTGAAAACTGATGCTGTCAGATGTGGCGATAGGTAAAATAGGCGCTAGCAGTGGAAAAGTGGCGCTAAAGTGCTCTAGCATCACTTTGTAAATATGGCGCCAAAAAGCCACCGCAGAATCAAAAAATGATGCTGGTGCAGCATTAGCTCCTTGTAAATATGCCCCACCATTTCTCTCATATGGAAAAGGTTTAGCACTTTCAACGCTTGCTTTGTTCAAATTCCTTATGAGTTTGTTGAGGGGCAACACTGGCCAGCAGCTTCACTCTGAAAATTGTTCAAGCACCACTGTTTGCATCTGATACACTAGACATTGTGTGTGGTATGTCAATAAAACGTATCTCTTCCTACAACCTGTGCAATTATTTAGCAGTCTGACATATTTACAAACAACGACTTGGAAAAAAAAATTTTTTGGGCTTAAACACTTGGGCTGACATGGAGGAATTTGGTCTATCAGGGTACTGAATAGCACAAGAAATTCTGCTATAGTTTATCACCTTTTAGCCAAAGCTTGCCATCAAATTGAGCAATCTCAAATTGAGGGTAGTAAAATAGCTCTTTTTTATACTTCACAGTTTCCTTAAATTAATGAAACTGTGTTACTGTGTATGGAAAGTGTCCAAACTACAGTGAATAGATATGTCAGATGTGTAATGATTAATTTGAATCCATTTGGTGTTTTATGAATTGAACTTACCTGTAAAATGTGCATTACTGTGTTTTTCTTTATTTCACATTATAAAGTATACGCACCAAAATGTTGATATGAGTTGCTAAAATACAATCATTACCAAACCTTTTGTGATGACCTGCTATGTGGGGCACTGTATACTGAAGCTGTTGCAAAGATTGAGGAGCTTATTTAGAAGAAATGAAGCATTGCTGCATTGCATCAGCATTAGCGTCAAAACAACTTGTGCTTCCTTACAACAGAATCTAATGCCATGGATGCATTGTATTTATAACACAGTGCACCATAGCATAAGGACCTGTGTGCGTCACAAAAAAATGGCGTATCTGTGTGCACCATGTCATAATCAAATCAGACGCTTCTGCTGCAAAAGTGACGCACGGCTAACATATGGGACATAAACTGATGTTCCCATGAGGCACAGGGTCAAGACTGATTTGCATATGGCTGGGTCTGAACTCAGGTGGCGAAGTGAGCTAAAGAACGATGATAGATTCAACCCAGATCTGTGACTGGGGGTGAGTGTCTGAAAAGTTTCAGCGCTCCGTCCATCATCTCTTTGTGTTTGCTTTGTTCGCCCTAAGTTGGCAGGGTATGCCCAGACGTGGGTCCCTTGCTCACTTTGCCACCGGATTCAAGCTAGCCTGGCTGATGAGGGGTGTAACCCCGAAACCGGTCCCAGGATGCTTGTTTCCGGTTCAGGGAAGACCTGGCTTGGCAGTTCGGTCTGGACTGTTCCCATGAGGCACAGGGTCTAGACTGATTTGCATATAGCTGGGTCTGAACTGAGGTGGCGAAGTGAGCTAAAGAACGATGATGGATTCAACCAAGATCTGTGACTGGGGATGAGTGTCTGAAAAGTTTCAGCGCTCCGTCCATCATCTTCTTGTGCTTGCTTTGTTCGCCCTAAGTTGGCAGGGAATGCCCAGACGTGGGTCCCTTGCTCACTTTGCCACTGGATTCAAGCTAGCCTGACTGATGAGGGGTGTTACCCCGAAACCGGTCCCAGGATGCTTGTTTCCGGTTCAGGGAAGACCTGGCTTGGCAGTTCGGTCTGGACTGTTCCCAAGAGGCACAGGGTCAAGACCGATTTGCATATGGCTGGGTCTGAACTGAGGTGGCGAAGTGAGCTAAAGAACGATGATGGATTCAACCCAGATCTGTGACTGGGGGTGAGTGTCTGATAAGTTTCTGCGCTCCGTCCATCATCTCCTTGTGTTGCTATGTTCGCCCTAAGTTGGCAGGGTATGCCCAGACGTGGGTCCCTTGCTCACTTTGCCACTGGATTCAAGCTAGCCTGGCTGATGAGGGGTGTTACCCCGAAACCGGTCCCAGGATGATTGTTTCCGTTTCAGGGAAGACCTGGCTTGGCAGTTCAGTCTGGACTGTTCACATGAGGCACAGGGTCAAGACTGATTTGCATATGGCTGGGTCTGAACTGAGGTGGGGAAGTGAGCTAAAGAACAATAATGGAACCAACCCAGATCTGTGATTGGGGGTGAGTGTCTGAAAAGTTTTTGCGCTCCGTCCATCATCTCCTTGTGTTTGCTCCGATGAAAAAGATGGCACACTTTACAGAAGGCAGCCATGGAGCAAAGACTAGTTAGCAGAAGCAAGGACAACAGTCCCAGCATCAGCCAGAATTTCCAGGCAGACTCCCAGGGGTAGAGGAAGTCCAAATTCAGTGAAGAGGAGAATGACACTTGATCACGGAGGTGACAGAGCTCAGTGTTACCTCCAAAATGCCACTTGGGAGGAAAGAGACCATTTGGCAGTCCATCGTGGAGAAGATGTACAGTGTGGGGCAAGCAAAGAGGACTGTCACTGACTGCAAGAAGCTCTGGTATGATTATAAGCACCAGACGAAGGAGAAACTGGCCAATAACCTGAAGGCAATGCAGATTAGAGGAGGGAGCTCAGCACCCCAGGAGGAGCTGGATGCCTTGGAGGAGTGGGTGGCAGCTGTCATTCCAGACGAGTTAGTGACTGGAGTACCAGATTATGACAATGCAGCACATGAGGAACAACCACAGCCGCAGGATAAATATTAACAAGGGGCAATGTGAGCAAAATGGTCATTTTGTGCAGTGCACCCATCTATGTCCCAGTGCTCCACTGTGCTGTGTGCAGTGCAAAGGACAAAGGGCAAGAATGTAGATCATGTCCTGTTAAATGGCTCATAAATGTCAATCACTCTGCTCAGTTACATGTTGCACAGCTCTGTCCAGCTCTGTCATGTTTCTCCATTCCATGGGTCAAGTGCAGCACCAGTCCCGCTCCACCTTTGCATAGTGGCATGTGTAACTGTTTGCACAAATGATGAGCGTACATATAACAATTTGACGAAGGGCAGCGCTGAACGTCAATCTCCTGTGCTGTCCTGTGTCAAAAGACAAGGGTAGGAATGCTCTGTATCTATGAGATACGGTGCATTCCTGTCCTCTTACACTGTGCTGGTGCACAAATGGCTGCCTAGCGCCAACTCAGCGCCCCTGGGGAGGCGTAGGCTTTTGACACATTCCCAGGTGTACATATCCTTGTAATTCTGGAAATGCATCAAAACACATGGGTGTTGCATGGGAAAAACAACTGCAACGCCCATTGAATGCACCCCTGACACAGAGTAAGGCAATGCAGCAACTTGCACTGCCTTGCCTTACTCCATATCTACAAGACCATGAAAAACCCTGCAAAGTGGCTTTGTGTGGCCTTGTAGATAATGGTCTGCAGCCTGCTCCGCCGGTGTATCACAAAAAGTGATGCACTGGTGGTACCAGCTCCATGTAAATATGTATGCCCTTGGACTGGAATAACACATCATGCATGGACACTCGAACCCTACACAACCTGATGGTGACATTTTAGGCCACCTTGCACCATGAAGCCACTGTGTGTTACTTGGGCCCATGCACACAAATCTGCTCTGTAAAGCAAATAAATGGCATAGGCTTGTCAGAGGAGAAACAGTTCACCTGAGAGGGGGGTCAGGTGTGGGGTATGTGAAGTATCAACACATAGGAACATACCAAGAGCCACATGTACATTATCTGGCATGATAATTCATAGTACACAGCTGTCCTGACGTGCAGGGTGAGACCACACAGGTGTCAGTTGCCATGGTAGGGACCATCAGAACTCACGCCATGTACTACATCTGACTGGATCAGGGTTAAAGCAAGTGATGCACACCAGAGGACCATGTGTGTTGAAACCAAAGATGATGTGTGGCCCTGGCTGTGCAGTGCATTGTAAGATCTAGCTGAGTAGGTTGAACTGCCACTCTGTCTGAATGGAGAGACATTGCATAGTAAGGAGGTCAGAATGGATATGTGTTTGGCAAGGTAAAAAAAAAAAAAAAATGTAAGTCCGTTTTTATATAGCGCAGCTACTCACCCTTACGGGTCTCAAAGCGCTGGGGGCCGTCGTGGAAATTAAGTGAGCTATTGCCCAGAGTCACATGGTGCTGAGCTGAGCTGCCGCCGGAGATCGAACCGTGAACCCTGTGCTCCGAAGTCAGCTGCCCTGGCCGCTGCACCACACATCTCCACTAGCCTAACTAATACACATGCACTGCTGTGTCTGACAGTGTCACACTTGTATTGCAGCTGGGAAGGGATGACAGATAAGAGCCCATTGGGGTACAACATCCAACATGTGATGTGGTCCTGGGTGAAGATGTAGCATGTGCCAGGGGGGATTCTGAAGGGAAATTGTCTCACCTTGCCACATATGTCTCAGTAGGAGGATGTGAAATAGGATCTGTCAATGGACATCAAAAATTAGTCTGTGACCATAAAGGGCAGGAGTCAGTGATAGTTGGAGACTGAGGTGGATGTGCCCAGTTATGTTGCAAACCTGGGTAGATACATGTCACCAATTCCAGCACTACTACCATGTGAGGTACAGCTTGACCCATAGCCCCCAATAACTGACAGCCATGTCAGTCCATTGGATATGGTCACACATATTGATGGTGTTATAGGCACATGAGAGTCAATGCATGATCAGGGTTACATCACTGTGTGGCACTAAGTTGAGTCACTGGCACAAAATGAGGAGGGGCAGAGGAGGCATGTACATGTATGTACAAGTGAGCATGCCTGACTCACAGGATGTGTTATACTATGCATATACCCAACTCTGACAATTATCAACTGTGGTGAGTGTCAGTGTTATCAACCTACCTAGTGTGACAGGGCCCATTCCCTCAGATTTGGTAAACAGTGCCCACTGTCCACAAAGATTAATGCGTATCCAATCAAAGCAAATGAGTATCCACAAATATGAAATACGTGGTAAATACATGCCCTCACACATTTCTGCAGTGTAGCAAGGTTGGTGAGTGTGTAGAGTTGTGCAGGATATGTATTACAAAATCAACCCTTGCCCAGATGAATTCACAGGGTGCATGCAAGATATCACAACAAGGTAGAGTGCCGTAATGTATAGTTTGAAAGTCAGATGGCAGAATCATAACTAATTCATGACCAGACCAACATCACCTGCAGAGGAGCAGTGGGATTAATACTGGCCCTAGGGAATGCAGGCACCCTGGGGATTAGGTGGAATGTGACCAGTAGTGGTGTCAATATGTCAAAACACAATCAGCATAGGTATCATGAAAAAGACTGCAAATCACCTTGGCAGATGTGGACTTGACCTCTTCCTATTCGTCCAGAAATGGTAGGCCAAGTGACCTGTGTAACTGTGTTGCAATATGTGTCATGAGACAAAAAGTCAACCTTGTCACACAGTGGTTGTATGAAGTAAGCAGAGATACTGCCATGTAAAACGCACCTACATTGCAACTTGGACTCTAAATGTCCCTGTAACAGACATCCAACGCATCAATGTTGTATTGAAACACAAATATTAGCAAGCCAGATTGTCATTCAGATCACTCATGTAAACATCTAATAAAGAACACAATTAACATTTCTTTATCTCATTGCAAAGGATGTACCTACACCTCATGACCAGCTGCCTGTCCAGGATGATGATCTGGCTGAGGATGACAGCCTGCCAACCCTTGACCAAGAAACCTTCCGGCAAATCCTGGCCTCCTTTGAAACACCTTCTCTAGTTGTGGGAAGGGCTAAAAGCGTTGCGGTGTCTCCAGAGGATCCACCCATCACTCACCAATCACCACCTGCCAACCCACCCCAGGCCTGGACTCCGAGGACCCCCAAGTTGAATTCCAAAGTTGTGCTGTAGCAGTCCAGCGGGAGATGGTAGATGTGCTGTGGGTGGGGATGGAGTCTGTGGCGGGCACCCTAGAGGCAGTCCGTTGTTGACTCAGTCCCAATAAGAACACCTCAGTTGCCATAAGAGGCACCTACCCTCCATTCTGTGGACTTGACCAGTCCCTGGGTGACATCATGAGTGGCATGAGTCAGAGGCATGAACAAATGCCCTGCCAAAGTGGCACCAGCAAGGTTGCCAAACAGCTGGGGGCCATCAGCAACATCCTGGAGTCCATGGAGCAGAAGCAGGACACATACATTACAACTATGGGTGCCTACCACCGCAACGTTACTTCTGTGCAGGCTAACCAGCAGGCCCTTCTCAGTGCATTGCTGCCTCACTTGTTGGCACAGAGAAATGCTGCTGCGGACAGGGGCTCCATATCCTCAGCCCCTGATGTGTGTGTGCCTCTGTTGCCTTTGGTACCTACAACACCCCGTCACAGGAAGCACCACACACATCAGAGGAGGAAGATGTGGACTTCAGCTCTTTCCAAAGTAAATCTGCCCAGTAGCATTTCTCTGTGACAAATTGCCAGTTTCTCCATTGCCCAGTGCTGATGACCATGCCAGTGTTCTTCCCAAATGGTACTGTCCTCAATTTGCTGTCCCACCTGTTGATCTCACCCATTTGCGGATTGTCTATGTGGGCTATCTTCCCTATTGACAATTTGTTCATCCTCTTCCTCACTGAAACACTCCTGTCATCCACATGTCCCATGCAGCGTATCCCCCATGGACTCTGTCTGGACATCCAATGGCTCAAAAAAAGTTGGGGTTGTTTCCGAAAGAACTGTGCCTGCGATTCCAAACAATTTTGCACATTTAAATAAATGCACTGAGTTCAACATGTGTGTTCTATGTCTGTTGGTGTCTGGAGTGAATACAACATGGTGGGTTTTGTGAGCCAAAGACACCAACTACTACACAAAGGGATATGTGTGCCATTGAGCCATGGGCACAGCTACACAGGCCGAGGGAAATCTATTTGGTGAACTCTATGTGGATGAAGATGAGCTAGTAGTTACTCAAGGTCACAGGCATAAAGTAGAACAAGTAGCATGAAGCCAATGTTAATGGTGAATGAAGTCACAGAACTGGTGGCGAGCACATTCATGGATACTGGCCAGCTAACAACACTGCTGTGACAAACAAACGATGCAAGGGTGAGTGTGTAAGGGGCCTGCATCAGTGTGTGGCCCAAAGAATCCTTGATTACTGATAATAGTTTGACATCACCATCCCTCAAATGCATATTGCATGATTCACACACACAGTGCAACAGTAGGTGAATACCTGTTTCTGCCTGTCTATCCATTCACAGTAAGAGTGGCACTTACAGTGCTCAACTATGTTTGTAGATCCCTTAAGTGACTCCATTGCAAACTTGTGAGGATCCACTCCTTAAGTCTCTCACCTATTTACACTTGTATACAAACACTGCCAGGAAATCCTACAGCATGTGATGTACCCAAACAAAGCATATATGACAACTGCCATGCAGTCAATGAGCAAGCAGTTGTTAAAGTGCTAAACATTTTTTTATTTAAAACACCATTAAATAATAATAACCTAAACTATCTATTCCTACCTAAACTATGCCTACACTAACCTATGCTGAATCAACTACACTATCCTAACTTAATACTAACCTAACCTAACCTACCTAACCTTAACTTGTACTACTATACACGTATACCACAACAGACATGTTAAACATCAACCCCCTGCTCCCCTTAATACACATGTGCACAAACATAAACTACACCTATACACAAACTACCCAAATATTAAAACCTAAACAAATACATACATATTTAGTTTTTGTAATTTTAATTTTTTATACACATACAAAACATTAATCCCCCACCCACTTAACAACCTACCCACCCATATCCCCACCAACACATAAATATAAAAATCTGTAAAAACAAAACATCCCTACCCTATCACTAATCTAAACCTATCCTAACCTATGTTTAAACTATATACAATATGAAATATAAAGAAAATAACTTGGGAAGGGCAGAACGTTGGAGGGAGGGCCTAAATTATTCTCTGTAATTTTGCCCATTGATTGCTGCAGTGTTTTCACCATCTGCAACAGTGTTGCCATCTGTAGTTCAAGCCCTGCCAGCCTCGATTTTTTGTTAGAATTGTCGTTCAGGGCTTGCCTCTCAAAGTCCGTAGGTTGAGACGGAGTAGGGGTCACCGCCTGTGGTGCCACTGCGGGTGTGGAGGGTCCTGCTACGGCACCAGGATCAGATGAATGTGAGAGGGCCACTTTAGGCCTGGTGCTTGCCCTGTGCTATGCTGTCGGGGCTGAGGTGGTGACTTCCAGGCCCCTGCTGCACTTGCCTTCTTGTACTGCCTCCCCATCCTCTAGAAGCCCTTGGCCACGTGCCTGATGTGGCGGTACCTCTCCTTTCTGATGCAGTACTGGCGTTCCTACTCAAGAGCCATGTTGTCTGTTGGGGAGTAAGGACATATGTATCAGACAAAGCTGAAATTGTCCAGCTTACCATCAATTACTTGCATGAATAACAATTAGCTGCACAAGTGGCATGTCCAGCCAAATATGAGACATCTATGGAATTAATCATGACCAAACATCACAAGAAGCATGTACTGCTCCTAAAGTTACAATACGTACGTACTCAGGTCTTTGACTTGTAGGTATATGAAATGGCAGTGTCTGGTCTAATAAACGCTGACCCATGTGCATATTAAGACAAATTCTACACAATAATATTGGGTGCACGTGGAATGGTACTTATGGTCCATCTAGGTACTCCCTGGGGATAGTAATGTAGCATGCAAGAGGGTAAAATCAATGGCCTATCACCTATGTACAATTAGTAATGTGTAGCATGTACACGTATTGTGCCTCAGCAATGCTTCACTATTATGGCAGATACACAAGACCACACACATTGCAGCATTGACTGAGACCTTGCCAGGTAATTGAGACATAAAGAGAGTGTGGTTAGCTACCACCAAATCAACAGACCTGTTGGACACTTCTCCAAGGATGACACATGGACATAGCAGGAGCACTTTAACCTAAACCACATAATGGAAACCTGCCAATGGCATGTGGCCCTTCACATATCCAAGGGTGTGTCCATAAATGTCCTTTAAGTATTGTTATCTAGATGCACATCAACTCATACTTAATCCATGTGATGAGTGTGTTCATGCATGCTCTACATCTCATATGCATGAGTATATTGTGCTGTATCTTGCAGGTAATTTTCAAAAATGGTTCAATTGTGATATTCCATGGGGGAGATAGCATGAGTAATGGCAGCAATAGGTAGACTGTGAAATGGCCTGCATGCTGACAATACAGTGCATATATGCCTATTGTACTTGACACATTGGCCTTATTTCTCACAAAGCACTGCAAAGATATGGACATGTCTTTTACAGGGCATTGGATATATGGGACGGCAGGTGTCAGGCATGTAACTGCACAGGCATGTGTGGACTGGTGACACGTCCCACATCCACTCATACCTATTCATCCTGCTCAGGTCTAGGATTCATCACAGCCTGTGTGCACCTGCCACACAAAAGTACCATGAATTCCCATGTGTATGCCTACAGTAACAATGTGCAACAGACAGGCAGATAGAAGGTCAACCCTCCAATTCCATATTCAAATTGAGCTTCATCACAACTTCCTTTGTACCACCATTCCATATGTGCAAGATCACATCTGGTACCCCATCTCTCATGTCAGCGATCTGGTACCCCATCTCTCATGTCAGCGATGTGCAGTACTCTGAGGGATGCACTGATACCCATGATGCAGGATGGCATATGCCACATATCATGATCAGCGTGGGCTAAGAGGTGAACCCAAGTAAGTCATTGGCATGGACAATGGACTTATGCACTCTCTGCAACAATTGGGGATATGTAACTTGTCCACTGGTTATGCAATCATGAATGATACATGTTAACTATGCCACCTCACAAATACGTATCTAGCACCTATAATAGGATGGAATCACGTTTTGGTATGCTGACCCTCACATGGTACCCCAAGTCCATTGGAGTCCAAACTTTGGGTAGACGCTGCACTATAGGTACAGGTATGGATCACAAAACAGTTTGCTGTTTGAGTGGCATGAATGTCTGACATGCCTTCAATCATTTAGACTGTACCAATGTTGGCATGGTGGCGGACGCTAATCTGCAGGTATGTGCTTGGTCTGATGTGAACACACAATAGGAGGAAATAACAATCCCCATCACACGTCGAAGGTGTCTCAAAATTTCTTAAAGTGCACAATATAAGCACAAATTATACAACAAGTATTCAGATTCTTTTTTCTTTTTTTTATTCTGTTGGTCTTCAGACAGCCGACACGTGTTTCGTCGCTTACAGGGGAAATTGTCCCGCGACTTTCTCAAGGCTGCACAGATACAAACAAAACAAACCAATGTACTACCTTACAAAAATCAGGAGTACAAGAACTTAAATAGTCTCACCGTGTGGGAGGTAAACCTAGGGTCATACAAATTCGCATGCACAAGATGGTAAATACCTAACAATTGCCAAAGAGGTGTCCCGTTCCATATTCAAAAGGATACAGAATAAAAACCAAAGCGAAGATGGAGGAAAAAGGAATACCAAAAGTGAAACTCAGTGTCATCCAACAGCACGCCTACATCTCCATGTGAAAATTGATCAAGGATTGTGAGTCACAAAGGAAATCTTGTGACCGTAAATCAAAATATGTGAGTTAAATAGGTGAGGATTCTAAATATTGATCAACGTCGTATCGGAAGAATGAATGCTACAAAGTCCCTATATAACCCAAGCTGTGAAAAGGCGCCATAAATACCTATGTCCTCTTAGTAGAAACTTCTGTAAAGTAAAGACAATGCATGGTAAACATATTGTTCCGCCGAATATCACACTCTCTAATGTACACAGTAACTAGTCCAATCTCAGTACTTACTTTATTTGTGGTGATATTTCCAACCCACAAAGGGATTCAGTATCACGCGACGTCCAAATACAGCCGTTCCTAAATCCAGGGATCCTGATATGTCCCAATATCACGAGCTAGAAGGAAATCAATACCAGGGATATCTCAGTGCGTGTCTTCGTGCACCCGTATTCATTTAATACATCGGGCAACAATCCATACCCATCAGAGTATCATACAGATTCCTACTTATATATTCTGCTAAGTAAATAACATAATCTATTGTTTGAAAATCTAAGGCTATGTTAGCCTCAATCCACTACCAGCTCACAAGTTATATAAACGAGCGCGGTAGTGGTTACGTACAGCTTCTTCAAAGCACTCTCAGATCAATGCCCACCAGCATGCCTGATTGCGTAAATAATTCTTAGCTTACATCTCTCAAATTATGTGGCCAGGCGCACACTCAAACAAAAGACATACCGTTCCAACACATACCATATCGTGCCCTTTTCCTTACCGTGAATCAGACTTCATTCCACAGGACGTCGCTATCCATGTATTGCCGAGTACGGAACACGAGAGACTACAAACCGCAACCGCTTTTATTTAAACTTCTTTCCCTCAATCAACCATCATCAAAGACGGCCAAGTACCCAGGTTCCTTCACACAGCTAGTGGTAAACACAAAGGGAAGACTGAGTACACGTCCCCTCTCGCGTGGTGACCATCTTGGAATGATACTATCACAAGCAATATAGTTTACACTACCGTCTGCACTCTCCTACTTACATAAAAATTACCAAATTGAATAATAAAAGTCCCCCAATATAATATTTATTCAGCTTGTGTCAGCCAGCATAATTTAAAAGAACACCCCTGTGTAACTGTCTTATGGCAATATGTAAAACCCCATTTCCTGGGATAGTGTCTGCGCTACACTCCAAAGTAGTCAAATTCCGGTCTATTATACCATCAAAAGGAAACACTAATTCTGCTTGCATCGGCCCCGGGATAAATCACATCGAGAGCACCTTCGTAGCTATCCATCCTGCATCACAATATCATAATATTCTGGGTTCACAAAATACGTAAACGTGATTGTAACATTCTCACTGTGATAGAATATATTAGAACTATAAGTAAAGTATTCATACAGGAGTAAGTGAAAATGTGTGGGGGCGTGATTCTTACCGACTAAAATTTTATTTAATTTTTTCTCCACCCCCCTCAGGTAAATCAAAATATATGGAATAACATTAGTCCAATACACAAATTCAGAACGGCAGTTGTACAGAAATTAAAATAAAACAAGTAAAAATAGCTCACAGAAACCAGGAAGGTTACTCAGCATCTAATGTACACAAAGGAATTTTTCTTTCTTCTCTCATCTCAAACTCTTTGTGACATTGACATCAATAGTTCAGCACAGAGTGTGGCAACTCTCTGCATTTTATCTTCCCAGAAAATAATGTAGTTCCTGGTCAATATTTAGTCCGATTTCAGTGCTGCGCAGTCTCAGGATCCACAATGCATCTCTCCTACATAAGGCTAATTCTCTGTTGCCCCCTCTAGGATGTCGTAGTGTCTGTTCGATACCATAAAATTCAAAACCTTTGTTCATGGTTTGAGCGGTACATTGTGCAATGTGTGCCGCAATGGGATATCTCACGCCCCCTTGCTTCACTGCTCGTATGTGTTCGCCTATTCTCTCGCGTAGCGTTCTTATCGTGCTACCGACATATCTTTTCTTACATCTACACTCAATGATGTACACAGCAAATTTGGTAACGCAATTGATATTGGACATTATGTTGTAGGTCCTGTCACCCGGTCCTATAAATTGTGTCTTCTTACTACATGCCCATTTACACGCACTGCAGTGTCCACACCCATAAAAGCCTTTCGTACGTTGTGTCATCCAACTGTCTTTTATCTCTACCTTGGGGTAACGCGGGCTAAGTAAATTCCTAAGGGACACCCCCCGTCTGTACGTAATGTTGGGTCTGTCCGTGATGTAATCACTGAGGGATTTGTCCGCCCTAAGGAGGTGCCAATGTCTGTTAAGACTCCGCATTAATACCCCAGACCAGTTGTTGTATCCTGTTATCATCCTTATTTTGTCATCAGTCCTAGTAGGCTCAGTCCGTTCCCTAAGGGTATCTTTCCTTTTGATTATATTTATTCGTTGTTCAGCTCTCATAAGTGCATTCTTGTCATAGCCCCTGTGCTGGAACCGGGCAAACACTCCTTTCTTGCAATCCTCAAACTCTAGGTCAAAGCTACAATTACGTCTCACCCTAACCAGTTCACCAAAGGGAATAGATCTAATCTGGTGAGACGGATGGGCACTTGACGCATGAAGTAATGCGTTGCATGCTGTCTTTTTACGAAAGAGTCTGCTGTGAATCTGGTTCTCTCTAATGTAAAATTCGACATCCAAAAAGGAAATTCTGCTCTTATTGTGTTGAAAAGTAAATTGAATGTTATATTCATTACTATTCAGGTATCCAAAAAACTCTGTCAGCTTAGTAAGTGAGCCCGTCCATATCATCAGACAGTCGTCAATATACCTGCCCCAATATAGTATGGAATCATTCCATTCTGATCCCATTGGGCCCCAGATTCTCATCTCCTCGAACCAACCCATAAACAGGTTTGCGTACGAGGGAGAAAATCTGAAGCCCATGGCAACCCCTTGCTTCTGTCTATAACATTTTTCTTTGAACAAAAACACGTTGTTGTCCAAAATGAGCTCAATCATATCAATTAGCATTTCTGTGTGACTCCATGCACTAGCTGATCTGCTATTAAGAATCTTTCTGATTGCCACCGGACCAATGTTTCTCCTGATACTGGTGTACAGTCCAGTCACATCAAGGGTCACCATAGTCATATTTTCATCCCAGTTAAGATCAGCCATGATCCCTAGGATATGATTAGTGTCTCGGATATATGACGGTAAGTTCTTCACCATCGGTTTCAAGAAAGTATCCACATATTCGGGAATTCTCTCTGTCAGCCCAACATTGCCAGAAAGGATGGGTCTCCCAGGGGGAAAAGGAAGATCTTTGTGTATCTTTGGTAGCGTGTATATACAGGGGTACCTTGGCTGGTCGACCCTCAAGTACGTCAACTCATTATCATCTAGTAACCCCTGCCCATGCCATTGTTTTAAATGCCTGTTAATATGGTCTGTCAAAGTCCAAATGGGATTATTAGGGAGAAGCTCATAGCACTCTTGATCGTTCAGTTGCCCCCTTTGTCTGCTTCCCGAATTGTGATGTCCTTGTCACACATCAGTTTTTTGAGATCATCACGTTTTTTGTGTGTCAAGTTGTCTCTTTTAGCCTTGGTAACAATTTTTCTGTCCATATGTTTGTCTAGATCTGAAATCACCTGTTTATGGAAAATGTCAATGTTATTCCCTGTAAACAATGTTGGAGTCCATTTGGATTTCTCTTTCAGATTACTGGTAATACTGAAATCACTTGCTATATTCAGATCGCGCATGATCATATCAGAGGTTATAACCTCGTCTTCACAGTCCGTTAAAGATAATAAAAGTCTGGTATCTAATACATCTTGAATAGAGTGTTCACTAGATGCAAAAACCCCACGATTCTGTTGCAAATTTTTATTTCCATAATGCATCATCTCAAAATGTTTTTTAATTTTCATTCTCCTGACAAATTTGTAAAGGTCTATTTTCAATTCACAAACATCACCAATGCTATTAGGGCAGAAACTCATGCCTTTAGTTAACACGGACAAAACATCAGCCGAAAAACATTTATCTGTCAAATTAATAACATTGACATTGCTCATTTCTTCAGGTTCCAGGACCTGGTTCTCACTCCTGGACGCTCTTCTCCCTGCGCTCCCTCTCTTTCCCCTCCTTGTCTTGCTGCTAGTACGGGTCATCTGTTCTCCCTGTTTCCTTTCTTTATTCTCCTGACCTCCTGTAAAAAACTGCTCTCATTGTTTGGAGCACTGTTCGTTCCCTCTCCTCTGTCGGACTCACTGCCACTGGTCTGAACAGTATCCAAGGACGCCGAGCTAGAACTAATGGATTTGCCATCACTAGTGCCCGGCTGACTTTCCTTCGGAACTAAATGGTCATACTTTCTGGCGAACGTGAAAATCCTGCCACTGGAATAATCACGTTCATCCCTCTTTAACTTCCTGGTTTTCAGCTGTTTAATGTCTGAAATATGACGTAGTATAATGTCACTCAAGATGGCATAATTCTTCTCAGTTGCCTCAGGTAGATTCAATTGTTTGATCTCTGATTCTATTTGGTCTATGTCTATCTGCAGTTGTGCAACGTTTCTTTCACAATTCTCAATGAGAATCCCCATAAGCCTATTGGAATTGTCTGTTAATTCTTTTTCCCAGGCAACCAGTAGGTCAGCCTCCAGATCCTCATACGTGGGTATTATTTGAGACCTCAGTCCCCTGGGAATCCTTTTCACCCTGATGTATTGTTTCAGTGTGGCGGCGTCCCACCATCTGGACATTTCGCTCTTCCTAAGCCTCTCGAGCCTAATGCATTTCTCCCTTAAGCCCTCTTGCCTAGAGGGTTGTCCACCTTGTGCCAATGAAGTCGTAGCCTTGTTCCCTGAAATATTGTTAAAAAGGTCCTCTGCCTCTCTGTCCCTATTCATCCTTTCACTGGTAAATTAAGTCATTGTTCCTCCTGGGCTGCTACTAATTGTCCTACGTGAGAGTTATCGATTAGTGGTATGCTTTTTAGGTTTACTGGCGCCACTCAGGAGAATAGCACATGTAACTATCCTAGAATTCCTTATCTTGGTGACGGTGCTGTAAGGTGAGGAGAACCACCAACCTCCCCAAAATCGTGGACTGGGCCAACTAAATACAAACAACAATCCCCAGCACACGTCGAAGGTGTCTCAAAATTTCTTAAAGTGCACAATATAAGCACAAATTATACAACAAGTATTCAGATTCTTTTTTCTTTTTCTTTATTCTGTTGGTCTTCAGACAGCCGACACGTGTTTCGTCGCTTACAGGGGAAATTGTCCCGCGACTTTCTCAAGGCTGCACAGATACAAACAAAACAAACCAATGTACTACCTTACAAAAATCAGGAGTACAAGAACTTAAATAGTCTCACCGTGTGGGAGGTAAACCTAGGGTCATACAAATTCGCATGCACAAGATGGTAAATACCTAACAAATGCCAAAGAGGTGTCCGGTTCCATATTCAAAAGGATACAGAATAAAAACCAAAGCGAAGATGGAGGAAAAAGGAATACCAAAAGTGAAACTCGGTATCATCCAACAGCACGCCTACATCTCCATGTGAAAATTGATCAAGGATTGTGAGTCACAAAGGAAATCTTGTGACCGTGAATCGAAATATGTGAGTTAAATAGGTGAGGATCCTAAATATTGATCAACGTCGTGTCGGAAGAATGAATGCTACAAAGTCCATAAATAACCCAAGCTGTGAAAAGGCGCCATAAATACCTATGTCCTCTTAGTAGAAACTTCTGTAAAGTAAAGACAATGCATGGTAAACGTATTGTTCCGCCAAATATCACACTCTCTAATGTACACAGTAACTAGTCCAATCTCAGTACCTACTTTATTTGTGGTGATATTTCCAACCCACAAAGGGATTCAGTATCACGCGACGTCCAAATACAGCTGTTCCTAAATCTAGGGAGTTTTCATCCTCATGTAGCTGATACCGAATTGTTGGTGAGGACGAGGGTTGCGCTTTCCACTCCTCCATTTGCTGCTTCCAGATAACATTAGACCTTCCGCATCATGCCCTGGAGGACACCTTCCACTGTCCCCCGCAACCCTCCGCAACATACACTTCGGACATTGATGGGGACCCGCTCAGGTCGCATGGCCCATCTGACTGCACCGCAAGTCACCGTCCCGTGGCTCGGTGCCTGTGCCGGCCGCAGTGCATCCGGGGCCACTAACTCTGTGCTTGTCAGGTCTGGGACCCCTTCTTCTGAGACATTGAATGGCCTCTGAAGCGATGGTCTTGGGGTCATCAACACCATGTGTCTGTGGCCCTGCGCTGTCCGCAGCCTCCGGCCTCAACTGCGGGCCACCAGGGCTCACACGTAGCATCGAGTCCTGACCGGCCCAGACGTCGCATCACCGCAGGAGGCACACGCCACCATCGCAAGCACCACCTCCAACCGCCATCTGCCAGAGTCGAAACTGTGGTCCTGACAGTCCTACGGAGTTGCTCAGACCTGTCGTGGATGCCATTATCGGCCTGATACCCTGCTCAGTACTCCAGGTGCCAGTGACTCAGTGCACCGCAAGCCATTGTCCGTTACTGATTGAGTTGTGTGCTGTGGAGAGGTTGCGCAGCAATGTCACCTCAAACAGTGTGGGAGCCCTGGTACGTTGATGGGGGAGATGATGCAGGTCTGACACACCCCACTGCACCTGCATCAGGAGTATATATCGTAGGGACACAATCCGAGACTTTTTCTTCACATAAGCGCGCTCATCTCTAGTGCCCCAACCCCAGTGCACTGCAACTCACGGACACTTCTGTTTGCATGTTGGCTGTCCTCTGGACTTTCTCTGGCTCACTCCATGTTGCTCAGCTGTTGACTCTGTTATGCATGTGTTTTCTGTTTCCGTTGCACTGGTGTCCAATGTTCAAGTTGTTGCCAGCACCAAGCATTCCGTGCGGACTGGCTTACACTCACCCCACACACATCCAGCACAGGCGTCACTGTACATGTGGCCCTGCCAATAAAGGGGCCGGGCGCACGTGCCCGTGGCCAGTTCAACATGATATATGCGTGTGTCCCTGTGGTCTTGTTGTATGCATGAGGGCCCTGGGCCCTAGGACATTACATTGTGCTGTGTACATCGGATGCAGACATGTCACCGCAGGCAGCGGGTTGTAGCTTGGACATGTAGCTTTGTCGTCACCCACTCAATTCGTAAGGGGAGTGGCCGGAGCCGTTGTACGCAGAGCCAACATGGATGAGTGACTGCTATTTGCGCGCCCCTGGGCGTGGTTCTGTACTGTGAATGTGCTTCTGCATGTGTCTCTATGGCAGTGTGGGTCTCCTTTGTGGGGTGTGGGTGGTCCCTGAAGGGTGATAGACACCTACGTATGTGTTCTAGTTCGCATTCCAGATGTTCGGCCCCCACCCAGGCCTATTGGGCCACCCCCTTTTGGCGTTCTGACACCTGGCATTGGGGTGCCATGTGTGGGTGGGTGAAGTGTCGTGAGCCAGCTGTGGTTGCGTGTGCTTCCTGCTGTGTGGTCTGTTGCAGGTTCTGTGTTTTCCTCTGAGTAGCTCGGCTGCCCGGGTCCTGGTGGTGGGTTGCGTGGGATATCCATGGGCTGTTGTAGGGCGTCGGTGTCGACGGTGTGGTGGTCCCCTCCGGCATCGCAGATGTGTTGTCTTCTGTGCTCTGCTGGAGGTGTTGTGTGCCCCTCTGCAATGTGCAGGGGAGATGCATGTTGACATTGTGTTGCAATGTAGGTTGGCGCATTGTTCTGGTTTACATGCAGACTGTCTGGCAATGTACATTGTGACTGTTTGGGAGGTGCTGGATTCTTCTGCGGGACAGTGTGCATTTGGACTACATGACGGATGTGAGGTCGTACGCGTACATTTCCATTTCACACTTTCCAGCTCTGTCAGGTGTAGTAGGCATGTTTCTGGGCATGTGCGGAGCCAGTTGTGTCCTCTGTTCTGCAGTGTCATCGGCTATGCGCATTGTACCACATTATCGTCGATGTGGGTGTGCTGTTCTTGCTATGTGTGTGTGCTGCAGTGTGCCACGGGGATGGGGGACATGATCCTGGATAATTGTGGGTGTGCAGTGTGCTACACCTCGTTGTGCATGTGTGCCATTGTGCCCATCTCCCCCGTCCCCCCAGTCCCTGTTCGTTACACTCCCTGTTGATGTTGTGTCAGGCCCTCTCGAGCTGTGTCCGTACTCCCTACTCCTTACACCGTCTACACACTGATGACTGTGGCCTGGGTTTCCTCCAGCTCCTCCTGTGGCGCAGGACTGCCACCTCCTGTCGCCGTTGCTGCCTTCCTGTTGGCAGTGGGTTTGTACCTGGTTTAGGTTGTCACGTCCTGCCGGCACTTCTTGGCCTCCTGGATTGGCCTCCTCGGCACTCCGACTGTATTCCAGGTGGTCTGCTTGTGGGTCAGTTGCTGGTAGTGTTCTGTCACCTCCGTGACGCTGGTCTTGTTTTCCTGCGGTATGCACCCCGTCTTCCTCTCCCTTTTCTCATTGGCCTTCCCAGACCCAGTTGTTCCTTGCTGGTGGTCTGTGGGGGTTGTGGGGTTCGCGTTGACCTCTGCGCTGGGTCAGGGTGCATCCATGTTGCTACGTGCTTTGGCTTGATTCTGGTGTGTTGTTTCTTTGGTTTTTATGGTGCAATTTCCCGCCAAACGCGTGGGATTTGCAGGCATGTGACTGCTTTTCGCTACTTTTTGTACCGCGATTGGCCTCAATGCATGATTTCTCGCGTTTCGCATTTTTTTGGCGTGGCGTTGATTTTCACGCTGACATTTGACGCGTTATCTGGTGACTATCGCAAGCTACCGCCTTGTTGTGAATTCCACGTTGACACAGGGTTATTTTCCCTCGATGGGCTGCGATATTGAAAGTTGCGTTACGCTACTCTTGCAGTAGTTATCGCACGTTCTTGTGAATATACCCCTGAGTTTCACTTTTGGTATTCCTTTTTCCTCCATCTTCGCTTTGGTTTTTATTCTGTATCCTTTTGAATATGGAACGGGACACCTCTTTGGCATTTGTTAGGTATTTACCATCTTGTGCATGCGAATTTGTATGACCCTAGGTTTACCTCCCACACGGTGAGACTATTTAAGTTCTTGTACTCCTGATTTTTGTAAGGTAGTACATTGTTTTGTTTTGTCTGTGCAGCCTTGAGAAAGTCACGGGACAATTTCCCCTGTGAGCGACGAAACACGTGTCAGCTGTCTGAAGACCAACAGAATAAAGAAAAAGAAAAAAGAATCTGAATACTTGTTGTATAATTTGTGCTTATATTGTGCACTTTAAGAAATTTTGAGACGCCTTCGACGTGTGCAGGGGATTGTTGTTTGTATTTAGTTGGCCCAGGCCACGATTTTGGGGAGGTTGGTGGTTCTCCTCACCTTACAGCACCGTCACCAAGATAAGGAATTCTAGGATAGTTCATTGTGCTATTCTCCTGAGTGGCGCCAGTAAACCTAAATAGCATACCACTGATTGGTAACTCTCACACAATAGGAGGACACATATTTTGGTAAAATGTCTGCTGTTCACATGTCAACAATCGATGTGTTGGTTACATTTGGAAGTTTGGGATATATGTTACTCCCCAATCACACCCTGTCCTGCTCAAATTTGGACTTGGGCAAACATACTCTGTTAGGGAAATCACAGCTTATACCATGCAACATTTGTGTCACATATTTCAGCTAACATGTTGGCACTTTCTGTCCATAGTATGGGTGAGAGATATTATAACCAATGACCATCAGTTGGTTTTGGGGCAGGTGATGGTACATGCGCCATAAGCATCCACACCATAGCTGCAACAACAGTTGCCCAGCATATTAAGAGGCATCCATCATGGGGGCCTGCATATATTGGAAATTATTCCACTACCAATTTGGCCTGGTCAGTTGCACATGCACCTTTGTCCTACTTCTGTTGTGAATCCACATGTAAGGTAGTGATGAAAGCCCTTACACATCTCACTACAACCCATTCAAGCAAACACACAAAATCCTTACAGAGCACAGAAACAATCATGTGACACGTACTAGTAGCACTGGTATGTCAGAAGGTCACCACCTCACCACGCGTGTGTGGGTCTGGTCGACCTACAAAACAAAAACATAGTACATTGCTCTGTGAATGCTGAGCATGTACACTGTGTACATATGAAGCACAGTATATTGACATTACAAATGCCTGGTATTGTCTGTACGTTGGACTTGTAGCATGATGCACAGCTGGAATGCCTTCATGATGGACATATATATGCCATGTTGCAGTGTATTCAGATGATAGTAAGCACATCACATATGAGGTGCACTGTGCAGACAACATACAAGACCAGCCTAGCTTGCGACATGGGGCCAGATGTACGACCATTTTTGCATGCGCAAACGGGTTTGCGAACTCATTTACGCATGCAAAAACAGCATGGGCCATGTACAAAGCCTATTTAGCAAGACGCAATTTATTTGCGACTCGCTAAATAGGTTTTGCGTCTCGCTAAATAGGTTTTGCGACTCGCTATTACGAAGGGGTGTTCCCTTCCTAATAGCGTGCGCAAGCCCATTTATGAATGTTTTGCGACCGCAATTGCGTTTGCAAGACACTTGCAAATTACCACCCTCTTCAAGAGGGTGGTAATGCACTCGCAAAAGGGAAGGGGTCCAAAGGGGACCCCTTCCTCTTTGCAAATGCAGGGGAAAATATATTTTAAGGGCAGGCAGTGGTCCCAGCGACCACTGCCTGCCCTTAAAAAATGAAACGAAAACGTTTCATTTTTTTCTTCTTTAAATGCATCCCGTTTTCCTTTTAGGAAAACGGGCTGCATTAAAAAAAAAAACGCTTTATTTAAAAGCAGTCCCAGACATGGTGGTCTGCTGAGCCCAGCAGGCCACCATACCTGGGAGGGCCTGCCATTCCCAATGGGGTCGCAAATTGCGAGAGGCTCATTAATATTCATGAGCCTCTCAATTTGCGACCCCATTGGAAATCGCAAACAGTGTGATACACACTGTTGTACATCCAAAATAGCGCCTTGCAAATTGCGAGTCGCAAAAAACCCGCAATTTGGGAGGCGCTATGTTGCGCGTCGTACATCTGGCCCATGGTGCAAGGGTGGGAGGCTTTGATGGCTATGTGAACAGTCTAATTTGAGGGACCACACTCTGCATAGCATGGCAATGATGGGACCTTCTCAAGTCAATATGTGTTCTTTACAATGCTACACACATCAGACAGTACCCATGCTTGTTTGTCTTCTTCACTTAGCTCCTTGCATGTGACTAGTGCACTGTACATGAACAATGATCAATCAAGGCCCATACAGGGTCAGAAATTAATGATTACCATTTTTGACACATAGACTGACCATTGGAGAGAACCAAACACCATGTCCAACCTGTGGCCTGATGACTAGTGAGGGCGCTCCCCTACAACAAACATGGTGAGTAGCCCTCACAGTTCTAAGGCAGTAATGACCTAACAGGCCATGTGACAATACTCCCTGCACAGTGCCGGAGGGGTCCCACATCACCTATGGGCCTCCCCTGCACTGACTGGTAGTTTTTGCCTAATGTGATGCCCCTGTCAAGAGGCCCTTGTGGCACGGTCAGTGTATGTAATGGAGTTAGCCCGTATCATGCCATAGTAATCTATATACATATCTGGCCCTTCTGGATTGAAAACAGTTCAAAGGCCCTCATTTACAAGAGGCCTGCACCGCCGGAGTGCCACATTTTTTAGATGATCCGGTAGCGCAGGCTTCTTCATCATATCTATGAGGAGACGCAAAGCCACCCTGCGTGGCTTTGCATTGCCTCAAAGATATGGAGTAAGGCAAGGCAGCACAAAGCGCTGCCTTGCCTTACTCTACGTCAAGGACTCTTTCCATGGGTATTGCTGTGGGTGTTCCCACTCAACACCCATAGAAATTGACACTGCCCTGAATTTACAACATCATACACAACTGGGGAAGTGCCAAAAACGTACCCCTCCCCAGAGTGGGCATAACGAGGAGAGATGTTTACAGTTCTCCTCGTTTTTTCCACTTTCAATGTGTGCTGAGTTATGAGGCACACATCGAATGAGGAAAATGCCTCTCATGATTGTTTTAGTGCAGGAAATTGTGCACCAGTACTGCCTGAAAGGACAGGAATGTACCGTACCTTGTAAATACGGTGCTTTCCTGCCCTTTCGAATTGGCGTAGGGCAGCACAGCAAAATGACTTGCGGTTCAGCCCTACTCCAATTATTTGTAAATGAGGTCCAAAGTATTGTGCGATAGCCATACAACTACAAGCTCATGGTATATAGAGACTTACTGGTAGCCCCACCAACTTCGATCCCTAGGTGTTCCCGGAGATCTTGCTCCCGCCTGACAACATACGCCCACTGGTACTTGAGTTGGTGGACGCTCCGCTGGACATTGAAGAGGCAAGATAACTGAAAGCACATCTTCTCCCAACCCTGACGCCTCTCATGAATTGAATATCCCTGGCTGGCTCGGCCTCTACTGCCAATCATGTTGGGCAGGTACCTGTATATTAGTCACAGCAGGCCCCCAAACTCCTCCTCTGTCAGGTTCTTGGCCCTGTCCCTGCCTGAAATATCCCTAACGCCAAAAGCAGGCCACCCCAAACCAAACAACAGAAACACTATCCCTTCCCCCTACCCCTATAACTATACACGCCTATTTGGACAAACACCCCACAATACACTACACAAAACAACACAAATTACGAAAACAAGACAAAAATGCCAGTTTGGGGACAACAGGGACAGCACAGACACCATCAAGGCTAAGAAACAGCAGAAAATTCTTGAGCAAACACCAAACACCTCCACCAGCCAGCACAGACAAAATGACTGTGGGCCCGATTCACAAAAGTAATCTGAGACAAAATCCTAACTTCAGTTAAACTTAAGTTTTGGTCTTAAGTTAAACTTAAGACAAACTTAAGTTTAACTTAGGATTTTGTCTCAGTTAAACTTAAGTTTAACTCCCCCATGGCATAGAGTTCACCAAGCCGGCCAATTGAGGTGCCTTGATTTACTCCATAATTATGAGGCACACAGGGTGTTTTTCCGTAGCCTCATAGATATGGTTGAGAGGCTTGTGCCACTTGAGATCCCAACGTAGTGAGCCACAAGCAACACGAGACTGTGGGACATAGGCCCATATCTGGCTCCATTGCTATCCTAGGATGTGTTATGGATTCATTATCCACTCAGGGATTGACATACGCTGGATGGTTCAGCCAGTCTACAGTGTGTATGGCATCCAGGGGACACATTGACTGTCTAGATGTGTTATGGATGTGGCTAGGCAAATATGACACATGTTGATATGTGGAAACCAACAGTTGCCAAAGAGTGATAACCAACAACCATCATATCATGTTGTGGGATACACACATCTGCTGTACGGGCTTGGTTCTGGAAGATTATGTGTGGCACATGCACAGAGCCTGATGCACATTAGAGTTTGCATCAAATCTTTGCCTATATTTTGGTGATGATGAGGCCAGTTTAGGGAACAAATTAAGTCTAATTTATTCCAAGGAGGTAAATGTCCACTATTGGCATACATCACAATATGCTTCTATATTGAGAGCTTACTTGAACTTATTATGGGCCAATTACTATCATGTGTGATGTGAGTGTTTTGGTGTTTACACTGACTATGAAGTAAGATTGCTTACGCAATGATAGTGTTCATAAATTAATTAGAATTTTAGCACAGTATTTTCATGAAGTCCATATATTTGTGTCCATTGATGTGACTCATGCATCTGCAAAAAAAGTCTTTACTATTTGGACTCTCCGCCGTGTCCCAGCAATTGTATGTATATTCTGGAGTTGGTGCTCATCTTCCTCCTCATCATCCTCCGGGCCTGCATTTTCCTCATTTCCCTCTTTCCATGGGACATTGGTACACACACATATGTTATGCAAAATGAAGCACACAAGTATGATCTTACATACTATGGGGGGGAGTAGTGCAATCTCCCCCAGATATGTCGAGACTGTGAAAGCGTGACTTAAGGACTCCAAAAGTCCCCTCCACTATGGACTGGGTCCTGAAAAGTGCATGGTTGTAGCTCTGCTGGGCCTCCATCTGGGCCTGTGCATATGGGGTCATGACCCGTGGCTGCAGTTCAGATCCTTGATCAGCTGAAAAGAAAGGAGGGGAACAATTAGTTAACAGTCATGATTGTTGATGGGTGCACATCCTAGTACGTTCGGTTATATGTCTAGAATGACTCATACACATTTTAACCAGAATGGGACCAGAGCATCATTAAAATTGAAGCTCCAGCAGTGCAGGTCTCTTGTATGTGAGACCCACAGTGGCTTACCAGGTCTTAACATGTGTGACTTGCAGGTTTGCATTGCACCTGTGCCATGTAGTATGGTGCAAGTATGAGGCCCACACCTGCTACGTATGCGCTGTCTCATTCACCAAACATATATATGGCTATTTTATCCAACATATTTTACTGTCATGAGGTCGGTCATGTGCTTCAGATGTACTTACCAACCAGTAGGCCATTCCCATATGTCCCATTCTAGAAGCACTTGTTTATGATGGAATGTCTGCATATGTATGCATCATGAGGACTCCCAGGGTACTTTGCTAGCACATTGATGAACATCACCAGATGGTCCACTATTCCCTGCACGTTGATTGAATATGTGTGCTTCCGATTGCGGTACAGGTGGAATGTAGCAGCAGGAGACCCAAGTTGCACATGAGTGTAGTCAATTACCCCCAACACATGTGGAAATCCAGAGCAATTTCAACTCCACGAGGATTGAGGCAACCGGGACTGCACTTATCTATTTGTGGGGACAGTTAGGATTAGTTTTTGGTGCACGGAACCGGAAGTTCAACTCCCCTACACTTCCTAGGCTTAAACAAACCTTAACTATCAATCAGCTATATTGGTTCAGCACCCATCAATGTAACATGCAAGTGGTTTTTCTTTTCAGTAGAGTTCAGCAAAAAACACTTTGAATGGTGTAACACAAATTCTCTGTTTTCTTTTTTACAAAACATCAATTGGACATATTTATTTCATGATACTTCATTCTTCATCTTCACAATCAGTAAAAACACTTAGCCTGGCATGTTACATTGATGGGTGCTGAACCAATATAGTTGATTGACATGTGGAAATCCAGCAATGGCATAGAAGCCCTGCTTATTTTCATGTTATTTCTGCTGTGTGTTGGGTAACATGAGGTACTGGTATGTGAGGCTTATGATGGCATCGAGGATGGAGGGGAGGAATGCAGAAAAGGATGGCTGAGATATTCCTGCCACTCATGGTTTGGAATGAGCCAGACACCAGCATGTGGAGTACTGACCTCAACTTGGCCTGCAGAGCAATGTGGGTGCACCTCTGGGATGTTGTCTGTGGCCTTGGTGCAATCTGGTGCAGGAACTGGACAATGGACACCCTCCTGAGCCTGTAAGGGTGATGACCTCCTCCTCCCTGAGTTCAATGAGGGTATTCCTCTGCCAGTATGTCCGCTCCCTTCTCTTGTGCTGCCTCTGTGGTGATGGTGGAGGTTGAGATGGTGGTGGAGGTGGTGGGGGTCGTCATCGTCTTCTACCTGTTCCGAGCTAAAGTATAAGTAGCTCCATGGCGTGGGTGAGCTTGACAAAGTGTTCTGGGTATGTACCAATGCTGATGCGTCATTTTTACGCCTGGGTTGGCAATATGCAGGGATTTTGACGCATTTTTGACTCAGCTCCTCATTTGCCAAAGATGTGTCACTTTCCCACAAACTTGTAAATATGGATGCATCAATTCTGCGTTGGATCATACAGGGGAATGCCTACCTTGCACATCATTAACGTAACCTGACGCAGCTGGTTGTAAGGCAGGTAAAAAACGGCGCAGGACAGAGAAAAGTGATGTGTTTTGCCTAATGCGTCACTTTGTAAATATGGAGCACGGAGTACACCGTCGCTGCATCAAAAAAAGTGACGCAATGGTGGCACAAGCTCCTTGTAAATATGCCCCTTAATGTCTTAATTAAATATATGCCTGCTCATGTCTTTGACTCCATAGGGATGAACATGAATTACAATAGACTTACCGATCTGTTTGCACTTGCCAGGCTGTAGGTTTGAAATATCATTAACTGGGAAAATAGAAACCATTTCTGAATTAGGACTGGGACATTACTAGCTGCCTTGGTGGTGATTTAATGATCAGTAATTGTATGAAAGTAGAGTTTTATATATATAATAGGTCACATCCTCTGACAAAGTAGAGACAACAAAGGACAAATACAGTCTAATGTTGAATATCCTCAAACAAAAACTTTGAAATACAAAATAAAAAATTAGGAATGTAAACATTGCGTGAACTCAGGTCTACTTTGCAGTATGTGCTCATTGTCATAGTAACATGCAGAGAAGGAAATAACGAAAGCAGACTTTAGGAAAATTTACAAATTATTTTAGGATTATCTGCCCCGTGTATTAGTGTCCATCTGCTGAGAGCATGGTGAAGGAGTGCCAGCAAAGTACACTTCTATTGATGTAGCTAGAAGTAGCATCAATCATACGTAAGATCTCGAGCAGACTGGGCTATCTTTTTACTTTTTTCATAAAGGTTAGCAACACATGAATATCTTTAATGAGGAAATCCACACGGTTTTGCAGAAAGCACCACCAATTTTGAAAACAAAATCAGGCAGAAAATGTTAGGTAGAAAAAGGCATGCGGAATAGCAGAACTGCTATAAGGGCATTTCATTTTGTGAAACATCTTTTTTATTTTGGTTTTATATGGAATTTCAAGTGGTCTTATCTATTGTATGGGAAAAATACTGAAGTGGACAAAAAGAGGGTGAAGCAGGAAGGGACAGTTCGCGTCTCAAGAGTGACAGATACAGCAGGACAACAATAATTGTGGGTGAGGGAGTGAGAGCTGTGATCGAACTGGTGAGTGATGGAGAATCCTGTCAAACATGTGCTAACCTTCCTGAATGAATGCTGGTGTCCACTGGAGAACTTTAAAAAGCGCATCATCATCATACTTTTTATGCTAATTTTTATTGTCATCATTATGATTGTGGGTGAGGGGACCCCAACAACCTTATACGCCAAAAGACACTTCTAGAGCATTCCCACGTGTGGATGGATTGGGGAAAGTGTTAAACCTCAATTTTCATAAGGCAACGTGTCCCAAGAAAAGGTGCAGAACAGCATAACAAAAATACAGTCAATAAGTAAGGATAGACTCAATAACTGAATTCTAGAACGGAATTAGAAAATTTAGAAGGATTTATTACAAAATTTAAAAGGGTACACTAGAGAAATTATAAAATACAGATGCATTAAGTCTTTGCAATGAAGTTGCTCAGCAATAGGGCAACTCAGAATAATAGGCAAATTCAAAAATATACCAATTTCGAATTATACAGTAATTTAGTAAGTAAGTAAATAAGTAATTTATTATTTGCATAGTTAATTAAATCCAGTGCAATACAACCAAGCTTAAAATAATGAAATCCATAAAACCACACTTAAAAGAATACATTATGAGCAGCAGTTATGTAGCAAGGGTGGTGATTCATCCGTGTTCCCAACTCTTCCTTGCATAATGGAATGTGCAAAAGTGCGGTGTGTACATAGAAACAAGTAGTTGGGGGATTTTGATGTAGGGACCGGGGCAAAGGGTAGTGCGGTAGTTATGAATCCGGTTTGTAGATTGCGGATTAAAGGACGCTTGCTTCCGTGGCGGCTGCAAGTGCTGATGGTGGAGTATATTGTCCGGCTCTTGGCATTTTCTTTTCTACCTGCACAAGAAACTTTACCTGCTTGCAGTTGAGCTGCAGATCTTCTGGCTTGAATCAGGCCAATTATACAGTAAATCAGTAAGTAATCGGAGAGCATCCTTAGTAGCACCCAAATAGGAGGGTTTATAGAGGAAATTGTTATATCCTCTTAAGTGTCTTTGAATGTGATCCAGCCGAGCTGTCTCCTGCTGCTCAGCCAGAGTGAGAGATGGTAACGGAATGTTGGTGTGACTGTGATGAATGGAATGCCTGGGTGCCTGTGTGTGTGAGTGGTGACAGTTGGAGATGGGCTGAGCAGCAGGTAGGCTGCTTCTGGTGGGGCTGGTACTTGACCAGAGCTGGCTGGAGTAAGGATTGTTGTTACCTGGACATGGAACCAATAAAGAAGTCAATGAAACTCTACATGGCTACCTGTGTCATCTGGTGTAGGGCACAACAGAAATCTTGTCCTAGACTAACATAGAAAATGCAGATTCATCATGGTATGAACAAATCAGAGCATCGAAATGAAGAGCGTCATACAGTGGTAAGGCTGTAAGCACTAATCCACTACTGAATATTAGTTCAGCCCCTTCTATGCTAATGTCATACAAAGATATCAGAATAAACATTCTACAAAACAATAGTAAACCATTGTGAATGAATGCAATATTGCCAGCAGGCGGAAGCAACCTTGAGGAAAGTTACATTACTGAGCCCATGCTAGAAAGCCTTTCTTAGAGAACATGATCCTTTGGAAATAAAGAAACATGATTTGCTTATGTATGTGCAGCAGAAATAATCAGTGAATGTACAAGGTGAGACATTCATTTTGAACAAGATGCCGTTGAGGCCTAACTGAGGCCTAGTTAGCATAAGCCAAGAAAATGCACTTGAACATGTTATATCAAAATCATCTCAAAGGCACTATCATCATAAAAGTATACACATGTAGATTCGAGTATAGATTACTATTCTGGAAGTTGTTAATGATACACAGTTCTATTAAATCGCAAAAACATCTACATGATCATCAGTATGACAAGCTTCATTTTCCTTCCAGGACATTGGCAGAGTTGTGTCACTGTCAGACAAATGTACATGTTGTCAGGTGCTCAAAAGATTACATTGAAATGACAATGAGTTGGAAATTCAAAGACTGCATTATTTATAGAAACCTGGGAGGAATGGCTGATAGAAGGGTCACTGTTGTCCACCCTCGCTGAAGGCAGACACCTGTAAAATGTTACACGTTGATTTGTCTGAATCTGGCCACAACTCTGGCTGAGCTCTAAAGCAATAACATACATAAACATGACTATGTACTTTACTTTAGAAGGAGTATCAAGATGCCCACTGAGCAAACAAATGAACAATGAATGGAAATAAATGATGAACATATATGTCCTAGTCCCAGTTAAGGTGTTAAATTGTCAAAACATCACTGATTTTGTTTCAGGGGACTGGCTGTAGTGGTGCTCAAATAGGTACAGCTCAACTACAGCGACGGCCGTTCCATTAGAGCGGAAGAGCGCCACTCCCCTGCCACCACCAGCAAATAAAACGATAATAAAACGGGTCTTAAACCCATTTTATTGTCGTTTTATTTTAATCACCTGGACCCGCCCCCAGGATTCTGATGAGTCTTGGGGGCGGGTCCAGGGGATGACACTGCTGGTGTGGGAGTGGTGGGCACTGCCTTTACTGCGCATGAGGGTTTGGCCGGCCATCTCAGGCTGGCCAAACCCTCATGAGCAAGTGAAGCTCTCTCCAGCCCAAGCTGCGTTGCTGGGTCTGGAGACAGCAGGCACAGGCTCTCTCACTCTGTCCATCATCTTTATGTGTTGCATTTTCACCCAAAGTGGGAAGGGTATGCCCAGACGTGGGTCCCGTGCTCACTACGCCACCGGCTTCAAGCTAGCCTGGCTGATGAGGGGTGATGCCCCGAAACTGGTCCCAGGATGCTTGTTTTCCGGTTCAGGGAGGACCTGTCCTGGCAGTTCGGGCTGGACTGTTCTCATGGGTAACAGGGTCAAGGCTGATTTGCATATGGCTGAGTCCAAACTGGAATGGTGTGGTGAGCACAATAATGATGGATTAAACCCAGATCTGTGACTGGGGGTGAATGTTTGACAATGTTCAACATTCCATCCATCATCTTTTTGTGTTGCATTTTCACCCTAAGTGGGAAGGGTATGCCCAGACGTGGGTCCTGTTCTCACTACGCCACCGGTTTCAAGCTAGCCTAGCTGATGAGGGATGATGCCCCAAAACTGGTCCCAGGATGCTTGTTTTCCGGTTCAGGGAAGACCTGGCCTGGCAGTTCAGGCTGGACTGTTCCCATGGGGAACAGGGTCAAGGCAGATTTGCATATGGCTGGGTCCAAACTGGAATGGCATGGTGAGCAAAATAACGATGAATTAAACCCTGATCCGTGACTGGGGGTGAATGTTTGACAATATTCAATATTCCGTCCACCATCTTTTTGTGTTGCATTTTCACTCTAACTGGGAAGGGTATGCCCAGAAGTGGGTCCCTTGCTCACTATGCCACCGGTTTCAAGCTAGCCTGGCTGATGAGGGGTGATGCCCCGAAACTGGTCTCAGGATGCTTGTTTTCCGGTTCAGGGAGGGCCTGGCCTGGCAGTTCAGGCTAGACTGTTCCCATGGGGAACAGGGTCAAGGCTGATTTGCATATGGCAGGGTCCAAACTGGAATGGCGTGTTGAGCAAAATAACGATGGATTAAACCCAGATCTGTGACTGGGGGTGAATGTTTGACAATGTTCAACATTCCGTCCATCATTTTTTTGTGTTACAGACTCTCAGTCTGCCTGGGACGCAAGTTGCCAGGGCTCAGGCCTATTCCTGATGTTGCTTTCATGCAGCGTCAGGATTGGCCGCAGTGCATTCTGGAAGCCTGTGCCCAGAAGCAGGAAGAGCACGATGCGGCGGGAGACAGCAGCGGCGGTGTTCAGGTAAGTTTGTTTTTTTTTGTCCCCGAACCTCCCCCACCTCCCTCCTTTGACCCGCCCCCCCCCCACTTTTGCAGGGGACAGGCCGCTACTGCTCAACTAGCATGGGCTGGGTTGTGCCACCTAAATCATTTCACATGAAAGGAAAAGTCCCTGTGTTTTAACACAACCAGTATTTTTGCATTGATTCCCCGAGACACTCTTTCTTTGAGGAGTCTTGCAGTTCTACTTGCTCCTTACCTCTATTTCATCCTCTCTCTTTCTTTTGTCTTATGAGCGTTTTCCAACTCCATTTCATATTATCTGTGAGTGTGTTTGTGGATGTGTGGATGTTTGTGTGTGTTTAAATGTTTGTTTCGTGCATGTGTGGTGTTTGTATATTTGTTTGGTTCGTGGACATTTATACATGTGGTGTGTGTCCGTTGTGTGTTTGGTGTGCAAGTGTATGTTATCTGTTACGATATTTTCATTGTTTGCCTATGTGTGGGTAGTGTATTTTGTGTATAGGTCCTTTCCCACTCTGTGATGAATGGTCGGAAAGAATGCTGGGGTAGTGTTCCAAGGCTACACAGACTTGTTTGCTTCTTCTGGTGTCTCCATGTCTAAGTTGAGATGAAACTTGCAAAGGTTTTTAGTTAATGAAGAAGAGTAAGTTGCACCTGCACTGCTTTCTACATGTAATGATAAGGAGACCCTTAGGCGTGTAAAATTGAAGGGAACAAAGATCCCACCTGTGTTTTTAAACCAGCAAGAACGCTGTAAGAAACAGCAGTATGAAGTTATTCTGGGCAGATCCCTGAGCTCTGCCTGATTGTCCAGTCACCTCTCTCTGTAGGTAGTCTGTAGTCAATAGATGGGGCAAAAGCATATGGCCAGAATCCCTCTTCTCAAAATGCCTATATATATATATATATATATATATATATATATACATATATATATTCACTGAAAAAACCATAGGTTTCAGGCACGTTATAGTTAGAAATTAGCATTTAAAAAACCTTTCAAATTCACTGAAAAAACCATAGGTTTTAGGGACAGTTATAGTTAGTTGGACATTGCACTCGTACAAAACCCGTGAAATTCCCCCGTTATAGTTAGTTCAGCTAACTATAACTCGCGCCCCCGCAATGCACTGCTGATGATGTCACATATTACATCACTCATGACATGGTCAGTGACATCACTGATGACATCACTGATGACATCTCAAATGACATCACTGATGACATCACTGATGACATCATCCATGTGATAATCTGATGCACCTCCTCACACCCTAATATAACCTTTGATACACCCACTCTAAATTACAGACTGCCATTCGCAAAACCATAGACACTCCAACACCAATAACTACATACCCACTCACTGATTCTTAGGTCTACACACACATCCACTCACTCACCCGTACAGTCACTCATACTTACGGTCACTCAGTACAGGACTATCATATGCACTCATACTCCTATATAGACACTCAAACACCGCCACTCATCCATAGAGGTACTCACACACCTACTCAGTCATGCAAATAATTAAACACACTGCCATTTACTCACCCATACAGTTATACACACACCAGCTCACTTACTCATACAAATACTAGCACATTCTTACGCTCTTATACAATCACTGATACAAGCACACACTCATCCATACAGTCACTCTCACAATCACACACTCTCGCTTATAGCTATTTATATACTCCAACACACATATATACTGCCTTTCACATATGTAGTTACTCACACATGTACCACTGGGACATACATTCACTCACTAACACACTCTTACACACACTTACCCACCCATACAGTCTATCACAGATGCACTCTTGAAACCATCCACCCAGTGAATCACCCACTCACACATCTATGCACAGAGTCGCACACACCCCACCCACACAAACACTCAGGCACCCATACAGATTCTCAGACAACCAATAAATAACTCGTATAGACACTCATGTAGCTATTCACAAACCCATGCAGCCACTTACACAGCAACAGACAGACGGATACAGACATTCACCCAGTTTAGTCACTAACCCATGCATTCAGTAAGATACGTTTAATCACTCACTTACAGAGTCAGTCACGCACCTACTAAATCATCCATTCAGACACTTATACACCCACTCATTCTTCAATACGCCTTTCCCTATATATATTAAACATTTTTAAACTTTACAGAAACACACACTCACTGGATGATGTCATCAGTGATGTCATTTGAGATGTCATCAGTGATGTCATCAGTGATGTCACTGACCATGTCATGAGTGATGTAATATGTGACATCATCAGCAGTGCATTGCGGGGGCGCGAGTTATAGTTAGCTGAACTAACTATAACGGGGGAATTTCACGGGTTTTGTACGAGTGCAATGTCCAACTAACTATAACTGTCCCTAAAACCTATGGTTTTTTCAGTGAATTTGAAAGGTTTTTTAAATGCTAATTTCTAACTATAACGTGCCTGAAACCTATGGTTTTTTCAGTGAATTTCAAAGGTTTTTTAAATGCTAATTTCTAACTATAACATGTCTGAGACCTATGGTTTTTTCAGTGAATTTCAAAGGTTTTTTAAATGCTAATTCCTAACTATAACATGTCTGAAACCTATGGTTTTTTTCAGTGAATTTCAAAGGTTTTGTAAATGCCAATTTTTAAATGTATTAATTGTTATTTTTATTTTTTTCATACTGATTTACTACATTTTTTTAAACTATTTATTTTTAGATATTTTATTTTTTAAATTACATTGTAATTACATTATACATTACATTACAAAATATACTTTCTCAGAATGAATTAATTTACTTTAAATACTTTGCAAATAGGCAATAGACTTTTAAGTACAGTAGTTACAGTTGTTGCAATGGGCAACACAATTTCAAACACAATGCAACATTGAGCTCAATGTGAATTTCTAGCTAAATGCAATTAGTTACTTTATGGATTACTTTTCTAACCACAGGACTGAATCCTAGATTCAGTCCTGGGACATCTCCTGTAAACAGTTGAGTAAAAGCGTTTTGGTTACAGTAGTGATTTTTAAGGAATATTATTGTATTTTAAAAGTTGACACTTAGAAACTTTTTCACATAGAATCACCAATGTTATCCTATGGGAGGAAATTCACTTAGCAGGTAAGTAGTGTTATCGTGACTTTTTCTCACTCAGTCTGGATCCAGCACTGGTGCATCTCCTGTAAACAGTTGAAAGAATGCGTTTAAGTCATACAGGCGATTTTTAAGGAATATTTGTAGTTTGTGAAAATCGACACTTGAAACTTTTCTGCTGAAAACCAGACAATGGATTCCTATGGAAGGAAATACAAGTTACTGGTAAGTACGGTTAAAATTACTTTTCAGGGTCAGTGCTGGGCTAAAAGATGCAGCACTGGGTTCTCTCCTGATAACAGGTGAGTAAATCGGAATTCGTATTTCGGCTGATTTTAGAGGAATATTTGTATGTTTCAAAAATCGACACTTAGAAACTTTTTCAGCAAAAAGCAGGCAATGATATCCTATGGAAGGAAATTCAAGTTACTGGTAAGTACGGTTAAAATTACTTTTCAGGATCAGTACTGGGCTGAAAGATGCAGCACTGAGGTCTCTCCTGATAACAGGTGAGTAAATCGGAATTCGTATTTCGGCTGATTTTAGAGGAATATTTGTATGTTTCAAAAATCAACACTTGAAACTTTTTCAGCAAAAAGCAGGCAATGATATCCTATGGAAGGAAATTCAAGTTACTGGTAAGTACGGTTAAAATTACTTTTCAGGATCAGTACTGGGCTGAAGATGCAGCACTGAGGTCTCTCCTGATAACAGGTGAGTAAATCGGAATTCGTATTTCAGCTGATTTTAGAGGAATATTTGCACAATGGTGAAGGGAGGGGCGGGGCCTGAGGTGACATCTGTGCAAATGCGCCCCGTGGCGCGTTTTAAGTTGGGGGATTAAGTCCCCTTTAATCATGAGGGTCCCTGGGGCCAACTAGCCCACCAGGAACCTCCAGTATGCGCCAGGGGGCTGCATTGCAGAGACGTGTACAGAGGCCACACCCCTTTTACACCTCTCTGCAAGGCAGCTCTGTGGCGCTTTTGGAAGTACATGGTGGGCTAGTTGGACTCCAGGGACCCTCAGGATTCAAGGGGACTTAATCCCCCATCTTAAAACACGCCACGGGGCCTGTTTGCACACATGTCACCTGAAGCCCCGCCCCCTCCCTTCACCACTGTGCAAACGCGCCCCGTGGCGCGTTTTAAGTCGGGGGATTAACTCCCCTTGAATCCTGAGGGTCCCTGGGGGCCAACTAGCCCAACAGGTATATCCAAAAAGCGCCACAGAGCTGCGTTGCAGAGAGGTGTAAAAGGGCGTGGCCTCTGTACACCTCTCTGCAACGCAGCCTCTGGCGCATACTGGAGGTTCCTGGTGGGCTAGTTGGCTCCCAGGGACCCCTAGTATTGAAGGGGAATTACTTCCCCATCTGCAAACACGCCAGGGGCGCGTTTGCAGAGTGGTGAAGGAAGGGGCGGGGCCTGCGGCCCGATCGTTTTTTTTTTTCCTGAAGGGGGCTGTGTGGCCCCCTTCCTTTTTCCTATTTTGGGCCCTGGGGACCCCATCCCCCAGGGCCTTATCCCCTCTTTTTTAATTTAACGGGAAGGGGGCCGCGTGGCCCCTCCCCTGGCCGAATCCTACCCCGGGGACCCCATTCCCCGGGGCATGGCCACACTTTTACATTAATTTTTAAGGAGGGGGCTGCGTGGCCCCCCTCCTCAGGCCTCCTTTGCCCCGGAGACCCCATCCCCCGGGGCAGGCCTTTTTTTTTTTTAATTTAAAAAAATATATATTTCTGGGGAGGGGGCCACGTGGCCCCCTCCCGAGCCACTACTTGCCCCGGGGACCCCATCCCCCGGGGCCTGGCCTCTGGTTGGGGACTGTGGGGGGTCCCCAAACCCCCCACAGTCCCGCCGGCTCCCCGTGTCCTACGGGAGCCGGCATTGCTTTCCACATGGGGAGCAGCTAACATGCTGCTCCCCGTGTGGAAAAGCAATTGTCTTTAGATATTGGAAGCGAGAGCAGGTTTCCTGCTCTCTCTTCCAATATCCAAGCAGTTTGCAATGACAGGACGGGAGCCGCGAGGCTCCCGTCCTGTCACTGCAAACAGCAGTGTCCCGGGGTAGGCACCCGGGACACTGCAGGAGCCGGCCCTGGGGGTGGTGGTCCCCAGGGCCACCACAGGCTCCAGGAGGGGGGCCGCGCGGCCCCCCTCCCATCCAAATGCACAGCCCCGGGGAGGTGGTGGTCCCCGGGGCTCGGGGGTCCTTAACGGACCCCCATTTTCAATTCTGTTAGTGCCCCGGGGAGGTGGTGGTCCCCGGGGCATGTGGGGGGGCTGGAGCCCCCCCACACATGTTAATTTAAAAAATAAAGAAGCCCCGGGGAGGTGGTGGTCCCCGGGGCTGCGGGAGGGCTCAGAGCCCTCCCGCTACTTTTTCAAATAAAGCCCCGGGGGGTGGCGGTCCCCGGGGCTTGGGGGGCCCTTAGAGGCCCCCCATACATAAAATAAACCCCCCCCCAGCATGCCCCCGGGACTTGGCCCACCCGGGGGCAAATTAACATCGAAGCGCGGGAGACCGCGCTTCGATTTTTTTTTTTTATCTGCAGGATCCGCGCACCCTGAGCGCATCCAGCCGATTTTTTTTTTTTTTTTTAAAATGCTTTTTTTTGCCTATTGGGGGTCCTTGTGGGACCCCCTGAGCAGACCTAGGTGGTCAGGGTGTTTCTACCCTGCCCCCTTTGTGCGTTTTGCGCACTTTTTTTTACTGCTTTCTTGTTCCTCGGTTCTACCGAGGAACAAGATGGCTGCCAACACTTCCTGGTTTGGAGTGTTGACAGCCAATTAGCAGACAGCTCGTGATCGGGAGGGTGCGCGGATCCTCCGTGCCCATAGATATATATGTACTTTTACTTTTGATTTTCTCAGCAACTACTGAACGGATTTACACCATTTAACAAAAAGGGTTCTTTCTGAACCAAGAACTACCTCTTTGCCAAATTTGGTGTAATTCCGTTCAGCAGTTCGAGCTGTAGCCGTGTCTAAAGTTTCCTATGGAAAAATGAATGGGGAAAACGCGTTTTGGGACCCCCCTTTTTTCTCGGCCACCGCTTAACGAATCACCCCGAGACTTTCAGGGTAGGAGCGGACCGGAGCGCCCCACAAAGTTTGAAAGATTTCGCAAAGATACGTCAACCGGCAAGAGAGTTATTTCAAATAGAATGTCGTGGATTTCCTATGGAAAATAGGTCCTAACTATAACTATCTACTGGCGACCGCCAGTAGATAATATATATATATATATATATATATGATATATATATATATATATATATATATATATATATATATATATATATATATATGAACAAGGTGACCCCTGAGCCCAGGGATCAATTGAAAACGCACTCACTCGAAAATCCGCTATGCATAGCGATGTTTGCTTAAAAGCAATAAAAAGCAACTTGAAAAATAGCGGATTTTCGAGTGAGTGCGTTTTCAATTGATCCCTGGGCTCAGGGGTCACCTTGTTCATAATTACCGGTTGCCCTGCCGGAGGAAATTCGCACCGCACCACGAGAGGAGCGCCGACATTCAATTTGAGGGCACTCTTGGATTTATATATATATATATATATATATATATATATGGGTTATGGGATGGTTCAATAGTTATGTTCCAGCATAGTGTAACAGTAATTTTAAATTTTAAAACTTTTATAAAGAGCAAAAGATTGTAGGGGGTTCTCTGCTCTAGGGATGAAAAGGGAGAGGCGCTGCACCGCTATTCAGAGCTCATGCTAGTTAAGGGAGAGGTCTTCAACTGTTTACAGAAGGCGTGTAGATTGGCGATTTCCCCCAATCACCATGGGATAGAGATTCAGAGGGTGGAGGTCAACTCGTAAAAGGCTCCTCCTCCCTCCCTGGATCTTTAGTACTTAGAGACAGTCAGGAAAAAGTGTTTAGTTGAGTGTATCTGTCTAAAGGGGGCGCAACAATTCAGCAGCTTTGAAAGAAAAGAGGGGGCCAAACCCAAGAGAGATTCTTGATCCAAACAGAAAGCATTGCACACTACTCTTGATGGGATAGTAAGTCGGCGCCATCTTTGAAAAAGTTTTTGTTTTTGTTTGTATTTTACATGTCTTTTTCCCTGTCTGTAGTAATTCTCAGAGACATTTTATAGAGTACACTGCAAAAGTTACTGATATTGCAAAATCTCAATCTTATGTTCTTCTATATACATCTCTGTTTCACCTTCTATAGCATTTCTAAGTACACAATTGTATCTTTTGTACGTGTTTAAAGTGGGTTGCTATCTGCGGTAGTAAATTCTTCTCTGACAACTCTTCCCTATCTAAATGAGTAAGCAGTGCCACCTAAAAGTGGTATTCTCTGTTTTAGCAAGTCGTATTGTTTCTCAATACATTGCATTCCGTTTTTAGTAGAATAAGTATTAACAACTAAAAGCTGTGGTTCCGAACCTGGGCCTGGCTGCTTGAGAGTATTTGTAAAATGCAAAATAGGTATAGTTTTGATGTTTAGGTTTAAAACCAGGGTCAACAAACCATCGTCTAGTCTGATTTATATTTTTTTCTGTCGTCTGACACAATTCACAATCATTTCAAAAGCAACCTATCTTTTCTTCTTATACGGTAAAAACTTTTCTGTCTTACTTGTTATATCTGGCCATGTCTTTAATGCACAAGTTACTATAAAACATATCAACACGCCTCATGACCTGGGTTTAAGCAGCGGCGGCTCCTCTTTTTATGTCGGAGCAGCGTCGCCCTACTTCCTCAGTCAGCAGATAAAAACATGTCAAATAAAATGATAATAAAGACGCTTTACTATCATTTTATTTTTCATGATGGTGCTGGAGCCAAGTCTTGATTGCGGGGCCATCCTCTGACAGCAGCATGGAGGAGTGGTAGGCACTGCAATGTGCACATGACGGTTTGGCCGGCTGTCTTAGGACGGTCAAACCGACATGCGCACTTTGATGTCTCCAGGCTATTGCATGGAGAACAGCAGGCACAGGCTCACAGTCCCTCTGAGAGCATAAAACCACCCCGCTCCGCCCAATCCCAGCACTTCTCTAATGCTGAATAATAGCAATGCCAGCATGAGAGCAGCATCTGAATTGGCGCAGGGGAGTCTGGGAGCCTGTGATCAGGAGCAGAAGAGCACTGAGGCGGCAAATAAGTTTTAATTTTAATTTATTTATTATTGTCCTCTGCACTGCCCACCACTTTTCCCTGCTGGCAGCCTCCACCGGGTTGAAGAAGGATGTCCTATCTCCTCCTGTGTAATAGTGTATCCACAAATGCTCTTCTACTCTTCGTTGCCACTGTTCCAACTGACTCCACTGATGTTCAGGCTTCAAATGGCTGGGCCCTTTGAAGAACAAGATCTTGACTCACACTTTCCAAATGACATCATTATATTGCCATTCGCGAATCTACTCACAACTCTTCAGTTCTGTGCCAGTGGCTCCTTCCAGAGCACAATGTTAAGGTGCAAAGGTTATCCCATGTCAAGTCTGTTCTGCACAATCTGCTGTCCATGAAAATGAGGGAACGTCCCCTTAGGATTGCACCAACACGCACTTTGTGCTAGTGCGATCCAGTGTTGGAACGTCCTCTCATGGCCCACGGGACCAAAAAAACAGCCCTCACACTGGTCCATTCAAGCTGGCCCATCTGGCAATGCCAGACTGCCGGAAATTTTTATAAACTACTGCGATCAAAATTACAGATGATGCTGTACAAGTGTCAGTGGCACCTTATACCAAAGGGTTTAGGGGGCACAAAAAGTGGGTACAAACACCCATTGTGCCCTCAGGGCACTAGCTGTATGGGATGTTGGAATTACATTAGACGTCAGACGCACTGTCCCTTTCTGGACTACAAGGCACCCTCTATTGTGTACACCCAGTACAGACAGGGCAAGTGCACCTAAATATGGAAAAAAATGTGTTCACCCCAGCAAGCCTGTGAACGTTATGCATTTGTGCTAGGTAGAGTGCATCTGTTTGAAACCCCTGCTCCCTCTTTCACTGCCAGCAAGAGAGAGGCCACTCTTTGCAGAAGGGACAGGAAGCCTCCTTAGGGCAGGCTGAGTCAATCACTGCATTTGCCTGTGGAAGGGTAACTGAGGGGGCGGGGAGTTGTAGCAATATTAACAAGCAGGGCCGGACTGGGAACACAAACCAGCCCAGGCAATTCAGTTGCACCGGCCACGGGGGGGGGCGAGTGAGTGAGCACTGCTGCAAAACCAGCCCCCAGTAACAAAAACGGCCCCCACTACTCAAAAACCAGCTCCACCCTTCCGGCCCACCGGAAAAACACCCGTTGCCCGCAACGGCCAGTTCGGCCCTGCTAACAAGTACAACATATGAAATTTAGGGGCAGATTTACGAGAAACTGATGCATCTGTGGAGATGCGTCAGTTTCCATTGCACCAGCCTGCGATACCCTTGCGCCACCATGGATGCGTCGCACAATTGTTGTGTTTTTGTATCTGAATGTTTACAATTTTGTTCGTTTCATTGTGATTGTGAAATATATATATGTAAATAACCAGAACAGGTTGTTCTTCTAAGAAAGACATGCTTTAATGCTTTAAATGTTTATAACTGCTTCTTAAAAAGAACAAAAAATGAATGTGAAATAAATCACTAAGACCACCATAATCAAAAAAGTGGTTTTATTACTAAAAGGTTTAATTCAATTGAAGCACCCATACATTGTACAGTTTGTTTCGTATTTACAATAAGGCGCACCATGGCGCAAGGATTGACAGATGCATCAGAAATTCTGACGCATCTGTTGGTCCAAAAGTCACGCATTGTTGGAGTCGTGTCGCAAGCACAACGCAACTCCAGCAATGCATGGGGAGGCCTATACTCATTGTACTGCATCACTCCTTACGCCTGCTTCAAGCAGGCATAAGGTTTTGGTGCAGTGGTATCCTAGAAGTGACGCAGTGAAATCTTGTAGTTTTCACGGCGTCAATTCTACGAAACCTTCCTGCGTGGGATTGCCCACCATGCATACATTAAACCTGACGTAGGTATAATGTGACGCAGGGCTTTATAACGTGACGCATCTCCCTAGATGCGTCAAGTTGTAAATGGGCTGTATTGTTTACACCGCTTGTGCGTAACAAAAGTGATGCAACAGCGGCACAAAAGTGTCGCAAGGGGCCTGTAATTCTGCCCCTCAGTGCTTTATTCAGCGTTAAAAGCTTTGTCAACCATCCAGAAGGACCCAGTACAATAATCGTTTGAACCGCACATTACATTCCAATGTTTAATTCCAAAGACAGAAAAAGTCGGGAATGCGACTCCCACAATATCACAGGGGCCTCTGGAACCTCAGTGCAACTTTCTCAAGGGTGCGTTTAGAGATGCGCTGACTGTGCACCACCTCCAATGTGATGCAAAATTAGTGGACCAGCCCAATTATGTGTTTGCCCTTCCACCCGTATCTGTAGTACAGGAGCAAGGGCATTGCCTTATTACATGGCACCATGTCGCAGGTAAATGAGGGAACACCATCCTTTGGATCGCACTAGCACTCCTTTTGCAGTAGCATAATCTGTATTACAGAAGCTGCGGTGCACGCGTCTCCAGGCAGCCCCTTCTGTAGCATCAAAGTGCTTAGGGGAGGATAAAATGTAGCCATAATCACCCCTTGCTACATTGTTCCATATTCAGAAAGTCTCCAAGTATACTCAAGAGAAAAATATGATTCTGTAGTTTCCCTTCCATTTATGTGTATATTATCCCTCTGCCTACAGATTATCTGTTGGGTGGACAATTTGCAAGTGTGGGGTATTGAACATTTTCCCCTTTTTAGGTCTTGCCTAAGACAGTGCATGCACTGTCTGTTGCGAGACATGTTAGCTTACAGTGGGCTTAGAGCCTTCCCATTGTTTACCATGGCTTGGCCGCATTGTCTCTATCATTTGCTTGCTTCTGAATTGATCACTTGTGTGGACTTTACTTCCCTATCATGAGTTTGTTCCTGTCCTGGAATATGGGAGTATTTCTGTGTCCTTGCACAGCTTGCTTTTCTGGTGCCACTTTTTTCTTTTTACTTAAGTACTCTACAAGGAAGTATGTGTTTTCCAGCTGTCTCCCACATGATGCTACTCTGCCTCCGTCCCTGTGTTGATTTGTCTCGCAGTGTGCTTCTCTGCCCCCTTGTCTCTCTGTGGCTCTGTCTCGCCAAGTGCTTCTCTGCCCCTCTGTCTATGTTGCTCTGTCTCACCATGTGCTTATGCACTGCCTTGTGTTGCTTTATCTCGCTGTGTGCTTCTCAACCCATCCAGTGTTGTTTCCATCCACCATGTTACTTCACCACCCCACCCACGTCCCCCAATTTGTTTCCCCACCTGCCCACATCCCCTGTTTTGCTTCCATGCCTCTCTCTGGCATTTTTACCTATCCAGGGTCATATTTACTAACGTTTCACACAACCCAGAGCAGAGAGAAGTTGCTGTGCTCCATTGCGTGAAAGAGAGAGCAGAACAGTGTCATATTTTTAAAGATATGGCACACTTCTGCTCTCCTAGCACTGGGACACTTGTGGCTGCCTAGCGCGAAAGCATTCACCCTCACGTCATAGTACAGAGGTGCCTATGTTGTGCTCAGGATAGTTTTAGTGCAGGAAGGTTTACATTCTTTCACAAAAACTAACCTTGTTAAGTGAAGAGGTGTGGCGCAGCGGCCAGAGCCGCTGACTCCGGAACCCGGGGGCTCACGTTTCGATCCCCGGTGCCAGCGGCAGATCAGCCCAGCACCATGTGACTCTGTGCAATAGCTCGCTTAATCTTCCCGACGGCCCCCGACGCCCTCGGGTAATTGTTTGCGCTTTACAAATACTGGACATTTATTTACATTTGAAGGCAATTTCCTCTGGTATGTGTGCTGCAGAATGCAACACAGATGAAAAGAGTAAAGAACATGGGGAAATAAAGGTATTTCTCCATGTTAGGCAAGCCTCAGAGAGGTGCACCATTTTAGGTGCAAACCCATGTTTACAAGTATTTGCAAATATGGGTTTGCATCAAAATACATTGGTGGATGTAGGGCAACACCCATGCACCGCCTACATAATGCAAGATGACGCAAGGTAGCACTATGCGCTGCCTTGCTTTACCTTTTTTACAAAGCTATGCAAAGCCACACAAATCATGAATTGAGTGACTTGATAAATCCCAAAATAGATTTTGCATTGGTTTGCACCAAAAAAGTGATTCGCCCTCTACACAAAATCATAGTAAATCTAGGCTCCAATTCGGGTTGGTAACAAAAAAAAAAATACCTGCATATTTTGAAGGCACGCGCAAGAGTGTTGCACCCGCCTACAAGATGAAGTAGCATTCTGCGTCAAAGTTTTTGGGGTGTTTTTTAATTCTTTAGCCATTGTACACAGAATCATGAATGCTGTGCATCATGGCAAAAACCTATTGGAAAAGCCAATAGGTTCTTTTTTAAGTTTAACAAGCATAATTAACATAATTTGCAACATAAAACATATTTGAGAGTAACCAATATGAGATAAAAATATGCCAAAAAACATAGCAGAAAGCGATTTACATTTTAGGGTTATATAGGAAGAGAGAGGGGAGGGGAAGAAAGGGGGGAGAAAAAATATACTCTGCAACTAAGTATCAAATAACAATAAATACGCATTAGAACAAAAAACTTACAATGCTAAAAATTACTAAAGAGAAAAAAGGCAAAGAAGTAGAAAATCATGGAGGCTGAAAGTTTTCAGAGCGATTACAGGAGACCTGAGTAATTGAGATCTTATTTAAATAAATAGTCAACAGTAAATCAAATCAAAATCAAAAAATGGCTTTATTCGATTTAGAACATAAATCATAAAAGCACAGCAATAAGTAAAAATCTCATGATAAAAAGAACATTTTACACAATATAAAATACACAATAAAAGAGAATTCATACATCGTCCATAATCATAAGCATTTCCTGTAATTCACAACACATTTTAAGAAAGAGGATACCCCATAAATAATTAAGTCATCGTCTAGGATTTGTAGCACTAATAAGGCAGGTCGGCATTGTCTAAGCCCCAGTTTTTTAAAATCAGTTTTAAAAATCTATTTCTTGAATACATATAAAATTTGCAGAAGAAGATCACGTGTAATGTTGATTGGTTAGAGGTGCCATCACATGGACATGCAACTAGATTTCTTGACCAATCATTGATGTTTGGGAAAGTTACCAATCTATGGAAGATCCCCAAGCGAAATCGTGTCAAAAGCATCCTTTCATAAGATCCAGGTACACGCGTGTTAAATACGGTTGGATAGCATAGCATGATAGCATCATTTGGTTCTCCATAACTGATTTTTTTGTAATCTCTGACGTGAGCCTAATTGCCTGGAGGTGTGCTAAACAGGTTGCTTTAAGAGACTTTCTACTCAATTTGGTAAGGCTATCTGGTTGCTCAAAATATTCTAAATGGCCAATACCAAACATGAAGTTTTTAATGTAGTTTAGCCATGGGATGCTCAACATCCTAGTCAAACCCAAACAATCCTTGATGACCTCACGATTAAGAGTAGTCTCCTCTGTTACCCACACCTTATGTCATAATAAAATTGGCTCTATTTTAATCAGATCTGTTACATATTGTAACCCAAGTTCAGAGTGACAGACGAAATTTGCTACGCTAGTAGGAGCAGACAGTAGGTATTTTAAAAACGAATTTTCTATTATCTGGATGGAACTCACATCCTTATATCCCCAGATACCAGCTCCGTACATAGCTGTAGTTATACATTTAGCTTTATATATCACAATCAGTTCTGGGATTGGTCTTCTGCCTAGCCTCCTAGCAAAATTAGTAAGTGCACCAATCATCTTTATGAATAACAGTTTTCTTCCCATCACTGCTGGAGCCCAAGTACCTCGGTAATCAAATAGTATTCCAAGATAAGGGAAGCTGTCAATACATTCTACTTTTGAATTTTCAATAAATATATTACGACATCTAGTACTATTTTTCCCGCATTTCATAATAAAAGTCTTCGAGATATTTACTTTCAAGCCCCTTTCACTCATGAAAAATATAAAATTCTTTAAAATCTTCTGCAAACTTAATTGGGTACGCGCCATTAAAACTGCATCATCAGCATACATCAGAGCAGGTACGGGTTGTTTATTAATAATAGGAAGATCCTGACCCTGTTCAGCTAAAAAAGATCCTAGGTCATTTATGTACAAATTAAAAAGTAAAGGGGCGAGCACACAGCCCTGTCTTATACCTTTACTAATGGGAAATTTGGCTGTGCACTCGCCCTGTTTTCCATAACGAACCCTTGCGCCAGCCTCACTATACAATTGCATGATAAGGGTTATGAGGGAGGCAGCCATCCCCATCTCCTTCAATATATTCCATAGTTTATTATGGTTCACGCAATCAAACGCGGAGCTGAGGTCGACAAATACTAGGAATAGTCTTCCTTGCTTAGCACGTGTGTATTTGTCGATCACTAAGTTTAAATTCAGCCCCTGTTGTGTGGTCCCTAGGCCCTTGCGGAAACCATACTGGAATTTAGAAAGAACCCCTTTCTCTTCCGCCCATATTTGCAATTGATTTAAAATTATTCGACCCATAATTTTGAGAGTTGAATCCAGCAAGGAGATAGGACGGTAACAAGCCGGGTTATTACGATCACCCTTTTTGAATATTGGGACCACTATTGAATCTGACCAGGATGGGAGTGGACCCTGCTGGCAACAAGCATTTAGTACTTGAGTTAAAAGGGGGCCCCAGAACACCAGGTTGGTTTTAAATATATCTACAGGAACACCATCTGGTCCTGGGGCTTTTCCAGCTAAACTCTCATTTATGGCACTTATTACTTCTTGCAGAGAGAAGCGCAAGTCCAACGGGAAGGCGTTGACACAATCATCAGGAACTAGCAATTCTTGCTCCATTAAAACTTCATTTTCCTTTGTGTCATTATATAAGTTTGTGTAATGCTCTACCCAAGAACTTTCACTAATAGCAACCTCAATTGTGGGGGGGTCTCTAGGGGTTAAAAAAGGAGCATTAACCACTTTCCAAAAGCTGGTATTATCTTTCAGGGCACTGACCTTGCACAGTGATTCCCAGGCCTGTTCCCTTAATCCGTTTTTGCGTTCTTTTAAAACATGTTTATATGTAGACCTTGCCATTTTTCTTTCGTTTTGGGTGCTATCTTTCTTATGTAAGACTGTCTTAAGATTTGTATGGGCCTTGGTACATTCTGTATCAAACCATCCTTTTTCTTTTTCCTTTCTCTCTCTAATTGTCACGGTCATTAACTCTTTGACCTTTTTGCTTATAATGCCATACGAGTTTAAAATTTCCATGTTGCTAGCCCCCTCATCCAGGCAAACACTTACTTCAGTCATACATTTGTGGATTAATTTATTAAATATCTCAGTGGGATCTATTTTTGCCCAACTCAGGGAATAGCCATTTAAAGTTTTTATCATAGGTTCGAAAGGAAATAGTTCCTTCTCATTTTCTCCTTCTAGGGTGGCACAGGGAGGGCAAATAGAAATACTTATTGGAAAGTGATTACTCATAGAGATCGAATGAGTCACAAAATCCTTCACCCAGTTAGAATGGAGTCTCGTTATCATAATATAATCAATAATAGACCCTAGCCCTCTACCATTAAAAGTATTCTCAAACTGTACAGGAGGAAAGCAGAGTTCATTTGCAAAAGCTAGGTCAAATTGATATATGAGCATATTATATTGTTCTCCGAGTGTGGTATGTGAAAAATGTGTAGACTCCACGTCTTGTTCCATATTTGAGCCACAGATTCCCTTTACTGCATTAAGACACATTTTATCGTTAAAATCACCACCCAAGATTATACATAAATCCTCCATTGAACTTTCTGACACGTTACGTAGATCTTTCTTAAGTTCGCCCAAGATGTAGCATAGCTGTTCTTTAGGAATATTATTATAAAAATTGACGAGTACCACTGTATGCGATCTGTCTAAATGTAACAATATGATTTGATAAAATTTTTTAGAAACTTTAAAATCTATCTTTTTTGCGATTACAGTACTGGAAATATATGTACACAATCCCCCTTATTTCTACCAGAAATTGAACTCACCGCAGAGTGTGATAGGTCTTATATCCATTTATATGAACCTCCTTCAATGCCCACGTTTCTTGTACACACACAATAGAAAAACTTCCAATAAAGGACAACCATTGAGGGTCTTCTACCTTTAGCCTCACCCCTGCGACATTCCAGAATAGTATATTTAATGGCCTTGAGTCTCTAAATACAGCCTCATTCTCCCTAGTTGAATTAATGGGGGAATTGATTATATTTTTATTGTGGCTATATTTCATAGTAAGGCCCTCTGCTGGCATAGTTCTCAGTTCTTGATCAGCAGCAGCTTTAGTAACGGAACTAGGTTCTACAGCAGAGTATAGTGGCGAGGCATCCCTTATAATGGTTATGGTCCCCTTTCCCTTACCTACGGCTAGTGGGTTAAGGGCTCTTGGTCAATCATTATCCTCTAGTGGAGACAAGGCATCGAAACGATTAGTTACCGGTACGTTATAAGAATGAGTAAATCCTCCCTGTGCTGGAGTAATCTGTCCTCTAAGCTGTAAGACTGAGTATGGTTGATAAAAAAACCTAGTGGCAAGATGTTAATGCCCAAATGCGATATGTTGGTATTACCAGCTCTTACCAGTACCTCATGAATCAAATGGGGATCACTAAATGTAAGGACTACACAGTCCCCTACTAGTTTTTTGTTGTCTCGGCCTACCCAAGGCACCCTTCTTGCCATTTTGAATTTGGCAAATAAATCATCTGTAAGACCAGTTCGCCCACCCAACCAAAAGAGGGTTTTATTTCTTAAAGCCTCCCACATTTCATTCTTCTGTGTAGTTAACACAGGGACATTAGCCAAAATAATAGTATAAGGGGTTGCAGCTGGGGGTAATTCAAGAGAAAAGGGTACAACTAATGATGATTTTAATGAGGTTGTATTTGTCTCTATAGGGATTTCATTATCAAGCGTAGCAACAACGGTTTTCTGGGTCTTGTGTAAACGAGCTGTACCAGACCTGTTTGGTACAAGCGCTTGTAGGGGCCTATAATTAGAATCCAGAGTGCTACTTACATGTGCCATCTCATTAGAACTACCTATTTCATGCATAATACGCTGCTTATGCTGGACATCAGTTGAAATAATAGCCTCAGCGTGGGTAGTTAAATGGTCAGGGCACAATTTTTGCACAATGTAATCTTCAAGAGACTTTACTCTATCAGTTAGTTTCATGATTACATCCAATAATCTGTTTTGCATGGTATCGATTTTTTTATTATCACGCTAGAATCAGCCAACTGGCTATCTATCATGACGCCAGATGATACCTTTTTCCCAAAACCAGATTTGGCTTGTCTACCCTGTTTACCTACATTACTACTTTTTGACCGTTTGTCCCTACTAATTCTCTTATTTAATGTTATATGGGGGGATGGTGTATTATTAGATTCAATGTTTATAATTTCTGGATTCCTAGATTTCTTTGGGGGTGGCTGTGGCTCAGAGTCAAAATCACTTATGTAATTTTCAGAAGTATTTTGGGCACACTGGTTCTTAGGCTGCTTAGCAATCTCCTGCATATTAGTTTGTGAAGGATTTTCTTCAGCTTGATCCACAGGACTTTTGGCTACCAAACCCATTGTTTTCCCTTGGGTCAGTGTTTCTTCAACTGAACTGATTTGATCTTCTATCACCCCCATTGCACCTGTCAAATAGGTCAGTAATGATTTTTGACCTCCCCCCGCTAAATTAGCCATCGAGCCCACTTTCCTTTTACTCATCCTAAATGAAGAAATTCAATATAGTTTATGAAGAGGAACACAAAAACAAAAACAAAGCAGAGCAGGGCAAAATGCAAGTGACCACAGTCCAGGATCGACACTATACCATGCAGGAGTAAGATCAAGGTCAAAATCCAATGTTGGGCCACCAATAAGCAACAAAAACCGGACGCCACCTATTTTACCTAAATAGATATGGAGGAAAGTTCATCCGAATATCAGAGATATTCCCTCCGTTTATATTATTTGGCAGTTGCGAACCTCACAAACGGACTCACCCTTAGTACATACAAATGTCCCGTTACCAAACGCCCTCAGTACCACTTCTCAAGGGGGTGGCCCAGCCCAGGCTCCAACGGGCAATGACGGGCCCGTCTTGGCCCGGTCTTCGCCCGGGCCGCGCCCGCGCAGCGGGTCCTCCGGTGCCTTTTCAGGCGTCTGGCAGCCCCTCCTCCTTGTCACTAGGGGTCAGGGATAAAGTGCGTTGTGCGTTGTGCAAGGGAAAGTGTCAGCTACTTCCCCTCGCAGCCGGTCCTCCGGTGCCTTTTCAGGCGTCTGGCAGCCCCTCCTCCTTGTCACTAGGGGTCAGGGATAAAATGCGTCGTGCGTTGTGCAAGGGAAAGTGTCAGCTACTTCCCCCTCGCAGCCGGTCCTCCGGTGCCTTTTCAGGCGTCTGGCAGCCCCTCCTCCTTGTCACTAGGGGTCAGGGATAAAGTGCGTCGTGCGTTGTGCAAGGGAAAGTGTCAGCTACTTCCCCCTCGCAGCCGGTCCTCCGGTGCCTTTTCAGGCGTCTGGCAGCCCCTCCTCCTTGTCACTAGGGGTCAGGGATAAAGTGCGTCGTGCGTTGTGCAAGGGAAAGTGTCAGCTACTTCCCCTAGTCAACAGTAACCAAAATAGGTCTCTATTTACATGTGGATTACAACAGAAGGCAAAAGCAATATCCAACCTATGATAGTGGCATAAAGTGTTCCACCAAGACTTGACTGAGAGCTTGTTTGAACATTTCCAATTGAGTGTAATCTGTTGAAAAGCTAAGGCTAACATGAGGTCAAACAATCCTCGCTCATGAGACAATAACCCAAGTGACTCTGATAAACTTCCCGTAAAGAGAAGGGTTTTGATAAAGGAATATGTAAGTTAAAAATAATCGAGATCCGGGACCAAATTTGTAACCAAAAAGAAGCTACATGGGAGCATGAAAACAGAAGGTGGTACAGGTCAGCCAAAGGGTGGTCACAGGACCAGCAGGATTTATTATTAGAATGTGTGAATTTAGCAATGGAAGAGGGGGTAAGAAATAGTCTGTGATAAAGAAAAAACATAGATTGAGTGGTAGATGCAGATCTAGAAATTTTTAACGACTTAGCCCATATTTTACTCCAAAAATCAGTGCTCCATTCACAACCCAAATCCGCCTCTCATGCGAGCTCCATCCTAGTCTTAGGTCGCTCCGGATCAGCGGAATTAAAGAATTTATAGATCAGGGAGGCCCTTGGGGATATCCACAAAAGTCTAAGAAGCGGATCATGTGTAGATAAGGAATCATCAGGAGGAAGGGAATAAAAAACTGTCAGAATTACTTCCAAGAGTAGCAAGAAGTTGTGCAAAAATGAGCGAGGACACTTAAAGGGGGCTTGGAATTGGGGAAATTAAACATGTCCTGAACCCAGATAATACCTTTAGATCTCCAAGACACCAAAATAAAGGTCTGTTGTTAATAATAAGAAGCCGATTATGCCAAAGAGGAGAACGCAAAAATGTGTTCCTAGAGATTATCTTTGGTTGACAATGAGGTCTTAACAGTGAGCAAGTATGCTTAAATAACGGAAGAGATGTGAGATTAGTTTTGGCCGTAAAGGCAAGAATCTCCGGGATAGAGAAAGGGTAAAATAAGCAGCATTCAATGCTGATCCATAAAGGGGTGAGAGAGGAGACACCTGTATGGAGCCAGTAAGAAGCTTGTTTAAGACAAAAAGCCAATAGGTTCTAAAGGGGAGACCTAACAACTTTGCCAATGTTTGTCTCCTTTGCATCCCACAAACTATGGAAGTGTTCTCTTTCCTTTCACACCTTAATCAAGCCACTTATGCCTATCTTTTCTACACGCACAGTAGCATATGGAGACATAGTAGGAAAAGTTTATTATTTGTAAATGCAGGTAAAGATGTGACATTGCGTGTGTTCATCACATTTTCAAAGGGTAGTCTCATGGAACTCTCTTGGGAAAATCTATATTTCCGTTTGACCCATCAACAATTGTGAGCACAAAAAATCCAGCTAAAAGGGCACTTTCGGCAGTTGCAAGCACCATCTATGCAAATGACACTTTAAGCATCCGTTATGACTTGAGAGCAGGGGCCGTGTTACACTGAGTGCCCTTAGTGTGCAACAAGCATATATGCCCACTTATTGCAGTACCAGGAGAGGGGACTTTGTGCAGCGCCTTCTGTAATACAGTTTGCACCGGTGCTACATTTGCACTGGTATGATTTCATGGGGGCATATTCTCATTTGCATGGTGGTGTGCCCTATGCAAATGAAGCAACACTTTATCTCTGCACCTGCACTGTACAATAGATGGAGGTGCAGAGGCAAAGAGCTGTCAGTGGGTGCTCTGATTGTGCGGCACAGAGAAGTGGCACACAGGCAGTATGCCCCCAGGGTTGCGAACCTTGAAAGGTGAAAAAAGAGGCCCTATGAACCCCCAGACATTCCCCTGCAGGCAGGTGCAGTCACTCTCTGAAAGACAGGCTACTTTGCTACCTGCAAAATGAAAGACAGACCGGCTTCTTCAAACAATCGGTCCTCCTTTCACTAATGAGCTGCCCCGAGGGCAGGCGCGAGTTTGTGACTGCCCTGGGGGCAGCGCATTAACTGCAATAGAGCACACTGGCCAGGTCTGAGCATGGGACACCTACTTAAAGGTGCACCGCCCCGGGCAGTGCGCTCTACACATAAGACGGCCCCAGATGTTTAATGGACTGGCCTCAAGGCTTGCTGCAGTCTCTTCATACCAAAGATGAAAAAACCCAAAAACAATGCATTCTGATTGGGTGCTGGTTTTTGCCTTACCTTTTAACCCTGTGAATACACTAAAATAACATAGGTAGACAAATGCAAGTTTGATTAAAAACATTTTTTTTAAACTGAGACTTAAAGTAGTGCAATAAACTTGGTGGTGTGTTTTTTTCTTCAAATGAGTATGTAAACAATAGCTGTTTGCACTTCAGAGCATATCGTTTTTTCATTCGGGAAAATATCCTACCTTCGGCGGGATTATGCTAATGACACGGAAGTAGCCTCATAATAGAGATGCACTGTACCAACAGTCCTTGGAAGCCCAGCGGTGCCCCTCTGTGCCTGATTGCCAATTACCTTCCCATGTACTAGTGCGCTAATAGGCCTGAATAATGCATCGTTATGGATTGACATCACGTGTCTTTCCGGCGCCCCGTAATATATGCACTGCGCTTTAATAGATCAAGAGTAATTGGCGCGTTAGGCTTGTTCGAAAAGCTGCAAGTGCTGCCATTATTCTGATTTGTGCGCGCGCGTCACGGAAGATGATGGAGGGGAGAATGGAGCTAATTCTTTTCACAGTCTCGCGACGTGTGCAGGATAAAGAGCGACATGCAAAGTGCATCTCTCATGGCGACCAACCTCCCTTTTTCAAAAGTAATTGAAATCAAAGCAGTGAGTGACTAGTGTCTATGACTAGTGTCTATGACTAGGACTACTAGTACATGTGCCGGACAACATATAGGGCCCAATTAGCATAGATTAGTGTATGGATAGGTTGATTTACTCTTGTGGCACTCCTGGCTTACTCCTGACTTCCAGGAGCAAACCTGGAGTACTCATGGCTTCTTCCTGGAAATCAGGAAGACTACAGGAGAAAGTCCTAGCAACATCTAAGTGAATCAGGCCCATAGCTAGCGCTGGGATGCCTGCGGGTTGCTAAGCGCTCCTTAAATATTTCTAATAATAATAATAGTTTTCACAGGAGCAAAAAAAGTGTTTCTCTTTTAAGAATATTTTTTTTTCCGGATGCACAACTGAGTATGCTACAAACAGGGTATTTGCAACAGGGCAGAAAGCAAGGAAAGGGTTGTTAAAACATTACAAAAAATATGGAAGATCTACTGCTTATAAATGATTTTTTTTCTCTTGTTATATAGCTTTTAATAGCTATATCACAATAACCGTGGTATACAAAAAACAAAAAAACACAGATTTTGCAATATTTCAGCTACTTATTTCTCTACGAAGAACTGAAGCAACATTATTGTTTCAACCCCAGTTTCTTCTTTCAAATTTTAATGGTAGAACATGCATTTGCTTAATTGTGCATTATGTAAACATGCCAAGAATAAAGCACATTTGGCGTGCTTAAATTTGTCTACTCCTCTGTAAGAACATTGGGGCATATTATCAAGGGCTCGATCGCCGCTTTAGCGGGACTTTTTCCTGCCAAAGCGGCGATATTTCAAACGCCCTATTAGCAAGCTGTCGCTAACTGCTGTTAGCGACAGCTTCTAGGCGATAGCGACCGGGTTGGGTGCCGCTTTGCATGCCAGCGATATTTATCGCTAATGGCATGCAAAGTAGGCGTTCCCAACCTAAAAGCGACTGGAAACAGTCGCTAAGGTCGCTATCGCCTATTAGCGAGGCAGGGAGGTGATTACGAACCAGCGCTAAACACGTTTAGCGCTGGTTTGTTAACGCCTGGTCTCACCCTGACTTAGCCATGTAATCCAATGGGAGGTGGATTACATGGCTAAATCCCCTCGCCCTATCGCCAAGCTAACACTGGTCACAGTGTGAATATCGCTTGTTTTCAAGCGATATTCACACTGTTCTCCAGGGTTTCTATCGCTTTGGAGATAAGCGTTGCTGATAGCACGCTATCTCCGCGATAGAAACCTGCGATAGCCGGCGATAATTATCCGAGCGCTAACTGCGCTTAGCGATAATTATCGCCGGATATTGCTAATAGGCCCCATTATTTAATGTGGAGCGCCCCTGTTGCTCATGCTGGGGTGGTGGCACAAAATACATTTGCTGCGTATTTTGCACCAGATTTTCATGAGAGTATCAGAGAAGTGGCAACGGGCATGCACTTTTTGTTTACACTCATAATGTTGTACGTTTTGGGGCATTTACACACATTTAGAAATATAAGCGCTACGCTAATCATAGCGGCTAACTTAAACCTGAGCAAACTTGCCACGAGTTGTGCGGAAGTTGGGGGGTGAAGTGCACCAATCGAGTCAAATTGGTGAATTGTGCTTCTTCCGGACCCTTTAGAACCTTTGAATGATTTCCCCTTGGAAGTTTTAACAATTAAGAATTCTCGCTCTTGTGGGAGATCATTTTAGGAGTTGGATCCAGCCACATGGAGTTTCATACGTCTATCTTTACGCATTTTTCAGTGTAAATGAATTTTAAAATATAAACTAAAAACCGGATACTTTCTGAAAGAGAAAAAATAAACCTCCAGGGTTTTTTTCCTATTGGATGCTTCAGTGTTCTGTTCAGTGAGGTTCTGTCACCACGATGCATTTATAAAATAACCATGCTTACAAATTAAAATAACATGGTATTAAAAGAAATATATAGAAAGAGATGTCGTGTATGGGCAAACAATGTTGCAGAGTGAAAAATAAAGGCTTATGAAACTGAAAATTGTTTTTTCGAATCCTATTCATGTTATAAATAAATCAAGCCCTATTCAAACAGATCTTTCTTTGAGCAAGTGTGACTTGCTCGTGTAATACTCCTGCGTAGATCCTGACTTACTCCTGAAATCCATGAGTAAGCCAGGAGTACTACCAAAGTACTTTAGAGTAAAATCTTTGTTAGTCAGGTGCAATATTTGTTTTTGCCTGCATAGGCAAATCAGCAGAACACCATTGTATGGGAAGAGCATGATGCACACAAGTATTTCTTAAATAATGTGAATCTTATCGATGATTCTCAAAACGAGAGGAACCGGGAGCTTTTGAATAGGTCCAGCACACGTACTCCCTAATAACACTAGTTTAAATATACAGGTGTGCAGTTCCTAAGAGAAATAGTGATAGTCAGGTCTATGGAATAACCTCCCAATGGAGGAAGTGCCCTCACACACCCCGAGAGGTGTCATGCTTCATCATTTGGGCGTGCTCCTCGTCAGGCAGGCGCTACAATGCCCGACGGGCACCCGCGAAGGGGCTCTTTAGCAGAGTTCTTTTAGATAAAGCCGTAAGGTGAGTGAGGGTGTGTGGGTTGTGGTAAGTAGTGTAGTGAAGTGGCAGAGGTGTTTTTTAAAATAGGTTTAGGGAAGCCCTGTTTACTAAACCTTTATTCGTACGGCTCGCTAACCTAAGTTAAAACAGTGTAGCCCTAATCGGAGATTATGGTCCTATAGAGCATGCGTGCTATAAATCTTGGTCAACATGTTTCTTGCCTAATTCAGCCCCTATGGGGTCTATCGGCAATTCGTCAGGTTGGAGCTGAGAAAAACTTTTCAATTGTCTAACACTAATGCAAGGCTGGTGCTTCCAATTTAACAGACTGATCAAGTTACCAGCCGTGCTGTGTCGTACAAGGTTCGGTTTCACCTTGTATCGTTGAGAGACCCCACATTTGTTAGGTCTAAGGCTGACGGGAAAGCATCCAGAGTGAGTCGCTCACTCACGACTGAAAGGTGGCATGGTGAGTAGCACTTCACCTACCCTGGCTCTTTCTCCCAGGAGACACGGCTGGTAACTTGATCAGTCTGTTAAATTGGAAGCACCAGCCTTGCAGAAGTGTAAGACAATTGAAAAGTTTTTCTCAGCTCGGGTGAGCATTGCAGCGCCGGCCCGAGGAGCACGCCCAAATGATGGGGCATGACACCTCTCGGGGTGTGTGAGGGCACTTCCTCCAATGGGAGGTTATTCCATAGACCTGGCTATCACTATTTCTCTTAGGAACTGCACACCTGTATATTTAAACTAATCTTACCGATGAATCACACAGAAATATGTTCATTAGCAAAAAGTTGCAAATTTCTTACACGTCAGCATCATTTACTATTTGTGCAACTGTGTAACTTAGGGGGTTATTTAGGGTATGGCTATTTAGGGTATGCCTATGGGCTGTCCACCATATTTAGAGGTCTCCGCCTGACTGCTTAAGATCTCTGTACCTGCAGAGGAGCTGCTGCCACGACAGCTCCTCTAAAGGCACTACAAATTTGCTGAGCGTCCACCATTTCATGTATCTGCTCAGCAAACTTTTTTTGTTTTTCAAAAATAACTCCCTCGACCCCCTGTGCCATCTATAGAGAAAACAGTAAAGGCATGAAAAATGCAGCTTGACGCAGCATAAGAGTGTGAAAGTAATATTGTCCACTTGGCACTCCAAACTGAACCGATGAAACTCATCTGCTCCTGCCAATGGTCCTCAGCATCATGTTTGGAGTAAGGTTTGACCTAGCCTGGATAATGTGTTGTTCATGAACAGCCTACCACAGCTTCTGACTGTGACAACACGGGACACCACCAAGGATTGAGATGATTGTAAGCAATGTGATCTGAACTGGCTGCAGTGAAAGAGCGTTTAGTGCTTTATACCTCACAAGTCACACGCTGACATCGGTATGTTTGGCCCTTGAATTTAACTCAACTGAACGGCCATTAGCAGAAACGATATGTGAACCTGCAGGACAGTGCTTAATTTGTACAAGTCATAAGTGCATGGGTCTGACGTTTTTCATAGGAGCCTGCCAATAGCTCAGTCAACAGTGGAAGCCAAAAGTAGACATGGAAATGAGTTCATACTTGCCCACAGTGTACTGTGTAATTGTAGCGAGTGAGTCTGGCCATCCGTAGGAGGATTTGGGCAAGGGGGAGCAAATTATATACATGTTTACAATAGAAATGTGTGTGTGTTCCTGAAAGCTCTTTCTAACTGATGTTTCCTCTGTCCATCCAGCCCTAAAGCAGTCTCTTGTCTTCAGTCTACTGAGGGAGTTTTCCCTGTGTCCCATATCGCTGCTACACCCCCACAGTCCAATGCTGGAGTTTGTGGGCACCATGTCTGCTTTGTCTTGATTCCCTTTCGTGCCTGCCTTTTCCACCACCCCCCCACAGTTCCTACCTCACAACTGCAAGTTCTGTTTCGCCCCTGCTCTCTCACTTTGACATTGGCTTCCTGTGTTTCTCTTCCTTCTTCTCTCTCAATGTTTTGCATTTCTCGCACTTTTTGTGGGTCAAACTTTGATGAAGATGATTTAGATACTTCCCTTTTCCCCAAAATGATCGCTGGTGTCCACCACCTGCAACCACCAGCACACATTAAGGGCTGCTAAGCAAAACGAGCACGGAGGGGATAAGATTTAAGGAGCTCGACCTCTGAAGTACTCTGGCTGCAGTCAATCGTGACTTCAATGCTTACTGGGCACGCTGGCAGAATCCAGCCAATTAAAGGCACTCAGAATGGTTTTCACGTTTTCAGATTTCAAATTTCAGAATTAATACCATATATATGGATTCCCTCCCCATGGAGCAGAGCTTTATCAATGCAGTGCCCCTTAAGCTCTCACTATACATTAAAGCAGCAGTCCGAATCTGATATTGATCTGAAAATACTGCTAGAAATGAGGGCATTCTGGGGACATGTCACGGAGACATTGCACTGGTGCAGGATACCACATCAAATCTATTTACTCTGTTTTTGCTACTAGAGTAGTAGGGAACTGAGTAAGTGATATCTGGCACACCTTAAAGTTTTGAACCAAGACAATAATTCTGCAACTGATTTCAGGTGCTATATATATTTCACAAGAAATTGGGAAATATATTTTCGACATTTAAATGTGAAAGATAGAACTGAAGGTCTGTTTGTTTCTATTTTATTACAAAAACTCAAAAATAGCAAACTTCTGTACAATTAGTGTTGATCTTTTACTTTTTTAGAGATTATTCATTGATTAGAATTTCTTTGTTAAATCTTTTACAAAGGATCAATGATTTATAAACAATAAACTTTATATTTTTCACCATTTTTCAACCATTATCTTCATAGAAGCTTCTGTAATCCGGACTCATAAAAATGCATTAGCTTTGTTTTCTATTACTCACAATAAATAATGAAATACTACAAGATCATAAATTAAAGGCAAGCCAAAGTGCAAACCAAACTGAAACATGCTGGTAAAGCCAAAAGGTCTAGCATTGTCCACCAGGCGTTTGGCTTTTCTAGTGCTTCTTTTGTTTGTCATGGTTTTTGCAAAACTTTATTGTTGGGAATGTTGCTAGGCACTCATCAATCTAACAAAAATAAAATCACTGGCTAAAAACAAAAATATTTTTTGATGTCAGAAAGCACACATTGCCATAGTAGTTCCAGGCACTCAAGGGAACTCCTTTTCGTGTGGATGTACCCCTTGTGAAAGAACAGAATACTGTCACTCACAATGAAGGTAGGAAATGACTGAAGTGGGCTGACTCAGTGCCCCATGCAGCATGCTGTAGTGGGTGGAAGAAAAATGTGAATGACAGCAGAGAGCTGGCTGAAACCCTCTATACATATGTATCATACATATAATTTCAGTAACATCAAAAGACCTTCGCTAACACCAAACCTAAAAACTGCTCTATTGTAAAAGATTCTCATATGAAGCAGAGTCATGTATGACTCAGATCCCCAAGTATAACTATGTACACCAGGGAGCTGTGGAGGGAACCCATAAATCAAAAGGTGGGGATAACAGAAAGGGGTCACACCTACCAGCAAGTAGCTTCCAGAGTAGCTGCTGAATGACTGTGGAATATTGAGCCGTGTTGCCCACCTGCTTTAATGCTCCAGTGATTGGCTGCCTGCTTGGATGCCTGATTGTCTCTGTTAACAGGGATGAGTTTAGTTTCCTCTGGATGCGTCTCTGCTCACTGGCACTGTTCAAACAATCCTACCACATGATTTGTTAGTGAAGGATGATGCTGAAGAGGATTCTGTGAGCAGTTTCCACTAGGATCCCTAAGGTGATGTGCCTTGGGCCTCTAATGATTGCTGTGCCCTATTGTGGCACTATTGTGCTATATGAACTTGCTTTTATATATCTGTGTCTATCTCTACCTCAATCTCTATCTCTGTCTCTGTCTCTATCTTTGTCTCCATCTCCATCTCTCTCTCTATCTTTATCTCTATATTTATCTCTGTCTCTAGTTCTATCTCAATCTCTATCACTCTGTGCCATATTCTTCGTTCTTCTCTTCCTCTTCATACTTTTTGCCATAATGTTTTTCATTGCCTTTCTGCTTTCATATATTTTTATTGATTTACTTCCTTATCCAAAACTAAAACTTTTAGTTTAGGAGGACAAATTCTTCTTTGTAAAACTTTATTCGTCATTCGCTCTCTCAGGCAACCTACAGATGCTCTGTATTTTTTGGGTAAAGGTCTGTTTTTCTACTGTTTGTTGCTTACCCTAATGTCACTATTTAATCCTTTACTTGTAATCATGTTTAGGGTGTTTGAACATTCTGCAGCTTCTGGTTATTCAGGTAACTTTGAGTCTTATTTTTTTACTAATAGCTCCGTTCCATTTTAGCTTTCCTGCCCTGCGCAGGTGTTGCGTTTCACTGGGTGTGATATCCGGCCTCAAAATTGCTCCAGGTACGCACCATATTATTTCATTAGTTAGTATTTAGTATTTATTTATTTACTTTCATCGTTTTCTCTCTTGATTCTCCTCACGCTTAAAGGAGGATAAAGGATATCCACCAGGATTGTTAATACTATGATACATGCTCTTTCTAATGATACAATGGATACTTTTGAACCTTGGTCTCATCGATCTCTACTTAGACCCCTTCAACGGACCTAATGTACACTAGTCTGCAACTGTTAAACCAACATGAGTACTCAGAATTGTCTCTGTATTCTATATTTGCTAGCTCTTGTGAGATATTTGTATTTTGGCTAGTTAATCAACTAAACATATGTATTCTCTCCGGTCCGGTTGGCCACTTCATTCATCGTCACTGTTTCACTTGTAAAACTATCTCACCTACTGCCTTTATCCAATGTGACATTTGATGAATTGCTGTATTTTTATTTCTTTGCGCTGTGTCCTTTTACTTGTTTTGTGTTTGAAAAACCAATAAAAGTTATTGAAATAAAAAAAAATGTGACATAAACGCACAGTCAGGGTAGCGATATCCACCATCTTTACTGCAGATGTATACCCAGCTCAGCGACGTGTTTCGGACATTCGGCCTTGCTCATGCATTATTTTTATTTACCTGCTCTAGTACCTTGTAACTAACTCATACTGTTGTCCGTTTTTATTGCCATATTGAAACACCGGAGTAGACTTGTAACTGTTTTTATAATTGCACACGACTAGGACCACGTCCGTGCTATAAAACACAGAAAATAAATAACATAATAAAATAAACCATCATATTAAGAAGCAGATATTCTGAACTGCATCTCCTAAGGGATCAGTGTATGATATTGATCTAACACACCACTCAGTATTTTACTGCTGATATAGATTTAAACTGGTAGTCATTCACACGGCAATTTATACAAGATGAATTAATCAAAAGAAACTAAGGAAAGAAGGGGAGACCCAAAGAAGTTTGCAAGAAAAAGTTCTTATTTACAAGTAGTTATAACAGCACTACAGTACATTAATGTATAAGTAACCATAAGTGGGTTGTGCACTATACGTACTTGTGACAGTGAACGGCGCAGTGACACAATGAGGTGAAAAAACAGCGTGAACGGCGCAAAAATACAACAAGAATGGTGGTCAATAACACAAATGAAAATATATACAGGATAAATATTCCGCTTTAAATTATTTAGATTGACCACATTGAAGCCAAAGATAACGCTGGGTGGTCTACGGCGTTTCGACCAGTCTTAGTTTAGGTCGTCATCAGGACCAGGTTACTTGGATTTGGTATAGTGCTGTGTAGATAAAGAAAAGACATGGGTGAGGCCCACGGGTGACCGACAGGGTCAAGTAATCAAAGGCGGAGAAAAGTAGAAGAAGAAAGCTACCTGAATTATGAGCGAATGGTCCAAGTCAAAGGGCAAGGGAAGGCAATCCAGAAGGTATCTAAGGGGTGAGAGGGCAATTACTAATATAGAACAGGGAAAAAGGGGGAAAAACCGTAGCGGATCCGTACCTGCAGCAATGAAACTGGTGGGACAACGTAGGATTAAGTGTGGTAACCGTGAAGTGCAAAGGAATTGCAGGTCTGCGCAGCAAAACAAAGTTATGCGCGATGTCCCGGAGAGTTGAAGAACATCGGCTAGAAAAGAAAAAGGGGCTAATTCAATAAAGGAAATTCTTGGCTGAGGGCCGATGTCCCTGCAGTTAAGAGAGAAGAGAACGTACCTGAAGTGTGGTACCGATCTTCGTTGGGGAATTCCAGGTGAGGCGGGAAGGAAGCACTGCGTTAGCAGACTGCTGCAGCCATTAGCGGTATGTCGGAAGAAATCCAGACGCCGGGAAAAAGTCACGCTTAGCCGCTGGAAGCAATCGCAGTCAGAGCAGAAGGCCGTGAAGGAATGAGGCAAACGGGTGAAATAAAGCGTCAACGGACATAGTCAATTCACAATAGTTGTACAAATGTTGGATAAAGTTACGCCATACATGCAAAACGGTAAAACATAAAAAATTACGAATCTTTAACCCATATTAGTTGAAAGAAATTGAGCATGGGTAGAGCTGGGGAGGGATCAGCAGGAGTCAGGGGGGGCTGGTGGGGGAGGGAAAAAGGGGGGGGCTGGGGTTGGGGAGAAATGAAGGGAGGGGGGAGCCAAAAGGGGAAAACAGAGAGTGATTATTTAAAGACAACAATTGGAATAGTTGTAATCTTAATGCATGTAGGACAAGAATTAAAAAAGCATTAGCATTGTCCAAACATTGATGCATGGAGAATTTTTTTTAAAGAAAACAACGTGTTGAAATATGACACTAGTCATAGTCTAAGGAAGGTTTGCATCAGAAAGCAGCCAGAGAGGAATAATTCAGTCTAGATAGAAGTACTGAAGACATACAAGTGCGCACCACATGATAGACCCATGGGATAATGATCCCGGAGGGGAGAAAGAAACAGGAATAGCACTATAAGTGTCAAGGTGTATCAATAGTCGCATTCCACTCATCAAGGGTATTGAGTGCGTTGTTGACAGAATCACATCTAGCGATCCGGCGGCATTCACATTTGTTAAGGAGCAGACGTAAGTTACCACCTCACAGAGGTAGTACTGGCTGGTCGATGACTTGCCAAACCATATCCGTTTCCGAATGGTTATAGTTCCTGTAATGTGCGGCTAGAGGAGCTGACTCAACGTTGCATCTAATGCGGCTCTTATGTTGCGAAATTCGCTGTTTGACCATTTGGGTTGTCTGGCTGATGTATATCAGATTACAGCAGCAGCGAATGGAATAGATCACATTGGTAGTCCTGCAATTCGAAAATTGTCTCAGTTGGTAAGTGCGGTCTCCGGTGGTAAATACTTTTGTGTTGCATGTCAGCTCACAAACAGAGCAAGTTTGGCACTTGTAGTGGCCCAGGGTGGGTGGTAGGCCCCAAAGGGAGGTGATGATTTGGGTTTGTTTCCTGTTATCTGGCCAGGTGATCGCATGTACCAGTTTGTCCGACAGGTTGTGACCCCTTTTGTATGAAAAAAGAGGTGGTTCTTGAAACGAGGCATGAGTCCGAAGTATGTTCCAGTTTTTCTTGATCACCTTGCTCCTTTATTGCTCGAAGGGCTATAGGTGGAGACAAAGGGAATGCGGAAATTGACCCGTTTGGGAGAAGGAACTAGGAGAATTTCCCTGTGGCAATACCAAGCTCGTTTACAAGCGCGGGAAACAAGGCGTTTAGGGTAGCCACGATTTAACAGTTTCTCAGTGAGAACGGCTGCCTCACGAAAGTAACGCCATTTACAATTCCTCCGGATACAGAGGAATTGTCCGTATGGTAAACCATCCCGAAGGCCCCGTGGATGATAGCTGGAGTATAGCAAGAGTGTATTGTGCTCCGTTGGTTTGTGGAATAGGGATGTACCAATTGTATATATTTTCATTTGTGTTATTGACCACCATTCTTGTTGTATTTTTGCGCCATTCACGCTGTTGATGGAGCAAGGTTTTTCAGAAAGAAACTTGCTCGAATTAACTCCCCCATAATACGTACTAACAGTGTATAGTGAAACTAATATGCAAATCACATGAACACGTGGGAAACCGATTTGCGCATGCGTGCACTAATGTGAACTAAATGCATGAAAGAACAAGGCCTCATTTTACATTGCGTTTCGAAAGAAACAAAACTAATGCATGTTTAGGCCGCATTTCGCATTTTGCATCTTGCTTTAAAACGATAATAAATAATGCCGCTTTGCATGAAGCTTATGCTAGGAAAAATATTAATAGGGGATAGTGCAAAAGTGGATGGTAAGCAGTGAAAAGTGCATTATCATGTAATTAATGAATGCTTATGTTCTATTTGCCGTAGTGAGCCGAATGGGCCTGTAATTTCCTAAATTGACCGGATAGATGAGGGGCTGGAGAATGAACAAAAATGACATGACAAAGCAGACTAAAGCGTTGAGCGCTGCAGAGAAAGTGTAAAGGTTCAAGGCTAACCAGCTCAAAGAACATTGTTCGGCTGCCAAAAGATGAGCCTGGCCGTGGGATCCAAGACTTCTTCCGCGGACGAAGCAGAGAAATACATGTGAATTAATGTGAAAGTGTCCAATATTGAATTAAGCGAACGAGTCAAAAATGATGTAATGGGAGAGGATATAGAACAATGAATGTACTGAAAATATGAATGAGAACCTGGTGGTGTGATACACCACCTCTTAAACTGACCAATAGAAAGTCGAATCCAGTAAATTGTTTCAACTAATGTGGGTTGGACATGTAGGTTTTAGGGTATAACTGGGGTCCCTTTGGGGGTGTGTGTAGGCGTAGCTCTGATCGAGTGTAGAGGAGAGAGGGGTGATGCGTCGCTGTCCGTCGGTTTGCAGAGAGGCCTAGTTGTTCCTGTCCAACTCCTGAAGTCTTTGTCTCCTGACTCTATTTCAGGAGACCCCCACTACTCCCTTGGCCAGGGGGGTGATATTTCACAGATCCTTTGTGTTTGTATTATCTTTCTGACTCGTACTTTGCATAAATTACTTGCAAATGTATTTTTGTCTCTGAAACTTATGTCTCTTCATCTATCCACTCCGTCATATATATATTTGTTTCGCATTATTTGCTGAAACTTATGTCTCTTTGTCTATCCACTCCGTCATATGTATATTTGTTTCGCATTATTTGCTGACACTTATGTCTCTTTATCTATCCACTCCGTCATATGTATATTTGTTTCGCATTATTTGCTGAAACTTATGTCTCTTTATCTATCCACTCCTTCATGTGCATATCATTATTGATGATGAGTATGACACTGTTTGCATTGTTGATTGATTTTCTCTCCTTTATGTGAGATTCTTTGTTTGTATTGTAACCTGTATGCAAGGAGCATTTGATCTTTTACATTTATTTGAGATAAACTTTATTAATCCTATCGAGAGTCTGTGGTCATTTAACTGATTAGATAGTTAGTTAGTTCTATTATTACCATCAACTACTCAACTAATTGGTCCGTCGATCGAGAGGAAAGAGAGTTGATATACAGGTATAGTTATGTATTTAGAAATGATAAACATGAATCTGTGAAGGAAACAATTTTCCACGTCATTTAAACTTGACCCCCAGTGCAACAGGGATTTATGAGTTGGGTGAATGTGTATGGGCCATTGGTATGAAAAATATTGATGAGTATCGATCCCTGATAAAGTGTAGCGCTGGATCAGTTTTCTGGTAGCAGAGGACGGTTTAATTATTGATTAGTTTGGTAATAATTATTGATTATTGATTATATGTTCTTAACATGGAAAGTTAGTGTCCTGTTCTATGTTGTCTAGAAGTACAGGTACGGAGTTACCTGAGAAATCCCGGGAATAGAAATTTAGCCTGAAGTGGGCAGAAGAAGAGTGTGGATAAAGAAATCACACTGCAGAAGTACTTTGTCTGTTGTTATAATACTGTACGGCGGAAGGCTGTAGGTGTTATATTTAGGGAAAATTTCATATGTGAGTAGAGTGTCTGAAATAGCGAAGGGTCCACTTCCAAAACTCTGGCCTTATCCCCAGAGGAGTACCAAGACCTCTTTTACACCAAAAAGTCCTCTTGCAAAACTTTGGCCTTATCCCTAGAGGAGTACCAAGTCCACCTGTAGCTTGTTTGGGTGTAAAGTAACGCTGGTCGTTGTTTTACTTGAAGTAAAAGAATTTCTTGTTTTGAAGTGAAAAACGATCTCTTTATTTAGAGGAACAGACAAGGTAGCATAGTTTTGTGTTGTTACTAACAAGAATTTTGATAAAGAGAACTTAGAAATATATCGCCGTATTATTTTGTAAAGGGAGGGTCAGTAGAAGGAGTAATACTGACATCACAAAAAGGGTGCGCTGCATTGGTCAGGCAGCGAACGTGAAGTAAGCTCTGATTGGCCGGTTGGTGTGAGCCGCGCTGGTATTGGTTGTAATAGCAGATACGTAGAGAGCCGTGATTGGACGGTTGGTGTGAGTTGCGCGGATATTGGACGAGAACTGACAAATAGAATAGGTAGAATACGGAATGTTTTCCTTGTGTGTTTTACTGAGGTACATTAGCGTAAAGAGTCAGAAAAATGAAGTTGCTGAAGAAAATAAAGAATTTTTTTAAGAAGGATAAACCAATAGTGACTAGAGAGGGAATTCTTATTCCACCTCCGGGAACGCCTGCTTCCTATATGATGTTGGAGCAAGGATACCATACGTGTACTTGGTTAGAGAATTGGGTGGAATACACGAAGGATGTGTTATAGCTTTTCCACAGCATGGTTCGTTTAATATAAGGATTTTGCAGAATTTGAGAAATCAAATGAATTCACTAGAGCCAAAACCCAGACCTACCCAGTATGAAGCGCTTGAGGAATGGGAAGTAGAAGCATTTGAATGAGAAAAATATCGAGGTGGTAGGAGATACAGAAATGTAATGACTAGATATCCTTTTGAGAGAAGAGAAGATATGATGAAAGGGTGGAGGAGAGCTGTGGTAACTGAAGGTTTGTACCCAGTTTTAGTTGCTGAAGATCAGACAGGAGGCAAATGTAAAAAGAAAAAGAAAAATATAGAAACTTCAAGTTTAAGACACCCCCGAACGAATCTGATGATGAGTTGTTGGAAGACATTATGACCAAAAGACCTCCGCCATATCAAGAAAATTCAGTTGAGATGACTCCGAGTGCACCACTAATGGGAACTCCATTAACTCCACAGATTACGGACATAGCTAAAGTAGTGCGAGAAAAAGAATTGGACATATTAAATAAGACGAGAGTAGAGCAGATCCAGAAAATAAATCAGTTAAGTCTAAATGCGGAAGCATTGACGGTACCGGTAACAATTGGCCCCATAGTTCCGTTGTATGGAGAAAAACAGAATATATCAAAAGTACATACATTGACAGTTCCAAGGAGTAGCGATAGGAGTGGAATGGTGACGGTAGCAAATGAGGATGGACAGGCTGACACAAATACTACATTGTTAGATCTTCCGGTTTGTGAGATGATAACAGAAACCCCTAGAAGAAGTATACAAATAGATCCAAGGAGAATAGGGACAAGCGTCATTCCTATGACAGGGAGTTCAGCAGGTCCTTCACCAGAAGAATTAAATGATTGGATGAAGGGAATGGAAAAGAAAAATCCTCAAACACAGAGTATAAATGTGAGCCAATTGAAAGTAGATTTGGAAGAGATGATTATTGGCACAATAAGTCCAGACAGACTAGGGACTTACCGAGATGAAGAGCTGTTGTTTTTGTGTAAAAGTATTACATGGAGAGCGAGGAATCTTCATGAGAAAATAGCAGAGGCTGCTAGTGAATATGGAATAGATATAGAGAAGTCAAAGGTGCTACAGAAATCATACAGATTGGCCTTTACCGAAAAAGATTTGGAGAGTATGAATGCGTCTGGAAAAAGATTACAGATAAAAGAGTTGATGAATATTCTGAAAAAATGGGGAGATGTGGAACGGTGGAAAGGTAGATGGCCGAAAAAGAAAGAAGAGGCAGCGGGTAAAGGAGCATCGATGTTCCCGTTAAGAGAGACAGAACAAGTTGAAAGGGCATGTCAAATGAGAGAAGTTCCAGGTGGTGGAAATGTGCACGTCCCTTGGGCAAGGCAGGATATATTGTCTTTTACGAATGATTTCCCCAGGTTAACGGAGAAACCAGTCGAGTGGTGCAAACAAGTAGAGAGGTTTGTGAAAGTTTCAAAGGTTTTGTTAAAAGAATTAGATGGTTTGTTTGAGATTGTCGTACCAGCTGACTTGTGAACAGAATGTGAAATTACTGTCGATTGGCCAAAAGATCTAAAACAGGTGCACCATCTGAGGAGGTGATGAAAAAGTATAATCAGGTGATCACCTTTTTGAAAGGAAAAATTTCCCGTAAGGAAACAGATTGGGTTAAGATAGACAGAACAACTCAAGAACCAAAGGAGTCAGTACATGCCTATTATGAAAGGTTGTTGCAGGTGTTTAAACAGTACAGCGGGTTTGAGAACATTGGAGACAAAGATATGGGACATTTTGTGTATCGTTTTGTGTTTGGATTGAAACCGGAAATTAGTAATATGATTCAGCAGCATTTGATTTGTTGGCAGAGCAAAACAATTGACAAAATTTTGAGGTATGCGAAATATTGTAGTGATGACATTGAATCGTTACATAAAAAGTTAAAGGAGAAAATGATGTGGGCACAAGTGAAGGTAGCAGAGCAACAAGAAGTAAGCAACAGTTCTCAAACAGGTAATCAAATGAGTGGTCAGAATCAGAATGGACAGGTATCCAGTGGAGGTAGAGGTAGAGGTAAAATGAGCAAAGAAGAGGCTAAGAAAAAGTTTTCTTGTCATGCGTGCTGAAAGTATGGACATTGGAAGAACGAGTGTAGATCCGCTCAAAAGAATAATGGGGTAAATCAAAATTTAAATCCACAGATGCAGAATGAGGTGGGTGTGAATCAACAGCAGCAGCAGCAGGTAGTTGCTCCACAGTTTCAGGTGCCACAAGCTCCTATGCCCAATAATGTGAATGCTCAAGTGCAGAGGTACAGTGTGAACACTGGATTTCACGGAGGTGATCAAGTTGGTAAGAATCAAAATGTGCAAATGGTTCCGCAATACTGGTTGCAGTGCAATGAGAGTGATTCAGACTCATCTCAATGACGGTGCCTGAGGGGGGAGGAAGAGAGCGTACTTGGCGCATCCTTAGCGGTAGATCAGTCAGGTCCATTTGTTGACAGAAAGGTAGAAGGTAATAATATTACATTCCTAGTGGACACTGATGCTACCCGTTCTACTGTGAGAGCAGCAGAAATTCCGAACCTACCCCTCTCGGGAGAAACTATCCAAGTTGTAGGAGTCTCAAATAAACAAATTAGAACACCAGTCACAAATCCAATAGAAGTTCATATTGGGAGTTTCAGAGACATGCATTGTTTCGTGGTATGTGACTCGAGTCCAGTAAATCTCTTGGGAAGAGATTTATTGTGCAAAATGAATTGTACCATTTATTGTACACCAGATGGTATTGCGTTTCAGACACCTGATGAGGATGTTGAATTCAAGATGATGTTAGCGAAGCAAGGGACAGAAGTGGATGAGTTGTTTTCACTTCTCACAGAAAAGAGTTTGCCAGAAGAATTAAAAAAGTACAGTGAGGACGGATGTATGGGATTTTACAGGAAAGGAGATTGGCCTAATGGCAAATGTAGATCCGATTCAGATTACAGTGGGTGCCATATATCCAAATACTCCTCAATACAAAATCTGGAAGTAATTGCAGGAGTCACTCCTGTGATTGACCAAATGATTGAACAGGGAATTCTGAAAGAAATAATGAGTAGTCCTTGTAATTCGCCTATTATAGGAATTAAAAAGCCCAATGGAAAATATAGAATAGTGCAGGATTTAAGAAAAATCAATAAAACAGTAGTACCCTGTTGTCCAGTAGTACCAAATCCGGCAGTAATCCTTTACCAAATCCCATGTGATTCTGAATGGTACACAGTGATTGATTTGTGCCAAGCATTTTTCTTGATTCCTTTACATCCGGAAAGCCAGTATTTATTTGCATTCCGGTTCGGAGACCGTGTTTTGGCATGGTGCCGAGTTCCTCAAGGGTACACAGAGAGTCCTTCAATTTTTAATCAGATTCTGAAGAGATGTTTGGAGACTTTAGTCATGCCAGGAAATTCAGTTTTGGTTCAATATATTGATGACCTACTAGTGGCATCAAAGACACGAGAGGCATGTGTGACAGATACCATTGCCTTACTGAACCATTTGGCAGAAGAAGGACACAAAGTGTCACCAGCAAAATTACAATTCTGTAAACAGGAAGTCCAGTACCTAGGACACAGAATAGAAAAAGGAGTCAGAAAGGTGACACCAGAAAGAATTAGTGTAATAAACAAATGAGTCCACCAAAAACTCAGAGAGAAGTTCGAATGTTTTTGGGAATGGTTGGATACTGCAGGCAGTGGATCAGTGGTTTCTCACTGATTGCAAAACCTCTACAGAGATTGACACGAAAAGATGTGAAAGTCCCGATTGTGTTGGATGATGAAAGTATGGAAGCTTTTACTAAACTGAGAAATAGTCTTTGTCGAGCACCTGCTTTGGGAATGCCTGATTATGCAAAGGATTTTGCATTGTACTGTTGTGAAAGAGATGGGTGTGAACTTTCAGTTTTAACTCAAAAACATGGAATGGCACGACGTCCAGTAGCATATTTTTCTGCTACTTTGGATTCAGTGGTACACAAAAGATAGTCACAGTGGAAATTATTCACAATGTATCTGCAACCAATACATGGTCTATATACAAGGAATATGACAACACCAAATGGCTCATTCAATAAATGATTATGATTTAATAAATATCACAAAAATTGTCATCATAGATCATAGACTCAAAAATGTGAACTGAATATCACATTTAACATTTAGTAAAAACAGGTGCATACAGCGTGAAGTGATAGGTGCGAAGTTAGGATAAGTGAAAGTGATGTGCAGGGGAAAGGTGGTGCATATATATACATCAATATACAATAATGATAACCTAACCTGCCAAATTACTGGCAAAACATACAAATGCAAAATCATAAACAAAAGATGCAGATATAGATCCTCTGTCATCCAGGTTTGATAAGTGAAGGAAGGAGATGTCGACGTTTCGACCCTATAAAAACCAGCAGATTTGACGTCTTGGAGGTGGGGTCTACATCAGGACCAACGGGAAGGGGAAGGGAAGCGAAGGGTATATGTTGCACCAGTGACAGCACAGGTGTCTTCAGGCTGAAAGATAGTGATGTGGGCCAGCAAGGCTCTCACGATAGGTACAGCAGTCCGAATAGGAATAAACCAAAGTACGCAATAACCTAAGGCCGCGGATGTATCCGTATAGAAAGAGCAAGGGTTCAAACGTAACCCATAGCTCTGGGAAGCGTCGAGACTTCTGACAGATTCCCAGAGCTATGGGTTACGTTTGAACCCTTGCTCTTTCTATACGGATACATCCGCGGCCTTAGGTTATTGCGTACCTTTGCGTACCTTTGGTTTATTCCTATTCGGACTGCTGTACCTATCGTGAGAGCCTTGCTGGCCCACATCACTATCACATATACCCTTCGCTTCCCTTCCCCCTTCCCCGTTGGTCCTGATGAAGACCCCACCTCCAAGACGTCAAATCTGCTGGTTTTTATAGGGGTCGAAACGTCGACATCTCCTTCCCTTCACTTATCAAACCTGGATGACAGAGGATCTATATCTGCATCTTTTGTTTATGATTTTGCATTTGTATGTTTTGCCAGTAATTTGGCAGGTTAGGTTATCATTATTGTATATTGATGTATATATATGCACCACCTTTCCCCCTGCACATCACTTTCACTTATCCTAACTACGCACCTATCACTTCACGCTGTATGCACCTGTTTTTACTAAATGTTAAATGTGATATTCAGTTCACATTTTTTGAGTCTATGATCTATGATGACAATTTTTGTGATATTTATTAAATCATAATCATTTATTGAATGAGCCATTTGGTGTTGTCATATTCCTTGTATATAGACCATGTATTGGTTGCAGATACATTGTGAATAATTTCCACTGTGACTATCTTTTGTGTACCACTATTTACCCGAGTCCAGTGGTCTTTCGGGTTACCCCATTGATACGAAACACTTTGGATTCAGTGGCCGCAGCGTTACCAGGCTGTTTGAAAGCAGTAGCTGCCACTTGTGTGAGTCTGGAACAGAGTGAAGCAATTGTGATGGGACATCCAGTTAAGGTGTATGTGCCACATTCAGTTGAGATCCTTTTGACGCGCACAAGGACACAGTATATGACCTCTAGTCGGCTGACTAAGTATGAAAGAGTGATCTTGGGTGCTGAAAATGTGACTGTGGTAAGGTGCACAACAGTAAATCCGGCAACCCTGTTGCCGAATTCATATTGTGAGGAAGTGAAAGAGGAGGCGGAGCATGATTATTTGGATGTGACAGAGTTGTGCACAAAACCCAGGCCCGATATTGAGGACCTCCCATTAGAAGAATCCGACTGTGAGATGTTTGTTGATGGATCATGTTTAAGAAATGAGAAAGGAGAATTGTGTTCTGCCTATGCTGTTTGCACCATAGCGGGAGTTCTAGAAGCATCCTGTTTAAAGGGGGTAAACTCTGCCCAAATTGCTGAATTGATAGCTCTGATTAAAGCGTGCAAAATTGCCAAAAACCTGAGGGTAACCATATTTACTGACAGTCAATATGGTTTCGGGGTTGTCCACGACTTCGGTCAGCTATGGATGCAAAGGGGATTTCTGACTTCTTCAGGTTCCCCTATAAGGAACAGCAAAACCGTAAAAGATTTATTGGATGCTTTACAATTGCCCAAAAGGATTGCAGTGGTCAAATGTTCTGCACATAAGTCAGGAGATGACTATGTGACGAAGGGCAACAGATACGCAGACCAAGTAGCGCGTTTCTGTGCACGAAATTTAATTGCCCTAAACAGAGGGATAGAAAAAGAAAATACCAATTGCCATCTTATGTTCTCTTCTTCATTTGAAACTTGGGACGAAATTAGACAGCTATAGGAAGAAGCAAGTGATGAGAAAAAGGGAATTTGGATAAATTCAGGCTGCAGAAAGAGAGCAGAGGACAAAGTGTGGGTCTATATAGACAAAAGACCAGTCATGCCAGATAGTTTACTATCCCAAATGGCAAGGGTATACCATGGAATTGCACACGTTGGAAGAGATGCAATGGTCAGGCTCTTCAAGCAATCATGGTATAACCCAAAGTTCAGGGTCATTGCAGAGAGTCTCTGCCAGAGGTGCGTCACCTGTCAGCAGCAAAATCCAGGCAGAAAGACAGTTGTTAGTTGGGGACAAATTGGAAAGGCAGCAGGACCATTCACCCGACTACAGTTAGATTTTATTGAGCTCCCTCCGTGCAATGGGCTGAAATATGTGTTGGTTGTCGTCTGCTTGTTTTCTCGCTGGGTGGAAGCCTATCCAACGAGAAGGAATGACAGTTTAACAGTCGCCAAGCTACTTCTTAGAGAGCTAATACCTAGATCTGCTGAGGCTCCGCACACAGGTATGAAACTCGCCCGCCACATCGCGCCGCAACTCGCAGAAAACCGGCGCCCCAGTGCATGAATATGGAGAGAACCTGGTGGAAAAGGCTGCGCCCTGTTCTGGTGCGGGCTTTCAAGAAAATTACCTCCATCTGACACCAGCCCCAGAAACAAGATGGCGACCGTCCGCCGCCGGAGCCTGCTCCCGATCGGCGGAGCCCGCGACTGATCGCGAGGCTCCTGCAGCACAACCTACGGGGCGAAGGACTCACATTTGAAGAGCGGTGAGGCAGCGGACCTACTGTCGGCACCTGCGGAGCACGCCGTAATGCCCACGGGGATGCGCAGGACCGGACCGGGGACTGCCCCTTCTCCCGCCGACGCGACGTTGATGCCGTCAAGGATCCGGACCCGCACTGGCCGAAGGCGCAGCAGTGAGGAGTGATCCGCCACCTCCCACCTGAGGTCAGAGGGCGAGAGGCTCTCGTACTACGGCCCCAACCTGAATCCCGGTAACACTAGTCCTTCGGGGATGCCTGGTTCTAAAATGGCGCCTGTCAGACTTAGCGGCTGACTCTGGGAGAGAGGAGAGTTGCGGCCCAACACCGGAGCACTCTGTTCACTGTGAAGAGTTAGGCTGCGCGCCCCGAGACGACCGCTGCCCCTGGGGGGGGAGGGCATCGCACCCCTACATGCGATAAGTTGCTGCATTAACTCTGGAACATGCCTGGCCTTAAAATGGCGGCCGCACACCCGTGTTGGATCTGCGAACTGGACGCCTCCCCCTCTCAGAAGCAATTGGCAGGGATATTATCTAAAACAGCTGGGATCGGAGGGTGGAGAGCATCGGCCGCCCCCTTCTTCACCTTTGCAAACTCTGCCTACGTGGTGTGGCCCAGCACAACCTGTATCCAGCATGCTGCTTCCCTCACCACCATCCGGCCTTCTACCCCTATGGACATCTCCAACTCGGTGGATCCCTCCAGACCCAAGACCACCACCCTTGAATGCAACACCACCTGAACACCTGGCTGAACGATGGCAAGAATTTCCTGCTCTGTAAATATGTAATATATAATTGTCCTAGCCTAATCACTGTTAAAATGTAATCCTGAGTGAATTTGCAATTTGTATATATTTATATCTCTAACCACTAGTATATGTAGTAGACCTTTGTACTTACTACCATTCCTATGTAATTTTAGAGTTTATCTGTTTGTATCTCTTCCTTGAGTGACTTTACAACTTGTACATTTGCAATTTTTCCCTCCTTTCACTCCACTTGTATATATAACTCTAACCACTAGTATATGTAGTAGACCTTTGTACCTACTACCATTCCTATGTGATTTTAGAGTTTATCTGTTTGTATCTCTTCCTTGAGTGACTTTACAACTTGTGCATTTGCAATTTTTCCCTCCTTTCGCTCCACTTGTACATTTGCAATTTTTTTTTTCCTGTTTATATCTCTTATGTAACTCATGTAATTCAAAGTCCTTATGTAATGCAACTGGTTCTTTTGTAAAGCGCTCTGACACCTTCGGGTAATGTTCGCGCTATATAAAATCGCATTAAATAAATAAATAAATAGATTCGGATTTCCAGTCACTTTAGAAACAGATAGAGGAACCCATTTTAACAATGAGATAATTCGGATGATTTGTGCAGCATTACAAATTGAACAGAAGCTGCATTGTGCCTATCAACCCGAAGCATCTGGAGTGGTTGAGCAGATCAACAGCACAATAAAATCTAGGTTAGGAAAGGTGTGTGCATCCACAACACTGAGATGGCCTGACGCTTTACCTTCCTGACAAAAAGATGGGTTTGAGTCCTCACGAGATCCTAATGGGAAGAGCAATGAGACAAGCATTTATACCAGCAAACAAACTGATTAATATATCTGATGATCTAGTGCTTGACTTTTGCAGAGGATTGGCTGATCTGGTGCGTTCTGTGTCTCACCAGGTTGGAGAAAATGCCACTACAACACAGCCGAATAAAGCTCACAATCTGAGTCCTGGGGAGTGGGTTCTTGTGAAGAAACACGTGAGGAAATAGTGTTTAGAACCCAGGTGGAACGGGCCTTACCAAGTAATTCTGGTGATGACGACAGCAGTGGTGGTTTGCCAAATTGGATCCATGCGAGCCATACCAGATGAGTCCCAAGTTCATTTGAAAGACAGGAAGTGCAGCAACTGGTAAACCTAAGCCAAAGACCAGAGGCTGAAGTGTGTGAAGCTGAAGAATCTAAAGTGACAGATTCTGAAGAACAAACAGATGACGAACAGCCAAGCACTAGCCAAGTAGAGTGGGCGACAGTGACTGGGTCTCATGAGACTGCTGTAGAACCAGAAGAAAGGGAAGTTACTGAAAATCATGAAGAAGAACAAATAGAAGAAAGGCCAAATAAAAGAACTTGTGAACCAGATGAAGAAGGTGAAAAAGTAGTTCAAACTAAAAGACCAAGAAAAGGTGACAATTGGCCAAAAGGAGTGAAAAGACTGAAATACACTCTTGCGAGGAGAAAGTCAAGAAGAAAACCAGAGCAAATTAATGAGGTCTCACATCAAGAAGAGTAAGGTAAGACTTTTGCACATATTCAGAAGACACTTAACAATCATCTATAGAAAAATACATCACTGGGCAAACCTACACAGGCATGTGAACTGTGGCAGATAGGGAAGTGGAAAGCAGGAGGCCCCTTTGCTCTGGGGGTTGGAAAAGATAAGTATGATCATCACCTGTGACACAGAAGAAGCAGCAATAGTTAAAAGAACACCAGAGACAGTATTTAACGCTAGGCAACAGCCGATGTTAGGCTTGCTTCACTTTGCTCCGGTTCAGACACTTTTGGTTCCCCAGGTCTTTGCTGTTTTTTCCGTTCCCCTTTGACCTTTGGGATCTAGGCCCCTATAGGTAGGATCCGTTTTTTCCTCTGCTCTTCCTTTTGTTTCTGCAATTCTACAGTCACAGACAGCCAAAGTAACTACCTGACTCTCCACACTCTATCCTGGGTCTCCAGCTGTATCCTGGTAGCTGGGGGACTAGTTACAATGCTCCTATATTCCTCTAATGGTAAACCACAGTCAAGGGAAGGGTTAGCGGTTAACAGATGTGCACATATGTTTGAGAATACCAAAGTAAATGTGATTTGACTATTGCTATACAGAAACTCACCATAGATTTCCCCAGAGATCTTAGTTTACTTTGATGACTTCCAGACTATAGAATCGTAACACCATTGTGCTACTATTGTCATCTGTATATCTCTCCCTTTCCCTTGCCCTATGTTAGAACAAAGTCTGGAATTTACAAGGATTGGGAGATCGCTACATTGGGGAGAGAAGTGGACCACATCCAATTCTGAGAAACCACACCAGCTCTCAGAGATCCTGACACATGACCTGTTTAGCAAGATCACATCTCTGTAAGTTTAGAAACATGCTAGGGGCTTGGTTTTGGACTGTTTGGATTATGTCCATCAGGTTCAAGCAAGCCTGAGTAAGTCACTACGGTCATCTATTCGTCCCAAAATGAGACATCTTGTAAGTTCTATTCAGTGAGACGTATGCAAGAAAGGGAGAATTATTTTACAGAGTAAGGAGAGCTGCTTGCTCATGCTCTTTACCACAGATTTGATTTGAGGTGAGAAAGAGAGGTTTGAGTGAAAGATGATTCACTGGATTCATGATTTCAAATGGTGGTGGGGGCAAGTCCTGTACAGGCTGGCCACTACAATGGCAAAAAGGCAGTGTCTTCTTCTAAGATTGGGAATATTTTAAATCCATTTAGGCAAAATAAGTTTTTGCTGTTCTAATGCTGTGTGGGATCTGGGCACTTGGTGATGTTGTAATGACTTTCAGAGTTGTTCTCTAGGTGGATGTAGATTCGTGTGTTGTCTCTGTATATGTCAAACTAAATTGTGTACTGATTTAGTAGCTGAAAAAGGGGTCACGTTTAGCAGTGGAATCGATGTGTGATGAGGGTGGAAACTTGAAAGACACTGCAAGGCAGACCCTGGCAGGAAAAATAACAAAAAATTCCCTGACATGTAGACAGAAAATTCTGTGTGTTTCAGGGAAATTTGTTTTTTGGTTTTGAGAAACCAACCCTACTTTAGGAGTTTGTTTTTGAAATACAAATGATGATCCGCCATCATGATATAGAAGCTGTCTGGCCTTATGTTTTTGCCAAAAGTGATAGCACCATACTAGTAAGAAACGTTTTGGCAAAAAGGTAAATGGAGTGGTTGAAGCACAACCACCCTGGCAGAAGTGGGGCCAGCCAATCTCTAAATCTGCACTTTATTCTGCTGTAAACAGGAATAACTATGAGTTTAATGCAGTTAATAATCACAGAATTAGAATACATGTAGCACGATTCCACATGGATTTTAGAGGAAGATTAAAAGGAATTTAGTTTTCAGAAGATTAAGTTCCAAATGGTGGCATGCCATTGAGTCTTGAATGATCTTAAATCTGTTGGCTAGATGTGAGATGTCATCAGTTGCATACGTCTGGAGACGCGGTTGAGTGACATCAGCAGAATTTTGCTACAAGATGTCTGAATTCTTGAAGATATCATTATGGGATACTAGGTAAAGATCAAAGAGAGTTGGTGCCAAAATGGATCCTGGCGGTACTCCTTGCGTGATGGCATCAAACGCTGGGAAACGAGTTTTCAACATTTATCTGCAGACATGGATTGATCAAGCATTAAAAAAAATAGCTCAGAACCATGCCATAAATTCCTGTGAGGTTCTTTAGTGTATTAATGAGTGTGGTCCAATTAATCATATTGAAAGGAGCAACTTTCCCCTGTCAAGAATGTGTAAGTCATTATGAACCTCCAAGACAATCTTATTACCGCATCCATGTCTGAAACTCAATAGCAATGTACCCAGGAGATCATCATCATAAATGTGTAGTCTCAATTGTGAGGCTACATGGCTTTCAAATTCTTTTCTTAGTACCAGCCGTTGGTTTCATCAACAAATCTTTTCTTTTAAATCAATTTTATAAATTTGGAAAATGCAATGTAAAAGAAGGGTGAGGGGGTTGGACAAGGTAATGTGGAAATGTTGCATACATAGTAGGCAACTGGGTTCTGGTTATGAGCCCATACTTGAGAGAGACTGGAGTCAAGGGGAGCTGTTAGGTTAATTGGTGTAATAAAGGTGGGCTTGTGGATAGACAGTGAGAGTATAGGAAGGATGAGAAAGAAGTCATTTCGTGATTAGAGAAAAGGATACAATTCTTAGTAGGAGGATCATCGTGGAGGTTTTGGAACAACGCCTTCATTTCTGGAGTGCCTGTTCATATACTTTCTTGTCTTGACTTGCTTGTTTGGAGTCAACAAGCGAAGTCCAAGTTGATTGCAGATTTGGTTGCAATGGGTTTTTGCCTGTGAACCTGCTTTTTTTCCTATGGCATTTATATCAGTGTTCCACCATTAAGATGATAGGAAGGATTAGCATCTTTCCAGCAGGCCATAATTTTCTGAAGGTCGATTGCTGTGAGTAGGCCAAGGAGTTTAATTTTACTTCTGAAGATATGTGGATGTGGTGGGTGTGATACCAGAATATCATTGTCAGAATATCCTTTGACATAAATATAGTGTCCTAAATATCAGTCACAAACATTTCAGTCCATTGGATTTAATAATACAAAATCTACACCAAAATGGACAATATTTTTGTAAATGATGCTTAGGACATAATATTTATGTCAGATGATATTTCTGTATGTGGTAGTCTGACATGCAACTTTCAAGGAGATAGTGTCAGAAAATTTCTTTCTTCTGAATTGTATTGTGCTGTCAATCTTTGAAAAAGAAGGGGCGCATGACCTTTTAGGAAGCTATGATATGATGTAGACTCCTTTTGATGTCGATTGGCTCCTGAAAGGGCAATACATAGTTGTCTTCAGTTTTTGTATTGAACCATAAAAATTGTTGAACAATTCTGATTTAGCCTGGTGTTATGCTTTTAAGGCACAGCTTGGAATGTGTTGTATTTCTATGTTCTGTTATTGTTTATTGAATGTGGTGCTCCATGTCTAGTCAGTTGATTCATAGCTGGCCATGGAAGACTGCACTCTGGTATGCGCTCAACAATAAAACCTATCACTTCTCTGAAAAGCTTTTTGGCTGCTCCTTCACAAAATTTTCTAGCAATGAATTGGCCAGCGAAACATTAGGGCATCCCAAGAGGTTGTCAAGATCCGATGAACCCCATGTTTGTGTTTTAACAGCAGCTGCCTGTTGAGAACTTTTTTTTTGCATTGGAGGGGAGCAGAACTGCTCATTTCTCATCACATGACCCATTTTCACCCTCTGTGACTTTTCGGTGGTGCTTGCTTCTTCAACTTTCACCCAATCATATCACCTGCCCATTACGAGCCACTTCACTCTACTCTATGCCACTCCATGGCACTCCACTCTACTCTATGCCACTCATCTCTCCACCAACCTATGCCACTCTTCTCTGCACCACTCCACTCTGTGCTACTCTATGCCACTCCGCTCTATGTCATTCTACTTTATGTCACTATCCTCTACGCCACTCTGTGCCACACCACTAACTTTTAGCCATGCTGAAGAGCAGGCACTCTGCTGTACGACATGGCTAAAAGACATTGGCAAACCCAATAGCTCTTGCATAGGCAAGACAATGCTTTGTTTAATGGGTTTATTCCTGTGTCCTCAAAAGAAACCATTTTGTGCATTTCACCAGTATGTTTGAGGTGTGGGCGACTTCCTTATATTCTGAAAGCAGAGGTACTGTCATGGTGCATACAGGAGCTGTGATGCCTGCTGACCTTTCATGTTCCAGGATTCAAGATATACGCTGGAAGTCTATTTAATAGATGGTGGGTTTTCAGCCAAACAAGGTGCATGCATGCCATGGAGCCCTCATGTGAAATTTTAACAATTTAAGCTCATTATGAGTGTCCTGGTGCTTGTCAAGGTATCGCCTCACAGAGTTGCTTAAACCCGGGCTTTAAACCCTGGTGTGTAGGTAATACTAGGTATTACGAGGATTATCCTGATATTTCCATTAGAAATTAGTATTTATTAGGTGAATTCCCCAGTAATTCCCTGTTCCTCCCCTGAGTTTCAACTGCACATCTCAGATATTTTAGCATCTGATGTGCCGGCATGAAACACACAGGATCCGCAGTTACCACAAATATTTAAATTCCGACCTTGCTGGTAATGCCTGTTATAAAGCACCCCAGGGAAACTGGAGTTCATACCAGAAAACACTGTCCTGTTCATGGTGATATCTGAAAGGTACCAAAATGAACTGCCAGTAGAGCTGGTGCAAATAGTCCACTCCATAGTGGATCACTTAGATTCATTGTCAACCACTTCTCCCGGGTTCCGCGTTGTTCTATGTAGCGCTATTGCTTCCTTTACACTATCTTTCTGTTCATAATTATGCCTGCAAAATTAATAAATAATGAAGAGATATTGATATATCTTCCTTAGGATGTGTCTCCATGATAGCCATGTGACCCAGCCTGAGGGAGCCCCACACTGCAGCAAATTCATGTACTAGTTGGTCATTTATCTAGGAGGTTTCTAAAAGGCCCACTGCAAAATTAATGCTTTCTTAGGTTTCTTCACTGGCACTACAACACTGTCTGTGGAGGTCACTACCATATTTATTTACTTACCCTTGTATCCGCTTTGTAGTGCACCCTCAGGGCATCTTGCAGCCCCTTTGAGGCTCTGAGTGGCGGTTGCATTCGACCTATCACTATGACTTTGCTGCCAGTAGGACAACAGGTACTTCCTCAGTTTAATTCTGTGTTAAAGTCCTCATTATTAGTGCCTTAGATTTGGTGGTGGTAATTCCACACCCTCAGAGTTACGGATATTGAGGTTACCGTAAACGTCCGGAGTGTGGAATTGCTTGGAATTAAAGGTTGTATCTTAAAGTTGCCTTGAGAAATGAGGAACTAACATGAGAATTGGTAATTTCAAGTTCGAGGTATATTGTATTTCCTCTTTCACCAGCAGGAGTCCTCGGGTGGAACTTATCGGGTCTGCAGCAACTCTTGATACTGACCCCATCAAATTGGCAACTGTAATCAGGTCATTAATCTTCATAGACAGTTTCAGCATGACAGTATAGTCAGAAAGCCATGTTTAATTATTTTCTGAATTGAAGCTCTGAGTACATGGGAGTAGACTCCTAAATACTGGATCATCTCCTGACAATCCCCTGCCCCTCTAGAAGAGATACATTTTGGTGAGTTATTAGGACTTGAGAGATTTATATTTCATTGCCCTCTATAGGAATATTAGCTCATTCATTTTGCATAAACATATATTAAATCAAATACAAAATGAATAACTTGCAAGCAAGAGATTTCATTTTAATTTAGGGCATTATTCATGAAAACCTATGAAAATACATTTTTACTTGCATAATTCATTTAATTTTCCAATCTGATCTTTTTAGCTTTTGCAGTATGTGTTACAAAAGCTGTAAATGTGCCTGCAGAGAACTCATTATCTCTTTTCAATAAAGGGGTTTTCATACTAAAGTGCCTCTGCATTTTTCCATATTCCTGAATTATGGGCCATAAATGCATATTAAACTACCAGTCTTAGTTCAAATCCATATGTATATCTCAGACTGCTGTAGGAAACACTGCTTCCATTTCACAATGAGAGCCATGCTTCATGGTTTTCATAGGCATTTGCTTATCACTTAATATTATAGTATTCTTGTCTTTGACATGAGTATTTTGCAGTTCTCAATGGTTTTGTGAGTTTACACACATTCCCAGTCTTTGACACTATTATGATAACTTAGTCATATGAACTGTTTAGCCTGTCTGATTTTTTAACCTGCTTCTGTGCATATTTTTCCTACTGTGATCTTTGGTGTGATCTACAATATGTTTTAAATTTCACCAGCATATTGTTAATTGTCGAATGAATTAATCGTGGTGGAGTTAAAATGCACCACTGACAATTCACGATATGTTTTGTTAAAGTTATGATGTTCCTGGCGAGCGCAGCAGAAGAGATTATGATAAATAATAAAGCACAGTTCAGTAACACCAACATTATGATCATTTTACTAAGTAAAAGCGTTTTAGTTGGCTTTCTTTATTATTTTGATGGTCAGTTGGCATGTGACTTGAATTCTTTCATTTGTCTGCAGAAGTCTGACTGTGTGTGTGAATGTGCTGCATTATAGTGCTGGATTACACAGTACGCTGATCATGTGACCCAGCCACAAAGGCCAGTGGCCTGGATGTCTCAGTAGAATATTGGGCCTGGTTTAAACTGGCTCTCTCTGATGAGGTGGGGGTGGTCTCTGTCTGGGGGAGGTCCAGACCAGGCGACAGAACAGTATGTCCAGCCGGAAGATTTTTTTGAGGAGTCCAGTGCTTAATTTGTAAAAGAATGAGTGCCGAGGACCAAAGCTCCGTTCAGAAGGCTGTGAAATGTCAGCGGTATGAATACCAAGGCACCGTAGTCTTGAATCCACCTCATGCTTATTTAATCCACTACCAGACGCTCCCTTCCTATTTATCTCACTATTGCAGGTTCCTCCTTTCTTTGTCCCTTTCTGTTTTTCTTTATCTTTCCACTTTGTGTATTTTTCTCTCTCTTACTCTCAGGAAATGTCTGAGGAGGAAAAATAATAGCCAGTCCCCGAAAATGAGTGCCGGTGGGCCCCACCCCCATACACTGGTTCAAATTAAGCAGTTAAGCACTGGAGGAAGCATTCTATTAGGAACGAAGTCCAGTATACTTCCTACTTGATGGCGCTAACCAGAGCCCTTCTCATGGGTTGTACTGAAGGGGATCCAGGTTTTTGACTCAGGTCTGAACTGGTAGAGTCTCTCTTTGAGGTAGTGAATCACCAATGGTGATGAAAACCCTAGAAGTCTAGGCATCAAGGTACTTTATCAGGATCCCAGTAGGCACTGCTGTCGCAATAAGTTTCTTCACTGACTGGTGACTGGCTGTAAGTGGGTCAGATGTTTGAAGGTGTGAATGAAGGCTGACTACTCCTTTTGAGGTAGGTGGGTACCTTAATACCAGATCCAATCATGCAGAGAAAACATTGGGAAAAGGTTGATGTAAAAATTGGGTCTCCCAAATCCCATGAATCAATATGGCAAATTTGACCCCCAGAAGTTCAACCAAAATAAGGTTGGTTAGAATAAGTTATGTTGAGAGTTTTTGTTATAAAGTGCATCATACACTCGTAGGTCTCTTGGAATTAAACATGAAGGAAGACCGGGGCAAAGCAAGAATAAGTTATTCTGAGAAAAGAGGGGCCTTTAGTGTTTTCCTAACAAGAAAGTGGGATGAGTTATTTTTCAGTTCCAATGGTGATGCATTGCAGAGACGAGGGGCAAGAACTGAGAATGATTTGCCTCCAAATTAGGTCTATTTATTGTGGTGAGAGGGGGTTGGCAGAAGGGTTAAAGAGGTTGATGGAAACATACGGGTAGCAGTGTATCTTACTAGTTTGTCAGCCAGAAATGAAGAAGCATTACCAAACAGACATTTATGTACGAAGCACAATATTTTAAATGAATTGTAATACTATGAATCGGTAACCAGCAGCGTCTGGTAAGGAAAGGTTTAACTTTGGTAAAGCTAGGGGCTCACATAACAACTCGCGGTAATTGATTTTGAATTGATTGAAGTTTTTTTCTACAGATATTTATCAACGCCAAGATAGAAGGCATTACAATAGTCTAGTTTTGAACCAATAATAACAGCTAGAATGGAATTTTCTACCTTTTCTAGTGAGAAAGGGAAGGATAGATTTAAGTTTGCACAAATAGAAGGTGCAGGAAGAACAAATTGAGGATATTTGAGAGTCCATCTTTATTTTATAGTCTAACTGGACTACTAGACTCTTGACTTTGAGCTTCAATTGAAGAAAAGAACCTACTAAAGTAGGCCATAAAGAGGGAGTCTATACTGTGGAATCATTAAACACTAGAACTTTGATTTTCATAAGAATAATTTTCAACCAATATTTACCCATCCAGCCTTTCACGTTGCATTAAAATCTTTTTAAGATATCATGATTTGAATTATTTCGTTTTACACAGTAGACAAATTGTGTTCCTTCTTCCTATGTATAAAAATTGCATCCAAAACTTTGGATTTGAAAAGAGACAGGTTTGACACAAATGTTAATTTAATAAGGAGAGAGAACGGAATCCTGCACAATCGTGGTGTGAATGGCTTTAATAGGAGACATGAAATGGACAGTGATGACTATTTGAGATCTATACCTAAAAAAAGAGGAAAGCCATGTCAAGGTACTTCCACAGAATTTATTGGCAGCCAGCCTGGAAATTAGAATATTGTGATATACTGTAGCGAATCTTGGTGAAAGATATAAAAAGATCAGTGCACTCGTGCTCTTTGAGACAGCTAACATACAGAGGTCATCAATGGTGGAGGCTAAGGCATTTTTAGACTTCTATTGGGGCAAAAGTCCACCTGACCATCATCTAAGACTTGATAGTCCTCAAGCAAAAGGATATCTGTGTGGCTATTATACTTTGAGGAATTTTAGAGACAACTGGAAAAAAGGTTATATGTCTGTAATTCATCAAAATTCAGGGCTTAGATTTGTTTCTATTAGTAGAGGCTTGACATTCACAACGTTAGGCACTTTAGGGAGAGTGGCAGATTTCAAAGAAAGATCAACAATCTGGAAAATGGCATTGGTCAGTCAAAGTATATGTAGATGAAGAATCTTTATGGGAATTGGATCTAAAAGTGAACCAGATGTACTGTTCTTGATAAATTAATGTATACCGTCTAAAGTAGGGCTATGAAATTCAAAGAATTGTGGGATTTTTATTGACAGAGGTATATGTTTTGATTTGTGTTTTGTGCACAGATACGTGCGTTTATGTAATTTTATTCTCAAAATAGTTGGATATATTTTCACAAAGTTCTTGGGCGGGAGGATATCGAATTGAGTTTATGGCATTTGAGAGTTCATTGATTATTTTTTTAAAAAGCTATTGCAGGCTGCGGCTATGCGGTTAATAATCTAATCCTTGTGGACAGCCTAAGTAGTTTTTGTAATAGAGAAGCAAATTCTTTGTAATGGGATTTATGTTCAATGCAGTAATCAGAATGCCATTTTTGGTCTGCTTGTTTGACCTCGAGATTCAATTTATGTAGTGTGGATGTAAACCACGGTAAGGCTTTAGTCTTTTCTCTAGATTGACATTTGGAAATAGATATTATTGAATTTGCTATTGGGTGGATTATTGGGTGTATTCATTGTAGCTGGAGTCTGATTGTTGTAAAATAGGTGGAGCAGATAAAGAGTGTGTCAAATTGTGATTAGATTTAATGCATGTTCTATAAGATATCCTTGTTTTGAAGTGTGTTTTAAGTTTACAGGACATTTTTAAATCAAAAGTGATGAGAAAATGGGCCGTTCATGCTATAGGGGGCAGGGGTAGGCTGTGAAATTGGTCTGGGGGAGCCTATACTGCATGTAAGGTATAGCCAGAAGAATAAGTAGGTGCTTTAATTGATTTAATCCACATAGTCTTCCCAGTATGTTAGTAATTGAGCATTTATTCTCTCATCTACTTTTTGTGTACATTAAAATCCCCTAAAATGACCATGTTTATTATCAGAGGGAAAGGCTAACACTAGTTCAGGGTTCTGCAAAGTCAGTCCTGGAGGGCCGGATCAATGCCAGATTTTTAAGATAACTTAATTTATCTAAATGGGAACTATGCTAAAAATCTGGCATAGATCCAGCCCCCCAGGAGCGATTTTGGAGAACCCTGCACTAGATCAATGAAATCCACTATGAATAGTAGGAGGTTCGTGGATTAGCAGTATAGAGATGATATCTGAGGGAGAAATTGTTAAGGAAGTGGTTAGAGTTTCTAAGTTGTATATTTAGGCTTTGCATTATATATGTAATGATAATGATACTTACCATAATACCACCCCATGTTGGTCCCTGTTGATCTTGTCAAATAAGGAAAAGTCATGAGGTTATTAATCAATAATATAGGAATCTTGTCAGTCTGAGCCACATTTTAGTAATACAAAGGATGTCTAAACTGTATGAGGAATGTATATCATCCATTTCAATGGCATGCTTGGGCCAGGAGTTGGCGTTTAATTGCCACTTTATGTTTTTAATGTTAATGTGAGTGTTAATGCAGAACCCTGGGGGAGAAGGTGATACAGATTGTGTAGTATTATTTATAGTGAGTTCAGGTAAAGGCAAGTTTAACTTTAAGAGAGTACTCACAGTTTCAGTTGTCAGTATCACTAATGCATTACGAACTGAGCGAAGCTCAGCAGCAGAATAAATTAAAGTAGAAGCAGCAGGTTTGCAGGCGGCTGTAGGGTCAGATATATAATTAGCAGCATGTCTGACCCCGGGCCCGATCGGGCCTGGATGGGCCCAGACACCTTGCCTTTGGCATGCCGTTGGCTCGTTGCAGATGCTCAAATGATTTGGTATGGTATGGACCCTACTGCGGTCCAAAGGGTGTTGCAAACAGCTTAGGAAACATTTCATTTAACAAACACATTTATGTATTTATTTGTTTGTTTGTTTGTTTGTTTTGTAAAGCTACATAAAAGTAACCTTGTGGTTACTAAAGAGTGCTGAGGAGTAACCTGGGTCAGGGTGCTGAAGTAAGAAGGAAATAGAGTCCAACCGAAAGTGAGGGGACACATTGTTAGGATACATGCGAGACAACAGATCAATGGAGCTGGAGGTGCTGGTGAACGGGTCCATGGAGGCTGAATTGGGAACACTAGACTGCTAACTATTAGTGGCTTTCATGTACTCACTTCCTGGGTTGTGATAATTTTCCAGGTCATGGGCAGTCGAACCCTTTATAGTCTTCATAGGAAGTTAGTCCTGTGCCCGGCAATGTGTTGTGTGGTTGCATTGGCTTTCCAATTCTCACTTCAGTTTGCACACGTTTGGCATCTCTTCACTGTTTATTGTTTTTCCCTTTTCTGTTTCCCTAGTCCTTTTCCCTCCTAGTATTGTTGAGTGTGCTGTTTCTTGTCCATTTCTTATAGAGCCTTACCTGTGTGTGTTCAGCAATGTCCAGGGGTCTGCACTGGAGTGCAAGTTAGCTCCCGGCTCATCATAGCACCATCCTCTGCAGAAACCAATGAGCCTTGTTTCAGTTGTTTTTCCTTGCCATCTTGCTGGTATATTATACTTACTGTTTGCCCTCTGTCTTCCAGCTGGTTAAATCGACTTCCTATGGTAACACCCAGACAGAGCAGTGGCGTCCCTTGAAACGGACGAAACCTGAAAGAGTGGGCCTCAGGCTGAGCTTTAGCTCTTTCACTCCCTTTCATGCTCCTCCCTCATTTTCTGTGTCTTGTGATATGCTCCATCTTGTTCACCACCATGGATATTCTTGGAAGGCATTGTCTTTCAGCGGATCTGCAGTACTGAAACCAATGCTATTCGATCTTCCTCCAGCGCTGCTTCTTTTGATGTCTGAGATCAAAAAATGCCTGTTCTTCATGTTTTTTTTGTGAATAGGAGGTGGTTTGGCTCTGCTCTGTGGTATGGATCTGGGACAGTCCAAAGTTTGTGCCTTCGACCCTCCCCAGAGAACTAGGGATCTGCCTGTAAGTTTGTGTTGTATAAGTGTTTGTGATTGTATAGAGTGCATACTGTCTACAATAGTTAAGCATAAGCTGCCCAAAATCGAGTTCTTCCTGTTTTCCCCATTTGACTGTCACAACTGCTTCCAATCATGGATGAATTCTTATTGTGTTAAACTGTAACCTCTACGTTGTCAGGTTTGTCCAGTTTCTTGGCTCCTTCTTCACCATAAACCTTAATGCATCAATCCAATGGCTAAAGGGACACATTTCCAATTTAGACTTATATGTGGAATCAAATCTTTAATTCTTGATTCAAATTTCAAAAAAGTAATCCAATCCCTTATCCTGTCGAGACCGAACTCTGGCAACTTCTTTATCATAGGAATTCCCAAACTGCACCTAAGCCATGCGGCCTCAGATCGGTCACTGTTGCGGTAAAGTTTAACCACATTCCTCCTGTTCTGATCAAGGTCGAACTAGGACAGAAAACAGGCTGGGCACCAAAATAAAAGTGGGCCTCATTAGTGAATTAGATAGCTATAAAAGTGTCCCATGCTTTCAAATTGGGGCAGATTTGAACTTGTAAACATATGCTGTATGTGTTTTCAAAAGTATGGAAGTTTCATTTAGATCTCTGTATGCAATCTTATCTTATATGGATTTTCCAAAATGGACCTCCCATAGACCTACATTGGGCATCTCTGCCTCAGGGCCATTGAGTTCACAGTTCTGTGCCTCTTCCACTGTAACAGAACCCCTTTCACTGGCTTTCACTGATTACTGAGTCAACTTTTTCATTGCACGAAATCTCTTTCATTGCCTCAACACTTTCCAGTTTTCACAGCACCTCCTTTTATTGCTAATGTGCCCATTTACTTCCACACACCTCTTTCACTGAATTAGCTACTGTGCGGTTGCTCTTTCATATTTCCATCACTTCTTTCATTGCACTGTAAACCCTTTACCGCCCCCACACATGCATCTTTCTTTGCTACACTAAATAATGACTCTGCTAACAGCACAGTGCATTATGCTTTCCATACCTGTCCTGACTTTTTGTGATTACGTTACTTCCACTTTTCTTGAAGAGAGATGGCAGGTAATATCTGGCAATGAAAGGGAAATGCAGAGGTGAATAGCAGGTCATTGGTAGAGGAAAGGTACAACATATCCAGGAATGTAGATGAAGGAGCGAAGTACCCACCAGGTGAGAAGCAGCACTGAGGACATGCAACTGACAGAGAACACTGGTGCAAGTTGGATGCATGCCTTGCATTTTCACATACAGATCTGAGAACAACGCACAAAACAGGCTAACATGAAACAGGAATTAATAAGATGCAACTAAGGTAACAAAATACACAACAGAATCAAATAAATCACCATAAGACAAAAAACATAACACCTAATCGAATTCTATAGTAATAAATGTCAGTATAATACAATTTAGGGCAAAGCAATATTGTTTAGTTAAAGAAAGCAGTCTTGCAAGTACAGCAAATAGCAATAACATTCATTATAAGATAAAGTTAAATCTATAAACAATCAATAGGGCTGTGCGAGGGATAGCGTGAAAGTAATGGATGTTCTGTGCGTCAGTAGTTAACACTGCAGCAGGCGTTCCATTATTCAGAAATATTTTCAGAAGGCTCCGCTCTAGGTGGAATGCCTATTTGTCACTAAGTGAAACTATCTAGAAATCTTTGCTGAAAGGACATGCACCATATCCAACAATTACTTCCAGGCGATAAAAAAAACATTTAGCCAGATCTTTGGGCGTCGAGGGCCGCAAACTCTTGGAGCCCGATTTTCAAAGGTTTTACATTGGGTTTGCGTTACTCTTGTAAGGCAGACCCGACGCAAAATCATTTTCAGGATTTACAAACCAAGGCAAATTGGTATTTGCATTCATTTACAGCAAAAGTAACGCAACACAGCGCAAAGCACTGCTTTCTGCCTCTCTGGGGCATATTTACAATAAAGGGGCTGTCACTTTGGAAACGCAGGGCTGCACCATATTTACTAGAATATGGTGCAGCCCTGCGTTTCCCCCTGCGCTGGCGCTAACTTAAGCTGCCTAGCGCCAACGCAGTCACCTTTGCACCATAGTGCATTTAAAGATTGTTTAAGTGCAGGAAGGGGGACCTTCCTGCACATAAACAATCTTTAAATGCCGTTTTGTAACTTCTGTATGTGTGCACAAGGCAGCACACATGGAACCAGCAAAAACGAGGAGAAATAAAGCAATTCTCCTTGTTTCGCCTGTTTAAGACCAGGTTTTCCCTGTTCCATGAGTGGTACACGGGCGTTTCTGTGTAACCCCCATGCTTTTTGATGCAAAACCCGATCCTCTAACAATAGTAGAAATCAGGCTTTAAAAAGAAGAAATGCTTTTATTTCTCATAACTTTTCCCACTTTGCATGTGTGGTATACTGTACAGCACACATACAGTGGAAAGGTGTTTGTGTGGCGCTCGGCAGCCTGATTGTGCGATGGCACTAGGGAGAGAGGAGGAGAGTGCCATTCATCTGTAAATATGACACTTTCCTGCTCTTTCCCTGTCACATAAAGCAGCGCCGCAACTTTGTATGCTGCACTGCGTTGTGTGAGAGGTACATACATCCAGGCCGAAGTATCTTAAAGCACAGCCTAAGAGTAGAACTTAATCACCCCTTTCCAGAAATTCCTAAAGACTGAGGGGCATATTATCAAGGATCTGCGATATTTATCGCAAAGCGCGCTTAGCGCTGTTTATTTTATCGCCGGCTATCGCTGGATTTCCTCGCCGTGATAGCGCGGTATTATCAACGCGTATCGCAAAGGCGATAGGAAATCCAGCGATAGCGTGTAAAACCAGCAATAGCGCGAGAATCCCAGCGCTAAATCAACAGCGCTAATGAAAAGCTTGCTAATAGGCAAGTGTATACTTAACCCAACAATCCACCCCCCATTGACAAGATGGTTAAGGCAAGTTTTTTTCAGGCGTTAAGTTCCAGCAATAAGCGCGGTTAGCGCGAATTTTCCTATCGCTTCGTGGGCATTGATAATATGCCCCCGAATCCTTCAGACACTCATTCGCTTGGCCATCTACTTAGAGCTGTAATAAAGTAATGCTCAATAATGTTCTGTTGGACTCTACCACATGGTAAAGTCCATATACTATAGACTCTACATGAGAGGGAAATGGACCAGAGATTCACATGCATATGTCAATAAAGGTAGCTTTTATTCAGGACCCAGCTAAGCTCACATTTACAAACTTCGGCTTTGCCAAGCAAACAAACATGCCCGGTTAACCTACTAACAATAAACATTAAACCTCCCATTTCCCATTTCTAAAGCTCCCCCTCTTTCTTCAACCTTTAGACATTGCCCCAAACAACTTTACTGGCTTCTGGCTGTCATATATTCTTACTGCTACCTCTTCGTCGCATACCATTTAATGCTTATCCAACCCGCACCAGGTGTAAGATTATGAGAGAGTTTACCTTTGCTACTCTCTCCACCCCACTAAACACAATACTTCACTTCTCTGTTACTTAAATCACTTCCTTTAAGCTACTTTACCACCACCCCAAAAACCCTCCTGAGATGTTCTTTCTGTCCCCCCAGTAGCTTAACACTGTCTTCAGCAGCCCCCACAAACTTCATCACCTTCTACAGGTACAATCCGTTCCATAAGGAATACAAATGTACCACACTGTGTCTAAAGAAGACCGGGGAGTGTAATACAATGTACATATGCTTTTCCCTCCACAAAATCTCTGGCTTTACAGAAATCAGACATCACTCTATTCAACTCCTTTCTTGCCCTGTTGATCACTGCAGGCTTTCTCGCCCTCTGCATCTTTTTCTTGGCAACCACTTTGTCCAAAATAACTCCACCTCACTTCTTTTTCAGGCCAGGTCCCTCTTCGTTATCAATCAATTCTAACCCTGTGGACTGGAGTAAGCTGTTTTTTCCTAAGTGTTTCAACACCACATTCGGCCTTGGCCACTTACGCTTCAGTCACAACAGTGTAGCCACCAGTTGCCCTCATCTGTGGCCTCCAATGGCATGCTAATGAGCAATCACATTCTTATAAGGAGTTGCAACTGCCATCTAAATAACTGCCTCCCTGTGTGCTCGCCCACCCACTTTACAATGGAGTGCCCGTAAACCAACACTGCTTTTTTCCAATTGCTGCGCAAAGTTAAACTTGCAGAATGAGAACTTCCTATCACAGTCTAGCTTCATCCATACTTCCAACCTGGCTGCACGTAAACCCTCACACAACTGTTCCCCATCTACCCAAGCTCTTCATTCTCTTCTCACTCAACCCTAAGCAGAACCCCTCTGTAAAGGCACCAATCCTAAATAAGAGCATACTCAAAACCTGCCTGCCTCCTACTCTATCAGCCTTTTCATGCCAGTCATGTGCCTACTCCCACCCCTCTGTCTCAGGCATAACTCACAAATGATTGCGCTGACCAATAGCTTCCAGCCCTACCAGTCCATCCCAACGCTCTCTGATCCATCTTACTCTTCCTCACGTACATCTCCATTTTATAGTCCACCACAGTCACATCACCACACAACAATCCACCTTATTGTTTCTCCCCTAACACATCTGACTCTTGAAATGCTTCAAGAAACAGCATAGCAAAAATCAGCCTAAACAGTCAAAACTCTCATACAAACGTGCATGCAAACTGCAGCTGGAATACAATGCCTTCTTATATTTCCACTGCTATCATCTTTCTCATGTCCCGCCTTGCTCTTACCTTTCCCCCTACTCTCATAAATAGCAATACCCATTAGTTTCCCTGAAATGGTAACTTTGGAGCGTTCTTTTTCAAATTAGCTCATCAGGAAACTAATGGTATCCCCTCTCCTGTCCTTCAAGTGACTTACGCTCTTACTCCTCTCTGAGCTCCTGAGTCCAAAAATTCAATCCAGGATTATTAATTGGTGAACGTTGTAAATGTCACTTAAGGTTGCTGAGCAAGCTGCATTGTCTCATACTTCGATTGTCTATGGAACACCCTGCCTATGTACATCTCAGCAGCCAACTTTTTTACCACGTTTAAAAAAACTACTGAAAACTTGGCTTTTCTCTCTCCATCTTCCTTAGTCATGGGTTTCTCTGTTTTTGGCCAGTGTTGGGTGCTTTCTGCTAGCGTTTTCACACCCTCAGGTATAGCGTGCTATATGAGTTTCAATAACATAACATATCCTGTGGCGCACAAGGGATGCTGTCACACCTGCTTCTGCAGTCATCCACTTCAGCCACTTCATTAATTGTGGCTGGGAATCTACCTCGACCTAAACAAAATGCTTCAGTTGAAGCACACCAAAACCAGTTTTTTCAGCAAAAACAGTACACATTGGTCATTGGCCGACATCTTATCAATCACTTTCACCACTCTTCATTATTGATAACAAAAGTCACCTTCCTATTGCTCAGCTCTTACCCTTACAACCTAAAAGCCAGTTTTAAAAATGTCAGTGAAAATAGCACCACAAATTACAAAGCTCCAACTGTTGATATCTGATCGCGCTGGACCAGGACAAAGTCACAAGCTCAGGATGACTGCAATGTAACGCAGGCCGGCTACAGGGACCCAGTTAGGCCAGCTGAACAAGAGTACCTTAAATCTTGGTTGAGGAGCGTTGTAAGGTCTCGCGTCATGGATGCATTGATTCCGAGGAGCTGAGAAGCTGCGACACGAGGTCCTGCGTCGGCCGCGAGGATCCTGTTGACGAGGGCTTGGGATGCAAAGTCTGGTTTCGGAGATGAGTCATGCAGTCGAGGTGATGCATCAGTTCCAGGGGGCTGTGGGACTGCAGTGCAAGAACCTGCGTCGTCATTGAGGCTGCCGTCGACGAGAGATTTGCGATGCAAGGGCCTGCGTCGGGGAAGCTTCGCACAGCAGAAGTTCCGATGCAGGCTGCAAGGTTGTTGTGGAGTCCTTGCACTGAGAGAACCCTCGCATCAGAGGTGATGCATCGGTTCAGCTCGGGATTGCGCCACAGAGGAGATGCGTCGGTTCTGCTGGGTCCACAGATGGGCTGGCAGAGCATCTTCAGGCCTACCTCATATGGTCCAGGAATGGGGAGGCACCACTTGACAGGGTTGGATTCACAGATGGCAGAGTCCAAGTGCTGGGGTCAAGGTTGTTGGAGCCTTCTGTTCCTCAGACTCTAGTCAGGAGGCCAGGCAACTATTTTCATGTCCCCATAGCTCCGCGCCATGAAAGGCCACCCCCAGAGCCTGATAGGAATAGAGCTGGAGAACTGGAGAAAATGGTTTATAGTGGAGCCCCCGATAGATCGTTATCAAACCTCCTATGTGCTGCTCTAGTTTTAACCTCTGCTTAGAGATGTGATGGCCCAATCCAACCTCCCATCTAAGGCAATACCTAAATATTCAAACAAGTGAACCCATTCAAGTGGCACCCTATTCAATGTTGGGTTCGGTCGAGTTGTATTACCCGGGTTGAAAACCATGTACTTGGTTTTAGACACATTTATTTCCAATCTCATGTCATAACAAAACCTACTAAACTGATCCAATATTTTCTGCATCCCCATGGGGGACTTAGCTAGAAGAACTGTATCATCAGCAAACATGAGGGCAGGAGGGATAGTTGGCCCCCAAGGACGTGTTGGGGGCCAACTACCCCTCCTGTTACCTCCAGTGAGTCCCACACAGCAGGTTTGCAGAGAGGTTGTCGGAGGCCACGCACCCTTTCTCCACCACTCTGCAAAAGCGGCTCCTGGCTCACTACTAGTAGGGGGATGAATTCCCCTTGGCTATTGAGGGTCCTTAGGGGCCAACTAGCCCTCCTGTTACCTCCAGTAAGTCCCACACAGTGAGTTTGCCGAGAGGTTTTTGGTGGCCCGACCCTTTCTCCACCACTCTGCAAACGTGCTTCCTGGTGCACTACTGGTTTGGGGAAGAAGTCCACTTTAGTCTTGAGGCCCTGAGGAATAAAGTGGAATTCATTCCCGAACCAGTAGTGCACCAGGAGGCGTGCTTGCAGAGTGCTGGAGAAAGGGGGCGTGGCTTCCAAGTCCTCTAAACAATCCCACTGTCTGGGACTTACTGGAGGTAACAGAAGGGGTTCCTGGACCCCAAGGACCCCCAACATCCATGGGGACTTCATCTCCCAACCAGCTCTGGGCTAAGAGGCGCGTTTGCAGAGTAGTGAAGAAAGGGAGCGGGCCTCTAGCGACTTGCCGGTCCTCCATTTGTTTTTTTGTTTTTAGGGGAGGAGGGCCGCCTGGTCCCTCTTCCCTTGGCCCATTTGAGCCCTGGGGACACCATGCCCCGGGGCCAGGCCTTTTTTTAATGTAGGGATTGGGGGCCGCGCGTCCCCCCTCCCTCGGCCAATTTCGGTCCCGGGGACCCCATTTCTCAGGGCCCAGCCTTTTTTTTTTAAATAGAGGGAGGGAGGCCGAGCGGCCCCCCTCACAGGCTGATTTTGGCCCCTAGGACCCCATCTCCCGGGACCCGGATCTTTAATTTATTTATTTATGTTTTAAATAATGGGAGGGGGTAGCCTAAAGGCCCCCGCCGTCCCTGCGGGCTCCCCACCTCCTGCGGGAGCCGGCATTGGTTTTGGACAGAGAGAGCTTCTAACATACAGCTCTTTTGTCCAAAAGCAATCTGCTCAGCTTCTAGCTAGCAAAAGCCTTTTTTCTGCTCTAGCTTGCTAGAAGCGGAGCAGCGTTTGCTATGGCTTGACAAGCAATAGCAAACAGCAATGTCCCAGGGCTGGTCACCCTGGGACATTGCAGGAGCTGGCCTTGGGGGATGGCGGTCCCTAGGACCATCTATGCCTCCAGGAGGGGGGGCGTGTGGCCCCTGCATTACTTTTCATCAAAGCCCCGGGAGGTGGCGGCCTCCAGGGCTGTAGGGAGGTCCATGCAGCCCCAACATTATTTTAAGATTAAGCCTCGGGGAGGTGGATGTCCCCGGGGGAGTTCGAGAGGCCACCCATCTAAAAAATAAATAAGCCCCAGGGAGGTTGCGGTCCCCGAGGCAGCGAGGGAGGACGTACAGACCTCCCCCACATTTATTTTTAAAAAAGGCCCAGGTTTGTGGTGGTCTCCGGGGCATCAATGAGCCTCAGGGGGGCATGTGTTTCCCCCCTCCTTTATTAAAATGCCCTCGGGACCTGCCCCACCCTGGGGCCAATTAGAAACAAAGCACGGGAGACCACGCTTTTTTAAACATTTTTGGCCAGATCCGCGGATCCTGCTGAACATTTTTAAAAAAATGCTTTTTTTGGCCCTGCCTAGTAGGACTCCCCCCAAGAGCCATAGGGCGTCAAGGTGTTTTATCCTTCATGGGACTCGGTTGAAAAGATGACTTCTAACATTTCCTGGTTGTAGTGTTGGCAGCCAATCAAATTTCACTCGGGTTTCAGTAGGATTTTTGGCTCCAAGATATCTATATTGTTTAAACTTAAATATTTCTCAAACCACTGAATGGATTCACACAAAATCACAAAAAGCACCCTTTCTGGACCAACATCTAGCTTTATGACAAATTTGGCATGATTCCGTTCAGCGGTTCGGGTTGTAGTCGTGTTCAAAAAATGAAAAATCCCCTTAGACATAACATGGGGAAAACGTGTTTTGGGACCACCTCTTTTCTCAGCCCCTGCTTGATGGATCACCCTGAAACTTTCAACACAGCAGGTGAACCAAAAAGGAGAAGTTTTGTGAAATTTTCGTGAAGATTCGTCAATCGGTACCAAAGTACTGACTGTATAAGTGAGTGATTATACGTGTCTCAGTGAATGTACGGGTGAGTGACACATTTGTGTGAATGTCTGTATCAGTCTGTCAGTTGGTTTGTAAGTGGCTCCATGGGTTGGTGAGTAGCTATATGGGTGTCTATATGGGTTATTGATTGGTTGTCTGAGTACCTGTATGAGTGTCTGTGTGGGTGGGTGAGGGTGTGTGTGACTCCCTGCATGGATGAGTGAGTGGGTGAATCACTGGCTGTATGGGTTCATGAGTGTGTCTGAGAGGGGCTGTATGGGGGAGTGAGTGTGCGTATGGATGTGTCAGTGAGTGAATGAATGTGTCAGTGGTATATGGGGGACTAACTGCATATGTGAAAGGCAGTATAGGTGAGTGTTGGATTATATAAGTGACTGCATGTGTGAGTGAGTGATTGTGAGAGTGGCTGTTTGGGTAAGTGTGTGCTTGTGTCAGTGACTGAATAGGTGAGTAAGTATGTGTTAGTATCTGTATGAATAAGTGAGTTGGTGTGTGTATAACTGTATAGGAGAGTAAGTGGCTGTGTGATTGACTCTATGGGTGACTGAGTAGGTGTGTGAGTATCTCCATGGGTGACTGACAGTATGTGAGTGGCTGTGTGGCTGTTTGACTAGTGGGTTTATTAGTGAGTGAGTTGATGTATGAGTGGCTGTGTGTGTAGACCTATGAATCAGACCCAGGGTATGCAAGTACTGGTATGGGTGTGTCAATTGATTCGAGAATGGTAGTATGAAAGTTAGAGTGGGTGTATGAAAGGTGCATGGGAGTGTGAGTGGCTGCGTCAGAGATTCTGTGGATGATGTCATCAGTGATATCATCAGTGATGTCATTTGAGATGTCATCAGTGATGTCATCGGTGATGTCGATGACCATGTCCTGAGTGATGTAATATGTGAGGTCATAAGCAGTGCATTGTGGGGGCATGAGTTATAGTTAGCTCAGCTAACTATAACTGCTGAATTTCTCTGGTTTTGTACGAGTGAAATATCATCCTATCTATTACGTCCCTGTAGCCTTTGGTTTTTTCAGTGAATATCTAAGATTTTTTTTATCCTAATTCCTAGTAATAACAGCCCTGTAACCTTTGTTTTTCTCAGTGAATTTCTAAGGTTTTTTAAATGCTAATTCCTAACTATAACTTACCTGTAACCATTGTTTTTTTTCAGTGAATTTCCATGCTTTTTAAGTAGCAATGGTCTTTGCAGAATGGTGTGGAAAGGGGACTGGGCCTCTGACCAGCTCTCAGAAATCCTGCAGTGTAGGACTTATGGAAAGTACCAGGAGGGCTTCTTGGTCCCCAAGGTCCTTTAGCATCCAAGACAACTTTATTTCCCAACCAGTAGTGTGCCAGGAGGCGTGTTTGCAGAGAGGTGCAGAAAGGGTGTGTGGCCTCCGAAGACCTCTTAGCGAACTGACTGTGTGGCACTTGCTGGAGGTAACAAGAGGGATCTTTGCCCCCCAAATACCCTCAATAGCCAAGGAGACTTCATCCCCCAACTAGTACTACACCAGGAGGCGCGTTTGCAGAGTGATGGAGAAAGGACGTCCTTGATGGTTGCACAGGTAGTGCCTGTATAATTCTATGAGTGCCATTGTCAAGGACAGACTGCGAATACCGGGTGTTTTTAACAACGTGTAAAACACATATATAGACATAGTTTACATAAGGTTTCAGTGTAGCTATTTAGTAAGATACTAATTTAACTTTCCCCTTTGCATTCATTTGTCAAAATAACTAAATCAAAAATACATTTTCCGTCTTCACAGCAACACCGGAGGTTGCAATGACATCAAGTGCAAAACATATATAGAGACATATATTACATAAAGTTTGAATCTAGCTGTTTAGTAACATATTGGTTTAACTTTATTGGAACAACATATTTATAAAAAAAGAACAGTTTCAAAAAATAACTCAACGTCTGAACTCACAAATAGAACATAACTACCAAGCACCCATCAAACTACTCATTATTACCCAAACTCATGGGGAATTAAAAACCGCTGCAAAATGAGTGCAATGCACATTCTGGAAACATCACATGACCGGGAAAGAAAGGAATATCATTGGATAATATACTTTTCAGTCAAATGAATAGGAAGTATAAACCCACTCCTTCTTCTTGAATCTTCTTTTTCAGAAGTTTATTGTGAGAAGGTGCTAGATTTTGGCTACAGACTTTTTTTGGACTCATGTGGAACGACGTTCATGTTATATCATCTTAAAACTTATCATAGAAAATGTCTCCAACTGATGATCAAGACGAAGGAAGCTGGAGGACCATCTACAAAAGTGGCAGCAGCAACAATTCCCGGCCAGAAAGTACCTTCAGAGGTACAGACTTCCACAACAGATATGGCTCTAGAGTAACCCTGGGCGAAGTGCTACGCTACGCTCGCGTAGTTTGCGAAGTTTGCGCTACTTCGCACAACGCGAATTGCACGTAGCACAGTGCAAACACGCCGTAGCGTAGCGTAGTGCCGCGGTCATGTTTGCTTGCTCGCGGTCCTCAACGTCAAGTTGGCGACCGCGAGCAAGCAAAATGACATCCCGGCGAGACTTTTTCTCGTTCGCGATCAGCAACATCAAGTTGCCGATCGCGAGCGTGGAAAATAAACCTCCCGGCGAGATTCTCAACGTGGGGAGGTCAGGTTTCTCATTGCGAGTGGTCGCGTATGCTCGCGACCGCTCGCGATGAGAAACTACCAGTCCGCGTTGAGAAAGCTGCCGCCGAGTAAAAATCTACTCGAGCGGCAGTAAAAGACAGCTCGAACTGTGCAAGTTGCCGTTTTCAATGATTGCACAGTGCGGACAAGCATCCGGCACTGTGCAATCATTGCGAACAGTGCACTACGCAGTTCGCGTAGTGCTACGCGAAGCTCGCGTAGTGCGAACTGCACTTTGCGTAGCTTCGCGAAGCACTACTTCGCAAACTACGCCCAGCCTTACTCTAGTTTTCAAGAATGGCCACATATTGCATGGACTGTAGTGTTGTTATAAGAGCTAGTGAGCAGTGTGTTACAGCTATTCGCAATGCTGCCAAAAATCATACATGGTAATTTTTTTTATATTTTTTGCACATTTCATAAGACGAGTTGATAGTGAGTAGCAAGAAGACAACACAAACCTGAAGGACCCTCGCCTTGACTTCAATAGCAGCACAACAACACCGAAGCAGAGAGTCCATACAAAAGTCCAATCTCAACTTCAAGATTTGGCTCAACAGCTTTCCCCAATGGCATCATACTGCATGGATTGTGGAGTTGTAGTGAGTGCTGGAGAGCAGTCCATAATGGCCCATCGCAATGCTGCAAAGAATAATAAATGTTGATGTTTTTTCATTTTTGGCCCTTCATAGTTTTTCTACATCAGCAGGCATTTTATTATCTCACAAAATGGGTATCTAATATCTATGTGTTGTTCATTTTATTATCTTCTAATTTATTGTAACACTACTTACATATAACTTGCCGTATAGACAAGTCAAACCATCCCTCTACAAATAAATATACAGGTAACTTTTACAGTTATCATGATTTACTTTTTCACTTTTTAAATATAAGTCAACAGTCTGTGTTTAAATCTTCTAGTAAGTGCATCGACAACATATACAAACATACTCTGGTTTTTTAGACAACACTGTGTTAAATTTTGTAATCTCTTCTTTAAAACTATAAACTGTAATATATGTGTCTTGTTCTGCAACTCCTCCTCTTAACAACTCTTAATTTTCCCTAGAATCCTGCTCAGGACCAAAGAAACGAAACTGCACATCACCACAAACCATTTCTATGTCTGCCACACTACCATGCAAAAGTGCTCTATTCATTTCTCCTAAACATAAAGCAGTAGTTTTCACATAATACAGTCTCCTACCTAAAGTTCGCATTGTTGAGTGGTATAACTTATTTTGTGTTTTAAACTTCACCTTGGAAAGATACGTAGGAATTTTCTTAATATATCAATGGATTGCTGTCTAAAAAATATTCATAGCACTGCACACTCCAATCATTAAAGAGTGGCCCACAGCTCAAGGAAAGAAAATAGTCGTAATATCACCAACATCATCCCTGGAAGCTGCCACTAAGACAACTGTCCCAATTTCACATGCATTACATATTTGCTGGATACAATGAGCCATGACTTGGGTTAGTACAGGTATAGGGTTAGAATATGTTCCTTGATTGAAAACACAGGAATTCCTGCAGTATCAACAATTACTGAGGTTCTGTTAACAAAACAGCTACATGAATATCATGATGTATTGTATACTATTAGATCTGCACAACATGCACCAGGCACAAAAAAAGCGATACTCCCCAGCTTGTGCCCTCAACATGCAATGCTTATGACCTCACATATTACATTACTCATGAAATGTTCTAATATATCATTGATAATATCCCTAATGACTTCATTGATGGCAAAGCTGTGCAGGGGGGCAGAGTTATAGTTTCTTTAGTTAACTCTAACTGGTGAATCTCTGTGTTTTTTAGGAGTTAAAGCGTGATGTTTTCACCTAACTATAAAATTACTTTAACCATTGTTTTTTCAGTGCATTCCTAAAGTTTTTTCATGTAACCTAAGATATTACCATACCTTACTATAACATCACTTTTAATCTTTGGGTTTTTTCAGTGAATACACACACGCACACACGTGTATCTCATTTAAAAAAATATATATATGTATAATGTATCTGTATGGTAAAGTCCCACGGTGTAAAGTATCTAAAAATGGGCTGTGTGATACTTAACCATGTTGTAAAGTCTGCATAAGGTGCCATGTCGTACCATGTGGTAAATTGTACCTGGAAAAGGTAACATACAAGTTGTGACAGCCAGCGCAAACTGGATGCACTGGAGTAGGAATAGATCAGCATGCCCTCACCACTTCCTATACCAGCACTGCTCCTCTCGGGGAGCAAGGCTGCTGCCCTTGACAATCCAATGCCAAGCCTTGTGACACAATCGGGGCCCATTGAGCAGTGTCTTCTGCTTCATGGCCTCGAAAGAGTTAAAGGCCTAGATGGAGTTTCAGACTTACGGGCGGATCCTGTCACGGCTGGGCCTTCAAGACCTCGATCATGCCCTAGCCTCAAACTGGCACACAGCAGACGAGTGCAAGTCACCTTTTGTTTCCTTAGCACCAGGGCATTTTGGAACCTTCCTTTGGTTGTTCTACACGGGGTCTAGGGCTGGGAAGAATTTGTTTGAAGAATGTACGGGCTTCTGGGACATGGAGTGTCGCGTGATATGGCCATCTTGAGTGCTTTGCCCATTTTTCGGCAAGACTTGTACCCAGATCTGCCAACTCACACGGTGCCACCGTATGTCACACTACATCGGCTCCCTTCACGCGGTCACAAGGGGAACATCCGATATCACCGGTCGGTGGCAGGAAAGATCAACTGAAAACCACTACACAGAGTGGTTTCCCATTTTATTTTATTTTTGGACATCTAGGCAGGAGTGACCATTAAGGGGTGTGAAAACACCCCAGGAAATCAGTGGCAGCCTCAGCAAGCTTTTGTTTTTGGGAAATGGGGTTGGTGGGGCGAGGGGGCAGAGTGCCTGTAAGGTAGATCACGCCCAAGACCCTGCCTCCTCCTAGGCCACACTCCTTTCTCACATGTTGAAATAGTTTTGTAACTTGGCAGGCCTGCTTGGACCCCAGTAGGTGTTTTGCTTTTTATAGGTGTTTGATTTAGTGTTGAGCTATCTCAAAGGAGCAGAAGTGCTCTTTACAGACAGCATTTCTTTTAGGACAGGAACGGCTCGATAAGATGAGGCCTTGAATACAGATTAGTACACTGTGTGGGAGCCGTGAGATCTGTGATGGGGAGTAAGATGGTGAACGCTTAATTGAGTCACTTCTGGACTAAAGTTTTTGCTTTTTACATACTTACATTATGCTTATTTACAATGTGTTCAATAACTCTACATTTACAGCTGGTGGGCCCTTCTATTTCAACAGTTTTTATTTTTATTTTTACCAGCAGGGTATACCAATAATGACTGAGGTAAATATTTGCATTGGTTACTTTGTGTGACCAATCACCTCAGCCGAACCATGAGCTGTTTATTTCCACCTCCCCTCCTCATGGAGTGTGAATACCAGTGGAAACAGCAGGGCTTTGCTTCACGGCTCTGGCCTTTACAAGGCGGCTAAGTCTCACAAATGACGCTTTCGGAACTGCTGTAGGTTCATACTTACGACATCACGAAAGGGTCACAAATCGAATAAGAAAAACACTGAAAACACCCACTGTATGGAATGTCTCAAGCCGCACTGACAAGCATTTGTCACACCTCCCGTTCCACTGACTTTATTAGCTGACTCGTTTTCTGTGACTCTCCTATGCACAGTATTATCAGAATTCAGACTTTTCCCAAAGTTTTTCCAAGCAACTAATTCACATTTTTAGCTCATGTAATAAGGAAAATACAAAGTTAAATGTTTTTTTTTTGCTTTATATTTTTCAAAATCTTTTCCAGATTCTTAGTGGATGGATAAAAGGGTTCAAATTCATATTATTTTGGTCTTTTCCGAAAAAAACTAAAGAAGGAATTTTTTTCTCCGTTCTCCAAGCTCCTTTGAGTGTTCATGTTCCTCGAATGAAACAACTCCTTTTCTCACGTGGGTGGTCAGAAATGCTCTGTGTTATAATTACAATGATAGGAGCCTGTATTGGTCTGAACTTTTTACCGTACTCAAAACTAATTAAATAGTCAAATGCTTTTTCCAAAGCTGTTGTAATTACAATTCATATTTCATCATATAATGAGCAGTTTGACTCCATGTAAGTACTGAATGTCCTGATATGGTCTCTAATTATTTCTTCTGAAATTACAATGTGTAGCAATAGAATCTGATCTCGTTGTTACAGCAATAAACTTGAAGTCTATGGTAAGGAGTTTACATTTTTCTTTTCAACACACGTTGTGTGATCTTGGGTGAATCAGCTTATCAGCCCGGCCTGGCATTCAGAGTTCCTCCAATTAACGCTACAGTCATTCAATGTACACAGCTCGTATATACCACCTTTGTGAGCACGACTTACCATAGAAACATTCTAATTTAAATCAGTTATTGTGTAAAACAATTTTGTAAATGATTTATTTATACACGATTTCTGGTTGCATTCTATATCCCTTTATGCTTAGCATTTGTAAGGCAGGTTTTCTTCAGATGGCAACCTACTGGGATTTGATTTTAGTTTAACTCAATTAGTGCTAAGATTTTTTTTGTCAGTGTGAAGTCTGTCTTATAAAATGTCTTTTTGGGCATTTAAGCCTAAAAAAAACGAATAAAGATACACATGCAATGGTAATAGTAGGCTGGGGCTGTTAATTTTCTAAACATTAATACAATTTATAGACACATTAGAAAGTAGCGGCGGCTCCTCCGCTAAGGGTGTCGCCCCACTGCTTTAAGAGCAGTGCAAAGGAATTTTTTTAATTTTTTATTTTATTTTACAGAGTTTTATATAGCGGGAACTTGACCCGAATCGGGTATCAGAGCGCTTTACATAGCACCAGTTGCATTACATGAGGACACAATTTTTATTTTTTTTGTTAGGCACGGGGAGTTTAAGTGATTTGCCCAGAATCACAGGATGTTCAGCGTCATTGCCGAGACTCGAACCCAGTTCCCCAGATTCGAGTTCGACCGCCCTAGCCGTTAGGCCAACTCCTCTCCCTAACGGAACTCTATTATCATTTTCTTTTTAGTTTTGAGCTTGCAGTTGCACTGCAGCCAGGTTAGGTTAGGGCAGGGTGGGCTGGGCTGGGCTCCTGTGACCCAGAGGGAGGAGGAGTGGTTGCTGCACCTTAAGTGCGCATGATGGTTTGGTTGGCCGTCTTGGGCCGGACAAACTGTCATACGCACTTTGCATGTTCTCCACCGGCTGTATTGCACAGCCTGGGTGGAGAACATGCACAGCCTCCTAGTCCCTCTCTGAGCACCGAAACATGGAGCTCAGACCAATCACAATGCTGCTGTGATGCAGCGTTGTGATTGGCTAGGGAAGTCTGGAAGCATGTGTACTTCCTGGTTCCTGCGTCGGAGGAGAGGCGGAAGCTGGCGACCGGCGACCAGCAGGTACGTTTCTTTTTTTATCTAACCACCTCCCCGACCCTCCCCGCTACCGCTCCATACCAGCTGCCACTGATAGAATGTGACTTGAGTTATGTGGGATGCGTAGATCTGATGACAGAGGCCTACTAAGCATGATTTGTAGTTTATGGGTTACAGCTCGGCAGCATTGGTACAAAGAGAACTGTTCTGGTGGTGCAGCCTGGCCACTGGTTAGAATCTGGTCTATTTCCCAAATCTGGTTCATGGACTTTTCCCTCTGGGTATTCCCAAAGTGTAACACCTCACTGCAGACAGTGGCACAACCTCTATTGGTTTCTTTATGCTGAGGGGAGATGCTGGTGGCTGGTCTGACAATGCAAAACCTTACTCTGAGAGTATTTATGTATGTATATGGTATTTCTAAGGTGCTAATCTAGCCAAAAGGCTATTCAGCTCTTTCCTAAACTAGAGCAGCCTTGGGGTACTCTTGATGGAAACATCCTCACGAAATTTAATATAGAGCATAGTGACCAAACCATTAGGCAGCCTTTGTCTAATCTGGACTCAATACCTCAGAGTTAAGGTAAACATCAATCTGCACCAACCTGTAAAATCCCATGCTGTATCTAGATTGCAGGAGGTGATAAGGAGCAAACAAGAAATAGTGACAAATGGACATCAGCTGCTCCACACAATAAAGGCAGTACTGGCAGCCATGAACACATTTACAGACACCATAAGGGAACAGAGTGCCACTTATTTGAGGGAGCTAGAGCTGAGGTATACCATGACATATCTTGATGGGCTCAACTTGACCAAGCTGACAGTTGTTTGGTAGAATCTGGAAATAAGGAAGGCTTCATCAAACATCACAATAGCAAATCTCTCTACAAGGGACCATATACCGATAGAAGGTCAATAGAAGGACAGGGCCATCCTCTAGCTCAGTACTTCAAGGCCCACAGCAATATTCTCTGGGAATCATTTGGAAGTCAACATGCAATTTTGAATGACCTGTGACACCATCAAAACCTCCGGCAGCAAGACTGCGCAACATGTCGAACTCGCTAGAGTGAGTTGCTGTGTTGGCCTAGTCAGCTAAAAATCCTGTAGATGGTGCAGGATCCCAGGGATTGCTGAAAAGGCAGGCAGGTGGGTGCTGGGACTCAGCCCTGCAGGCTACAATTAAATAAGGGAATACAAGGGGAGTGTGAGCACTCCCCGTTGACAGTACAGAACTTGGATGGGACATGTCCAAAGACACATTTAATGTTGTTTCTGGTTTGTATAAATGCACTAGTCCATCTTTCTTGCTATGGCTTGGTAGATCTTGTATTGAGGGTCAAAAGCCAAGGATTTAAATGGTATTCAGAGTTATCTTGCGAGGGTGTGAAAGTATGTTATTGCCATGGATACATCATCGCAACATGTGCACCAACACCAATGCTTATTATGAAAGGCAACAATAAATGTGTATGTGCTCATGGTGGTTCATGAGTGGAAGGTTGTACCAGTACATATTTAGGGTTGCCATATATACTTGCCACAACTTGCACAAAACATTTGCAAGGTTTGTGTTAGAAATTGGGTCTCTAGTTGGCAGAGGTATGGACCCTGTCCAAGTAGGGACCACAATCACAGTAAGGGTAAGCTAGATACACACTAAAAGATAACCTGTGCTCACCCTCTGGTAGCTTGGCACAAGGCAGTCAGGCTTATCTAAAGAGGCAATGACTAAAGTATTTGTGCAACACACACAAACAGTAACACAATGAAACACCACAAAAATACTCCCTTACTTAGAGAATGAGTATGAGTACAACAAGACCAAAACAACAAAAATCCAATAAATAGAACCAGAGATATTACTTTTTTTTCGAATAAACTACAAATAGTGCTTAGAAGTCAATTTTATTTAATTTATTACTTTTTCGTATTTGTAGAGCGCAACACTCATCCCCTAGGTGATATCACGGTGCTAGGTATATGCCCAACCTGTCCACTTAGAGAGTTTCATTAAACAAAGACAGGAACATCCTGCCATCCATTAACCAGGAAAGAGACACTTTTTCAATTCTTTCCTAAACCTAGTATGTTTATCAATTAAATGAATGTCTAAGGGTAAAGAGTTCCATTGAACCGCAGCCAAATAAGAGAAGGAACGACCTCCTGATCTGACCCTCCTTATTTGTTTAGTTTTGGCTAAAGCCAAAGTGCAAGATCTCAGTTCGCGAGTAGGTTTGTAAAATTCCCTTCTGGCTTGTAGAATTGCCGGGCCCACATTATGCAAAGCTTTCTGAGTGAAGTATAAAAGTTTAAAATTGACCCTCTTGCACTTAGGCAGCCAATGCAGAGAAGTTAAGCAGGCTAAAGCAGAGCCAAATCTATCCATATTGCAGATAAACTTGGCCGCTGCATTTTGAATTACCTTCAATTTAATGAAGAGGCATTCAGCCATGCCTACAAAAAGAGCATTACCATAGTCCAGTCTACTCGTTATGAGGGCCTGACTATGGTTTTTCACCAAGCTATTGGGATCCATTTCAATATTCTCCTCAAAAGCTTAATAATCCTGAAGCATTTGCCACACGTAGTTCTGGCAAGATCTTTCATGGAGAGTTGGTCATCAATGATGACCCCCAAGTTTTTAGCCAACTTCTTTGGCATGGGCATCTTTCCCAAAGGCTCCGGCCACCAGGATTTTAGTTTTACCTGCATTGAGTTTTAAACAATGCTTTGTCATCCATCCCGCTACTTCGGTGAGACATCACTGAAGATTACTTCGAGTCTCATTGTGAATCTCCATCAGTGATATCATCAGTTGGGTATCGTCTGCGGAAGAAGTGACCTCAAAGCCCCAATTGCTGACAATATATTTGCCAGCGGAGCTATGTAGGCATTGAAAAGAGAAGGGCTCATTGAGGAGCCCTGTGGAACCCTGCAAGTAGAAGTAAAAGAGCGAGATCTGCAAGCGCCCAGGTGCACTATTTGTGTTCTATTCAACAAGAAAGAGCAGAACACAAATATCCAGGAAGCTTATAATAGCGGCATTAAAAGATTCAATTTGGTTGGATAGGGGTAAGGTCATGTCTTTCGGCAGGTAAGCAAAGTTATTAACAAATGTTTGTGCATTTAGCGTTCTCCATGATCTTATGAGCTTAAAAGGCACATCTTCCTTATTTATTTTGTCTATCGGGAGAATGTCAGTCAAAACATATGTTGAGTTAGATCTTAGTCTTTAAAATAAAAACTCTTAAAAACATAATATAGCAGATAAAATCCAACAGTAAACACTTATTATAAAATGTGTTCTAAAATACAATTAAAACCCAATTCATCCAACCAATAAAATCTGCATCACCTAAAAACATCATTGAGGACCAAACAAAAAATCTCCACTCAATTCAATAAAATTGTCTCAATTTAGCTGTAGAAAGTATCCGATAGACAACAGAAATTGCCACATGGCACACGTCACATCAAGAAATCTCATTTTGATCAATAAGTTAATTGCTTGCCCCCTATCCTTACTATCATATTTTATAAAGATGGGTTTTTTAAATTACTTCAATTGGGCTAAAAACACAAACAGTCCACAAGCATGTGAATTAAATCCCCTTTTGTGTTGAGGCCACATTTACAAATTTTTCCTTCCTTTAACAGAGTACCGCATCTTTCTGACATCAGAACATGATTTAACCCACATCTAAATCTCAGGAGACTTCGACGCATCTTGATATTTGGAAGTCTCTCCAGATAGGGAAAGGTCTCATCTCCCATCCATGAATAATTTTGGGAGACCGATTTTTTCTTTCTCAGATATATATGATCCTCCTCCTGCTTTGTTATTATTCTCAACGCCTCCTTACTCACTCCTATCGGGTTAGTACCAACCCGGGAGAGTGACTGAAAAAGAAATCAGAAAATGGTCTGTCCATGTGAGAGGGGTCACTTCCGCAACTTTAATGGTCTTAATGTTAGAGAACACAAGATCTAAAATATGTCCCGCATAGCTATTTTAATGCCCTGCTTTAGCTATTTTAATAGTGCCAAGGGACTACCTGAGGTCACGCTAGACAGGGCAAAATCCAAAGTTCAGGCCGACCCCGATGGAGGGCAGACTGTCTCCAGGACTCATGCAGGTGCTGCTGACCTGGATGGATGAAGCTAGAGTTGACATCGAAGACTTGGTGTGAGGATCAGGGGAGGCGATGTGTCATCATCAATCCTGTGGTGAACCATGCAGTCAGAGAAGGTTTCAGCATCAAACCCCTTTACGATGCAGGCACTGGTCATCGTCAAACCTCACAGTTGACTCCTGCATCGTCATCGAGCAGCACAAGGATGTCTTCAGGTCTGCACTACATCGGCGTTGAAGGGTACTGCATCGGTTTCTATCAGCGCAAAGTCGATTTTGAAGGAAAACAGCAGCAGAACCCACTACTAAGGTCCAGGACTGCATTGGCACCTCAGGCAGGGTAAGGCTCACAGATGGAAGGGTGCGGCAGCAGCAACAGCAGGGCTGTAGAAAGTCTTTGATGGCCCTGAGACTTCAGAAACCGAGAGCAAGCCAGCAAGCCCCTGGAGTCACTCTGGGTTCAAGTGAGATGGTCCAGTCCTTGTCCTCAGCAGGGCATAGATCAGCAGGCAGCAGGGCAGCTCAGCAAAACAGAAAGCAGTTTTTTCAGAGCAGCATTCAGGCAACGTGGCAATCCTTATAGCACAGCAGTCTTTACTCCTGGAAGACTTCTTCACAGGTCCAGTAGTGTACCGTCTTGGTAGGGTCCGAGCCCCAGTATTTATACCCAGTTGTGCATTTCAAGTGGGGATGACTTCAAAGCAGGCCCTTTAAGTGCACAGGTCCCGTTTAATCCCAGTCCTGTCTGCCAGACTATCTGTGGGGGTTAATCAGCGCTTTGTGTGGGACACAGGACCCTGTCTATGCAGGTGTAAGTGTCAGCTCCCCCTCCCTCTTCCTGCCCAAGAAGAGCTATCACAATGTAGGTGAATTCAGATTAGTGATCTGTCACATCCACCCTTCCTGTGTTTGTGGCTGTCTAGAGGGAATGCACAAAGTGTAGCTCTCACACACTCCAGACGTATATTGGAGACAGGCTGCAAAGCATGCAGAGCAATAAGAGCAGAGAAATGTCCATTTTCTAAAAGTAGCATTTTAAAAATAGTAATGTTAAATCCAACTTTACCAGTAAATAAGATTTATCATTACCATTCCAAGGATATGAAACATGATGTAGCTACTCCTTTCTAATCAGGAATTACAGTTTCAAAGTGTTTTTGAGGAATTCCCAATGCTAGCCTATGAGAGGAGTAGACCTCACAGTAGTTAAAAATGAATTTAGCTGTTTGTCACTACCAGGACATGTAAAACTTAAAAGTGCATGTCCTACATTTCCCTTACATTGCACCCTGCCCTTAGGGCTACCTAGGGCCTACCTTATGGGTGACCTTTGTGTAATTAAAGGGGGGTTTAAGGCTTGGCAAGTGGTTTTAAATGCCAAGTCAAAGTGGCAGTAAACTGCACACACAAGCCTTGCAATGTCAGGGCTGAGACAGGTTTGAAAGGCTACTTATGTGGGTGACACAACCAATGCTGCAGGCCCACTAGTAGCATTTAGTTTACAGGCCCTGGGTATATGGTATACCACTTTACAAGAGACTTATAAGTAAACTAAATATGTCAGTCAGATATACACCAATGTCACCATATTTAGGGGAGAAGTATATGCAGTTTAGCACTGGTTGGCAGTGGTAAAGTGCTCAGAGTCCTACGGCAAACATAAAGCTACAGCAAAAAGAGGAGGTAAGTAGTCAAAACGTTTGGATGAAGACCAACATAAGGATGACAGGTCTAACAGTTTGTAAGGCGTATGTTTGTCTGTAACAGTTAATTTAGATGATGTGATGCATACTGTGTGGGATCATGCTGTTGCAGAGGACCTTTCAGTGATGTGCAGGGCCAAGGAATAGGGCACTTACATGGGGGAATATGAGATCTGCATAGCAAATAATCTATACATTGAAATAATAGGTAATTTTACTTTATCTGTAACCATCCCCTGTAAGCAGCTGGATTTGCAGCTGATGGCTCTAAAAACATATAGGAAGTTTGCAACAGCAAAGCAATAGGCTTTGATGGCATCCAAATTTTGCTGATTTGTCTAAAAAGCAATGTAATTGTCCTACGTATTTCAAAAGAGCAACCCTAACCTGCTCTAGTAGTTAGGAAAATGCTGGTTGAGGGATGCCATGTCAGGTCATGTAGTCATAGTGTGGGTCCTCCCTTATGAGAAACAGTATGGGCATAATGCTGTGCATTTTAAATCTGTAAACCATGAGAATGGGCGCTGCATTCATGCCATGTCGGGCTCAGTGAAACCTATTGGCTTTGCCAATGCTTGTTGTAGTGGTATTTAGTACTAGTTTTCAGGTGATCTAAATTTACTTATCACAAATTTCTGATGGTATTAACTTGCTGTGCAAATGTTGGTGATAAAACCTTTATGAGACAGATCTTCATTTCGTGTTAACTCTACTTGCAGTAATTCCACTGTTGTTTGCATGCGTTAACACAAGCATAAATTGCACTAGTTCTCTGCTTCTATTGCATAACAATTTTTACGTTAATGTTGCCAAACTTTTAGCATCTGCTCTTAACACGTAGGGGTCTGCATTTTTTGCAGGGTTTTCATTGCCTTTGTTTTTACTTGTTTTTGACCATCATTAAATAAGGGCCTTTAGTATCTAAAATGAAAAGTCTGTTTCTCAAAGTTGAGAGATTTTGATGCTGCCTCACCAGAACAAAAATGGTGGCTTGTCTGTTTTTAAATGAGACTCTGTCCCAGCCAAGTTAAAGTTCTTTTGACTAAATGTCACTTCTGTTAAAACTGTAGGTGTGTTACACTTTGAAAGAAGTTCATGTTAAAATGTCACAACTGACTCATGATGCTCTTACTCATGGGCGACACCATGGGTTAACAGTTTAGAAAAATAGTTCGTTCATATGCATGTTCTGTGCTGGTAAAATCGCAGTGTCACACCCTTGATATTACTGCTTAAACTTAACTTCGACTGAGACAGAATGTGTTGCATCCAAACCACCTAGCATTAAATGCTAACATAAACATTTACAATATGTCAGTGCATGCGTATTCGCTATTTAATAATTCAAGAAAGTGGTTTGCACATACAATTAATGAAACATGAACGCCCACATCTCTAAAAATGTGTCCTTCTGCTTCTAGGCTACACCCTTCCAAGGGTCTGGGATCGTCACTGGACTGGCGTCACGTCACAACGTCCTTCTTATATGTGTTTAAGGTCTTACGACTAGGTTTGCAACTGTTAACCAAACTGCATAATCCTACCCTTTATGACAGTCAGTCAGTTAAAATACTTTTATTCCGCTAATTTAGCCCTAAAAAGACAGACACATTTTATAAAACACAGGTCAAAATTAAACAAGGGAATGATCATAAAGTGCTTATAATGATTAAAGTGCTGAATACGTTGCTAAAATAAGTCTAACATATACAGAGAACTGTTTTACCAAATATAATACGTTGGAAAATTTTAAGACATTATATAGATAGAAACCCGCTCGATCAAAGAAAGACATATCAACTTAAAAATTCATGAAACAAGAGAATTATGTAGCAGGCAAAATTAAAACATTCCGGGCCATATTATCAAGAACGGGCGATAACATTATCGCCGGTTTAGCGGCAGAAAACTGCTGCTAAAGCGGCGATAAGGGGCTTGATAATATGCTCTATAGAATTCCAATAGAAGCCCAGGTTCTGGTGTGAAGGACATCAAACCTGGGCTTCTATTGGAATTCTATAGGGCATATTATCAAGCTCCTTATCGCCGCTTTAGCGGCAGTTTCCTGCCGCTAAAGCGGCGATAATGTTATCGCCCGTTCTTGATAATATGGCCCATAGTTCTCAAAACTTGATGAATATGGTTAAGGATCACATGGCAAACAAGTAAAGAATCCAGCCACCATAAAAAATAGAGGCTGGGCCTACAATTTCTTAAATTGTTTAGATGTAAAAAGGGCCTTAAAATCTGGACTCTAGGAATAGTATAAAAATCAGAGAAAAACATAAAGTGGATAAGAGATTGCTGGCTAATGTTATCGCAGGGACAGCAGGGCAAGGTAGAAAACCAAGTACCCTGCTGTGGGAAGGCTGTCAGAAAATGTACTTTGCAACGTGTTAAATGAAACCTATGTTCAGTATTAGAAATCCATTGTAGATGCAATCTCATCAGTGATCGTGATCTCTGTGTGCCGACAGACCGTATCCGTAGCCTGGGTCTTAGTTACTCTTATGGTTGCTCTGTAATCGTACAAAAGAGATTTTACCATGGCCTGGATTTATTGTCAATTTCCTTTGGGAAATGGAAAAAAAATTGTACACCAAGTTATGTACATGTTTTTGTGATTTATATAAACCACAGGATAGAATCTTTGTGATCTAATTTGATACAATCCACTAGAACTTGGCGTGAAAGGTTGGTTTGATGCAAAAGCCATATCTTCATCCACAGTAGGAGGAGTGCAATTTTTATTTTATCATCTATGCAAGGAAGACCAACTTCTGTATGAGTTATAAAGCTGGCTGTACTCTTGGGACTACTAACAATCTTCCAAGGAATTTGTTTTCAATGACCTGCAAGCACCCTGGATAGGTGTAGCACCAAGCACCCCATGGACGTTATTTGGAGGTAGTCAGGGGTTGCAGCTGTGACTTTTAGCTTGCTCCCTGCTACTCCTGCCACTTTCTTTGTGCACCCTGGCCTCTGAGGAGGCAAATGTTTTGCCGACTCTGAGGCCAGGAGTCGCAAAGGCAGTGCAAGGCAAAGCAGGTAGCAAGCTAGAGGTCACAGCTGCAACCCCTGGCTACCTCCAAATGACGTACATGAAACACCCGCTCCATATGTTCCCAGCGAGAGACATTTGGCATTGTAAAGTAAAATTAATTCATTAAAAGGTTTTTGACCTAGTTTTCTGGCAAATTAAAAAATGGCCTCCACAGCCCCTGCAATTTTAGATGCACTCTGTGATAAAAGCTTGTCCCACTTAAAAGTTGTCCATCATAATTTCAAGATCATTAAAATTTGGGACCTTGGTAATAGGGGTCTCACCAATAGAAAAACTGTGCAAATAGGTATTCTTTGGCCCACAGGTCATGATGTATGAGTTTTGATGGTTGACCTTTAGTTTCAATTGGCCCATGAATTCATTAAAACAATCAAGCACCGCATCGTCCACATAGAGGAGGATGGGCACCGGTCGGTCACCCACCTTAGGAGAGTCCTTTCCTCTGGCCCTCAAACTTGATCAAGGAAATTAATATACAATAAAAATAAAAATGAAGCAAGTATGTACCCCCCTTTTGTCCCAAGGGAGGGGGGGGTACGCTCTCCTTCCTCGTCATATGGCACTTGGGCAGTAGTGTCCCAATGGAGGCGTTTGAGGAGTTCTACCAGTGAGGCCTTGACCCCTGCCTCCCTCATCATGTCCCAAAGCCTGCCCCTGTCCACCAAGTCAAAGGCACTGGAGAGGTCCTTAAAAGCTAAGTGAAGAGAATCTCCCCTGGCCTTAACGTACTTACCAGTGAGCAGGAGCAGGTTTAGGGACTGTTCGACTGTGCCGACACCTGGGTGGAAACCGTATTGAACTTCTGAAAGAAAGCCTCTCTCTTCAGCCCACTCTTCCAATTTATGGAGGATCTCCCTCCCTAAGATCTTGGCAAAGGATTCTAAAAGGGAAATAGGGCAATAGCATGTCGGTTGCCTTCTATCACCCTTTTTAAAAATAGGAACAATAGTAGATTTTTCCAGAAATTGCCAACATCAATAGAGATGGCAAGGAGATATGCACTCACTAAGCTAAAGTAAGGCACAGCTGGAGAAGATGAAGCAGGGCCTTCGTGATCAAAAATCCCCGAAAAATGAGATACCCCCTCATTTGAAGGGATATAACATTCCATTTCAAGATTCTTTTCTTCGGAAAAGAAAGGCAGATTAATAACCTCACAGAAGGCCTTAGATGCCTTGAGTTCTGCTGCTGCTTGTGAGTCCTCCCATGCCTTCTTTTTAATTTCTGTTTTCCTTTCTTCCAGAGTCACCTTATAAATCTGCCTGGCATGCCGAATCGCCTCTACATTTCATGGTTGGAGCTTCGTAGCCAATTATACATTTTTTGATGCAAGAGAACAGGCACGGTTAAACCATCTACAGGGAGTAGATCTAGTAGGATTTGTTTCTGAAGTCATCATATTATTCACTGATTTGCAAAGGAAATAAAAATTTGCTAAGACTTCTTATGGTGTAGCTTCATCTGATATGCAACGCATCACTTTATCTTTGATTCATTAATTTGGTTCTCAAAAAATAGATTTTGGTCCAGGTTCTCCCATTTAATGCATGTCCTCCTGTTTGGACAGAAATGCAATTGGGGAGAGCAGTAGGCTTTTGGAATCTTTATGACAGGACAACTTAAACTGAGAGAGACTAGATTATGATCACTAATGCTGGACATTAAATATTTGAGTCCAGTACCAGCGGGCCATGTAAGAAGAAAACAGAATAAAATCTGTGGTGGACCCACTGTCCTTTCCTGTGAAAGTTGGGGGATAAACCACGTCATCACAGAAAAAATATGAGCTTGACCAAAGGAAATTACTCTGATTATCTGCCAGAGTTTGAATTTTCCCGTTGAAAAGTTTTCATTGCATCACTACAGTTTTCTGGAAATCCCTTAATAAAACCTCCATGGATTCAAAGAAAGGTTTACAAACGTTCAGCAGAGCAATGCTAAAATCAGGAACCATTGAAGTAACTCGGAAAGTAGCTGGAGTTTGAGATGGGGAGACAGGTGTGGTCTTTGACTTTTTTCACTTTACTTCAGCCCTTAGGATTTTGCTGTCATCCCGCTTGCGTTTCTGTGGTGGAGGTTTGAGTGCCCTTGGAGAGGAACTACTTAAATCAGCAGTAGAAATAACTTTGTGAGAGCCATTCGCTATAAAGGGATTTGTAATTTGAGAAGGTACAATTAGAAGCTGCCCATTTAAAGGTTCTCTTGCATAGGTGACCTTGTCAAAATATGTCTGTGGAATTCCTGGAAGGATAATAGGGTCACTAATCAGCTTCTAAACAGTGTCAATATGGTTTTCTTTTTTTTTTTTTTTACTTTATTTTTCTTTTTGAATACAAACAAAGGTTCCAATAGCCCTTACAATAATTTCAACATTCACCAGCAGCAGTAAGCAGTAGATTACAATAACAATACAGTCTGCACATCACCTTCAGCCTCAAGCGTAGAGGCATATACAACAATATAATCAATATGGTTTTCCACTAGTTCGATTTCCTAAGTGATTGCCCCAATAGAAGATGATATATACAATGTAATCAAGGGAGATGAGGAAGCCCCTTTTACACCTGGTTTAGACGGTTGGATTGGCTTTTCTTCCCAATATTTTAGTGTAAAATTTAACATATAGGCATAAAAGTACTAATAATAAAAGTCCTACCTTCAATTGAAAAGTCATCACCAAGAGGGATGGCCCAGCCCGGCCTCATCCCGCAGCAGATGGATGCAGACGGGCCCTCCCTTGGCCCAGGCGCATCCCACACACGTCCAGTGGTGCGTGTGTGATCCGACATTTAAGAGCACATCAGCTGCTGCCAGGCCCCTCCTTGTAACTGAGGAGGCTGGGGGAACGTAGTCCCACCCCAGTCACGGTCTCCTTTTACACTTGCAAGCAAATGCAGGAAGGGAAAACGCTTCAATTTCACACCTGCACTGTGGGTGAAATTCGACGCTTAAGAGCACGTCAGCTGCTGCCAGGCTCCTCCTTGTAACTGAGGAGGCTGGGGAACGTAGTCCCACTCCAGCCAGGGCCTCCATTTACATTTGCGGCAAATGCAAGCCGAAAAGCCGTTCAATGAAGAAACCTGCACTGCGGGTGTAATCTGCCATTTGCGAGTGTGTCAGCTGTTGCCAAGCCCCTCCTTGTAACTGAAGAGGTTGGGGGATGTAGCCTCACTTCAACCATGGCCTCCGTTTACACTTGCGGAAAATACGGGCACGGAAACCGCTTCAATGAAGCCTCCATTTCATTAACAGAACTGAAAATCCTTATTTGCATTAGCTAGAAAATATTTTCTTCCTCAGAATCCAGAAGATGTCGGCACATCTCATTTATTTCAGTCACTATATAATAATGATTGATTGAATGGCAGAACATCAAGGTCAAAAATATCCTGGGCCAAAATGCAGAGGACTCAAATTGAGGACCAAAATATTGTGAAGGTAAGTGCACAAAGGTAAATATAACATAGCTTGTCAGAGTATGTAGATGTATGTAGATGTGAGGTTTACGAGGTATCTGGATGTGGAGTTAAGAAAAGTAAATCTATACTTGCCTTTGTGTACCTACCTTCACAATATTTTGGTCCATTAGGCATACTTAGGTATTCAAAAGGTCTTGTCAATAGAGCAATGTACTTTAAGACCCCTCATTGCTTAGCTTTTTACTTAGTTTACTTAGCTTTCTCCAATCACTATATTCCATCAATCTTCTGTTCTCTTTCATTCAACCACTTGTGGACATTTTGCCTCTTTCCCAGGTGAACCTTTACACTTGGCAAGTTAAGCCATGACTAAGAGAGGATCCAGCTGCAGCATATAGGAATAGTTTATATAGCAGCATATACAAAGATGGCATATTTCTGGGCTTAAATTAAGGGCTCTTATTACTAGGTTGTTTGCGCCCTATAAAGATTTGAAATTATCGCTATCTGAGTTTTTTACTATGTCCATTTTGCCAGGTATTACCTGGTGAAAGTTTCAGAAAAAAAGAGGTCGGAAGGAGAGTGCATCTGTCGTAATGGAATGTCCAAACTCTGATTGTGCAGGCTGTAACTCATTGCAACCTTGGATTCTCGGAATTGACCTGTAACGTTGCAGCAGAGTTAACATCGCATGTTGGGTGTAATGGATGCTCCCTGTAGCTGTGAAGACACAGTAATAGATGCTCCCTATAGCTGTGAGTACACAGTAATGGATGCTCTCTTGCACCACTGAGAATGGAAAGTGTGCTACCAAAGTATGCTTGAGTTAATCCTGCACCTCTTCAAAATGTTCCATTTGAATGTTTGGTGTGCCCTGATCCCAAATAACTGAGCCATTGAATATTTTGTGTCCATGCACCTCCTGTGAAATGTTCACTTGTCTTTGAATTTGTTTTTATTTGCTTCTAGGTTATACTGTCCCCTAAACTCAATCTTGAGTAATTAGTTCGCCTGCACTACAAATCTTTGCAACTTAAGTTTTTTGCCTATAGCTTATCTCAAATCAGATACAAAATACGTTTCCTTCCTTTACTATACTTCTCCTTCTAATAATATCCTTCCCCATAGTCCTCCAGTTAGTCACCCGTCATAACATTATTGCACCTATACTTCTTTATTTCCAATATATTTATTATGAACAAAATGCTCAGCCAAGTACTTTACTGGCTAATTGAATTCTCATCCTCGTCTCTCTCCGTTTCATCGCCATCTCCTACACCTAGTTTAACTCAAAAAACATTGACCACTCCTCCTCTAATCACACTTTCATCCACATGACATTCAACATTCCACCTCCTGCTTTTGCCCCTAAAACAGATCACAGAAAGGAAATCCCTCCTGACGTGAACACCGCCTAATTGCACTTGCACAATGATCCATGACATACTCATGATAGATCTTGAGTCCAGAGCAAACCTTCATATGCACAGCCCCTTGCTCACAGCCACGAATTAAGTAATGTAACCAAGCATTGAATGTCTGAGTGCCCTACCATCCGGTGCACATGGAGCACATCCTAAACCCTCTAAATGTTCAATGTTTAGAAAATTCCCCTTCTTAACTTTATCTCCACCCTTGATTGGGGCAAATCTGCATAATAGCTTGACCTAATACCCTCTCATAAATAAAACTTTGAGAAAATATCCTGCATAATCAATTAATGTGTCTCTTCTCGGATGACCAATGTCTGCAGCTCTGCCTGTGCCCTCCCATATGAACCCCTGCATGCATTTGAGCAACCCCTCTGAACTAGCACTTACACTATTACTGCAGTAGCGGTCGCTACCAGCATCTACTGGTGCAGCCTGGGTCTACCATTTCAAGTTGCTCTTCTTCCTCCTCCACTGCTTTCTGCTTCCTGGATGGGAGCTCAATTGAAAGAAACAGAAAATGGAGGATGCACCCTCCCATGGTACACTGGTAGGAGCACTACTAAATGGCCCCCGCTCAAACAGAGAAATTCAGCAAGATCCAGACCCCAGGCCCGTTGTACACGGAGGAACTCAGACTGATGAAACACCACTGCAAATAACTGGAGCACAAATGGAGAATGAGCCAGGACAATGCAGACAGGAGCATATTGAAATACGCCCTAAAATGCTACCACCAAATGATCTGGACCACGAAATACGTCTCTGTGGCAGACCACATTAATTCCAGAACCAACAAAAGCAAATAAATCTTTACTTACTTACTTATGCCCACTAGTCCTCCTGCCCATCAACCAGCACTTTGCAACCACCTCTGCCCTGGGCTTTGCCATTGTTAAAGATTGTATCTCACCATCGGCCTCCACCAACTCGATCACCTTCTTGCAGGACCTCTGCAACAATCTCTCTCAATTCTTCAGCAACAAAATCAGCACCATTTACAGCAACTTCAGCCTGCAATTGTACCCAACAGACCTCTCCAAACGGCTTCCGATCTTATGCAATGAAGCAATAATAACCACTTGGCCCATCAACTCTCCAGAGGACACCCCCGCTACCAGGAGGTCCATCCACTCAGGGGCCTCATCGGACCCCTACCCCCACCACCCTATTCCAGAGGACTGCAATCCATCAACACAATGCTCACACTCATTTTGAATTCCTCCACCTCTTTTGTGACCTTCCCAGATGTTTGGAAAAACACAACTGTCCTCCCATTGCTGAAGAAACCTTCTGTGGGCCCTTCAACACTTGCCAACCATAGACTAATCTTCCTTCTACCATTCCCAGCCAAGGTCTTAGAGACAATCTTCAACAGACACCTCACCGAATACCTCAACTATCACTAACTACTTGACACCACACAGTCTGGTTTCAAACCCACCCACAGCTTGGAAACTGCCGTCATCGCTTCCATGGATGACATCCGTATGACTCTAAACTGAGGAGACATGGGGACAATCATCCTCCTGGACCTCTCCACAGCATTTGACACAGTCTCCCACCTCATCCTCATCCAGTGCCTATATTGACATCGGAATCCAAGGACAAACACTGACCCAGTCAATCAGCCTGGCACTGTACACCTCGAGCGCCCTGCAACCTTTTACACAGAGTTCTGCAAGCATCCTCCCTGAGCCCAACCCTCTTCAACACATACATGATCTCACACGGTGGATGACAGATTCCTGCTCGCAGAGCCTAAGAGGTCCCATGCAATGGGAAAGCACAATTATGAAATGGTATTTTGCTCAAGTATAGAGCATAGAAGTTCTGAAGGAAGGTTTTGGAGATGATGGCAAGAACTGGTACTATGCCTGTCTGTGTGGCAGCATGCATTGGATTGAATGGGTTGAGAAGTCCACCATTCACTTCCTAGATATAGAAAAGGGGCAAAAGAGTAGCAAATGAGGAAAAGTCTGTAGATCAAGTAGATGGCTCAAAGGAGTGATGAGGTGCCAAATATAAGAAGGCTGTCTAGTGTGATGTGAAATGCAATAAAGTGATAAGGCAAAGTGGTAGCCACAAAGAGTGTCAGTCAGCTCCTGTGAAGATAAAATATTTGGGTAGTTATAGGATTGAAATAGGAAAAATAGCAAAGAGCTCTTGAGCACTGGCTATTTTCACCTCTACATGAGAGCTCTCCTATGAAAAATATCCAGAGAAAAGCAATGTGATATTTACATACATGTGTGCTATTACGAAAGTTCAGTAGTATTTGTGTGGCATGACTTGAGTTTCAGAGGGCCCAAGCTAGAGCTTCCTTTTCTTTTCTTTTTCACACCGGTGGGGGCTCCCTGCTGCTGTCTCACAGAAACTTCTCCTCTTGCTCTAGGAAACAATCGGAGACCCTCTCCACCATCCTTCGTGGGTGCAGCCTCTTCAGATCTGGCTGTGCTGGCTAATCACACTTTGGGATCCATTCTGGGATCAACTGCAGCCTCCTTCTTGGGTGCTTGCTCTTTGGATCACGCTGTGCTAGTGGACTGGGAACTTTGTGTTTCCCTCTCCATGTTGGTCCTGGTGCAAGAACCATCTGCCTCTTCACGTTGGTTTCACTGTGGGCACCATCTATTTCTGGCCCCCGGGTTTCACCATGCCATGGCCGCCATCTTTGTTCTTGGTCCTGTGGCTCTGTTGTCATACGGTTCCTGCAAATTATGTAGAGCTGTGTATCAAGACAACATAACCGTCAAAATATGGAGACTGAATCCACACATATCATCAGAGTATGTTGGCCCAATTCCTAGGTAGCTCACATTGCCCCATCTCAAACCCAAATCTTCCCAGGGTGCCCGATGGTATCTTTAACCTCAGAACATGACCACTCTAATTCCCCCAAGGAAATTGTGGAATCAGATCTACCCTTTCGTTGTAACTCAGGTATGCCCAAGGGAGACACAAGAAAGATACAAATTGGCTTTTCAAACATTCATTGAAACAATTGTATTCTTTTGTAAAAGCGTGAGCTGCATTTATAAGTTGGATGAAACAAAACATTTTTACCAGCATGACAAGAATGGTGAAAAAGATAAACAGTTCAACCACTATAACATTGTTGTGTGATTATATGGTTATATAATTATATTTATACTCCTATTTAATACTACCTACACTAGAGAGAGAATAGTGGGAGTACCCTCTACTAGATCTCTTGGGACAACCCGAGCCACCATGCTGTGTATGATGTATCAGAAAGCCGATCTGGTGTAGACCAGGCTATCGTTCTTTGCAGGATCAAGGTTAGAGTCAGCAGTGCTGCATCTCAGTCACAGTGCACGGCATTCCAGGATAATCTCAACTGAAGTGTTCCTCTGCAAAATTTGGCTCAAAGGCAGTTTATATAATAAAAGCACTGTTCCAATCGCACTGTGTTAGAGGTGCAGTGCTGTTGGGATTGTATGTCTTGAGACTCAGAGTTGTCTGCAACCGGACAACCAAATGCAAGGGCATCACGTTCAATGTTCCTAGCCTTGGACAGAATGTGTGGACAACATGATAAAATGCTTACTAAGAAATGTTCTGCATGCACAATAATTTATAAGTATATAATCGTGTAGGTGCTAGGCATGTAAAAAGTCACCATTAGAAAAAGATGTCAAGTTTAAACATGTAACTAAAATGGGGTCTTGTGCCCAGGCCCTGTTGAACCTTACAACACCCACTCCTTGGCCGGAGGGACCCTTCGCTTCAAACTAAAACTCAAAAGCTAGTCTTAAAATATCAAACTTAAAATATAAACCTAATGATTATAAAATGAATGTAAAATGCACTTTAATAATAAAAGCAAATGAAAGCTATAATGCATTAAAAATGCCTATTAAAAGCATGCAATTGTTAAAAACTAATAAGAGGTCCATTTGAAATAAAATAAGGTGCCGAACTAAAATCTAGGAGGCTCCCAATTTTTTTTTCCATGTTTAGAGAGTCAATAGGATCCAGGAAGGAACCCGTACCACAGACAATGTTTCCACAGTGTCCCAGACTGCAAGTTCCAAAGAACAAATATGGTCATATCCAGCCTAATTAGCAGACACGGATGATGTGCTAGCCAGCAGTGTAACTGCAGTGGATGATCCAGGAATCCAGAAGCCGAAGCATTCAGGAGTGGCTCATAGTAAGCATCCTGTAGCAACTAGTTGCATTGCAAGACATAGAACCAGTGCACACTCGAAAGTGCACAATAAACAGAGGAACACAGGCTGTATGCAGTGTAACCATATAGTTCTAAAGGATTAAGACTAGTTGTCATTCAGTTCCTGAAGTAAAGACACTCCAAGGTACTGTATCGTGTGTTCACCAAACAGCAGGATGTGAGGTAGTTCCATCACCATTTGGCTTCAAGGTGGAACATACATTGTGGAGTAACAAAAATAGGCCCAAAATTCCAACAATCAGGAATATCAAAAGTGGTATGCCTCCAAATACAGTGGAAACCAAAGAGTGTATAAAGGATGGAATCACTCTGAATACAGTCTGGAATGTGCTGACAAAGCCAGACCTGATCGCTTTAAAAAAGTGTATAACTCCAGTGGTAATTGAAGAATTTAAAATGGGGTGCACAATTTCACCAAAATGTAGTGCCAGATTTGTGCGCAGTAGCAAATGTATTTCCAAAGAAGACCTTGCAACTTGTAGAGTAAACGTCTCTGTAGCAGATGTCAGAGGAACGTCCTTTTGTTACAATAAGGCTTTCAGCGGACTTATCAAAGTTAATATTGAAAATAGCAATTGAAGGCCATACGGTAACTTCATTGACTGTGTGTGCAGGTGGGAACAACACATTATTATAACAGGCCCTGGAAACAGTCACCACATATGGTACTCCTGGTTTCATCTCACAATAGCTTTGATAGTTCAGAATCAAATAACTTCCATTTGAAAGCAATCTGAATACTTGCTGAATTAAGGCAGCAGGGACACACTTCAGATAACATTCCAAAGTGGCCATGGACTCATTGCGTGTGCCATGTAGTGCTACCTTTTACAGAGTAATGAACGGCCAAATGAACATTTGTTTTCGCTGAGAAAGACTTCAGTTTCTCTACTTAGACACCTGTAATCGAATCGTAAAACTAAGATTTTGTGAACAAATCTCTCCCCTAACACCTCATATCTGCCTACTTGAAAGTGTTTCAAACAAGATGTAAAATGAATGTTGAGATAGGCAATTAAATGAAGCCATGTATCAGCCATATGGCTGATGGTGTTTCAGCTATAGTGAAGGGCAATTTTTCTAAATGCTCTATACTTAACATTGTATAAGTTGCATCTTTCTTTGCCATTAATATTTGTGTGCGTGTTAAATTATAAGGCAAAAATAAATCAGTCGCATTCAGGTTTTTCCATGGCATGTAATTTTATTTTAAAATCTTCAATGTCCAAATCAATGGCATAACCGATCTCAGCTGACTTTGTCCATGCTGGAGGAGTGACATCTCATACTGTATTATATCGAATGCAGGTGATACAATATTATTCAGAGAATAAATGCAAGTTGACAATGTGGTCATCCCATTATCTACAACAGCTAAAGCCTTTTCCAAATTAGTCCTGTTAATTTCTCTCAAACCTTCGGCAACTTCCTGTTGAGAAACTTTCCAAATTTGATAATATATGGCATATAGAAAGCGTTTAGAACGTGGCCGGTGATCTAGGACCCAGCAAAAAATCTTGTAAATCCATGTAATCAGAAAGGTGAGTTAAATGTTCCTTAAGTGCAGATAAAGTGGAACGTTTCAACCATTGTTGGCATAACTTCCCGACACTGTAGGTAGCAACCACTCCTCTGTGTTGTCTCTGTACATATGAAGGGTCTGGTCTGCTTGTTTTAAAACCCATTGTGGTGGTTACAAAATGTGCATGATGACCATTGGTGTCAACTGGCCACACTAACCACCTATCTGAACCAGAAAGTGAAGAATTATATGTGCCATTCTGTATCATGTTGTTGAGCTGCTCTCCTGTGATATTTGCAAAGTGTTGCCAGTTGTCAAAACGTGCAAAAAAGGGAATGTTAGGTGTGTTCATGTCTTTAATTTTAGCCAAACACAGGCAGGTAGTTTGCTGCACTGCCTTGTTCAGGAAAAATCATTTGTCTAGGGATTAGACAAGCTCTAAACAAAGCCCCATTGCCCAGGCCTTGCCAATTTCGTGTTCCCCAAAATAACTTTAATTCAATATTGTCTTTTCAAAATTCATAGCCTTGTATGGACAGCTGGAAAATAAATGAGTCTGAATAGATTAATTTTCTTTGGGTCAGCATATTTATTTTTGCTTGGGCAGGGGTACGTTTATAATAATAAGACACTGGGTCTAAAGGGTTGTTACCAGAAAAATATGCAAACTTTTGCAAGTATGCTTTTGAACTACTCACTGGTGGTGTTGGGCAATGTTTCCATTGTGTGTAATTCAAAACTGCATGTGGAGTATGAGCTCTGTGTAAATAATGGTGTACATAATGATAACAAAACATTTCACCATAATTAGCAGAATTTAAATATAAGTCCTCAGTTTTTAATACTGTATAAGATTCTAGTTCCGAAAGCATGCTTTTGACATTGGTGATATCCCAGTTATCAGAAATACTACCAGTAGTGATAATGTTATCCATTGATACTTTAAATACATAAGGAATTTGTAATGTTTCTGTAGGACCAAAAATATCAAATGAGACCTAATCCCAAACAATTCCATCCAGGAAAGGAAATGCAGAAATGTTCACAGGGGACAAGTCTCTTCACACTTTATGTGAAGAAGAATGGGGATTCAGTACCTCAGCTACCAGTTCAACAGCAGAGCATTCTGGGAGATAATGTCCATTTAGGAGCAAAAAGAAAACTGTAACAAATCTAATACAAATTAATAGGAAAAGCAGTGAAATGGAAATCCAAATATATGACCGTGGTGGAATCACATAAGTCTGTTTCAGCCCGAAAACAAATGCATGTACCCATGCAGTGAAGTGTGTGATGAATCTGAAGAAAATTCATCAATGTTGGCACAGTAGCCAGAGGCAGTCTGGGACCCCACAGGGTAGAGTAGAACCGATAGGTACCTCAAAAGGTCGTTGATAATAAACAACTTAATTGTTAGGAATGTCAGTCGAAGATTGTGAATTCACATATGATGTGCTTTCAGTGTTAGCAGTAGTAACAGGAAGTAGTAGAACTTCAGTATCTGATGTCCCCAACTGAGGAATAGCAATTTCTATATTATTTAATACTTGTAGAGAAACTTCCTGTATAGTAGTGAGAAGAGACAGGTAACTACCCCGGAGCCCTCGTGGCTACTGTGTAGGACTGAGCACATGGTGTGTTTTAATGATATAGATGAATTGACGCAAACCGTTTGTTTCTACAACTAGCAAGCAGTGGCAAAATCACACTTCTGGTACCTGCAATGCCAAGGACTGGCACTGGTGCTCTGTATGATGGGCCAAACTCCTTCTTGTCAGTAATCTTCTCTTGAACTAGATCCCCAATTTTTGGAATCCAGACAGGAGTTGTTGTTGCTTCTTCATTTCTTCAGTGGCAGAACATTTAGTAGTTTCTATTAAGCGCTCATCTCGGAAGTCTTTTAGTTCCTGAAAGACAGCGAAATGTTCATTCATGTCAAAAGGCGCATATGCTGTCACTGTGCCTGGATTATCAAGGTCTGGAACGTACATCTGGATGCCAACCAGGATCTTGTAGGGGGTCCGGCTGCCCAAAGATCCTCTAGGCAGATTATTTAATGCTCTCTGGACTCCACACAAGTGATGGACCCAACTATGACCTGAAACTAATACCCTAACTGTTAAAGACTGCTTTTGGTCACGATTTTTCCTTTCTACTATCAAATTTCCCTCAGGAGGATAGGTGGAGGAATAATGCACAGCAATACCCAGGGTTCCCTTGGTATCCCAGTAAGCCATAGAGGCGAACGCTGGGCCCTGGTCCAAGTAGAATGCAGCTACTACATATGTCCCGATAAAGACTTGCACATTTTTTATAACTGTTCGAGTGTCAGTCGATCACTGCAGCCACACCCAAAGAAATCTAGAACATGAATCCACTGCTAATAGAATACATTTAAATGAACCATCCTAATTTAAAGGTCTGAACTGGTCAAGATAGATACAATTTAGAGGTTTGTTTGAGACTAAGAATGATGTCTGTGGTGGGTGAGCAGCAGTGAAACTTTTAATTTGCTGACAAATGTCACAGCTAAGAAAATATTGTTTAGTCTGTTTGTATAGACAATGCCACCATTGTTCCCTCTAATTTTTCTTTCTTATGTACGGCAATAGAATGTTGGTGTTCACACTTTTCTTGCATGTGTGCGCAACTGAGTGATATGATGTGCAACAAGGCAAGTCGATCAGCTACCACTTAATGGTAAACAACAAACATTGGCACTGCCAATAAGTCTTGATTTTAATTTAAAGTTACTTCTTAGTCACTGATGGGTTTAAGCACTGAATAATTCATCACACATGCACCCTGTCAATCATCCTTGCACTCGTGCATCCATAAATCACTTATTCATTCTTGCATTCACCAACTTACACTACCACAATACAGAACATACAAAGGTTCAGCCACATATGTAAGATAAACTTAAAGAATAAAATTAGAAAAAATAAAACATGCTATTGCCTAAAAATGGCAGAAGTATGCTTTCAGTAACAGGGTTAAACAAAGCAGCAGGTGGATGTCTGCTCGTTTCTTGCCCTCTGTTTGTGCCTGCTCTGCTCGTTTCTTGCCCTCTGTTGCCATCGCTGCTTGTTTGTTGCCCTCTTTTTGCCTTTTCTGCTCGTTTCTTGCACCCTGTTTTGCTTTTTTCTGCTCGTCTCTTGCACTTTTCCCACTGTTTCCCTCCTCCCGCCACCCAGTGCCCCTCCCTCCCCCCAGGCCACCCTCCCTGGCAGACTTCAGAAAGAAACTCAAGACCTGGCTTTTCGACGGAGACCTTGCACCCCAGCGCCCAGATATCCTTAGGGGTGGCGACAGTGCTGCACTCTACAAATGCTAATTGATTGATTCAAATAAAGTTACTTTATAAAGGTTATGATTGTTTGAAAATGTTGATTTGCAAAGTTTCTAATAGAATGAATGAATACAGTATGTACTTATTTATTTAGTTCTTAATTTTCATTCTCGACTGGCCTGAGGATATTGTAAAGATGTGGGTGGGGGTGCAGTCGCCGAGCTGAATGCACTGTGGTGCATCTCCTTTTTAGAAAGGACTATCTGATTCCACAGTAACCCTGTTGAAATGCCCCAGAGGGTGACATTGTCACTTCTCTAGAATCTACTGCGAGACAGCACGCTGGGGGCTGGCTTGTCTGGAAACGTCTTCAGGTTTCCATTGGGGCTCTCTGGAACTGTCTCTGAGGTGAGTCGGAGCACTCGGTGAACTGGTTTGTGGGTAAGGGCCTATTGTTTGGGAAGTCACCTACGAGTCCTTGCTTTCTGGCTCACATTCCAAAGTACTTGCCGTTTTGTTTTTATAATGATGCAAGTAATATTACAAAGTCTTTCCCCAAATGCCCCTAACTGCCTAATGACCTTTCAAGTACTAACAGGCACATGCATCAACGTTTTTTGCAAGCGCAAACGGTGCGATTCGCAAAAATCGGCCGTTTGCGCCCGCAAAAACGCCTTTTGCGATGCATCAAGGTGTTGGGCACTCGCAATTGAAGGAATCGCAATTCATTGCGATTTCTTAAACTGCGATTGCATTTAAGGAATTGCAATTTGCGATTCCTTAAATGCAATGCATGTACCCCTTAGAAATAGCGAATTCGCTATTTGGGGCCGCAAAATACAGAGATATTACTCTGGTCAGTATTTTGCTAATGCCTTGAAAAAAGCACTAAAGTGCATTTTTCAAGGTTTTAGGTTACACACACACATGCCCTTGGGGCATGTGTGTGCGCAACATGGGTGCACATCACAATCTCAGGGGTGCAACAGGGTGTCCTTTTGACACCCTTGCACCCTTGAAATTGCATGCGCAATTTGCGAGTATAAATTGGGACTCGCAATTTGCGCATGCAATTTCCCATTCATTCCTATGGGCCATTCCTTAATTGCGACTTGCAATTTGCGAGTCGCAATTAAGGAATGTATAGGAATCGCTATTTTTATAGCGATTCCTACATGCATAGGCTTTTGCGAGTCCTTAATTGCGATTCCTTAATAATCACAATTAGGGACTCGCAAAATCCTACCTTGATGTATGTGCCTGTAAGTGCCAGGGCATGTATTTTTTAGTGGACACTTAAAGTGTACTCTCTGCTAAGCCTAAAATGTTTAGCCTATTTGTTCATCTTTTGCTTTGTCATGTGTTTACTGTTGGCAATAACCTGTTGCACCAATAAAAGATATGCAAAAGGGCGCTCACATGTTCCTAGTCTGTCTGGGGCCCCACAAACCCTAGAACCGGCCCTGCTGCTGTGTCTGTAATTGCTGCCTAACTGTCAACAGCACCTACTGTAGAGGTCCTGGCAGTTTAGAGAAGTGGTGGTTGGAAAAAAAACTAACATACTCAGCAATTTCTGGTGGGACACATGTGAATAGTAGCATGCAGTAGCAAGCATTTCACGAGTCACTGCAGATGTAACTGACTAACAATAACAGCTGAAGGTGCTATACTGGATAAAACCATCTTACAAACAGTGATCTCCTTGGAAACGCATGTGTAAAGCCACAACCAAAGCAAGTGACACCACACAGTGCAAATAAAAGAGAAGAACTGGGGAAATCAAGAGGTGGTCTGGTGGGAGGCAGTGATGTAAGGTGGGCCATGTCGGTGTAAAGCATTTAACAAGTCACTGCAGAAGTGAATAGCCAGCAAAAATAGCAGACGCTGATGAACTGAGACCAGCTTGCAGACCGATAAGGCCTCAGACAAGCATGTGTGATGCTGCAGCCTGACGAAGAAGGGAAAAACAAAAGGTGGAGGAGCTTGAGGTCTGTGAACGTGGCAAACTGGACTCGGACTGCAGGGAAAACTTTGGGAATTCTCTCCTGCTGTTTTATTACTGCCCTGCAGGTATTTAAACGTCCTCCATTAGCATTTCTAAAGATGAAAGACTCGTCTTTAAAAATGCATTTGGAAGCTCAGTGTCATCACCATCAGTCGCACTTTAGAGGCTCTAGTGAAGAATTTAATGAATGTAGTGGAATCCTTTGTAGTGCTCGCTGATCGTAGGTGTCTGCACCCAGGGAAACCTAGGCGTGTGCGCCCACACAGGCGCGCAGTTTAGAGGGAACCATGCTCGCCACACCTTCATGGGCAGATGCTAAACCCTCATGAGCAGCTATGATTTATTCTAGCCTGCAGTCTTGATTTGGTATCACTCAATCACCCACTCCGGGAATGCGAGCATATGGTAGGTTTTGGGCACTCAGTAGATAGGAGTATTTCGCTGGAAAGGTTTTAGGTAAAGGTATGCCAGTGCGTGAAGCATTGACAGCAACCATGATGTCACCATCCACTCTTGTGTCTGAATGAGTAATTGCTACTACAGCAGTCTAAACTGCTGCTTTTGCAGCTTCATCAGCCAGAGATTCCCTGCAACGTGTATTCCAACTCATTGGTGACTCAATGTAAGCAGTACATGAGACGGTATCAAACATTCTTTACGATGTGCTACATTTCCCCAAAGTAATTTATGCTTCATAGCATTCCCTTTTGAATCTCTGACGCCATTCAAGCACCAATAATGTAATAATGTAAATGCTCATTAAAATACTGGACAGAGTAATACGAATCACACACTATATTTGGGAAGTTTCTCATTCTTTTTTATGATTATGTCAGACGAGTGTTGTGAGTCCTTTCTTGGTTTCACATACTTTTCTTGTCTGCGCTCTGATCATCCTCCTCTCTCCGAGCGTTTGTTGGGTGAGTCCTGATGGGAGCGAGAAAGATGTGTCTCAGTATACAGATACCTAGCAGGCTGTTTAAGTGATTCATGGTCACGCAGGTTATAACACTTTTCAGTGGACTCCTGTTGTGGAGATCCACCCGTGTTTTTGTTTTTTCTTTATTTTTTTGTTTGTCCCAGTGTTTTTTAGAAGACTCAGGTGCCTGTTTGGTATTATCTTTTTTGGCATTACCCTTAAATTCTGGCTTAATTTGTCTGGCACCCAAATTGTCTCGACCTATAGATCTATAGTTTTCAGCAATAATTGTTGGTAGTTCGCGCTCTTGGTCTACAACTGGAACCTGCACAAAGTATTGGTGTGCTGCCAAAGCTGCTGCCTCCCCTTTTATGTTTCTGTAAATAATTGAGGTGACTGTGGCATAGTTGCCAATTCATTTCATCCCCAAATCTAGGGCAAGGGCAGCCCCGTATTCATTTTGAATCTGTTTTAGCACTTCAGGCAAAACAGTGAACGAAGGTGTACAGTGTGTTATGGTATATATTGTAGCATAGACTGTGCCCCAGGTGGCACATTCATCCACTGGGAGAATCATCCCTAGTGGTAGGCACATTGTGAGAATTCTATATTTATTATGGCAAGTCATCCTGTCTCATAACTCTGTTGCCAGCATAACCCCTCTCTACTACCTGACCTGCCTGAAACAAGGGGGCTCCGACGACATCGTAGTGGAATTGGGACCAACCGACAAGCAGTCAGAGGTCCCACCCACCTAATTATGATGTGACCGCCATGTAGGCGGTCGGAATCATAATTTTTTCCATTGCAGCCTGTGCTTGATGGAAAATGAGGCCTCAATAGAAAAATGGAAAAAATGGAAATGGAAAAATGGGTGTTTACAAACATCCATGCCCCGTGTTCCAGGCACCTTGGATGCCTGGCACACAGGGCATGGATATTTGGGGGGGCACCATAGGTGCCTCCATGGGCCCATAGTGGAGTCCTATGGGGGACTTGCTAGGGGCCCCCAAAATTCCATTCTGTCTGCCTTTTCATGGCCGTCGACCTGCCATGAAAAGGCCGTCGGAACATGCATCACCACACCTGCACAAATATGAAATGACAAGAGCACCATATTATTTCCTTTACCGATCTACGATGGATCGGTAAATAAAAAAAATATGAAACTGAGGTAGTGCAAAAGCACGTTTTTTATGGCAGAGGGGCTGGGGTTTCAATTTTCCTCCTAGCCCTCCCAAAAAAATAATAGTAAATGAATGAAATATTAAAAAAGGGCTGAGCTGGTGGGGGTGGGCGGGTTGAGCAATGGGGAGTGGGCAGGTTGGGAGCAACGTGGGGTGGGGTTGGGGAAAAGCAGCAAACAAGGGTGAAGCAATACGAGCGGAGCATACAAGCGAAAAACCAGCACAGGGGAGTTTGGTGAGTGGAAGAAGCACATAAAACAATCCATGCAGCACATGAGGGACAGCAGAGGCATGGGTGGAGGGTATTTGGGAGGTGAACAGAAGCATCAGAGGGAGAGAACTGGAAAACACACACTCTCTCATGTAGAGCTAAGCCAAGAAGAAGTAAGTAGTTCCCTAAAAGTGAGCAGTGGGAGGATAGAAGCTAGCCAATCAGGGAGATGATGATTCTCCAGGGAAGGGACAAACATATGAGGTGCAAGCTGGGACAAGGAAAGCCAGTGAATAAGAAGCAAGCAAATGAGAGTGTAAATAAAACCAACCAATGGTAAGAAATGGGTGTGCTTTGCACAATTTGCAGCAGCCTTTCTTATAGTGTGGGTTTTGCAATTTTATATTAAAATAGTGATTTCATATTCACAGTGCTTTCAGTCTCAGGCTGGGACCTCGAAGTACTTTAAATAGATGTCCGTATTCCTTACTGCACCAACCAGGATACAGTTCTGTAACTGGTTGAACACACAGACATCTGCAGTAGTCGCATTAACCAATTGAGCTACCATACCTTTAAAGAGAAATCATTTCCCAACGATTACTGCCACTTGCATTTATTTTTCATTTAAGCGTGTGTTATATTTTTATATGTATTTAGATGAAGATGAAAGCCCACTAAAACAGTGTCAGAACATTTTGTTAATTTTAGCTACTTCAAAATACTTTTTTATATAGTTCAACTTCTGGTCATTTGTCAATGTTTAGATAAATGATTGCGCTGTGGGGTGGGGGTGATGTGTAGATTTTCTATGTTCTTAATGATTTAAATAAATGCAAGAAAATAAAAAGAGATGCGCCTAGTGTGGGCAAAGTCCTCTTTAAGTGAATGCATTTCTGCTTTCAACGCACCATCTCTTCCATGGTCTTTGGAAGAACAAGATGCAGAATAGCGTGCTACTGTAATGGACAATCAAGAAGCTGCAGATACAGGGCCATTGCCTCCTCATGTGAAGAGGGGGGAGTGTCTCTGTGCGATATTCAGGGACGCCAAATGGCGAAGCTGACAAAAGGAGGAGGGGGGGAGGGTGGCGCGTTGGCTTGTAGTGGAGGCTAGATTAATGCTTTAGTGCAAAACAAACACAGGCAGAAAATTCACATGACTTTGAACGGACGTGTTTTTCAGCTGAGGGTGCTGCTGGCAAGAACCTTCTGTGAATGTGGAATTTTTTATCTGTCTCTGTGCAGCAGACTCAAACAAACCTCAATGAACTTCACCTGAGGCATCCTGCTCCATAATGTCTTTTCTTGTCAGTGCAGCTGGGAGCAGCAGCGTGGTATTCCTCGAGGAACAGCCCCTCCATCACTAATGTAAACATTGCACCTTTTTAAATCAAACTTGTGCTGAATAAGGAAACAAGTGGTGGACAACAGGTGAGCCGGCAAAGGGCTAAGTATTAAATACCAAAGAGCATGGGGATGGCAGAAGAGCATTGTGAGCAGGTGGACAGGGCCGCTGGGAGCGGAATAAAAATACACAGGAGATCGAGCAAGCCAGAGAGAGAGAGAAAACACTATGGGGCCGATTCCGATCTCGGTCGGAGGCGCACCCAATACCATTCGGTCGGGGAAAAAGCCATGCGAAAGCCTGTTTCCCGACCGAACCGTACGCGGGTCCGTCCGAGCGAGTACGATGCGACTCGCCGACCGACTCGTCCGGGCGTCCCGACAGCTCCGACCGACTCGCTCGGACTCGAACCGCTCCGACCGACTCGCTCGGACCCGATTCGCACCGCGCAATGGAGACGTTTCCCGGCCGGGTAAGTACGATGCGCACCTCGACCGCTCCGACCGACTCGCGCCCGTCCGACTCGAACTCGCTGTCGGAGCCGCACTTTGGGGGTCCGTGTCGGACCCCCTGTACGCGGTACCCGTGCGAGGCGCACACAGGGGGACCCATGGGTCCCCCTACCTGTGCGTGTACGCCGCGAGACGCTCGCGGCGTACTCGCTGTAGGGGCGCCCTTGTCCGCCTCGCACCCATTGAGGCAATGGGAGCCCGCGTACGCGTTGTACGACCGGCTCCCATTGAGTTCAATGGGAGTCCGACCGACTCGTGTCCGATAACATACGGCCGCATCGTACTCGTTCGGTCGGACTGCACGGGTCCGATTCGGTCGGAAATCTCTCCGGGTCCGGCTCGGTCGGAGAAATTTCCGGCCCGAATCGGAATCGACCCCTATGTGTGGGGTTAATTTAAGGGCAAAGGGGAGAAAACCACAAGGGAGAGAACTGGAAAACACATGAATCCTGAGGGGCTTATTTATGGGGATTTGGCACAGGGCAGTGCAGCAAGTCACCTTGCTGTCCTGCCCTACATCAAAGTGAAAGGGCAGGAATGTGCTGTATCTATGGCATATGGCGCATTCCTGTCCTTTCCTCCTGTGCTGGCACCGTTTCTGTAGCCTAGCGCCCATACAGGCACTCTTGCACCATGGTGCAAGGGTGCTTGCGTTGCATGTAGGATTGTTTTTGTGCAGGAAGGGGCACCTTTCTGCACAAAAATTATCCTGGGAGGTGTTTTCCTCTTTCTATGTGTGCTGCAGAATGCAGCACACATAAATCGAGGAATAAAAGAGGAGAAATAAAGATATTTCTCCTTGTTGCACCACCCTTGTGGAGGCGTAAGGTTTTGGCACATCCCCAAGTTTACATGGTCTTGTAAATCTGGGGATGTGTCAAAATCCATGGGTGTTGCATGAGAACACCCACCGCAACGCTCATGGAATGCCTCCCTATCGCAGAGTAAGGCAACACAGATATTTGTGCTGCGTTGCCTTACTCCATATCTGTGAGGCCTTTCAAAGCCTTGCAAAGTAACTTTGTGTGGCCTCATAAATATTATTTGGTGGTTTGCGCTGCCGCCACGGTGGTGCAAGGGGCTCATAAATATGGCCCTGAGTGCTTAACGAAAAAGAAGAAAAGTATTTCCTAAAAGTGGACAGTGAAAGGACACAAGTCAGCCCATCAAGTTGATGGTAAAGAGACTATGCCCCAGGGGAAGAAAAGTAATCAGAGAAGAGGCAAGCAAACGAGGATGACCAAGTCAACCAATGACTCCCAGCCAACCAAATGAGGATGACCAAGACAACCAATGACTCCCAGCCTGCAACAGCTGAAGTCCGGTACTTGCCACCCTCCTCTTCTACGATCCTAAGCCCACCAGTACCTCTGAATACACTTTCCCCTATGGCCAACCCTAATGAACTTCGTACGCATGTTAATTCACAACACTTTTCTCAGTTCGACAAACTTCATTTAAAACTATATGTATTCCCTCATGTAACTTATTATTGTCCATTGAGCAGGTTGTGCTTGTTTGAAAGTTTTTTTATGCAATTCCATCCTTGCATTCCATTAGTTCTAGCAATATTGTGCTGGTAATTCTCAATTGGCATAATGAAAGGAGCTATGTTTTGCGGGTCCCTCGTGTACAGTTCAAAATCTACAATCTATATAGTCTAGTTATAAACAAAGCTGAAGATTTACGTAGAATGGGTATTTATGCTATTCCCTCTTTTTGCCTTATCATGGGAGCTAAGCATACAATTGTGGAATTGCATTGAAGGCTTCCAAAAGTGCTAATGTTGAAAGCCAACATCATGTGGGCTCTTACTCACTCCTCCAAAGTGCTGTGAATTATGCTAAAGAGCTGGAAAGTATAAAGGATGTCTAGAAAACAGTGATCAACGATCTGTCAAGCAAATTTGAAGAAGCCTGTTTGCCACCCCCACTAGCCTCCTCAAGGGCTTGAGCCCCTGTGGTTTTGAGTTGTGCATATTGGGCATCCCCCAGCCCTCAAACCTAAATGCTGTTTAGCAAGCCTGTTACCCAGAGCTCCTTTTGACAGATTTTTCCAGATGAGAGTAATGATCCCATGCTCATCTCTCACTTTACTCATATACTTAGTAGGAACATTTCTGGCTGGAATGCTAAAATACAAAATCCAAATTAGCAAGTCTTCATCCAATCAAATTATATTTGTTGCTTTAAAGAGACTTTGTCTTTGGCAGAGGTCCCTGTGGATGGGATCGTGGATTACTTTATTCTTGGATTTAAACCTAAGTTTGGGCAACCAATACGGATGTTTTCCACATGGATTTCCGTGAAAAATCTATGTCTCGGTTGATCAAAAGGTTATTCCTACCACTTCCATAATATCTTGCACACTCGGTTGACCGACTGGGGAAACGCTTGACATTTTTGCTACTAGATTGTGGTATTTGCTTGTAGTGTCATGGGATCATGTGCAACAGGACTCTTGTGGTCCTCGACAGACTCCTTACAAAGTTACGTAATCAGTTGGGTGGTGTTTGGGTGTGTCTGGGTGTGGTCAAAAAAGTCCATGACGTATTGCCTGCCGAAGAATAAAGATGTGTGCTACCAAACTCTATGGGGCTGATTCCGATCTCGGTCGGAGGCGCACCCAATACCATTCGGTCGGGAAAAAAGCCATGCGAATGCCTGTTTCCCGACCGATCCGTACAGCAGACCGAACAAGTAAGTACGATGCGCACAACAGCACAGAATCCGGCCGAGCCGTACTCACCCAATCCAGGTCTTGTACTCCGACCGAGGCGAATCCGGAAACGCAGAATCGAGTCGCACGGAAGGGAAAATGCAGCTCCGTCCGGCCGACCAAGTACGATGCGCTTCCCGTACGCGCCGAACCCGTCGCTACGCACGGCACGTCAAATCATCCGGGAGAGGTGCACATAAGCTCCGATTCGCGCCACAACACAATACACGGCTACGAGACGAACACGCCAGCGACGAGGACGACGCGAAGCGACGAGGACGACGCGAAGCAACGAGAAGGACGAACGACACGAACCTACCCATGAATCCCTTCGTCCCGATCATACCAATATTCTACATTTACTACCGGAACAGGCACGGACGCGTACGGCGCAGAAGGTAAGTCAGACACCAACCACAAAACACATACAACACATACACGACACATCACACACACACAGAGGGATGCAGAATATACTTACACCAGCAACAGCAGCACCATAGGGGCGGGATGCCCATCACCAATGCCACATATGCACACAGGGGCCTGAATGCGCACCACCACCCCTACCCAGGGGGGACTGGATGCCTACCACTACTACCACCGTTACCCAGGGTGGTGCCAGATGCCCACTACCACCCTTAGCCAGGGTGGTGCCAGATGCCCACCACCACTACCACCCTTAGCCATGGGGGTGCCAGATGCCTACCACTACTACCACACTCACCCAGGGGGGGCTGGATGCCTACCACTACTACCACCCTCACCCAGGGGGGGCTGGATGCCTACCACTACTACCACCCTCACCCAGGGGGGGCTGGATGCCCACCACTACTACCACCCTCACCCAGGGGGGCTGGATGCCTACCACTACTACCACCCTCACCCAGGGGGGGCTGGATGCCCACCACTACTACCACCCTCACCCAGGGGGGCTGGATGCCTACCACTACTACCACCCTCACCCAGGGGGGCTGGATGCCTACCACTACTACCACCCTCACCCAGGGGGCTGGATGCCCACCACTACTACCACACTCACCCAGGGGGCTGGATGCCTACCACTACTACCACCCTCACCCAGGGGGGCTGGATGCCCACCACTACTACCACCCTCACCCAGGGGGGCTGGATGCCTACCACTACTACCACCCTCACCCAGGGGGGCTGGATGCCCACCACTACTACCACCCTCACCCAGGGGGCTGGATGCCTACCACTACTACCACCCTCACCCAGGGGGGCTGGATGCCCACCACTACTACCACCCTCACCCAGGGGGGCTGGATGCCTACCACTACTACCACCCTTAGCCAGGGTAGTGCCAGATGCCCACCACCACTACCACCCTTAGCCATGGGGGTGCCAGATGCCTACCACTACTACCACCCTCACCCAGGGGGGCTGGATGCCTACCACTACTACCACCCTCACCCAGGGGGCTGGATGCCTACCACTACTACCACCCTCACCCAGGGGGGCTGGATGCCTACCACTACTACCACCCTCAGCCGGGGGGCTGGATGCCTACCACCACTACCACTCTTAGCCAGGGGGCTGGATGCCTACCACTACTACCACCCTCACCCAGGGGGGCTGGATGCCTACCACTACTACCACCCTCACCCAGGGGGGCTGGATGCCTACCACTACTACCACCCTCACCCAGGGGGGCTGGATGCCTACCACTACTACCACCCTTAGCCAGGGGGCTGGATGCCTACCACTACTACCACCCTCACCCAGGGGGGCTGGATGCCTACCACTACTACCACCCTTAGCCAGGGGGGCTGGATGCCTACCACTACTACCACCCTTAGCCAGGGGGGCTGGATGCCTACCACTACTACCACCCTCACCCAGGGGGCTGGATGCCTACCACTACTACCACCCTTAGCCAGGGGGGCTGGATGCCTACCACTACTACCACCCTCACCCAGGGGGGCTGGATGCCTACCACTACTACCACACTTAGCCAGGGGGCTGGATGCCTACCACTACTACCACCCTCACCCAGGGGGCTGGATGCCTACCACTACTACCACCCTTAGCCAGGGGGGCTGGATGCCCACCACTACTACCACCCTCACCCAGGGGGGCTGGATGTCTACCACTACTACCACCCTCACCCAGGGGGGCTGGATGCCTACCACTACTACCACCCTCACCCAGGGGGCTGGATGCCTACCACTACTACCACCCTCGCCCAGGGGGGCTGGATGCCTACCACTACTACCACCCTTAGCCAGGGGGGGCTGGATGCCTACCACTACTACCACACTCACCCAGGGGGGGCTGGATGCCTACCACTACTACCACCCTTAGCCAGGGGGGGCTGGATGCCTACCACCACTACCACCCTTAGCCATGGGGGTGCCAGATGCCTACCACTACTAACACCCTCACCCATGGGGGCTGGATGCCTACCACTACTACCACCCTTAGCCAGGGGGCTGGATGCCTACCACTACTACCACCCTCACCCAGGGGGGCTGGATGCCTACCACCACTACCACCCTTAGCCAGGGGGGCTGGATGCCTACCACTACTACCACCCTCACCCAGGGGGCTGGATGCCTACCACTACTACCACCCTTAGCCAGGGGGGCTGGATGCCTACCACTACTACCACCCTCACCCAGGGGGTCTGGATGCCTACCACTACTACCACCCTTAGCCAGGGGGGCTGGATGCCTACCACCACTACCACCCTTAGCCATGGGGGTGCCAGATGCCTACCACTACTACCACCCTCACCCCGGGGGCTGGATGCCTACCACTACTACCACCCTTAGCCAGGGGGCTGGATGCCTACCACTACTACCACCCTCACCCAGGGGGCTGGATGCCTACCACTACTACCACCCTTAGCCAGGGGGCTGGATGCCTACCACCACTACCACCCTTAGCCAGGGGGCTGGATGCCTACCACTACTACCACCCTCACCCAGGGGGCTGGATGCCTACCACTACTACCACCCTCACCCAGGGGGGCTGGATGCCTACCACCACTACCACCCCCTCATAGGATGGACAATGCATGACACAACCAGCACACCACAACATAGGGAATGCAAGAAAAAGACATCCCCCCAACACCATGACAAGCGTGTGTAGACTGTGTCAAATGCCTACAACACTGAACATGACTTTGAACATACAATGTGACCCCCTAGCACATGTGCCACACATATATGTGTGTGGCCCCCACAATGCAAGCAGGCCATGACCATTGTGGCAATGGGGTCCAAACCCCCATCATCACAGTGACCAAAAGGTAAGTGTGGGGCCATAGCTGAAGCACATTCTGAACATTGTGGCAATGGGGTCTAACGCCCCATCACCACAGTGACCAAAATGTAAGTGTGGGGTCCATAGCTGAAGCACATTCTGAACATTTTGGCAATGGGGTCTAACGCCCCATCACCACAGTGACCAAAAGGTAAGTGTTGACAAAGAAAGAGCTGCAACTGCCAAACTGCATGGATGATTCCTGGTCACAGAACAAAAAACACATCAGTGGCAAAGTAGTGTATGTGTCCCATTGCAACATAAATTGGGTGAGCCAAATACTGCAGTGCAAATAAGACATACCTTTGGCCATGTGCAGACAAACAACACCCATGGGGGCTGACACTGTCAACATTCATCAATGACACAATGACAGAAGTGACCATCAGAATGCAGACCCACATATTTGCACCAATGGGCACACAAATGCAGATACCCTGTGGAGACTGCAGATGTGAGGTGAACAGATACCATACCATGGCAGCAATGGGACACACAAACCATGATCATTGTGCTGACCGATGACCTAGGAGTCCCAGGGACAGCAGGGGAAACCCACCAAACTACATACAGCCAATGGCACACCCAAGATATGCCAATGCAGTGGTGCAGATGCACAAACACAAACAGGCAGACCCACACTGCACATCATACACAACAGGTGAGGGGGAGGGGTGCCAGTGTCCCCAGGCAACCACACAACACATGAGGAGACCTGAATACCAATCATACAGATGTGCATACAGTGCCACACAAAGGTAACTCATGGATCCAAATCCCCTATGTGGGCAAGCAGGCATTGTCAGATGAGAGGGAGCACAAATCACACATGTCACACAGGCACGTAGGAACAGCAACTGACACAGCAAGACACAGACACACCACAGCACTACCCCCAGGGCCCCCACAATGTGGTGACCCTGGGCTGCATTACAATCCCACTGTGATGACAAAGCTAAATGTCGTTCACACTGTGAACCACAGTCATGTGTCCTGAGCAACAAACTACCATCACACCTACACAAGCACAAATCAATCAGCATGGCCAGTAAGCCAAGGCCAACATGGAGGCAGGGGCCTAGCCGGGCAACAACTCTCATCTGCACACACTCAACACCACACCCTCGACCTCCAACAATGTGCAGCAGTGAAGCACACATGCACTGGTGACATTGCACATGCACCCATGACTATTCCAGGGTGGTGGGTGGGAACCAAGGTGCAGAAACACATCACACATGGCCACTCAACAAGACTCCTGAATGTCTGACACACTGCACACTACGCTGTACATGGACATGACGGCAATACCACACCAACCAATGGGATCCCAGCCACAGTCACACACCAATGAAGAAGCCAAGGTCACCCACAAAGAACACACATAGACAACAACCAACATTGCAGCCCAGACCCTGAGGAGTGCCAGCAGTCACACACACAACGTGTCACAATCACTGAAAGATAACACAAACTGGAAATCACATGACAGGGGCAAACAACAAGTGCCAAGGGGAAACCTGACTGTGACCCATCTGCGTCTGCACACAAACTCAGCCCTGACAGCAAACACACCTATGGGTGACACCCTGATGACCAGTAATGTGCCATGCACCCACATCACAGAGAACCCTGGGAGAAGACTTTGGGGGAACATAGGTCAACTCAGCAAGCATCACAAACAGGTCCAACACTAGGGATCACAGCATGCACAGCTAAACGGAAGTGAACACACAGACATGCACATACAACACACACCTTGGGCGCAGGCAATGTCACAGGAGTACACACTGCCATGAGGGGACTCCACTCCTGTGTGAGGAAAGCCGTGCCATATGTTGCCTCAGTAGGGCCCCATCATGTCAGCTGAGCACTTGGTCACACAATCAACAATTAGCACCAAATGAGGGCTCCCGTCACATCAGCCTGGTCATGGAAGTGCCAACGGAATCATCAGCACAGATCCAACACACTTGTATAGCAATGTTGCACTGACTACACGGATGAGTCCTTCCCCATTGATGCCCAAACCTGCATGTCCAGTGGAGATGGCCACACGGTCAGGGAAGTAGACGAATTGAACAATGGCAGGCACAACAGATGTGCAGGGGTGGAAGCCACAGATGTGAAATAGCTAATCTAAGTAGGAAATCCCATTGCCAAATACTGAACACATGACACCCTCAGATGCTGCTATGGATGACATGGATACACCACAGGATAGGACACATTCCCCCTGGACCACATGGGTTCCTGCACAGTAACACTTCATCATCATGAGACCAAATATCACCATCACTGCAGCAAGGGCATGGTTAGCATCATCAACAACATGTACATCAGAAGCATAAGCACTAGAGAACAGAAAGTTGCTTTATTCAGCATATGTGTGGAATGAAAACAAAGTCCAGAAAAAACACAAAGGCCAATGGCCAGTCCATTGTCAAAGTCCAAACTGGGTGACAGTGGCAGATGTCATCCTACGCATGCCTGCACAAAACCAGGGACAATCCACTAGGAGGGGCAACCGGGGGGGCAGGCCAGGCACCGCAGGGACAGGATCAGGGCTCACCAGGAGGAAGCAGGGAAGGGGTGGTGGGTGCTGGAGAGCCACTGACAACTGCAGTGGAGGTGTCCGACATGGTGTGTGCCGGCACAACTGGGGGGCATGACTCAAATGTTGTGGGTGCCGGCACGACTGCAGTGGACCCTGCAGATGGAGTGGACAGGTCCGCCACTGCAGTGCCCAAGTCAGACAGGGTGGAAGTGGACTCCACTGCAGTGCCTACCACCAGGGGAGGAGAATGGGGAACAGGCAAGGTGGGCTGGACAGAGGGGGAGGACACCCTCACCACATCAGTGGCACAGACAAGCGCAGCGGGGGGTGTGGTGCCGGGAGAGCAAGTGGCAGGGGGAGAAGGCCGGATCCTCTTGGGGATGGTATATCTGTGGGTGGGGGAACCTGGGGCAGGGTGTGGTGGGGGCACCTGTGGAGTGGGGGCCTGAGGGATGGAGGAAGGAGACCTGGTGCCTGAGCTGCAGGGCGGCGGCGGGGTCTTGCTCTTACGACTCCGGGGGACTTGCGGGTGGGGGCCTCAGTCTGTCTGTGCCTGGGGGAGGGTGTCCGGGGGCGAGGGGCACTCTGCTCCATGTGGGTGGGCTTCCTCTTCCCCTGAATGCTGTATCAGCTGGATCGGAGGGGAAGAGGCCGAGGTCACTGAGGAAGAGCCGCTGGGTCTTTGGGGTTGCAGGTGAGGCAAGGGAGGGTGTTTTGGAGGGAGTGGCAACTGAGGACTGCGCAGTGCTCGTGGATGCGTGTGTGTGTTCCAGGGCCCCATCCCCTGTGAGTCTGGTTTCAGTCCCCTGACTGTGCGTGCATGTGCGTTTTGTTTGTGGCGTGTGTGTCTGTGTGCTGGATGTGTGTGTGCTGGTGTGTGCCTGTGCCGGTGTGTGTGTGCTTGGGACGGGTAAGGTGCTGGGGAGTGTGGATGGAGCAGAGGCAGGAGGGGTGAGGGACTGTCTGAGGAGGGACACTGCAGCCGTCAGGGAGGAGTCCATGGACCTATTGCCCCTCTGTAGGTCAGACATGCCCAATGAGATGCCCTCCATGAACGACACCAGCTGAGTCAACAGAGCGGTGTGCGCATGGAGGACACTCAGCATGGCTGTCTGCCCTACATGGAGCTGGCGAAGGAGGTACACAGACTCCTCACTCAGGGCAGCAGGGGACACAGGGGCAGGGGGTGCGGTGCCTGGCCCAAAGGAGGCACGCTCCCGAACATGGGAGCCTCCACAGACCTGGGGAATGGGAGCCGATGGGAGGGCGGTGGTGGTGCTGGTGGTGGCGGGGACAGCAACACTAGCTGGGGTGTGGTGGCTGCTGACACCTGCCTCCATAAGGGAGTCATCCTCCGAGTTGCTCTGGTCCTCAGCTGAGGTGGATGGTGCTGAGGACTCCTCGGTGTGGCTCCCCTCGCCCTCCGTGCCACTGGGTCCCTCCGACCACTCCTCGGCTGCTGACCCAGTCTGGCTCTCCGGCTCCTCCTGGTCCGTGGAGCTGTCCCCTTCCGTGGCCGTGGATGTATCTGCAAACAATGGGGAAACAGACAGACATCAGTCACCTGCACCAAACGCACACACCACTGTGAGCACAGCACATTACAGAGCAAGCCCTGGCATCATTAGTTGTACATTGCTAAAAGTGCCCTAACTGAACAGGAGAAGCCAATTGTCAGTCTGATGCCAACCATGGCACTCACATCCCACATGGCCTTGCACCCATCTGTCTGGTGTCTGTTGGATAGCAACACCCCAGTGTGGACACATGAACCAACTACACAGTAGTTGGACAGTGCAGAGGACACGGTGTAGCATGTGGACATGCACACATCACAACTCTTGGCACTGAGTCAGTACAGGTTTCCAGATGAAAGGGACGCCCAGAGTCAAATAGGATATGCATGTGATGCATACCAGCGACAGACACCATGATGCACCCATGTCCTGATAGCCATCGCCACAATGGTGTGCATGTAGCACATGTCACTCCCCTGCAGGATCACCAATAAGTAGACACATGCCATGGCGGAGGCATGACTGCTAAGTCATACATCACTGTCTCAGTTATGTATGACTTGGCAGCCAGACAACAACACTCTGCACTGTGTCACAATAGTAGGTCATGGGGAATGCAAGTCCTGGAGCTGCACAAGTGCACATGTACATCCCCCACACAACACATCATCTTAACCCTCATCTGTCCAGGTCATACCGATTGGACATATGGGAGACCTGTGACACTACCCTCTGAACCTGAGCCCCTCACAATCTGCTGTGAATGGGGAACAGCTGCCTGAACTTCACATTCGCATACCCCAGTCTGCACGGGCAGCTGATCAAACACCTATGTGACACACAAGTATCGTCTCCTATGGTCACATCTCCAGTGGCATGCTGAGCCCCTACCAAGAAACACCCCAGCAGTCCTGGCAACTAATCCACAGCACACTGACACAGAGGCAGACACCTGAGGGGTCAAATCACTGCGCACAATGTGTCAGCTGATACACGGGAGTGGGAGTACAGAGTGCATTGCATGGCCTGGAGTAGGCATGACTGTCCTGCCCCACATGAATGAGGGATGAGCCCTGGACAGTGGATAGCTGGCTATGTATGTGTGACACACGTAATCTGCACACTCCTGGGGCCCAAACATTGTTCCCACCCGCTGCATGGGCGTGTGCCACATACCCCAGGTACATGTGGTGGCTCAGCTCAGCAAGTGGACCGCATATCAAAGCAACACGCAGATTACATGTCCGAACACAGGCGTTGTGTGAACAATGGACCCACCCATGATGCCCACAACAGAGTTAGGGAAACAGATGCTGTCCCCCACCTTTAGTGAAGCAAACTGCAAGGACACAGTCCCAAGTGACACAATTCCCTGAATGTAAGGGCCACACCTGGGTATCAGATGAGGAGTGGGCAGTGCACAATAGAGGGACATGGCTCCTGGACAACATGACTGCTGCACTGTGGCAGTTGAACCAGGCCAGAGGAGGGCACAAAGCATGTAATACAGAGTTCACAGTGCAGTCTTTGACTCACCCCCTCCTTGCTGCTGTCTGGCCTTCAGCTGCCCATCCAGGTCTGGAAACACCACCGCCAGGATCTGGAGCATGTGGGGGGTCAGGGTCCGTGTTCCGCCCCTCCTGCGAGGAGGCGACAGCTTCAGCTGGACCCGTGCAATCCTCCGGGTCCAGCCCCGAAGGTCCTGCCACCTCTTCTGGCAGTTGCGGATCCGGCGCTTGTAGACCCCCACGGACCGGACAGCCCGGACGATGTCCTTCCAGATCTCCTGCTTCCGATGGGCATTAACCTGTCAGGATGACAAAGTGAAAAGGCCATTACTACACATGCAACATATCCGTGCATGACACAGTTGTATATACATGTCTCATTCACAGGGGCACATGATGTACACAGGCAGTGCAACGCTGCCCATGGACACTTTGCCAGACGTCACTACATGGTATCATTGCATGGGAAGTAAAACCTTATTCAAATGCACTGTCACTGCACCATACCTGTCCAGTGCATGTCACTACACACTATGGGGGGTGACAACTACTCAGTGAGCCTGCTAGCCAGTGGCGTGCAGACTTTCAGCCTTGCTAGTCAGACAAAATGCACATTCAGAAAGGCAGTGCACAGAACACTCACCTGCTCCCCTGGTGTCCCATACAGCTTGCTGTACTGTGGAAGTAGGCTGTCCAGCAGGGCCTGGTTCTCCTCAAGGCTGAAGGCTGGGGCTCTCTCCACAGTACGTGACATTGCAGGGTCCAGAGGGGCAGAGACAGCAGCAGTGCAGTGGCAGATGTCGTCCTGGAGCATGTAGTGCAGGCAAGTGAGCTCTCAGGGGAACAGCCAGCAATATATATGTGCTGGAGAGGCAGATACTGTCCCTTGTGTCCAAAGTGATAGGTCCAAGTCGTTTGCATCTTCTGAATCTGGCCAATCCATGGAATAGCAGCACCAATACACGCCCACGGCATCCTTCAAATCTTCAACTTCATGACATACATGATTTTGCAACATTGTTGTGGGTGACCAACTGAATTTCCATCAACCGACTCGTTCGAAATTCGAAAACGCGTCCGTTGCCAGGCAAGGCCATTGTCAATGGGTGCGCACCGATCGGTCCATTGCGGTACAACGCGTACAGGGGTACAACGCGTACCCGCACACATTGAATGCAATGGGCCGGCCGGGGACACCGATCGGTCCATTGCTGATACAACGCGTACAGGGGTACAACGCGTACCCGCACACATTGAATGCAATGGGCCGGCCGGGGGCACCGATCGGTCCATTGCGGTACAACGCGTACAGGGGTACAACGCGTACCCGCACACATTGAATGCAATGGGCCGGCCGGGGCACCGATCGGTCCATTGCGGTACAACGCGCATACAGGGGTACAACGCGTACCCGCACACATTGAATGCAATGGGCCGGCCAGGGGCACCGATCGGTCCATTGCTGATCAACGCGTACAGGGGTACAACGCGTACCCGCACACATTGAATGCAATGGGCCGGCCGGGGGCACCGATCTTTCCATTGCTGATCAACGCGTACAGGGGTACAACGCGTACCAACGCGTACAGGGGCACAATGCGTACCTGCACACATTGAATGCAATGGGCCGGCCGGGGGCACCGATCGGTCCATTGCAGTACAACGCGTACAGGGGCACAACGCGTACCTGCACACATTGAATGCAATGGGCCGGCCGTGGGCACCGATCTGTCCATTGCTGTTCAACGCATCCCTGTACAAGTGACTGGCATATGTCACCATGCCTGTCTCAGATGGACATATGCCAGCCACAGATAGCTCCCAGGGAGTGAGGGGCACACCTCCAACACGACAGCCTGTCCAAACTGTATGATAAGGCATGTAAGGCTGCATTTCCTATTGTGTGTATGTTGGTGTACATGTTGTCCTGTGGGTGTCACCTGGGGGCAGCAACCCCCAGGCTGTGCACGTGTTCATGGGGACAGGATCCTGGGTGTTACGTGTACATGACCACTGTGATGTGCAACTGTTCATATCTGTGCATGTGCCATGGTCACATTTCACGGTGGTGTATGTGTATGTCATGTCACATACCCCGTGAGTCCCATGTGGGACGGTATGTTTGAGCCAGGGTGTCCCAGTGGCACAATAGTGATGGTCCTCCACAGTCTGTGTGCATGTAGTGTTTACAATGTCTCTGATTTCATGTGCACAATGGGAGACAGTCTCCACATCCACGTTGTGTGTGCATGGACTTTGATGTTGTGCGTGTGTGTGTCACAGACGTCCATGTCTGTCCTGCAGTGGCAAGTGGGACCACTACCTGTGGGGGTCATAGTTGTTTTGCTGTGGTGTATACATGATACTCCATGTAATGCCAGTGTCCATGTGGCAATACAGGGTCCCTGGGAATGTACCTGTCGTTGAGCTGTGATGCCTGGGGCACATCTGTCCTCACATGTCACTGTGGGGGGTGATTGTGACACAGCAGCAGGAGATGGGAACTGTGACACGGCCTCATGATATCCAATGGGCCAACCTGGGACTTATTGATGCCACTTGTTGGACCGTGATGACAGATGTTGGCCATGTATGTACCATACATGTCCTTACGGAACTGCACACTTCATGTAGTTGTGCCTCATAATGATGTATGTTGGGATATTGAGTGTGTTCAATGCCGCATATGTGGGCTGACTGACAATCTTGCTTACTTCTCCTCTGCACTGCAGGGCTCCTGCTGTCCATCGACCATTCCCAGACCTGGCAACGATGGTGGAACGGGACAGCATCCGACGGTACCGCTTCACCAGGCAGCTGATTGAGGATTTGGCAGTGCAGTTGGCCCCACATTTGCAGCCTGGCCGGCCGTATCCTACAGCGCTGACCCCCAAGGTGAAGGTGATGGCAGCCCTACACTTCTTTGCCACCGGTACCTTCCAACATACTGTGGCGACTGCTGGTGGGATGTCACAGACCATGTTGAGCCGTGTGCTCCGCGATGTTTTGGCGGCAATGTTGCTATTCCTGAACCGGTACATCTATTTCCCTAGACTGCGACGACTCACTGACGTGAAGAGTGACTTCTATGCCCTGGGGAGGATGCCGCATGTCATTGGCTCCATTGATGGGACACATGTGGCTTTGGTACCACCACAGGCCCAGGAGCAGGCCTACAGGAACCGCAAGCACTACCACTCGGTCAATGCACTGGTGGTGTGTCTTGCAGATATGACCATCACACACGTGTGTGCCCGTTTCCCTGGTTCAGCACACAATGCCTTTGTGATGAGGAGTAGTCGCATCCCCAGGATGATGGCACAGATGCAGAACCAGCGTGCCTGGCTTGTCGGTGTGTACTGACTTTGTGCCATTGTGTGTGATCTGATCTGTAGTATTCCGCCCACTTTTCCAAGTCAGCTAATGTGCACTTGTCTGTCCGTAGGTGACTCGGGATACCCCAACATGCTGTGGTTGCTGACACCCCTCAGGAACCCTGTGACACCAGCCCAGATGCGCTACAATGAGGCACATGGTCGGACCAGGAGAGTGATTGAGCGGACATTTGGTCTCCTGAAGAGCCGCTTCCGCTGCCTGGACAAGACCGGAGGGTCCCTCCCATATGCCCCTGCGAAAGTGTGCAAGATTATCATCGTCTGCTGCATGCTCCACAACCTGGCAGTGCGGAAGGAGTTGCCTCTCATCCAGGATGACAATGACCAACATCCGCCACCTGTGGAGGATCCTGGCCTGGACCACGATGCCAGTGATGATGATGATGATGATGAGGGTGATGTCCGCACACAGCTCATCACCAACTTCTTTAGCTGAATGTGAGTATCCTGAGGTGTCATGTCAATGATGTGAGTTGGCATGATATGTGTAGGTGGTGCTCTGGTGCTGTTGGAGTGTGTCCATGGGCTACTTGACTGGATGTGTGTTGCGATGTGTGCTTACAGGTGGGCTGTACTCCCCAACAGTGTTGACATGCTAACTTGGTTCTGGGTGGGTATCTTGTAACATGTATTGTGCATGAGTTTTGCTGTTCTGTCCTGTTCTCCATTGCTTTTGACTGTGTGTCATTTCTGTCCTTCACAGGGTACTTTCAGATTCGTTTGGTCAACTGTGTCCACCGACGACGTGATTGCACTTCCAGGGTGGTAGCTGTTGTGTCCCTACAGGTGATGTGCGCCACACCCATGGACTTCCTTCCGTCTACAGTTGTTGACTGTGTGCCCACTGCCAGGTGGGATTACCTTGCATCTGTAGTGGTTACGACATGTTGCAACTGTGTAATAAACCTGTGCTTCACTTTGTGATGTGCGTTGTCTGTGGTCACACATTTGACTGCCATTTGCTTACTGCACCTGTGGGCTACTTGACTACAACTGGGAATGGGTGTGGTGTCTGTGCATTGCACCGTCTTCCCTGGCAACATCAGTGTAGGCAATGAGTCAGATGGCCTAGGTGTGTATGTGTTGTGTAGCCCTGGTGGTGTGTCTCCCTCATATGTGTCACGTTGCCTTTACTCACATGCCTGTGTTGTACTTGCTGTTGCAGTTCGCATACACAGTGTAATTTTGCAGTTCATCATCCCCATAACAGCACCCACGTTGGAATCACAACAGAGGCAAGTATGGTGTATTAGTGTGTTTATTGTGATACATTTGTGTGAATAGTGCATAGGATGGGTAGTGCTGTACATAAATCTTGCAATCAGAAGTTCCTAGGTGAATTGAAAGTCCTGGTAGACAAAATCCCCAGTATCGGGGCCACAGTTGTCTGAGACATTGGTCCAACTTGTACTCCCCATGCAATGTGTGGGAGTAGTGTTGCCGTCAACAGGGTGAACAGTCTGTGCACAAAGGTGAACATCCAGAACAGGTTCAGGCTTCCTGGGAGTTGCGCTTGGCCATCGGCCTCTCACTTGCCCCTCCTCGGACGACCCCTCTTCTTGGGGAGGGGCCCCTCATGTACAGGCTGCTGCGGTGCAGGGGACTCTCCGCCAGAGTCATCCTCCCTCCCTGTGGCAGTTGCAGTTTGTTCAGCACCAGATGTTGTTGGCACACAGGGAGGTGTGGACTGGTTGCTGTTCATCTGGCGGAGGCATTGTAAAATGTCCCTGTGCACCGCCGTCATCTCATGCAGTGCATCCCACTTGGACTCCACGCGGGACATGTGTGAGTCCACGCAGGACATGTGTGACTCCACGTGGGACATGTGAGAGTCCAAGCGGGCATGATGGGCAGCCTGCTGCTGTTTCATGTCTCTGAGGAGCCCCACTACCTGGCTGAGGTCTCCGGTGCTGGACTGGTACGCATCAGCTATGCGTACCAGTTGTGGGTCATCATGCACACCAGCAACCTCTGCAAGCAGCGACCTCTGTCTCCCACCCCTCCCACCACCCCTGCTGACATGTGCAGTGCGTGCAGTGGCACGCACAGATGACCCTGGTCCACCTTGGGGGTTGGTGGTGGTGGTGGTGTCCATGGCCCCAGGTTGGTCCAGGGTCCCTGTGCTGGTGTTGCTCCTTGTTCTGTCCATGTCGGCAGGGATGGTATTTGTGGTGACAGTCGTTGGAGGGGTGGGTGCAGGGGGTGCAGCTGGTGGTTCTGCTGGTGCTGCAGCTGGTGGTCCCGCTGGTGCTGCATGTAGACTTGCACCGGATGTGCCAGGTTGGTCTTCTTCGTCCGAGGAGGGCAGAGGCTGTACGACACCAGTGAGCTCTGCATCCTCTTGAGACTGGGACTGGGACTCCTCAGCGTCTGCTGCTGTGTCCCCATCATCACCTGTTTTTGGGAGACACACACAATGTATGTTATGTTTCTGCAGGCATCAATGGTTGACACACCTGACAGTTGTGACTGTGCCTCTGGGTGCGGGCCTGTACATTGCATTGTCCTAAGTCGTCACAGTCAGGGGTTGATTTTGGTGTGGCACATTGTCCTGCATTATTTGGGCATTTCTATGTATTTGTTGGGGTGTGAACATGGTCTGCATTGGTTGTATTTGGTTGACAGCCGGCCCTCCTTCCCACCCAGCCAGTCAGTTATCCCACCATGGACTGTGCTTGCATTGCAGGGAGTGGAAGTTGTCTCTCAGGATGTCAGTCAGTGGTGTCCTGCTGTTTGTTGGTGCACAGTTCCCAGCAGGGCCTTGTGCTCCCCGCAGCAGTAGCCAGTGTCAGCCATCTTGTGAGTCCTTCTCCACTCCCTGTGATGTGAGCATGGTTCAGGGTGGTGTTGATGGGACAGTTGTGGGGGTGACCAATATCTGTGACTGCCACTCCCATCATGCTATTGCCTCCACCCCACTTCCCAGCATTCCCATACTTACTTGCTTTTGTGGGGAGTTCAGTGTGTGTGGGTGTGAGAGCAATGGCAAGATGGCTGACAGTGGTGTCCTGCTGTTGGTTGGTGTGCAGTTCCCAGCATGCCCTTGTGCTCCCCACGACAGCAGCAACAGTGTCAGACATCTTTGATGGGTCCTTCTCCACTCTCTGTGATGTGAGCATGCGTGCAGTGTGATGCTTGCTGGGCCATGTGGTGAGGCTGATGCAGTAGCTGTGCACTACGACTCCCATCATGCTATTGCCTCCAACCCCCTTCCCAGCATTCCCATGCTTCCTTCCTTTTGACTCTGCTTCCCTGTGGGGTGGGCTGGCTGTGCTGACAGGATGGCTGGGAGTGTTGTCCTGGCAGTTGTTTGGCTAAAGGTCCCAAGAGTGTCCCTGTGCTTCACACAACATAACCCAGGGTGGTGGTTATTCTTTGTGGGATCTTGAGTTAGGATGGGAGGCATTGCATTCTACCAGGTGGGTTCTGTGGAGTTTGTGTTGAGGGGGAGTGTGAGGGGAGGTGCTTGTGACTATGGTCAGTGCTGCAAGTCCTCCTTCCCACCCAGCCAGCCAGATATCCCACCATGGTACGTGCTTGCATTGCAGGGAGTGGAAGTTGTCTCTCAGGATGTCAGTCAGTGGTGTCCTGCTGTTTGTTGGTGCACAGTTCCCAGCAGGGCCTTGTGCTCCCCACAGCAGTAGCCAGTGTCAGCCATCTTGTGAGTCCTTCTCCACTCCCTGTGATGTGAGCATGGTTCAGGGTGGTGTTGATGGGACAGTTGTGGGGGTGAGCTATGTCTGTGACTGTGACTCCCATCATGCTATTGCCTCCACCCCACTTGCCAGCATTCCCATACTTACTTGCTTTTGTGGGGAGTTCAGTGTGTGTGGGTGTGAGGGCAATGGCAAGATGGCTGACAGTGGTGTCCTGCTGTTGGTTGGTGTGCAGTTCCCAGCATGCCCTTGTGCTCCCCACAGCAGTAGCCAGTGTCAGCCATCTTGTGTGTCCTTCTCCACTCCCTGTGATGTGAGCATGGTTCAGGGTGGTGTTGATGGGCCAGTTGTGAGGCTGAGCAATATCTGTGACTACCACTCCCATCATGCTATTGCCTCCACCCCCTTCCCAGCATGCCCATGCTTCCTTCCTTTTGACTCTGCTTCCCTGTGGGGTGGGCTGGCTGTGCTGACAGGATGGCTGGGAGTGTTGTCCTGGCAGTTGTTTGGCTAAAAGTCCCAAGAGTGTCCCTGTGCTTCACACAACATAACCCAGGGTGGTGGTTCTTTGTGGGATCTTGAGTTAGGATGGGAGGCATTGCATTCTACCAGGTGGGTTCTGTGGAGTTTGTGTTGAGGGGGGTGTGAGGGGAGGTGCTTGTGACTATGGTCAGTGCTGCAAGTCCTCCTTCCCACCCAGCCAGCCAGATATCCCACCATGGAACGTGCTTGCATTGCAGGGAGTGGAAGTTGTCTCTCAGGATGTCAGTCAGTGGTGTCCTGCTGTTTGTTGGTGCACAGTTGCCAGCAGGGCCTTGTGCTCCCCACAGCAGTTGCCAGTGTCAGCCATCTTGTGAGTCCTTCTCCACTCCCTGTGATGTGCGCATGGTTCATGGTGGTGTTGATGGGACAGTTGTGGGGGGCAATATGTGTGACTACGACTCCCATGATGCTATTGGCTACACTGACTTGGCCAGCATACACAGAATTCCTTCCTTTCAGTGGTCTTCACTGTGTGTTGGTGTTGTTGTGGTGGCTACATGTCTGGATGTGTTTGTTAGTTCTATTTGTGCCACTGCCTAGCTGTAGTTGTAGTTGTGTTTGTACATGTGATGGCACGGTTGAATGTGACTTTTTTGATGGCATGTGTTGTGTTTATCTGACTGACATACACATTTTGGGATGATTCTGTTCTGGTTGCTGTGTAATTGCTATGAGTGCATGGTTTGACTCTCCCCTTGACAGTGATGTGTGTGTGTATTGTGGCAGAATATTGTGTACATTTGTTGTGTACTCACCAGGCTCTGGGATGTTCTCTAGTCCATATACGCTCACTGGCGGAAGGATGGCCCGCACCTTCTCCTCCCAGGGCCTGAGGTATACTGGCTTGGCAGGAGGGCCACTGCCGGTGTATTGGCTCAGGAGGTAGTCTTTCTTGAGCAGGTCCCGGACCCTCCTGCGCACGTCATACCACCTGTTCTGGATGTCGGTCTTTGTGCGCAGACATGGTGATTGTGCGTTCACCCTGTTGATGATCCTCTCCCACATCTTGGTTTTCTGGGAGATGGGGGTCTGTTGGACCAGTGTGCCAAACAGCTGTGGCTCTACCCTGAGGATCTCGTCTACCATGACTTCCAATTCACAATCTAGGAACTTGTGATTCTTCTTGGGGGGCATGGTGATGGGTGGTGATGGTGAGTGATGTGTGTGTTGGTGTGCAGGTGAGGGTGTGTGAGTGTGTGTTTTGCTGGGTGTATGTGAGGTAGGTATTTGTTGGTGTGCTGATGGTGTGTGGCTTGTGTGAGGGATGAGCTGTGGGTGTGTGGTTGCTGTCTCTTGGGTGCTGGCAGTGGAATGGCATTTGCAAAGGATCATGGTTGTGATTTGTGTCCTTTATATGGGTGGAGTTGTGGGTGTGTCTTTGTTCTCTGTCCCCACCCCCCAGTATTTATTGGCTTTGTAATTGCTTGTTTGGCCTTTTTTGTGTGATTTTTCCTTTGTACTGTCTGTGCATGTTGGAAACGTTCTTGTGACCGAGTCGGACCCTGCATTTGTCTCGTACGGTGTTCTCCGTTTCGTTCACGCTGTGTTTGTGCAGTTTTCTATGCTGCGTACGCGTCGGTCGCGGTGTTTTGTGTTACTTCGGCTCGGTTTTGTATGCGTGTCGGTCGTACGGCTTGTCCTCCGTCCGACTCGGTCGTGGTTTTCGCGCCTTGCATCGTACTTTGCGGTTTGGAGTTCGCGTGTACGTTTCGGTCGGATTTGTTCCGGGTGCGTGTCGGTCGGTTCGATTCGCGTGTTTTTCCGGCCGGATTGCTGTTTTCCGTGCGGCTCGGTCGTTCGGCTTGGGTTCTGTACGTGTCGGTCGGATTTTGCACGCTTTGCATCGTACTTGGCGTGTCGGGCGCCACAGGTACGTGTCGGTCGGAATAAATTCCGGCTCCGAGTCGGTCGGTGCTTTTTCCGGCCCGAATCGGAATCGACCCCTAAGTAGTGGTTAAGGAGTAGTTGTTTAGACTGTAGTTGTTCAAGTGGTAGTTGTTCCATCATACAACCAGACTGGAATGCCCCGTAAAAAAACATATTTCTCTGCAATGGTCTGGAGGACCGCAATGTTATCCAGAGTAGTATGTTTCTTTCTGAAACTGGCTTGTTCTGGAGGTATGATATTCTGGTCATGGGCCCATTGTTGCAGATGACATAGGGTGCTTTTAGCAAATAGTTTGCCCGAAGCATCCAGCAAAGTAATCTGTCTGAAGCTGGATGGCGAAGTTTTGGGACCCTTTTTGTACAAAGGGACTACAATACTCCCCCTCCAAGACAGGGGAATCTTCCCAGTTTGAAAGCAATAATTAAACAGCCGGGCAAGGAAAGCTCCCCAGGCAACTGCCTCCTTTTTAATTAACGCAATCAGAATTCCGGCCGGACCTTGCGCGCCAGATGTTCTGGCGTTCTTTATATACCTCACTAATTCCTCCCCTGAAGGAGGACCAAATTCCGAAAAAGAGGACTCATCCACTCCATTCGTCACAGGAACGACTGGACTGTTGTTCTTATATAATAGGGAGATAAAATCCACCCAGTCCTTCTCTGGGATCGGAATAGGCAGAGCCTTCTTCCTTGAGTCGCAATATTCCGCTATCAGGCGCCAGTACTTTCTAGAGTCTTTGGCCCTTGCAGCTTCTCTCAAGCCAATCCACAAAAAGTCGTAATCCCTTCTCCTTTCACTGAGTTTACGGCGACTTCTTACTCGTTTAAGGTGATTAATTTCCTGCTGACGACCCATAGAGAACTGTGAATGCTGTTTTGGAACTAATTGATTCATTTATTGATTTAATATTTTCAGCGAAAATGTGCCCTGTTTAGACAAGCGAGGGCCAACAGAGCTAGAGCTTGAATTACGAATCTCTTCCATTTGGGCCTCAAAACATGAATGGTATTATCAGGAACACACCCCGGCTGCTCTACATAAGCCCTCTTAATTATCAAACTGACCTCAGCCAAATTTTTTGATGTCCAAAAGGATCGTCCATTTACTTTATTAAAAGCTGCCATACCCAGGCCGGAGTTCGCCAGATCCACTGCAGGTAAATCAAAAGCCACTGTCATACCCACTACACTATGGTCACTCAATGCCGACGGGAGAACAAAGAAATTTTCACAAGACCCGAACATTTGATAGAGACAACCACATAGTCTAAGAGACTCTGAGTAAGGGGAGAATGAAACGTAAACATAGCTGCTTTATCTGCAGGCACTCTCCCATTTAAAATAATCAGATCTAAACTTCTGAGGGTCTCAAGCAAGGAAAACTCTCGTTTATCTGTTTTTATATTTTTCAAGAATAAAATCTCGGCTATGAGCCAGACGGGAGCATCAGGTGGAGCGCCCTCCATGTTTCTATTAAACAATAGATTGGTCTCTGTGAGAGCTCTATTGGGCCCATCCTGAATGACATTCGGCACTTGAACCCACCCCTCTAGATTTTCGACCACCCTAGCCACGGACCCTGTCTGGGGCATGGAGACCCCACGTCTCATTCCCATTTCCCCTCCCGGGGGGTCAACCAGCTTGTTAATCAAGGGGAATTGGGCTTCTTGGGTGGGATTGTGGCATCAAATTCGGTGAGGACACTGCTGCATCCTCTTTGGCCTCCAAGTCATGCCCCCATTGGGCTTGTTCTTTATTATTATTTTGCTAAGTGTTTGCAGGTGTGCATAGAAAAAGCCACCATTTAAATAAAATAACAAATAAATGCCAGTAATGTGCCAACAGCTAAAAACCTGCTGCGCTAAAACTTCATGCAGAAACTAACATGGAGCTTTGCCAAAGGTAAAGTAATGAATACGAGGAGCAGAATCGAGTATCCGCTAATAGTTTAGTCTGCATATTGGAATATCTATATGGAGTTTATGTATGTATTTATTTATTTAGTTATGAATTTGCTTATTTATTTATCTTGACGCTTTCTGTAGCACGTCATCACTCTAGTACATTTTAGCATTGTACAAGTTAACAGCTATTACATTCAACAGCAGAGATTTGTCAATCTTCAGTGAATTAGACAAACCCAACTGACTGAACAAGCCACTTGAAAGAATAGGTGGTTACGAATTGGGAAGATATAATCTGAACACTGGACAGGTCTTTAACTGTTGGCGAAAGGACACTAGATTGGGCTCAACAAAAGGACAATAAATTGGGGTTATTCTCAGGTCACTAGGCAGAGAGTTCCAGAACATTGGGACTGCCCCCACGAATGATTATGAGTGAGCATGGGATGTTCTGAATCAAAGACTTTCAAGAAGGAGTTTATTGTTGCTTTTTGACCAGTTTTGTCACCGCAAAATAGGAGTAGGTTCCTGAGGTATGTGGGTGTGTTAAGATTTAATGCCTTGTAAGTAAGGCATCCCAATATGAACAGACATCTTGCCTCAATAGGAAGCTGATGCAAATGGAGCGAGAATAGGGCTCATACATTTTTTGTTGTTGATAGGAATCCAGCAGTTGCTGGGAGGTGTATTTTAATAGAATGAGTGTGTATTGTGGCACATCTGCCAAAACTACATTGCCAAAGTCTAATGTACATATTATCATTGCATGTGTAGCAGAGTTGAGTTGGGAAGGTGCCAGAATAGTTTTAATTTTCTTTAGTGCCTGCAGGTGGGATTTACTCGTGTTTGTGATTATTTCTATGACGCACCATTAATAGTGAAGTAGGAAGGGTAAATTCCTGATGAGATCTCAAAAGGGGAGAGAGCAGGCATGCATTTTGTTGATGTTAATTCTTTAAACAGATCACGGTCTAAGCTGTTTTCCAGTTTGAGTGAAAACTGTATAAACTGTTTTTTTTTTAGTTGAGGTGTAGATAGTTAGTTGTCATCCTTGTTTGTTGCCTGGTGAGAAATAAGTGCAGCATGACAACGTTTTGAGTCAATAAAGTTTTATGGTAAAACTGTGTGTTGGTGGTGTATCAGTGTAGGGAAACCTCTGTACCCTCCTAAATAGATCCAATTGCTTAATTGTGCACTTTGCATAGCATGGATGCCAAACTCTGAGGAACCGCAGAGGAAACCAACAAAGAGATCGAGGAATGTCAACTAACATCTATTAACTGGGTTCTCTTTGAAATAAAGAAGGCGATCCAGTTTGGCATTGTGCAATGGATTCCCATGCGGTTTTCCAAAACACACATAGGGGCGTAACACAGACCTCCGCAGCCCCCGCAGTGCGGGGGCCCCAAGCTCCAGGGGGCCCCCTCAGCACAGCACTTCGGCTGGAGAGCTCCTGATAGAGTCCGCAGGGGGCCCTCCACGTACCTTGCAGGGGGGGGGCCCTCAATTTTCGTTACGCCACTGAACACACATTAGGTTCCCAGGATAAACTGTGTTAAGTTAAATGCCACTGTGAGATCCAAAAGAATCAGGAAACAAGAATCATCCAACATTCAGTAAATGTCACCCAAGACTTTTGAGGTGAAAGATATGATGCAATTAAATGTAGATCAGTTGAGGTGAAATATATGGTTTGCTACTGCCATTGCCACTAGACTTTCACTCTGACCTTGGGTGTAGTGATATAGACTGTGGGAGTTTTATGCTTATGGGGTGGGTGAAAACAGGCAAACTCAAATTATGGGATTTTTACCTCTAATTCAGCACTCTTTTACAGGATTGGGTTTGGGACAGGTTGGTTCTTTCTTGCTCTCTCTGCGTCCTTTCATGAGTATTTAAAATTTTTTAATGCAAATTAGAAGGATTTACTTTGCAAGTGTGTGGGCAACACTTCACAGTTGAATGTCTGCCTCTTCCAAATGGCAATGAAGGATGTATGCTGTTATATGGGGCTACTTATCTTACAGTGGAAGTTTGAATGAGTGAGGTCATGCCAAAATCGTATTTGCCAATTTGACTCTCAACTGGTGATTCAAAAATATTCTAAAGCTATTCTAAGTATATGTCTCTGCGAGGCATGCTGTATTAGAGTATGGACTTGAAGCGCCTCCCACTCTCCGCCCATATTTTTCATTGGCTTGTGTCATTGCCCTTTGTAAATGCTGGCTTCTGATTCATTAATAGGCTTGTTAGTCCCTCCTTAGTACTGCCTTGTCTTCATTTGTAACTGGATTCAAGCTAGCCTGGCTGATGAGGGGTGTTACCCCGAAACCAGTCCCAGGATGCTTGTTTCTGGTCCAGGGAAGACCTGGCTTGGCAGTTCGGTCTGGACTGATCCCATGATGCATAGGGTCAAGACTGATTTGCATATGGCTGGTCCTGAACTGGGGTGGCGAAGTGAGCTAAAGAAAGATGATGGATTCAACCCAGATCTGTGACTGGGGGTGAGTGTCTGAAAAGTTTTGGCGCTCAGTCCATCATCTCCTTGTATTTGCTGTGTTCACCCTGGGTTGGCAGGGTGTGTCCAGACATGGGTCCTTTGCTCACTTTGCCACTGGATTCAAGCTCGGCTGGCTGATGAGGGGTGTTACCCCGAAACCGGTCCCAGGATGCTTGTTTCCGGTGCAGGGAAGATCTGGCTTGGCAGTTCGGTCTGGACTGTTCTTATGAGGCACAGGGTCAAGACTGATTTGCATATAGCTGGGTCTGAACTGGGGTGGCAAAGTGAGCTAAAGAACGATGATGGATTCAACCCATATCTGTGACTGGGGGTGAGTGTCTGAAAAGTTTTGGCGCTCCGTCCATCATCTCCTTGTGCTTGCTTTGTTCGCCCTGGGTTGGCAGGGTGTGCCCAGACATGGGTTCTTTGCTCACTTTGCCACTGGATTCAAGCTAGCCTGGCTGATGAGGGGTAATACCCCGAAACCGGTCCCAGGATGCTTGTTTCCGGTGCAGGGAAGATCTGGCTTGGTAGTTCGGTCTGGACTGTTCCCATGAGGCACAGGGTCAAGACTGATTTGCATATAGCTGGGTCTGAACTGGGGTGGCGAAGTGAGCTAAAGAACGATGATGGATTCAAACCAGATCTGTGAATGGGGTTGAGTGTCTGAAAAGTTTCGGCGCTCCGTCCATCATCTCCTTGTGTTTGCTTTGTTCGCCCTGGGTTGGCAGGGTGTACCCAGACGTGGGTCCCTTGCTCACTTTGTCACTGGATTCAAGTTAGCCTGGCTGATGAGTCTGTAAGCACTATTTTCTTTAATGCGTTTCTCCTACTGCAGGCACGACATACTTTCCTGCAACATTCAGTGCGCCAAGCGCACTTTCACTTTCCAAGCAGCCCGGGAGAATAGGTCCCGCATTTACAAGAATTTGAGCTAGTGGCATTGTAAATGACAACGCCTTTTATTTATGTGTTAATTATCAAAACAGATAAATAAAAGGCATTGTCATTTACAGAATTGCTCAAACTCTCGCAAATGTGAGATCTATTGCTTTGCAAATGCTTGTTCTTCAGTCCCACCATATAATTCTTCCATATTTAACCATTGCCTGGAAGAGGCATCAGTGCGTGCAAGGGTAGCAAGCGCTTTGTAAATCCAATTGCAATACAATTAAATACATTAAAGTATACCCGAGGCGTTCTTTGAATATCTCTCAGTACACGGACAATATAAACAGATTTGTACAAGTCTTTTATAAAAAAGGCAGATCTTCAGAAGTGATGTTGCTCTACTAGATACAACAAATCAAACCGACCGCCTGAATGTGCCTTCAGTTAGTAGTTGGTAATCATCACCAGCCATGGGGTGTTTATATGAGAACACTGTGTTCAAATGGACTGCAAAGAAAGCTTTACATGACTTAATGCACCTTGAATTGCAGCTTGATAAGCTTTCATGGGAAACGTGCCTACTTCAGAGGCAATTTCTCGGGTTCCAAGAAGCACACATACTTGAGTTCTTCCCTAGGGAGGCTTATGTATTTATCACCGCGGGGTCGTGGTGTTTTGTTCCTGCTGTTGAAGAGAGTGGAATGCGCTTTTTTATTTTGAGATCCCAGGATGTTTACAACTAAAGCGAAAGCACAGCTAGGAAGGCAGAGAATGCAAGGGCCTGGGAAAGCCCTCTCCTCTGCACAGCTCTGTGTCAATGCTTCAGTAATATGTCAGCACACTATGTATTTTCTCTGCAGTGGAGTGGGTACAATTATCGAAACAATATATACCCAAGGGATAAAGATCCATGGGAGTATGCAGCAGAAAAAATGATTTCACTTCATCTGCAGGCCAAAATATGCTTTACCAATGTTAACATAGAGATGGCGATTGGAAATTTTTTCTGTAGAGCACGACAGGGTACTATTTAAGTTGAGTGCATTTGAGGTAAGGGGGTGCAGCAGTAACAAAATTGAACACATATGGGCAGGCTTAAAAAGCATTTTTCTACATTCTGTTTGAAGGTTTGTCTACGAAGGCTACAAATCAGGGAAAAGTCAGTGCACACAATTTCATGGAGGCTATACCTTAAAATAAAGGCTGTTTAGAATGATGATGAAAATAGCAAGCCTGTTGGGTTAAGTTCAGTTCACTGAGGTAAACTTGTTTTTTCAAAACGACTCCTTGGCTTACCTCACTGCAGGGTGCTCTCCAGGCTTTTTGCATTCACCCTCCTGTTTTCTGAACCCATTTCTTTTGGCTTTTAGGACTCTCCACACTTTTCCAGTGCTAAAGTGCTTATGCTCTCTTCTTTAAACAAGGTAATATTGTCTTGCACCCAATTGGCGCTTTAAAATTACTTCTAAGTCTCTAGTAAAGTGATACAACATGTACCAAGGGCCTGTAAATTAAATGCTGCTAGTGGGACTGCAGCACTTATTGTGCCAACCACTTACGTAGCCCTTTAACCATCTCTCAGGTCTACCATGGCAGTCTGTGTGTTCAGTTTTAAACTGCCATTTTGACCTGGCAAAACAAACATTTTGCCAGGCTCAAACCTCCCTTTTTAATACATATGTCATCCATATGGTCTGCCCTACATAGCCCAGAAGACAGGGTGCGGTGCATTTAATAAGTCAGACATGTAAGTTTAAGTTTTACATGTCTTGGTTGTGAAAAACTCCTACATTCGTTTTTCACTTCTATGAGGTCTATCTGTCCCATAGGATACATTGTTTTATCTTATTACATATAATACATGATACATTTTAATTGGAAACAGGCAGGAATGTCAAGTTTGATGTCTAGCGAATTGTAATTTAAAACCCCTTTAATGGTGAAGTCTGATTATAAGTCACAATTCTGAAAATGTCACTTTTAGAAAGTTGGTATTTTCTTGTCTTTACCATTTGGTGTCTGCTGCCTGCATCCTGGGTCACATGACTAGATGTAGCTGTTATGTTATTGTTATGTTTGCTCATTGCATATGGTTGCCATGGTATAGAATCATTATAGGTAATAGCCTGTGGAGCCTTGTATGTGGGATCTGAAGGGAATTCTGAGGATGGCAGCTGAGAGAAGAAAGGAGCTTGATTGAGGTTGGTGGCTCTTGCACTCCTGATCCCAATTAATAAATCTTAATTTCAACCTACAACTGGAGTCTGTATACTTTGGGAGGACATCATACCAGTTATGTTACATTGATTTGTATAACGCACTAATCACCAAACTGGGTATCCAAGCGATTGGGCACATGTGCAGGTTTGTGGTCCCCAAGATGCTTATACGAAGACCCAGGTCTTCAGCTTCTTGTGGAACTCAAACAGTGAGGAGGAGGCTCTGAAGGGTTGAGGGAGGATGTTCCATGTCTTGGGTGTGATGTGGGAGAATGAGCGGCCTCCAGTTTTGCTTGTGCAGATGCGGGGAATATGTGCAAGTGAGAGTCAGGTTGAGCATAGGTGTCTGGCAATTGGTCTTTGTGTATTGCTCCCAGAAGGGGAAACAAAGGGCCCTAGGTGTTGGCAGGATGGGCCATCTCTGACTTGTGGTCACCTACAACACTTGCGCATCACAAAGGCTCTACCTGAGCACTCTCAGAAGAGGGTTAGACACGGATCTTTTTTGACCCCAGACAAGTGTGGGCCAGGGTAGGAAGGCAGAAAATTCCAAACACCTCTGGAGGGAAAACCTCCAGAACCTTCTCCTACTTCAATGTTGGCACCAGGTATGAATAATGGAGCCTTAGACCCAATTCTTCAGTACACTACTAAACCTATGCATACTAGAGAAAATGACTGCTGTGCTGCTTTGCTGCCAGAAGGACTGCTATTCTGATATCCTGCTACTCTGCTGCTCTGCTGCCTGATGCCCTGGTTACTGAAAAGAAGGACTGGACCTGCATCCTTCATCCCAGGCTGAAGTGACTCCAAGGGCCAGCCAGCTGACCTCTTGTTTTGAGCGACAAGGATATAACATGCTTCAGAGGCTCCCTACCACTGCCCAGCTGATCTTTTGCCTGGACCTGCTGCCTATACCTGCAACTCAACCTGCCTGAGCCCTGCTGGCCTCTGTAGGAGTGAGCTCTTGATCTCCAAGTGGTGCCCCTCATGTCTTAGACCCTTGGTTTGGCCTCAGTTGAGCTCTCCAGATGTTTTGTGCTTTTTGCAAATGTGAACAGGCCCACTCATGCCAAGATCTTGCCACCCACGCTGCACGCCAATGTAGAGTTCCAGCGAACCCGACTCTTCACGCTACAGCGACCACCACCGCAGCACAAGATCTGCACTTTGCGCCACAGCATCAACAGTTCACAGTAACCACCAATGCGAAGCTCCAGCCAGACCGTCTGTGACACCTGGCAGGATCTTCATGCTACAGCTTTGACCATCTGTGACACCCAGCCTGTTCTTTGCACTACATCAACAACCATCTGTGATGCTCTCCCTGCGGCCCCTTCCACCAACAGAGCTCTTAGTGCCGTACTTTGAAGGTAACTCTTTCAGAGGGACTAACCTCACCCCTGTACATGCCTACACTCCATCACTGTCGGCCTGAACTTGTGACTTTCACCCGGTCTTGCACGACCAGAAAACTGTGAGTGAGCTATTTGTGCTGATTAGATTTTTGTCATTTTGGTGTCAAATAATTTATTGAGTTTTACTCTATTTTTCTAAATTGGTGTGGTATTTTTCTTGTGTTGTGTTTTCACTTTATTACTGTTTGAAGTACTGCATACATTCTTTACACATTGCCTCTAAGTTAAGCTTGACTGCTTTTGAGATGCCAAAAGCAAAGGTTAATTTGGGGATTGCTTGTGTTTCACCCTAACAGAGATTGTGGTCCCTGCTGGAGTAGGGATCACCCCCTTAACCTGTAACCCAATTTCCAACACCCCCTCACAAATATACTTTTCCTCCAATCTCCTTATAATTGGACATTATTTAGTAATGAGAGACAACAGGTTGGGTTTAGGCAAGCTGCAATGAATATGTATTACTAGTTTCATAGATTTAAAAATGTAGTCATGTTGATGGAGGAGTTCAACCCTTTCACCTTTTGTACAACTCCAACTGTCCATTACTCACCACTTACTGGATCAGGCTTGGCATTCTGCCAGAGGGATGAACCTCTTTTAACTGGAGACCTGTAATGCAGGACATAGCCCATTGGTTGAAAACTGGAACACAGGGTCACTCCACCCCTCAGTTCCTGCACAAGTCAATTGTCAACTTGCCCTTGCATCAATCCCCAGGTTTCCCATGGTACCATACTTTCCTGGTGTAGTTGGTGCTACTAGATGCCCAGCTGGTACCATCATATCGTTGTTCCACCTCTTCCTTTGGTTGAAACAACACCTGCCTAAGTTACCACAGCTAGCTTGCTCTAGTAGATGGCAGGTGTATATTACTTGGCGGATCACTGTGGAGGATGAACAGAATACTGCTTCCTCTGCTGGCTTTTGAAGTTCATGTTTGAAATGCACCCAGTTCACACTTCCCCTGCCTGACAAAAATACCCTAGGTTTATGTTTCACTCTCAGCAGGAGTATTGTGCAGAAGGGGACCTGGCTGCACCTCCAGAATGGCTTGTTTGCCCCTCACAAAAGATACAATCTTCCCCCAACTCCTTTATATGTCCCAAGGCATGACTCCATAAGGACAACACTACATTGGGGTTTAGTCTGCCTGCAATTGGATATGTATTACTTATTTCATGTACCATTGCCAGGGGTTCTGCTGGAGAGTAAAGTGTGTCTATGTTGAGGAGTCGAGCAAGTTTATGCCACGCTCAACTTGTGGTGGAGAGTGTTTGTATGTCATTGGGGTCGGCAAGGACAACGGGGCTGCCAAGTCTTTTTCAGGAATTGCTTAAAGGAGGCACGCATCAGGGTGATACCAGTAGTGCACAAACTGCACTGTGCTGCTAGGTTATACATGTGGAAATGTGGGAAACCAAATCCTCCTAGTTCGTATGGGAATATGAGGACATACTAGCACATTCTGGGCTGTTTACCTGCCCATATAAGCTGCAGTAATAGGCTACAGAGGGTCATAAGGAAGAAGTTTATAAGTGGCACAGGCACATTAAAAAATAAAGAAAGGTGTTGGGGCAGCACTACCATTATAATGATGGTGATACGGCCAGCCACGGAAAGAGAAAGGCAAATCCAACTTCCTTTTCCATTGCTGGGCCATAATTCAACCTTATGTCTTGGTCTTTGTCATGGTTTAAGTGTATGCCAAGGTATCAAAGATGTTCATTGCACCATGTCAGGGAAAATTCGTTTGAACTTCACTGGGGCTGTCATGTCAGTAAGTGTGACAGATTGGACTTCTCCCAGTTGATTTGCAGGCCTGAGCATTCCCTGTACAGGACTATCTCACATATGACGTATAAACAGAAGGATGTCATCTGCAGATAGGGAAATTAACAGTGGCCCTGTTTTAAACTGCAATCCCCTGTAGATATGTTGTTTCTGTAGATGGCACACGAGGGAATCCATTGCTATAAAGATGACCAAAGGGGACAGCAGGCATCCCTGTCTTGTCCTCTTGTTTACAGCAAATAAAAAGGGACAGAGGACCATTGGCTCTGATACGAGCGGCCAGTTGGGAGTGTGAAAGCATGATGAGTGAGGTGAAGCCTCGCGGGAGCCCTAATTTACGGAGCGTGGCGTGTACGATGGTCAATTCTAAGGATTCAAATGCTTTCTCTGTATCCAAGAGGGCCACTTTAGGGGGTGTGGTTGGGGAAACCCTATTAAGTACTGCAAAAACTGTGCGAAGATTTAGGTAAGTAGAGCGGTGTGGGACAAATCCCAGTGGAGATGATTTAGTCCAACAATAGGGAAGGACGCGTGGCTAATAATTTTGCTAGTGTCTCACTAACAGAATTAAGCAAGGATAGGGGTCTGTAAGAGCTACATAAATGGGGATCTTTCCCGGTTTTAAGTAGGAGTGTGATGACTGCTTCCCATAATGTGGGTAGAAGTGTACCTGCCTCGAGCGCCTCTGAATACATGGCAAGGAGGTGTGGCACCAGTATTTGCTTATAAACCTTATAGAAGGCCCGGGTGAAGCTGTCAAAGGCCAGGAGCCTTAGCACCATCCAAGGCATCAATGGCAAACACCATTTCTTCGGTGGTGAAAGATTAACTAAGGAATTGCTGTTAGGCTGTAGTCAACCATACCATAGCTATTTCAGCAAGGTATTGCGCCAACTCGGGGGGGTTCCCCATTATGGTGAGAGGAATAGAGGTGGGTGTCGTAGCTGAGTAGCTCAGTCTGTATCAGTAGTAACGGTGCCATGCCCACGTCTCAGTTCCGAGATGTATGAGGCAGCCCTGAGAGGTCACAATAACCTAGCCAATGTGCGCCCCGGCCTCTCGCCGTCCCCATATAGGTGAGCCTGTGTATATTTACCCAGATAGATCGCCGTTCGCTCCGCTAGTTCATGGAATGTGTCCATTAGAGTGGTACGTTTATGAAGTTGAGAGCTAGTGGTTTGCTGCTTAGCTTCTTCATCTCGGTCCATCAGTTGAACCTCAACACGGGCCAGTCTGCAACGCAAGTCCCGCAATACACCAGAGTGTTTAGCTATGTAGACGTCCCTGATGTATGCCTTAAAGGCGTCCCACAGGGTTGCCTGTGAGGCAATCAAATCTGTATTTAAGTCAAAATAATCTGTGATTGCAGAGCGCAATTCAGTACAGAAAAGTTCATTTTGCAACACCAAGGTCGGGAAGCACTATTGTCGCTCAAGCCCTCCTTTGACGGGGATGAGGAGTTTCATCAGAACTGGGAGTGACCCGAAAGGGTATGTGGGAAGTGCAGGATGGATGTAAGCCATGGGACAGTAGAAACAGTAGAAACAGAGATTAGCCAATAATCAATGTGTGGTGACATTTTGTGTTTGGTGCGGAGTGATACAGGTATGCGGGGTGCCAGCATGTTTCAAGCACCAAGGGTCAGTAAGGGTGTCGTTGTCGCAAATATACCAGATCACGCGCAGGGAGTGGGTTTGCCAGCAGGAGTTGAAGCAATGGTATCTAGCATGGGGTTGAGCAGCATATTAAAATTGCCACCCAAGATGACATGATAGGCATCAAAGCGATCCATATGGGATTGTAGGGAATGAAAGAATTCTGGGTTATCAGTGTTCGGTCATAGATATTGGCAAGCAGAATGCGCTGGCCAGACAGTGTGCCAGCAACTAAAACATATCTGCCCTCCTCATTCGCATAGTTATCGTAGGGTTGGAATGAGAGGTTTTTATGAATTATTGTGCATGCCCCTTTGGAATATGTACTATAGTTCGAAAAATATCTGTGTAGTCCCAATGTGGCTGCAAAAGTGTGCGCAGAACCCAGAGGTAAGTGTGTCTCTTGTAAAAAGGCCACCTGTGCTCCATGCATGTTCAAATATTTTTATATTTGACTTGTTTGCCCTTACAGGGATTATTAAGACTGCGGATGTTCCAGCATAGAAAGACAATATCAGCAACAGACTTTTTGCTCCTGTGTGTCATTTATACATATGTCATCAGTAATGAAAATAGGCCTGATGTGATCTGACTACAATAAAAAAGGGAAAATAAACATGAATAACCAACCTAACTAACACCCTTCTCCTTCCCCCCACCCATATCTGGCAAGAACATGCCTGTTAAATCCCATACACACCAATAAAACAATAACAAAATGACCAGGGACTTTAGTTCGGTTTCAACCTCAGGGGTGTGCCAACACCACAGTAGAAAGCCCTTAGCCCAAGAATTGTAAGTAATGATCTAAATGAGGATAGGCGCATGCAGGAGATATGAGGCAGGCGTCACAGACATTATGACCAGTTAAGTCAGAAGGATACAATGGTAGACTTCAATGAAAGGCACGGGTTGTATGTAGCAGCTATTCTACAAGGATGTAGCTCATTCCAGAGGAAATAAGTCCATAATGGCAGCAACCTGGGAGTCTCTGCTGTATTTCGTCTAGAGGAAATTACGTTCTTTGTCGCGTTGTTTACAGAATGCCAAGGTATCTGCAAGGGTGTCAAAGAAGCGAGCCATGCCGTTCACATCCACTCGCAGTCGGGCCGGATAGAGCATTCCGTAGCAGAGGCCCATTTTGCGGAGTGCAACCTCTGCATCTGAGAACTTGCGTCTAGCATCCTGGACTGCAATGGTGAAGTTGGTGAAAAGGGAGACCACTGCCCCCTGATATTGAAGTGGGCCCAGTTCTTGTGCCAGTCTCTATGCCGTATTGCGGTCCCTAAAACTAAGGATCTGTGCAATGATCGGGCGAGCCAGGGTGCTTGGCACGGGTCAGGTTCCCAGGGAGCAGTGCACATGTTTCACCACAAAGGTGGTTGTGAAGTTCTCTTACCCCCAACAACTTGGGGGTAAGAGAGCAGTCATTTAACAAAGATGTCCATGTGACCAGTATCCATGGTCACCGCACTACTTAGCCTACGTATATTGTTGCGTTGTTCCCTAGCTTCCAGGTATTCATTTTTAATTGCAATTGTTTTAAGTCTAGATTCCAATTTCTCTAAGCATTTTTCCATATTAGCTGTGCCGTCTTCCAGTCCGGAAATTCGTTCTTCCGCCCCCTCCAGTCATGTTTGCAGCCAGTCGAGCCACTCCCCTGTACAGTCCAGGGGGGCTGTGAGGGTGTCTAATTGTGCATCAATTGTCCGAAAGCCAGCCTGAAGCTCCGCCATGATAGCATCCACTCCTGCAAACTGTTTGGGCACCACTACAGTTCAGGAATAAAAAGCATCAGTAGAGTGTTAAAGGAGTACATGCGCATTACTAATTTTGCAATAAAAGTGATGGTGTTATGGCACAGAGACAAATATTGCTGCTTTCTCAAATGTGATCCCCTCCTTTTGATTCTCCAGAACCTTTCTCAGCCTGGCCTAGCTTATCATCATCTTTTTTGTCAAAAATTCCATTACCCTATGTCTTTCTTTAGCTGCAAAGCCTAAAGCGGCCACACTTCAAGCCACCTGTGATCTACACTTTCACCTATTCCTGTATCGCTTGATAAAATGCATCACATGCTCTGTGTGCCATTATTTCGGGGGCCACTTCCTGTCGTCCTCCATACTTATTCCATAAATACCCTATTTATGTTTAATAAGGGAGTGCAGAGCCAGTTGATCTAATATAGGTGGCTACATTTCCAGAGGTCTGGTGAAAGGGAGGGAGTCATCTCTTCTGCATCTACCACCAGCCTCCTGAAAACCTCGAATTTGCCACATGACAATGTATCTGCAGTTTCATTTTTACAGACTTCCATAAAGCATGCATGAAAAGAAGTGTCAAGTCTCAAGCACTGCAGTATCAGTGGCTTTCAGTAGCGGTCCGTGGTAGGAGTGCGATGCAGTGCGTGCAACGAAATTCGTTTTATTTATTAAAATGTTTACTTACCTGTATTCGGCCGTAATCCGTGGTTTACTACCCCCCACCCTACCCCTCCCCCGCCCCACGTCACCGCCCGGCCGGCACTCCTACCACGGACCGCTACTGGTGGCTTTAGCATCTTCATAATATCAGGGAACACCTGCACCATGGATCAATTGTCTGTCAAACAACTATGCTCTTGTCCCTCAAATGTGTTGACAGTACCATAAGAGGCACCAAAATGGGAAATAGCTCCAGAAAGTTAATATTTGTTTTCAAACCCTGCTGATGCCATGCCTGAGGCCTCTGCTCCTCACGCCACTTTCCAAAGCCCCAAAGCCAACACTGCCCATCAGTAGCGGTCCGTGGTCAGCATTAACCGTTCTTGAAAGTTTGCATTTAACAAGGGCATCTCTTTTTGGGAAATTAATGGTTGGGAACTACATTACCAATAGATTGCACCCACTGTGTCCACCATATTCATTTGAATTGGCTCAAACAAATAAACAGGCACATACATAGAAACATGTTAAAAATAAAGAATGCGACCTCTGGCAGCAGAGCCAGGGAATGGCTTTGGCTGAAAACACAAATATGATGTTCAAATTCCCGCTCTTCCATTGCTTGTGTATTTATCCTGAGAATACATCATAATTTAAGTATAAATCTGGTTATTGTTTCTTCAGAACAAGAACATTCAGTTTCTCTAACTGGAAATGACATTGGAGCACTTGAGAATTGGTAAAAAAAAAAAAATGTGCAGCAGAGCTGTTCACACTAAAAAGCCGCAGGCGATTTATGACATTTTTTTCAGAGGCATTGACTGTATGTGAAGATATTATGTTTGTTTCAAAGTTTAAGACTTCACGTTAACCCAGAAACTTCTCTAACATTAAATTTAATTTCAAAGTTGCAATCAGATCCACCCTCTCAGACAGATCTCAAAAGAGGGAGGCCCTCAGTGAATTGACATGGAGTTTGGACCACCATGACTGAATGTCCAGTCCCTGCAAGCAACACGGTATGTTGGCCGTGACAGATGATATTTTTCTGAGAAAGTTAATTTTCTTGTATTCAGCCCATGTCACGGATTTAATTTGTGATCTTCATCAATCCTCTTCATGGGCTTCATATTATAATTTGTCAGAGCAGAATTGACCAGGGTCCTGGGGTGTCACCGACATGGCCAGCCTGCAAACTCTCGAAGTGATATGATTCCTTGTCTGCCCCCAGGCCAAGAGCAGAGGCCCTACGGACTGCTGGCACCCAGAGACCAAGACAATGCCTTCTTCCAGCAGAGCTGAGAGACTCCCCATGATTCTTTCACACTTTCATAGAGGCCTGCTCCGAACCCTGGGGCTGATTACGATGGCGGGCGGTAGCACATCCGCGGCGCTGGAGGTGGCGGAAGATGCCCTTTTCCGCACTCTATCAGTGGTCCTTGCGTCCGCCGTATTACGATGGGCAAAGATAGCCCATTTCCCGTCCGCTGCGGTGTTCTGGGAACCGCCAGAAATCCCCCTCCGCAGCGGTGGCGGACGGAGCCAAAAGGGAGGGACCGCCGTGCGGAATGCGGTTACGACCGCTGGTTGTATTACGATGCCACAAACAGCCCACCACACCGCTGCAGGGAATCCGGCCAATCGAGGATGGCGGTGGCAATACTACGGATAGCTCCATGTGTTCCTGTCCGCTGGGGAAACGGCGGACTTTGGCCTTTCCGCAGAAAATCCGAACGCCGCTGACGGATTTTCAGCTTTTCCGCCGCTGAATCCTGGAATCCGAACGCCGCGGTAGGGAGTTTCTGGCGGTGCATCCTAATCTGGCCGGCGGTTTTGCCGCGGTACCTGCGGGTGGCAATTTCCCACTAGCACGGTGGTTGGAATGCTTTCCCGTCCGCCATCATAATGAGCCCCCCTGTGAGCACTTGCAGAGAGAGGGGCATTCACCTGTTGCTGTTTATAGTCCCGTTTTTGGACATTTTAAGCACCGCTACTGCTCCCCGCACACTGTCACCAGAAGAAAGAGAAGTTTCACGCCGCTCAATTTTGGGAAAGGCTGAGCAATGGTACTCTCCCTCTCAATGATGTTTGCAATACAATACCAATTCTGGATATTAAGTGAAAATAAGGTGCATGTGTGTGCACCCACGCACACTCCAGGTAAAACAGGTGTCATAGCCAACCTTCGCTAGAAAGGCCTCCCCAATAGTATGGCTTGCGCTGCAAAGTTTAACTGTTACAGCAAACAAATGATGGACGGAATGCTGACAATGCAAACATTCTCCCCCAGTCAAAGGATCTGGGTTAAATCCATCGTTCTTTTGCCCACTACGCCACCCCAGTCTGGACCCAACCATATGCAAATCAGTCTTCACCCTGTGCCCCATGGGAACAGTCCAGACCGAACTGCCAGGCCAGGTCCTCCCTGGACCGGAAACAAGCATTCTGGGACCGGTTTCAGGGTATGTCACCCTTCTTCAGCCAGGCTAGCTTGAATCCAGTGGCGCAGTGAGCAAGGGACCCACGTCTGGGCATACCCATCCCACTTAAGGCGAAAAGTGTTACAGCAAACAAATGATGGACGGAATGCTGACAATGCAAACATTCTCCCCCAGTCAAAAGATCTGGGTTAAATCCATTGTTCTTTTGCCCACTACGTGACCCCAGTTTGGACCCAACCATATGCAAATCAGTCTTGACCCTGTGCCCCATGGGAACAGTCCAGACCGAACTGCCAGGCCAGGTCCTCCCTGGACCAGAAACAAGCATCCTGGGACCGGTTTCAGGGTATGTCACCCTTCTTCAGCCAGGCTAGCTTGAATCCAGTGGCGCAGTGAGCAAGGGACCCACGTCTGGGCATACCCATCCCACTTAAGGCGAAAAGTGTTACAGCAAACAAATGATGGACGGAATGCTGACAATGCAAACATTCTCCCCCAGTCAAAAGATCTGGGTTAAATCCATTGTTCTTTTGCCCACTACGCCACCCCAGTTTGGATCCAACCATATGCAAATCAGTCTTGACCCTGTGCCCCATGGGAACAGTCCAGACCGAACTGCCAGGCCAGGTCCTCCCTGGACCGGAAACAAGCATCCTGGGACCGGTTTCAGGGTATGTCACCCTTCTTCAGCCAGGCTAGCTTGAATCCAGTGGCGCAGTGAGCAAGGGACCCACGTCTGGGCATACCCATCCCACTTAAGGCGAAAAGTGTTACAGCAAACAAATGATGGACGGAATGCTGACAATGCAAACATTCTCCCCCAGTCAAAAGATCTGGGTTAAATCCATCGTTCTTTTGCCCACTACGCCACCCCAGTTTGGACCCAACGATATGCAAATCAGTCTTGACCCTGTGTCCCATGGGAACAGTCCAGACCGAACTGCCAGGCCAGGTCCTCCCTGGACCAGAAACAAGCATCCTGGGACCGGTTTCAGGGTATGTCACCCTTCTTCAGCCAGGCTAGCTTGAATCCAGTGTCGCAGTGAGCAAGGGACCCACGTCTGGGCATACCCATCCCACTTAAGGCGAAAAGTGTTACAGCAAACAAATGATGGACGGAATGCTGACAATGCAAACATTCTCCTCCAGTCAAAAGATCTGGGTTAAATCCATCGTTCTTTTGCCCACTACGCCACCCCAGTTTGGACCCAACCATATGCAAATCAGTCTTGACCCTGTGCCCCATGGGAACAGTCCAGACCGAACTGCCAGGCCAGGTCCTCCCTGGACCGAAAACAAGCATCCTGGGACCGGTTTCAGGGTATGTCACCCTTCTTCAGCCAGGCTAGCTTGAATACAGTGGCGCAGTGAGCAAGGGACCCACGTCTGGGCATACCCATCCCACTTAAGGCGAAAAGTGTTACAGCAAACAAATGATGGATGGAATGCTGACAATGCAAACATTCTCCCCCAGTCAAAAGATCTGGGTTAAATCCATCGTTCTTTTGCCCACTACGCCACCCCAGTTTGGACCCAACCATATGCAAATCAGTCTTGACCCTGTGCCCCATGGGAACAGTCCAGACCGAACTGCCAGGCCAGGTCCTCCCTGGACCGGAAACAAGCATCCTGGGACCGGTTTCAGGGTATGTCACCCTTCTTCAGCCAGGCTAGCTTGAATCCAGTGGCGCAGTGAGCAAGGGACCCACGTCTGGGCATACCTATCCCACTTAAGGCGAAAAGTGTTACAGCAAACAAATGATAGACAGAATGCTGACAATGCAAACATTCTCCCCCAGTCAAAAGATCTGGGTTAAATCCATCGTTCTTTTGCCCACTACGCCACCCCAGTTTGGACCCAACCATATGCAAATCAGTCTTGACCCTGTGCCCCATGGGAACAGTCCAGACCGAACTGCCAGGCCAGGTCCTCCCTGGACCGGAAACAAGCATCCTGGGACCGGTTTCAGGGTATTTTACCCTTCTTCAGCCAGGCTAGCTTGAATCCAGTGGCGCAGTGAGCAAGGGACCCACGTCTGGGCATACCCATCCCACTTAAGGCGAAAAGTGTTACAGCAAACAAATGATGGACGGAATGCTGACAATGCAAACATTCTCCCCCAGTCAAAAGATCTGGGTTAAATCCATCGTTCTTTTGCCCACTACGCCACCCCAGTTTGGACCCAACCATATGCAAATCAGTCTTGACCCTGTGCCCCATGGGAACAGTCCAGACCGAACTGCCAGGCCAGGTCCTCCCAGGACCGGAAACAAGCATCCTGGGACCGGTTTCAGGGTATGTCACCCTTCTTCAGCCAGGCTAGCTTGAATCCAGTGGCACAGTGAGCAAGGGACCCACGTCTGGGCATACCCATCCCACTTAAGGCGAAAAGTGTTACAGCAAACAAATGATGGACGGAATGCTGACAATGCAAACATTCTCCCCCAGTCAAAAGATCTGGGTTAAATCCATCGTTCTTTTGCCCACTACGCCACCCCAGTTTGGACCCAACCATATGCAAATCAGTCTTGACCCTGTGCCCCATGCGAACAGTCCAGACCGAACTGCCAGGCCAGGTCCTCCCTGGACCGGAAACAAGCATCCTGGGACCGGTTTCAGGGTATGTCACCCTTCTTCAGCCAGGCTAGCTTGAATCCAGTGGCGCAGTGAGCAAGGGACCCACGTCTGGGCATACCCATCCCACTTAAGGCGAAAAGTGTTACAGCAAACAAATGATGGACGGAATGCTGACAATGCAAACATTCTCCCCCAGTCAAAAGATCTGGGTTAAATCCATCGTTCTTTTGCCCACTACGCCACCCCAGTTTGGACCCAACCATATGCAAATCAGTCTTGACCCTGTGCCCCATGGGAACAGTCCAGACCGAACTGCCAGGCCAGGTCCTCCCTGGACCGGAAACAAGCATCCTGGGACCGGTTTCAGGGTATGCCACCCTTCTTCAGCCAGGCTAGCTTGAATCCAGTGGCGCAGTGAGCAAGGGACCCACGTCTGGGCATACCCATCCCACTTAAGGCGAAAAGTGTTACAGCAAACAAATGATGGACGGAATGCTGACAATGCAAACATTCTCCCCCAGTCAAAAGTTCTGGGTTAAATCCATCCTTCTTTTGCCCACTACGCCACCCCAGTTTGGACCCAACCATATGCAAATCAGTCTTGACCCTGTGCCCCATGGGAACAGTCCAGACCGAACTGCCAGGCCAGGTCCTCCCTGGATCGGAAACAAGCATCCTGGGACCGGTTTCAGGGTATGTCACCAATCTTCAGCCAGGCTAGCTTGAATCCAGTGGCGCAGTGAGCAAGGGACCCACGTCTGGGCATACCCATCCCACTTAAGGCGAAAAGTGTTACAGCAAACAAATGATGGACGGAATGCTGACAATGCAAACATTCTCCCCCAGTCAAAAGATCTGGGTTAAATCCATCGTTCTTTTGCCCACTACGCCACCCCAGTTTGGACCCAACCATATGCAAATCAGTCTTGACCCTGTGCCCCATGGGAACAGTCCAGACCGAACTGCCAGGCCAGGTCCTCCCTGGACCGGAAACAAGCATCCTGGGACCGGTTTCAGGGTATGTCACCCTTCTTCAGCCAGGCTAGCTTGAATCCAGTGGCGCAGTGAGCAAGGGACCCACGTCTGGGCATACCCATCCCACTTAAGGCGAAAAGTGTTACAGCAAACAAATGATGGACGGAATGCTGACAATGCAAACATTCTCCCCCAGTCAAAAGATCTGGGTTAAATCCATCGTTCTTTTGCCCACTACGCCACCCCAGTTTGGACCCAACCATATGCAAATCAGTCTTGACCCTGTGCCCCATGGGAACTGTCCAGACCGAACTGCCAGGCCAGATCCTCCCTGGACCGGAAACAAGCATCCTGGGACCGGTTTCAGGGTATGTCACCCTTCTTCAGCCAGGCTAGCTTGAATCCAGTGGCGCAGTGAGCAAGGGACCCACATCTGGGCATACCCATCCCACTTAAGGTGAAAAGTGTTACAGCAAACAAATGATGGACGGAATGCTGACAATGCAAACATTCTCCCCCAGTCAAAAGATCTGGGTTAAATCCATCGTTCTTTTGCCCACTACGCCACCCCAGTTTGGACCCAACCATATGCAAATCAGTCTTGACCCTGTGCCCCATGGGAACAGTCCCCTTTGGTATCGCTTTGTTCGCTCTAAGTTGGCAGGGTATGCCCAGACGTGGGTCCCTTGCTCACTTTGCCACTGGATTCAAGCTAGCCTGGCTGATGACGGCTGAATAGCCAGAAACCGGTCCCAGGATGCTTGTTTCCGGTCCAGGGAAGACATGGCTTGGCAGTTCGTGCTGGACTGTTCCCATGAGGCACAGGGTCAGACTGTTTTGCATATGGCCATGTCTGAACTGGGGTGGTGGAGTGAGCTAAAGAATGATGATGGATTAAACCCAGATCAGTTGACTGGGGGTGAGTGTTTGATTTGCTCAAGCGCTCTGTCCATCATCCCCTTTGGTATCGCTTTGTTCGCCCTAAGTTGGCAGGGTATGCCCAGACGTGGGTCCCTTGTTCACTTTGCCACTGGATTCAAGCTAGCCTGGCTGATGACGTCTGAATAGCCAGAAACCGGTCCCAGGATGCTTGTTTCCGGTCCAGGGAAGACATGGCTTGGCAGTTCGGGTTGGACTGTTCCCATGAGGCAGAGGGTCAGACTGTTTTGCATATGGCGATGTCTGAACTGGGGTGGTGGAGTGAGCTAAAGAATGATGATGGATTAAACCCAGATCAGTTGACTGGGGGTGAGTGTTTGATTTGCTCAAGCGCTCCGTCCATCATCCCCTTTGGTATCGCTTTGTTCGCCCTAAGTTGGCAGGGTATGCCCAGACGTGGGTCCCTTGCTCACTTTGCCACTGGATTCAAGCTAGCCTGGCTGATGACAGCTGAATAGCCAGAAACCGGTCCCAGGATGCTTGTTTCCGGTCCAGGGAAGACATGGCTTGGCAGTTCGGGCTGGACTGTTCCCATGAGGCACAGGGTCAGACTGTTTTGCATATGGCCATGTCTGAACTGGGGTGGTGGAGTGAGCTAAAGAATGATGATGGATTAAACCCAGATCAGTTGACTGGGGATGAGTGTTTGATTTGCTCAAGCGCTCCGTCCATCATCCCCTTTGGTATCGCAAAGTTTAACTGGCCAATCAACATTTTGCAACTGCAGCAATGTTACATTTTTGCCTTCATACGAAACCATAGAGAGACCCTGAAAGCTCGAACCTTCTCAGTGTTGTGTCCTGCTAGACACAGGGGTCAATTCCGATCTCGGCCGGTAGGGCACCGAATCGGATTCGGCTTAACCGGATCCGATTCGGAGCCCTATTTCCCGACCGATTCGTACGTGCGTCCGGGCGAGCGAGTACGATGCGTGCGCTCGTGAAATCGCCGACCGACTCGTTCGCAGAACCCGACCGCTCCGACCGACTCGCACGGACTCGACTCGCACCGCGCAATGGAGACGTTCCCCGGCCGGGTAAGTACGATGCGCGCCTCGAGCAGTCCGACCGACTCGCGCAGTCTGGCTCCAAAGAGCAGTCGGAGCCACACTTTGGGGGTCCGTGTCGGACCCCCCTGTACGCGTAGCCGCGCGAGTCGCACACAGGGGGGACCCATGGGTCCCCCCTACCTGTGCATGTACGGCGCGAGTCGCTTCGCCGCGTAACCGCTGTAGGGGGCGCCCTTGTTCGCCTCGCACCCATTGAGTCAATGGGAGCCCGCGTACGCGTTGTACGACCGGCTCCCATTGACTTCAATGGGAGTCCGACCAAATCGAGTCCGATAGCATACGTGCGCATCGTACTCATTCGGTCGGGCTAGTAGGGTCCAATTCGGTCGGAAATCTCTCCGGGTCTGGCTCGGTCGGTGAGATTTCCGGCCCAAAGCGGAATCGGCCCCACAGTCTAGTGTTTTACCAGCCTCTCCCACAAGGGCTGGCCCATACACCCACCCCACACCCATTAAACACAGGCGTCACCGGTCAGGTGAGCCTGTCAATAAAAAAGCCAGAGTGCACGTGCTCGTAGCCAGTTCTGAGTACTATACATATGTGTCTGTGTCACTTATTTACAAAGTGTGGGGGCCAAGAGCCCCACGACTTTACACTCAGTAGCCTAGACTCTTATGTCACTGGCCTGATTTACAAAGAATTCACACAATACAGAGCAGCAACCAATTTGCTGCGCTACGTTACATGAGACAGAGAGAGAGCAAGAAAGCTCCAAATGTACTAAGATATGACACTGTTCTCCTCGAATCACTGACAGAATATCGACTACACAAATATCGACGACAAAAATATCGGAGCCCAAATATCGATGGCCACAATATCGAAGTCCTATGTACATTATGGTAAGTACAAAAATATCGATAAAAAAATATCGTTGTCAAAAATATCGTTGTTAAAAATATCGTTTTTTATGTTTAAAAAAATATGTACAATAAAGTAAATAATACATATAATTAAAAAAACAGTTAAAATTATTTTAAAATGTTTAAAATTATAACTAATTTATATAATATAAAAATAAATTAAACATATATACGTATAAAATATAATATATATACTTACTAAATTTTATTTATAAATTATTTTAATATAAATTGTTAAAAAACATTTGAAAAATGATAAATACATATATATAAAAAAACAAATAATATAAATCAAAATATAAAAAATATAAATAACAAATTAAAAATTAAAAAATTACCATATTTTTAATCTTTTTAAAATAAATTATACACTACATTAACTAAAACAGTAGAGAAAATATTGGATAGCGGAGGGGATAAAATTACTATTCCCACTCCAGAGAGTGTAACAGTAGGGAAAGTGTTGGATAGCGTAGGGGTAAAAATTACTATTCCCACTCCAGTGAGTGCAACAGTAGGGAAAGTGTTGGATAGCGTAGGGGTAAAAATTACTATTCCCACTCCAGTGAGTGCAACAATAGGGAAAGTGTTGGATAGCGTAGGGGTAAAAATTACTATTCTCACTCTAGAGAGTGCAACAGTACAAAAAGTTTGGGATAGCATAGAGGTAAAAATTACGATTCCCACTCCAGTGAGTGCAACAGTAGGGAAAGTGTTGGATAGCGTAGGGGTAAAAATTACTATTCCCACTCCAGAGAGTGCAACAGTAGTGAAAATGTTGGATAGCGTAGGGGTAAAAATTACTATTCCCACTCCCCTGAGTGCAACAGTAGGGAAAGTGTTGGATAGCGAAGAGGTAAAAATTACTATTCTCACTCCAGTGAGTGCAACAGTAGGGAAAGTGTTGGATAGCGTAGGGGTTAACATTACTATTCCCACTCCAGTGAGTGCAACAGTAGGGAAAATTTAGATAGCGTTGGGGTAAAAATTACTATTCCCACTCCAATAAGTGCAACAGTAGGGAAAGTGTTGTATAGCGTAGGGGTAAAAATTACTATTCCCACTCCAGAGAGTGCAACAGTAGGGAAAGTGTTAGATAGCGTAGGGGTAAAAATTACTATTCCCACTCCAATAAGTGCAACAGTAGGGAAAGTGTTGGATAGCGTAGGGCTAAAAATTACTATTCCCATTCCAGATACTGCAACAATAGGGATAGTGTTGGATAGCGAAGGGGTTAAAATTACTATTCCCACTCCAGAGAGTGTGCAACAGTAGGGAAAGTGTTGGATAGCATAGGGGTAAAAATTACTATTCCCACTCCAATAAGTGCAACAGTAGGGAAAGTGTTGGATAGCGTAGGGGTAAAAATTACTATTCCCACTCCAATAAGTGCAACAGTAGGGAAAGTGTTGGATAGCGTAGGGCTAAAAATTACTATTCCAACTCCAGAGAGTGCAACAGTAGGGAAAGTGTTGGATAGCGTAGGGGTAAAAATTACTATTCCCACTCCACAGATTGCAACAGTAGGGAAAGTGTTGGATAGCGAAGGGGTTAAAATTACTATTCCAACTCCAGAGAGTGCAACAGTAGGGAAAGTGTTGGATAGGTAGGGGTAAAAATTACTATTCCCACTCCAGAGACTGTAACTGTAGGGAAAGTGTTGGATAACAGGGGGTTAAAATTAACATGATTATCATTTTAATATTTTTTTTAATTAAATAAACAATTAATAAATAATTAACAATAAATTAATTATCAATACCAATAAATAAAAAATAATAATTACTGTATTATAATTAAATTACTTCCCACCCTATTCCCTATTAACCCACAACCCGCTCCTAAAATAAATTGACACAATTAATATAATAATCAATCAATTAATAAAAATGTATTACCAATTAATAATTAATTAACAATTAATTAATTATCAATACCAATAAATAAAAATTATTAATTACTTTATTATAATTAATTTACCTCCCACCCTATTCCCCTATAAACCCACAACCCACTCCTAAAAAAATGAACACAATTAATATAATTATCAATTAATCAATTAATAAAAATTAATTACCAATTAAGAATTAATTAATTAACTATAAATTAATTATCAATACCAATAAATAAAAATTATTAATTACTTTATAATAATAAATTACTTCCCACCCTATTCCACTATAAACTCACACCCCACTCCTAAAATAAATTAACACAATTAATATAATTATCAATTAATCAATCAATATAAATTAATTACCAATTAATAATTATTTAACAATAAATTAATTATCAATAACAAAAAATAAAAATTAATAATTACTTTATTATAATTAAATTACTTCCCACCCTATTCCCCTATAAACCCACAACCCGCTACAGAACTAAAACGCAAAATTTAATTAAAAATAATTAATATTTTCTAAAAATTATTATTTAATTTACTATAATTAAATTACTTCCCACCCTATTCCCCTATAAACCCACAACCCGCTACGGTACTAAAACGCAAAATGTACTTTAAAAAAAATTACTAACTTCTAAAAATGTAATACATATATTTTAAAAAAAATACAAAACTTAACAAAAAATATAAAACACATACATATAAAATATATACTAAAATACATAACACTAATATAAACTTCGATATTATTAACAACGATATTTTTGCAAACGATATTACTGACTTCGATATTAACAAAAACGATATTTCTTACCTTTAGGTCGATATTCTGGTCACCGATATTCTTGATGTTGATATTCTGTCCCTTCGATATTTCCTACTCAATATTTCTGTAGTTCGAAGAAAAAAAACTCGACATTATGTCTGTGCACCGTTCTCCTCTATCCATAGTGCTTTTGCAAATCAGAATGCCAAGCACCATGCACACACCTTTGCACCACAGCGCAAGGGTGTGTGTGTCACGTCAAGGATAGGTTTTGTTCTGTAACTGTACCTTTCTAGTACAAAATGCCATGCTTAGACTAACTTTAAAGCCGTTTCCACTTTAGATGTGTGCTGCACAGTGAGCACACATGTAAAGTGGAAAAAGATAGGAGAAATAAAAGCATTTCACTTTTTTAACACCAGCTTAAAAGAGGCATTATTTTTTGGGTGCAAAGCCCTGTCTGCAATTGTTAGTAGCCAGAGCATAGTGTAAAAATCCATGGTTTTCTTGCTTGGGAGCGCCCACTTAACACCATGGAACACTCCTGTGATGCAAAGCAGCGTAAAGGTTACTTTTCTGTGGAAAACATGCTGTGTGCTGGAAAGTAAATTAAAAATAAATATTATGCGCTGGTTTATGCCACAGACCTGGTGCAAAATGTTAGTAAATCTGCCCTGCAATGTCATCTCAATACCTAAGAATGATAACATAGTGCTTGGTCCCTCACGCTTCCCCATAGCTAAATGCGTCCCCAACGTCATTGCCATGCTATTGAAATGTGATAGCAGTGCCTGGCATTTCCCTGACCCAGGGTTGTCAATGAAAAGGAAGTCATCCAAGTAATGTACTACACTGTCCAGATCACTATCCTTCTTATACTTCTACTGTAGGAAAGTACTGAACCTTTCAAATACTGGACATGATACTGTGCACCACATTGGTAGGTATGTATTGTAGTAATACACCTTTTCCAAAACAAAACCCAGCAGAAGGTAACTGTTCAGGCGTACCAGAAGCAACCAAAATGCCGACTTCTCATCTTCTTCTGTCATCAGTGCCCCTAACCACTTACTTTGAAACACTACCTACTCAGATTCAAATGATGTCTAAGCTACAGAACATTCTTCCTTATCAATGAATGAGGTAACTGAACTTCCCTCTGGGTACAAAAAGCGATGTATCATACTGAATTTCTCTTGCTCCTTTTTTGGTACTAACTCCAATGGTGACACTAGGAAATCTGAAAATGGATGTTCCTGAGAGGGGCCTGCCACACAGCCTAAGTCTAGCTCTTTGTCATTGTTTTGGTTTAACACTCATTGCTTTTCCCTCACTGATTATGTATTATGTGCAGACAAACTGGCCTCTGACCCTTGATATGGAATCTCTAAGCCTTGCTAAAATCTTTGATTTAAGAAATATTCTTCTCCTGTTTTCACATGACCCTTGCTTAACTTATCAACGGCGTTGGCAAGACTTGGCGCTGCACAGTTGCACTACATTTTCCTCTCCTACTGATCATCCCTATTGCTTCCCCTAAGCTACTTTGGTTATTTTTCTTTCCTATCTGACATGTCAAAAACTACCCAGCCACTCTCTTCAAAAGACTGTACTCTTGGGCGGATTCCAACGCACTTATTGCATTATCCCTGCGTAGCGACTGCCCTGGTCAAACTGGCAGAAGTACCCCATCTTTTTTAATCTATCATCACTTCAGTCCCATGATCCCCTCTCATTCCTCCTTCCCTGCTCCTTGCACTCTGCCATAGGCCTCCTAGCCCCCATGCTCCTTTGCCTCCCCTCCCAATTACTTCCCTCCTGGCTTCTTCTGCAGATATTTCCACTTCAACACAGACCCCCTCCACCTTAGCAACGCCTTGCCCCTGCTCACTCTGTGCACCTTCCTCTTCTGTGCTCCCTTACCTTCTTTACCCCATCCCACAGACTCCCCGCAGCTCTGAAATCTCCGTTTTCTCCACCTCCTCCTCCCCTTTAAATGTATCTGATGCGGTACCCCCCTACTCATATTTCCTTTTGTACCTCTCCTCCTCTTGATGCTCCTGGCAAGCTCTCCCCTTTCTATCCTTGCCACTCTCTGTCGTTCCCACCTTTGTCTGGCCTGTCCAATTGCCTGCATACCTTCTCTTCACTAGCCCGCATAAGGAGCGGCCAGTGCAGGTAAGAGCGGCGGGACGGGTGGAGGGGACTCGACAGATGACGACGACGAAAAATTGTTTATATAATTTTCCCTCGTCTGTCGAGGTTCCCCCCACCACGCCCCACCGCTCTTACCTGCACAGGCCGCTCCTGAACCTCATCTGTACCATGACCTGTTGAGTGGTCTTTATTTCAGCTATTGTTGCTCTAAGCAGTGACACAGGCTGCTCCAAACCTTTCACCACAGCCCCTGTTACCGGAATCTCCCAGCTCGCCCGCCATCTTTCACCCACTTGCCTTCAACTACCCCTTCCTCTATCTCCGCCCACCCACCCCTGGAGGCTTGTATTTCTGCCTAGCCTTCTGCACCATAGCCCTCTTTGTCCTCTTGTAATGTGCACCCTTTTCCCAGGTCTTTAGACTGGGTGGCCAGCAATCCTCCCCCGCTGCACCCCTTACTGGCTCCTTATACTTATTTATTTATTATTTTGAAACTACATTGTGGCCCAGTGGCTCTGCCCTGGCCAACCTGGTATTACGCTTACTCTTTCTGTGACCCCGAGGTTGCCAGCACACTTTTCAGGCCCTCCCCATGGCCCAGCATCTTGTGCAACCTTCAGTCTTCCTCCTTGCACTCCACTCCCTCCACTAGAACACTAACCTCCTACTTCAGGTATGAGGACTCACGCTGTTCCCAACATGGGACACTAACACCCTGTAGGGAGCATTGAGGTGCTGCATCCGAGGGCCTTCTCTTTCTGTCTCTCAAGCACATGCTACCTTCTCAAGTGGCAGTGCTACAGGAGGCAAAGAGAACGTGACTTTTTCAGAGGGCCTTTTGAAGCCTGTGGCTGGAATGTGGTCATGTGACCAATGCACCATCAAATTTGAATCAAATTTAATGATGCTCCAGTCACCTGATATCGCAGACGGGGATCAATCAATCAATCAGGCGTTTGTTAAGCGCGACTCCTCACCGTAAGGGTCTCAAGGCGCTGGGAGGGGGGGTGCAGGTTCCAGTCCATTAAGGAGGGGGTCTGTCGAAGAGCCAGGTTTTGAGGTTTCTTGCGAAGATGGGAAGCGATGTTGTCTGTCGGAGGTGGAGCGGAAGGGCGTTCCAGGCTCTGGCCGCAAGGAAGGAGAAGGAGCGGCCTCCCGATCTGGTCTTTCTGGTGTGGGGGACCACGGCGTAGGAGAGCTGGGCTGATCGTAGGGTCCTTTGGGGTGTGTGGAAATTGAGTCGGCTGTTCAGGTATGCTGGTCCGGTGTCGTGGAGGGCCTTGTGTGCGTGGGTGAGGATCTTGAAGGTGACTCTGGCCTCGATGGGGAGCCAGTGGAGTGTGCACAGGTGCTGGGAGATGTGGCAGTGTCTTGGCAGGTTGAGGACCAGTCTTGCGGCAGCGTTCTGGATGTTCTGTAGCTTGCGGGTGAGGTTTTTGTTAATTCCGGCGTAGAGTGCGTTGCCGTAGTCGAGTCTGCTGGTGACCAGGGCGTGAGTGACGGTCTTTCTGTGTTCGAGGGGGATCCATTTGAAGGTCTTACTTAGGAGGCGGAGGGTGTGGAAGCAGGAGGACGAGACGGAGTTGATCTGGCGGTCCATTTTGAGCTTGGAGTCCAGGATGATTCCCAGGTTGCGTGCGTGGTCCGTGGGGGTGGGAGGGTTTCCGAGGGCGGGGGGCCACCAGGCGTCGGGGTTTGGGCCCATGATGAGTACTTCTGTCTTGTTGGTGTTTAGTTGTAGGCAGCTGTTTTTCATTCATTTGGTGACGGCTTCCATGCCTTCTCGAAAGTTGTGTCTGGCGGTGTTGGGTTCGTTGGATAGGGAGAGGATGAGTTGGGTGTCGTCTGCGTATGACACAATGTTGAGTCCGTAGGTTCTGACGATGGGGGCGAGTGGAGCCATGTAGACGTTGAAGAGCGTAGGGCTGAGAGAGACCCCTGAGGGACTCTGCAGGTGGTTGGTGTAGGTTCCGAGAGGAAAGGGGGGAGTCTGACCCACTGCGTTCTGCTGGAGAGGAAGGAGCGGATCCATTCGAGGGCCTTGTCCTGGATCCCTGCATCGAGGAGTCTGCGTATTAGGGTGCGGTGAGAGACTGTGTCGAACGCCGCTGAGAGGTAGGAGGATGAGGGCTACTGTTTCTCCTTTGTCCAGTAGGGTGCGGATGTCATCTGTTGCGGCGAGGAGGGCGGTTTCCGTACTGTGGTTTTTTCTGAAGCCGGATTGGGAGGAGTCGAGGATGTTGTGCTCTTCGATGAATGTGGCGAGTTGGCTGTTGATGGCTTTCTCGATGACTTTCGCTGGGAACGGGAGCAGGGGATGGCTTACTTGTCTTTAGCTTCAGCCACCCAGATGCACAAAGTCCCATAAGCTCCATGTTGTGGTTCACTAATAGAATATCGACCCCTGAAATATCCCCATACACAAATATCGAGTTATAAATATCGATGTGAAAAATATCGACATCCTATATTTATAACGGTAAGTACAAAAATATCGAAAAAAAATATCGATGTAAAAAAATATAGTTGTACAAAATATCGATTGTATAAAAACAAATATTAAGGGGCCGATTCCGATCTCGGCCGGTAGGGCTCCGAATCGGATTCGGCTTTACCGGATCCGATTCGGAGCCCTGTTTCCCGACCGAACCGTACGCGGGTCCGGCCGAGCGAGTACGATGCGAAATCGCTGACCGACTCGTCCGGGCGTCCCGACCGCTCCGACCGACTCGCTCGGACTCGACTCGCACCGCGCAATGGAGACGTTTCCCGGCCGGGTAAGTACGATGCGCGCCGCGAGCAGTCCGACCGAGCCGCGCACTCCGGCTCGTAAGAGCAGTCGGAGCAGTACTCGGGGGTCCGTGTCGGACCCCCCTGCATGCGTAGCCGCGCGAGTCGCACACAGGGGGACCCATGGGTCCCCCTACCTGTGCGTGTACGGCGCGAATCGCTTCGCCCGCGTACCCGCTGTAGGGGCGCCCTTGTCCGACTTCGCACCCATTGAGTCAATGGGAGCCCGCGTACGCGTTGTACGACCGGCTCCCATTGACATCAATGGGAGTCCGACCGACTCGAGTCCGATAACATACGGACGCATCGTACTCGTTCGGTCGGACTGCACGGGTCCGATTCGGTCGGAAATCTCTCCGGGTCCGGCTCGGTCGGAGAAATTTCCGGCCCGAATCGGAATCGACCCCTAAATATATTAAATAATAAAATTAACTTTAAAAAAATTAATTAGATTTAATATACATTTTAACAAATATACCAAATAAATGTAATTTAAAAATGTGAACATACGTATATAAAATGTAATATATATATATATATATATATATATATATATATATATATATATATATATATATATTTACTTTAAAACAATTAATAAACTATTCATTTTAATTTATTTTATAATTGTATATATGAAAATTTACATATAAATATATATATATATATATACATACACCAATAACATAAAATCTAATTAAAAAAACATTATTTTATCAATGAAAACATTAAACTATTTAAAAGTCTTTAAACTTAAATTTTCCACTTCAGTGTGTGCAACAGTAGGTAAAGTGTTGGATAGCGAAGGGGTAAAAATGACTATTCCCACTCCAGTGAGTGCAACAGTAGGGAAAGTGTTGAATAGCGGAGGAATAAAAATGACTATTCCCACTCCAGTGACTGCAACAGTAGGGAAAGTTTTGGATAGCGGAGGGGTAAAAATTACTATTCCCACTCCAGTGAGTCCAACGGTAGGGAAAGTGTTGGATAGTGGAGGGGTAAAAAATACTATTCCTACTCCAGTAAGTGCAATAGTAGGGACAGTGTTGGATAGCGGAGGGGTAAAAATTACTATTCCCACTCCAGTGAGTGCAACAGTATGGAAAGTGTTGGATAGCGGAGGGGTAAAAATTACTATTCCCACTTTAGTGAGTGCAACAGTAGGGAAAGTGTTGGATAGCGGAGGGGTAAAAATTACTATTCCCACTCCAGTTAGTGCAACAGTAGGGAAAGTGTTGGATAGCGGAGGGGTAAAAATTACTATTCCCACTCCAGTTAGTGAAACAGTAGGGAAAGTGTTGGATAACGGAGGGGTAAAAGTTACTATTCCCATTCTAGTTAGTGCAACATTCGGGAAAGTGTTGGATAGCGGAGGAATAAAAATGACTATTCCCACTCCAGTGAGTGCAACAGTAGGGAAAGTGTTGGATAGCAAAGGGGTAAAAACTACTATTCCCACTCCAGTGAGTGCAACAGTAGGGAAAGTGTTGGATAGCGGAGGGGTATAAAATACTATTCCCACTCCAGTTAGTGCAACAGTCGGGAAAGTGTTAGATAGGGGAGGAATAAAAATGACTGTTCCCACTCCAGTGAGTGCAACAGTAGGGAAAGTGTTGGATAGCGGAGGGGTAAAAATTACTATTCCCACTCCAGTGAGTGCAACAGTAGGGAAAGTGATGGATAGCGGAGGGGTAGAAAATACTATTCCCACTCCAGTTAGTGCAACAATAGGGAAAGTGTTGGATAGCGGAGGGGTAAAAAATACTATTCCCACTCCAGTTAGTGCAACACTAGGGAAAGTGTTGGTTAGCGAAGGGGTAAAAAATACTATTCCCACTCCAGTTAGTGCAACAATAGGGAAAGTGTTGGATAGCGGAGGGGTAAAAAATACTATTCCCACTCCATTTAGTGCAACAATAGGGAAAGTGTTGGATAGCGGAGGGGTAAAAATTACTATTCCCATTCCAGTTAGTGCAACAGTCGGGAAAGTGTTTGATAGGGGAGGAATAAAAATGACTATTCCCACTCCAGTGAGTGCAACAGTAGGGAAAGTGTTGGATAGCGGAGGGGTAAAAATTACTATTCCCACTCCAGTGAGTGCAACAGTAGGCAAAGTGTTGGATAGCGGAGGGGTAGAAAATACTATTCCCACTCAGTTAGTGCAACAATAGGGAAAGTGTTGGATAGCGGAGGGGTAAAAATTAATATTCCCACTCCAGTCAGTTCAAAATTAAAAACAAACAAGATATCACCAGCACAAAATATTTAAAAAAAGCAAAAATGAAAAATGTATAAAAATATTTTAAAAATCTAAAAATTGGAAACATATTATAATGTTAAATAGATATGACAAGTACCTAGAAATATTATATTAAATAAATTTAAAAATAATTTACAAGCAAATAACTATTTCTAATTAGAAATTATTTATAAACAAAAACATCAATTATTACATACATTTAATCTTTTTTATTTCCTACCCTATAACAATGCACAATTCACAACACAAATCAAAATTTTTAAAAAATTTACCTCCATAACTAACATAATTAACTATCAGTTAAAGAAATATTATTAATTAGAAAACAATTAAAACAGATAAAAATTAATTTACTCCCCAAACGTTACCCCTATAAAACCAAAACTCACACAAGAAAGAAACAATTACCCTAAATAATTATCAATTGATAAATTAATATTAATGATCAACTAATTAATAATTAAACATAAATTACTTTCCACCCTCTACCCATATAAACCTCACAACCCACACCTAAAAATCATTACACAATATTTTAAAATAATAAATTAATATCAATTAACTACTTAATAATTAATTAAAAATAAATTACTTTCCACCCTTTACCACTATAAAGTCCACAAATCACATCTAAAATTAATTACACAATTGCCATATATAAATTGTAATTAATTAGCATTAATTAACAAATAATTAATAATTAATTAAAAATAAATGACTTCCTACCCTTTACCTCTATAAACCCCACAACCTGCGCCTAAAAAAATTACACAATTAACATAATTAATTATCAATGTATTCATTCATAATAATTAACGACCAATTAATAATTTCTTAATAATAAATTACTTCCTACAATTAGCACTATAAAATCTAAATTAAATGAATATTAATAAATTTAAACAAATCATTAATTTTTGATAGTTAAATTACTTTCCACTGTTTACCCCTATAAACCCCACACCCTGCTCCTAAAAAAATAACACAATTACCATAATTAATTACCAATTAATGAATTAATAAGCAACCAATTAATAATAAATTCATAATAAATTACTTCCCACAATTACCACTATAAAATATAAATTAAATAAATATTACTAAATAAAAAATAATCATTAATTTATTATAATTAAATTACTTCCCACCCTATTCCCCTATAAACCCACAACACGCTACGGAACTAAAAAACGCAAAATTTAATTAAAAGAAAATTGATAACTACTTAAAATTTAACACATATTTAAAATCAAAAACAATACCTATACAAAAAAAAGATCACATACATTTAAAATACATACTAAAATACATAACACTAATTAAATATTTTAAACAACTATATTTTTGCAAACGATATTAATGACTTCGATATTTTAAAAAATGATGGGGCATATTATCAAGAAACGGCGTTAAAATTATCGCCGCTTTAGCGGCAGAAAACTGCCGCTAAAGCGGCGATAATGGGCTTGATAATATGCCCTTTAGAATTCCAATAGAAGCCCATGTTGACACCAGAACATGGGCTTCTATTGGAATTCTCAAGGGCATATTATCAAGCCCATTATCGCCACTTTAGCGGCAGTTTTCTGCCGCCAAAGCGGCGATAATTTTATCGTCGTTCTTGATAATATGCCCCGTAATTTCTTACCTTAAAGTCGATATTCTTGACCACGATATTCTTGCTGTCGATGTTTCTGTGTCATGATATTTCCAACTCGATATTTGTGTAAGTCGACATTTTCAACTCGATATTCTGTCTGCATACCCCATGTTGCACCTGTGGTGAACATTCGTTATGTGATGTGATGTGAGCAGCAAGGCTGTATGCTAGGTGAGTGTGTGAATATGACACAATATTCTGTGCATGCAGAAATGTGCCCCCCAAAATATTTACTAATAAATGTATGGGAGTAAAATCTGTAGCCCTTTTTAAATTTATACAGTCGTATTAATAAAAATAAAATCACATTAGAATTATAAATTAAATATCGCATATAACCGATACCCTAAATAAGGACTAAACAAAAGCACTGTAGCATTAATAATACCAGGAGACTGAAAATACATTTTGCAGCATTTGATAGAGGCTGCAGTGGCAGAGTTGGACCGCACCTATTCCAGTAAAGAAAGACACCTCCATGAACAGCTCAGCGGTGCCGGTTTCAAGCACAGGGCAAAAGTTCCTCCTCAAGTGAGCTCCAAAGTCACTTGCAGTTTACTTCAGAATTATAATACTCCATCAGGGTGCCATTCGGTAATGCAAAGAAGTTTTCAATGTCATTATTTTTTGCTTCTGCTTACAAGGATAAAGGCTTTGGTGGGTGGGTATGTCGGCGCTTTTGTTCTGTCATTCCGTAGGATTGGCGGAAGGCGAAGTGGATTCAGAAACTCTATCATGAATAATTCCAAAAGAAGTCTTTTTAATATTAGATGTATTCAGTTCATACAATTGACATTACAGCAGTTTTGTAACGAGCAAAAGCAGTACAAATCATTAAATTAATTGTATGCACACAGCACATAAGTTGTCAGAGAAAACATTAAGGGGCACATTACGATACCCGGTGTAAATAAATCCGCCAGGCATGGAAGCGGCAAAAATCCGCCCGCACACACCGCCTGAACACCGACCACGCCATTACGATTACACAAACCGAAAACCGCCATCGGCGGAAAAAGCACACAAAATACCGCCCGCCAACGTCCGAGTCGGAGTCAAACCGCCCGCCACGGACGGAAACACGCACGACAACACAAAACCGCCCGCCCTCACGGCCGACACACCGCACGTGAAATTACGATCGCACCGACATGAGCGCGGAAAAACCACAAATATACCGCCCGCCAGCGCAAACAACGCCGATGAGAATCGACACGGCAGAAGCCATGGCGCCAACGTACCTGCACAGAAACCATCCGCACACAAAACCAATAGCACACAACATGGCCAACAAGTCCACACAGCAAGGCACGCACAAATACACAAGCACAGTACACATCCCAAAAACACCCCCCGGACAAACAAAAAATACAAAGGCCAGAACCCCAGACACAACACACCTGAAAACAACAGACCATGAGGACACACCCACATAGGTGAGTACAAAAGCAGCACTCCCACAGACCACAACCCCTTGCTACATTGCAAACCAGAGAGGAGAGGAGAGGACACAGTGACACAGCAAGGACAGCAGCACACCACAGAAACGCACACATCACAACCACCACCACCACCACCACCACCACCAAACACCACCACCACTACCACCACCACCAAACACCGGCACCACAAACCCCCTGCACATTACACAACACACACCGCACCAGCACCACAAACATCATGGCACCACAAAGAATGCCCAAGTTCACGCCCATGGAGCTGACGGTCATGGTCGACGAGATCATCAAGGTGTACCCACAAATCTATGGGAACATGGTCCAGCACACACCACTAGCCACCAGAAACAGAATGTGGAACCGGATCGTAGACCAGGTCAATGCAGTCGGGACCCTGCCCAGGAACAGAGTCGAGATTAACAAACGTTGGAATGACGTAAAGAGCCTGGTCAAGAAGAAGGAGGGCAAAAACAGAGAGCTGGCTGCCGTCACTGGCGGAGGGAATCCCGCGCTCTTTAAGACCTTCAAAGCGTGGGAGGAGAAGGTGCGAGTCGTAATCCATCCGGAGATCCTCGCCGGATTAGCAGGGGAGTGGAGGCTGGTAAGTACAAACTAATGTATACCAGCACACCGCTATGTACTCACATGCACTACCACCATGCCACAGCTCCCAGGGACAAACACCCCCATGTCCAGCACACAATACACAACACATCACACACACATGCAACAGACACTACCACACACAGCCCAAACCGAACAACTGTAAGATGCGTGGGGACATGTGTACACTAAGCCAGCCACGTAACCACCAACAGGTCCCCAAATATGCCAGAAGCGCCACAACGAGCACCCACCACACCCATGTGTCCGCCACAGCTGCACTAACCGACAAGTAACAGGTAAGTGGCAGGAACACAAAGTGCAGTGGGTGGGACGGTGGACAGCCCAAGTACAACACACACCAGGCCCCAGTCCCACAGCACAGCAAGGAGGAGCATCCCCCACACCCCACAGCCACGTGTCAGCCACCGCAGTGCACAACGACAGCCGAAAGGCAGACATCACGGTCCACAGCAATCGGTGTCAGTGGGTGTCCAGCCACCCCCACGACCCACAACACCCCCCACCCCCACAGACCTGCAACATGGAGCACCCCCCGCTTAGAGCCATGTGGCATCCAGTACAGTGCACGCACGAACAACTTGCAGGTGGGAAACTGGACAGGGCTGGATTACTGGAGGCATGAGGACCATAACACGACCAACACATGGGACATGTCACGTAGCAGACGAACACGCAGCACCGCCCACCGTCACGAACAAGTGAACAATGTGCACACGGACATGAACAACAGACTCACACCCCACATGACCCATCACAGACATAGCAACACCCAAGGAGCCACGTCTGCATGCACAAGCCACACTGAATATAGTCCCACACGGCAGCCACTGTGCAACTCATCACACACAACCGAAACACCATTGAAGTCCTGTCCATGTAGCCCCTACTGCCTGTCAACAACACACCCCACAACTACGCCTATGTAAGACAAACAACACTAGACGCAACAGAGCGGAACAACATAAATGCACACGAACACCACTGAACCCATCAAACTCACAGACACACCATGCACATACAACATACCATCCATCCCATCCGTCAGCCCCAGTCTCATGAAAGGCATGTCATCCGCACAGCTGCCACACATACAGCAGTCACGCTAAGACACATGCCCATGACCAACCATGTGCCAGAAGTCAATTAAGCGCACGACACACTGTGAGCAACAACACACAACATGGGCCACACCCCCCCCCCCGAGCACTGCAGTGATGCACATGGCACAGGGCAGCACGCACACCAAGGAGATGGGACAACTGCAATACGTTGGCTGGCACACAACTATCACTCACTCATAACGATGCGTCCAGTAATCACAACAGACAGCAAATATGCAGGCCATGTCAAGCATGCACACACCTCAAACCATGCACTGTCATGCTGCCACAACACATGTCACGTTCGGCACCCATGGCTCACAGCATGTACCCCAAAAGCATATCCCCTCCCAAATGCGAATCTGGGGCATAGCCCCCATGTTGCCATATGCGTTCCTAAGCGTTCCATTTGAACCCCAAAAGCATATCCCCTCCCAAATGCGAATCTGGGGCATAGCCCCCATGTTGCCATATGCGTTCCTAAGCGTTCCATTTGAACCCCAAAAGCATATCCCCTCCCAAATGCGAATCTGGGGCATAGCCCCCATGTTGCCATATGCGTTCCTAAGCGTTCCATTTGAACCCCAAAAGCATATCCCCTCCCAAATGCGAATCTGGGGCATAGCCCCCATGTTGCCATATGCGTTCCTAAGCGTTCCATTTGAACCCCAAAAGCATATCCCCTCCCAAATGCGAATCTGGGGCATAGCCCCCATGTTGCCATATGCGTTCCTAAGCGTTCCATTTGAACCCCAAAAGCATATCCCCTCCCAAATGCGAATCTGGGGCATAGCCCCCATGTTGCCATATGCGTTCCTAAGCGTTCCATTTGAACCCCAAAAGCATATCCCCTCCCAAATGCGAATCTGGGGCATGGCCCCCATGTTGCCATATGCGTTCCCAAGCGTTCCATTTGAACCCCAAAAGCAAAGTACAAACCAGACCCAGGATGGGCCAGGAGCCCGCATACACCAGAGTCACAATAAGTAGGGGCACAGCAACACACCCATCGGCATGGCCAATCCGTCCCATGCCACATGTGCACAGCACACAGTCCCATTGCCAAGCACACACAACTACAGATGCTACAGCCACACACACGCCTCCGGGAAACCCATGTACGAGATTGCACGAACTGTCAATGTCAGACGACAAATACATACTTCGCCAGGTGCAACACAATAACAAATCTCATTCTCTCCACAGGTGATGAACTGCTGGATGCTGGGGATGGAGCCAGCAGCCAGCACAGCCAGCCTACAAGCCCCCAACGAGGACACACGGATCTGGAGGATCTGTCCTCCTCTTCGGACACGGACAACCAAGCAGGCCCATCTGGTGTGGCAGGGCCCAGCCGCTCCCCAGGACCCCTCCTACCCACCAACCCATCATCCAGGGCTGCTGAACATTCACAGCCCCCTGCTGCCACTGTCGTTGCGGCCACACCCACGGTCATTGTGGCCACTACCACTGCCGCAACCGCCACCATCGCCGCACCGACCACCACCGCCGCCACCACCGCCACGTCTTCGCTGGCACCAGCCCCAGCGCAGGTGGTGGCCCGGACGACTGGATCCACCCTGGGAGCCACAGCGAGGACCGTGGTGAGCAATGTGGCTAGTGGGCAGGCCGGTGGCAGCAGGACTGGTAGGAGGAGCAGGGTCAGGGAAACGCCAGCCTCCCCTGGGAGCCATGCCCTGCCTCACATGGCCAGAGTCCTTGGGGCCTATGAAGAGGCCCAAGGACAATGGGTCCGGTCTGCTTCAGACACGCGTGAGGTGCTGGGGGTGCTGAGGTCCATGGACGCCCGTATGGGCCAAATCGTGGACCTCATGGGACAGCTGGTGGTGGCGGTGAGGTCACAGCCAGGGACAGCAGCTCCCCCTCCGCCACCACCTGCCGGGGCGCAGGGTGGAGCAGCAGTGTCCAGTTCCCCTGCATCCACAGCCAGTGATCACACCTCAACCACCAGCATGTCGCAAGCAGGCACCCCCCCTCGCAAACGTGGAAGGGGCCGTCCGAAGAGGAAACAGATCTCCCGGGAGGACTTCGCACGCTCCAGACGCAACTGAGGCAGCCAGCCAGCCTTCCTTGACCAGCCACTGCATTGACTTGGACTACGATCCCACTCCACACAGCCATCTGGATGGCATGTGTGTGTTGGACTATGGACATAGAACCAGTGGGTACACCCTGATCATCACGCAGCCATGACCGACAGCTCATTGTCACTGCACGCACCACTTTTGTCATCACCTTACACACAATCACATGTCACAGTTTGTAATAAATGCACCTTTTTCACTAACTGCTGTTTGTGCCCTGTGTCTTATTTGTACGGAATACAACGGCCACCTTGGGCGGAAAGGCACCTGATGCGTGGCATGGCATTTGAATCCGGAGGGCCTGTAGGGACCTAGGGGTGGGAGACAGAACAGGAGCACATTCAATGAGTGTGTCACACACCCATCACACAGTACATGTCAACAACTACAAGCAATGTACACACATCGCACAGAGCAATAGGGCACAATGCCACAGCCACCAACAGTGGCATACTACCCTGGCCATGGAGCGTTGACACACAGCACGCAGTGAACAAACGGCCACCCTGACACAGCACACACACACCTGCACAGATACAGCCACATCAGCCGTCGTACATGGACACTCACCATCAAGTGAAGTAGCGGGCGATGAGCTGCTGCCGCACATTACCAGCTTCCTCCTCTCCGCTGTCCTCCTCACTCGAGCTGTCCTGGTCTGCGGGCTGGGGCCCTGGTTGATCTCCGTCATCCACGATGAGGGGGATCTGCTTCCGAATGGCCAGATTGTGCAGCATGCAGCACGCCACCACTATCCGGCACACCTTCTGTGGGAGTACGCCAGCGCACCCCGGTGCGGTCCAGGCACCTGAACCTGGACTTGAGGAGGCCAAAGGTACGCTCGACCACACGTCTGGTCCTCCCATGTGCCTCATTGTAGCGATCGTCTGCTGGGGTGCGAGGATTCCTCAATGGACTGAGCAGCCATGCCCCATTCGGATACGCAGAGTCACCTGGGTGTGAGGGACACAGAGAACCGTTGCTAATCCAACTGGACAGGGGACAGCATCGCACAGCCAGCACGCTACACCACTCCACATACTCACCGACAATACAGGCACGATCCTGTTGCATATTGGACATCAGTCGTGGCAAGATGCTGTTGCGCATTATGTGTGCGTCATGGGCCGAGCCTGGGAACTTTGCACACACGTGGGTGATCACCATGTCCGCAAGGCACACCACTTGCACATTCAGGGAGTGCGTGTGCTTCCTGTTGCGGTACAGGTGCTCAGTGGCCTGTGGTGGAACAAGGCCGACATGTGTGCAGTCAATGGCTCCAACGACGTGTGGGATTCTGCCAAGGGCATAGAATGCACCCTTCACTGCCGCCAATTCATGAGCCCTGGGGAAGCGGATGTACCTGTTCCGGTACAGCATCATGGCTGCCAGTACATCCCTCAGCACCTTGCTGAACATGGGCTGGGACATCCCTCCTCCACTGCCCACTGTGTGCTGGAATGACCCAGTGGCGAAGAAATGCATGGCGGCCATCACCTTAGCCGTGGGGGTGACAGCAGTCGGATACACCCTGCGGGGACGGAGATGGGGTTCTAACATGGCACACAGTCGATGCAGGGTTGGCCTGTCCAGCCGAAACTTCCTAATAACCTCTGTATCGTCCATGTCCGCCAGCAATTGGTATGGGCGGTCAATGTTCGGTCTCCGCCTAGGGACAATGGCAGAGGACACATGTCAATGCAACACGACACATAGCAATTTCGCATACACATCACTGACATGACTGAGCAAGCACATGAGCCACAGCCCAGCTGTCAAGCTGGGACGGCACGGCCACAATACACTTACACAGGTCTCCCAACAATGGCAATGGCTAGTGATACAAACCACTGCCATGTGCATGCACATGGGGATCTAGGCCCCAATGACTTGCGGGGCGTGCTGATGGGGACTGACTGCATATCCGTCAAGCGGCAACGCCACGGCAACATGAATGTCTGCTGAGCATGGAACTGCTTCCGCGGCTGGATGAGTATGGCACACGACGACGACGATGTGGGCACAGGCTGAGCGGCCAAAACAAGTGGGACCTGTGGCACGAGGGGATATGAGACAGTAGTAGGTGTCAGCACTGCACCCTATGTACAGCACTGTACGGATCACACCTCCCGAAACATTGACAGGTGTCCACATTGACAGCCCCATGCCAAGACGGCTGTGTGCTTGCAGTCACACGTCACAGGTGAGAGGTTACATTGCACGTGCCAGGTGGCAGTCGTACATAGTGGGAGCTGGCATGTGTGTGCATGTGTCTCCTGTTCAGGATCCACCAGATGGGCGCTGACTCTGTACTGACCATTGGACACAGCATGTTCCGTGGAAGGCTTGTGTGTGTGGGATGGTGGCACTGGATGTGCCTCCGTTGGGTGGGGGGCCATGCACAGGGCGGGTACGTCGATGATTGCGCATTGTTGGTCACGGTGGGTGCACCCACTAAGATGTGTTACCCTGTGTTCAATTCCTATGTCCGCATGATGATGGACTGTAGATGTGGGCAGACTACACATTGGTCGATGTGCTGTCTATATGCATGTGCCTTCACACCAGGCACAGCTGCCCCTGCACATGTGACCCCTGCTGGACTCGCTGCTGGGTCTGTGGAGCTGATGCACCTTCTGCGCGTGGGGCGGGCAGCTCTCCTCACTTCCCTCATTGCGCATGTCATGACTTTGCCGCAGGTGACATGGATCATGGAGGGCCCACATGTACGCGTGGGTAGGCTACACATGATTGTACACTGGTCGCCACCCCAGTCAGTGTTTCGAATGGGAAGGTTGTCGTGCTGGTGGTATGTTCGATGTGGCGGATGGGCGGGCCTAGGTGCGGGCTTACATTCCGGACATGGGGGTAGTTGGATTGGCGACTAGTTGCAGTACACACGGGACACGTCTCTTCCTTTCCACATCTGGGTCATCCCTTGTACTAACTGACAGTGATACAGTCATCTTCGCCCCAGCCCTCATGTCCTCCCCTCGCTCCCCCAATATGCATGCTCACCTGCGAGGCTAGCGCTTGCACAGGCAGCCCCAAGCTCGCACCAGAGAGGGCAAGGAGTGTATGTGTGGGTCCAGTTGCACGAGTGGGCTGTCTCAGGGTATGATGTGTTGCGGGACGCCGTCCACCTGCGTGGAGCCCCAAATGGAGACCCGGCCTGCATGGACTATGCATCACAGTCTTCGCCTTCCGGATCCGCCACCTGCGACACCCAGTGGCTGTGGCTGCCCTTGCGGCCAGGCCGCGTCCGTCTGTGGCTGATGGCCCACACATTCACTCTTTGGCCTCTCTGGGGAGCGCTCGGGGGTGGTGGCGCACGCGCTTGCACTTAGTCGCAATGGCATGTGGCGTGGTTGGTATGATGGGCAATGGATGGGATGGTGCGAGCCACCTCCCGTGACGTCAGTGCTGCTCGTGCTGTGGTGCGTCCCCTACACTTCCATGTGACTTGTGCCATGCTAGACGTTGAGGTTCTATTGCCTGCGTGATATGACCAGGAGGAGCGCGAGGAGACCTCTCACACACCATGCTCCACTGCCATCCCGTGCCCTGTATCGCCTGTGCGGATTGACTATGTTGGGGTTACACCTGGTCGACTGGGGCTGTGTGTGCCTTGTCAAGGGGCATGGCGGGCGCACAACAGGATCCAGCTTGTCCACAGAGGGTGGGCTGAGGTGCGCCTGGTACCGCTTTGTACGTGTGCCCGGCTGCTGTGCACACACGTGTTCACTCCCCCGACAGGTGTCCTCTCACAATGCCCAGGAAGCGGTGGTGTACTGTTCATGACCCCTCCCAACACGGCGTGCTCCAACTTGGCATGTGCGCATCTACCCGTCGCACCCACCCACCTGAGCACTGCGTCCATACGACTTCACACGACACATGTGTGTCTTCCACAGAAGTGCTACTCATTTGCGTTGACATCCAATACCAGTGGACTACATGGTCATGTCACGACTGCCGTGTACTTCACATACTCTCATCCTCTCTCATTCGTACTTGTGAAATGAGTCAGCGGAGACAGTTTTGGTTTCAAACATTATATTGAGTCTTCTGTCCTCTGTGATGCAGTATAGTGGACACTACTGGCAGCGGAATACATGTTGAGGATATACTGAGCATGATTGCAAATGGGATAGGGTGTGGGGTTACATGTGATTGGCTGTTGCATGTGGGATGTGGGCTTCAGAGTGACATCTGCTTGGCCAAGTCTGTGCTAATGTACATTTACGTATAGCTGCGGAGCTGCGGACTTTGACACAGACGGTATACATGTAGCCTACCAGACCGCTTGGCATCATGGGCACAGTCCATCTCAGTTCCATGTGACAGGTTTGCTGCGGTTGTTCCTCATGCACGCGTGCATGTGAGTTGACATCAGGGCATGTGCTTGCGTGCATGCAGCGGCGTGCCACTTGTTGTTGCACTGTGGTGGTTACTGGACATGTCACAGTCACTGGGGTCGTGTTGTTGTTGTATGCACTTGTCGTCCATGCAAAGGTCCTGGTATGGGATTCCCGGGCGGGGGTGGGAGGGGTGCAGCACCCACAGACTCCAGGCGACCTATTCATGTCCACTGAGCGGTGTGTGTGTCCATGTGCGCTGGATCCATGTTGTGTCCTGGTTGTTCGTGCAGTTCCGTCCATGTGGGTGCGATACACAGAGCCCATGCCACTGCCTCCCACGATGCATGCGGTGTTCCTGGATGTGATGGGGAACAGTGTGCATGTCCCGGTCATATCCGATGTCATGGCGATGTCGTTGATGGTGTGGTTACAGTTGCCGGTCGTTTGGTATGGCTGTTGTGGTGGTGACTGGCCAGATCCGTGCGGAAGCTAAGCATGGGTGCGGGGTTGGACATCATAGGTCACTCGGGGAACCTGCGTTGTGGTCCGACGTATTTACAGGTTGTCAGGTATGCGATGCCGTCCAGCAGGGCTTCCATGTCATTGGTGGTGTACATGTTTGCCAGCCAATGTAGCGGATGGTGGCTGTCAAGGTGTTGTTCGTAAGTTGTCCCTTGGAGGACCATGATGGGGCATGCTGGGTGACATTCGATGTAGCTGTTCTCGATGATCCGTCGTGTGGAGGCACAGTGGTCCCATTTCAGTGCAGGTGCGATGTTGGCCACATACGCCATGCCCCCATAGGCAGAGCAGGCCCTGTCGTGTGCGTCCAGAGGGAGGAGTAGTGGTAGCAGGTCCGCCTTCAGACATGCCGGGTTGGAGAGGCATATCTCGACGGGATGCTGGTAGGGACACCTCCGACAGTAGAAGACGGGCATGGCGCAGCTGAACAATGTGATGCGGTAAGTCAGTCGGTAACTTACGTTCAGCAGGGACAGGAGATCGCATCCCAATGTATGGCACAGGTTGGTTTTGTACAGCTTGAGCTGTTCGGCGTAGTTGGGTAGGTGTGTTGCGGTTGCCATTTCGCAGCGGTTCGTTGAGGTGGCGTGCTCCGGCTGTGTGTGCAGTCTGCAATGTGCACGCTCCGGGGTTGCTGTGAGCTCTGTGTAGTCGTAGGGAGACAGGACTTGTGTTCTGTTGGCTTGTTTGGAGGACACGGGCCCTCTTCCCACATGCTTCTCAGACAGTTCAAGGTCAGTGCTGTGTGACTCCTTCCAATTAACTTGCATGTGGCCGACATGGGGGAGTGTTTTCTTCTTTCTTCCCCGTCCGTTGTGTGCTTCTGTGATATGCGCTATCTGCCCTGTGGTCGGTCTCCTCGGCATGCCTGTGTTGGTCTATTCTTGGACAATGGCTGTATTCACCGGCTTCTGTCGTAGGGCTGTGGTTTCGGAGTTGGAATGGAAGGTCATTCAGTGCTGTCTGCTCTCCCTTGTGTGGGCGGCAGGCTGCCTTTCCGCTCTGCGTTGGGCCTTGTGTGTGAATGTTATTCTTGGGCCACCTGTTGTCGGTCCCCGGGCTCTTTGGTGTTCCGTTTTATATGTCTTGTTCATATGTGCAGGGTGGAATGGTGTTTCTGTGTGGTACTGGCGTTCCTCTTCCCGAAGGGGCCCTGCTTCTCCTAGTTGGTGTTGCCGCCGCTGTGTGCTACGCCATGTTTGTTACACTGGGGTGTGTCCTGCTGTTGCGTGTCTTCACTGACATGTGTGCGTCGGTTGTGTGGCGTTGGGTGTTGTCCGTGAATTGGGCGTTGGGGACATGTCTGTGGCCGGCCTGTCACGTGTCATGTGCGTTCGGGGTGGGGCTGATGTGTGTGCTGCTTGGTTGTGTCCCTGTGTCTGTGTGCGACGCATGCATGGCGCTGCGGTTGGCCTCTGCGTTGTGCGCATGTGTGGCGGCGTCATCGGCGCTTTGGGGCCGTGACGGGGTGGTTGGTTCCTGGTCCCAGGTGGTGTGTACACATGTGTTCTGCGATGTTACGATTTGGCCTGTGTGTCATATGTGGATGCGATGGTGGATGTGTAGTGTACACGCGCTGGTGGGGGTTGTCCGCTTTTTCCGCCCTTGCACTGTGTGCGCTGTTTGCGTGCACTTGTTGTGTGTGTGCCTACCTGCGTCTCCGCGGTACGTTGCGTCCTTGGTGGTGCATCAGCAGAAGCATGGGGAGTGCCTGCAGTGCTGGATTCATGCTCGGGGAGCCGCTTCTTCGTTGTCCGTGCTCGGCATCCGTGTTACCGCTTCGGTTTGTCGTACGGTATCTCTTGGCCGTGGGAGCCGTTTGTTTGCGGCATCGTAATTTATGCGCCGGGCGGGACGTGTTTCGTCGGACGGTGTGTGTCAGTTGGGCTGCGCCGCTACATGTACGGGCGCACTTTGATGGCGGACGGTGTTGCTGGCTTGCCGGCGGTGTTTGGCCTACTTTTCGCATCGTAATTGGGCGGGCGTGTGGACTGCTGCATGCCGGCGGTAACTGGTGGTTTTTGCATCCGCCAGCACGGCGGTGGTGCTGCCGCCCGCCATCGTAATGGGCCCCTAAGTAACCCAATTAAAAGTGCATATTCCAAAACTTAAATCATTAATACGAAGCATTTCCTGCACTACAAGATAAGATCAGAGTGAGCCTTAAATATGTGCAGTCAGGTGTTCCTGGAAATAAGCTAAAATAAGTCAAATGAAAAACCGTGCAAACTAAGGTAAAGTGAGCCTACCAAATGAAAATTAAGCCAATGAGCTCCAAACAGAAAATGAGCCCAATATGAAAAAACTGACATTAAATATGAATCCTCTTGTAGTCTTTTGAACAATTTATGTATTGCAGCACAATTCTGTGACATTTAAAAAAAGATAACATTCTGTCAGCATCAGAGGCCAAGGTGTCACACAACAACATTTTCTCTTGCTTTCAGTCCGGACGGACACTTATATCGTCAAAATACAATTACACTATAATGTTTGGTGTAAGCATTATTTATTTATGTAATCTTTCCACTAGAAGTAAAATATTGACTTTAAAATCCGTTACGTTAATTTATTTATTTGCACATTGTTCTTCCTGAATGTATTATGGTAAAAGAAAGCTTCACTTAATATGACATAATGAAACAATTACATTAGCCAAACAGTATGCAGACTTTTTCCTTGAAAATGTTACATCTTGTGAGATACAGCAGACTAACAGGCAAGGCAGATAAAAACGAATTCATAACATTTTTCTATTTTACAGAGAAAGAATCACATGCACATTTATTTGTCCTGCACTTTTCAAGGACCTACAGAGTCAGTAACTAACAAATAAGGAAAATGCATTTTTAATTTGTTAATTAGCTTTCTCAGGTAAACGTGTTTTCCGAATGGTTTACAAGGTCAGTGGGTAAAGGTTTCCAACCAACACATCACCTGTGGCAAGTAGCTACGGCAGACCACACCCCCAAGCACGATCCAAGCAAAGCAGATCCCAATGTGCTGAAAAAGACCAAGAAGAAAGCGAGCAAGAACAGGAATGCGCCTGAGGGAGGAAAAGATCCTTGGGTCTTTACCATTTCAGAAAAATGGGAGAGGGGAAATGACAGCAGCTACAAAGTCAATACTATACTGAAAGAAAAAATAACTTCAAACCCCAAACCAAGGGGCCTATTAGGATGGCGGGCGGACTTTCGTCCGCCCGCCACCCTAGCGGTGCTGGGACCGGCCGCCAGTGGTGTGGCGGTCCCGCACCAGCGATTAGGATGCCACCGCCACTGTGGCGGTGGCATCCTCCATTCCCAGCATTGTGGCGGGAAGTGCACACAGCACCGCCCGCCACAATGCTGGGAATGCACTGTGTGCATTGTCATGCACAAGGCACCGCGCGGTGCCTGCCACCTTGTCCATGACAATGTAGGGGGGTACCATAGGTACCCCCCATGTGCACCCCCCACCCCCCATTACCCTGGGGGCCCGCAACGGGCCCCCAACAGCAAACTCCCATGCTAATATGGATGGCGGTGTCTAGCAGACACCGCCACCATAAGTAGCCCCTTTTCCGCCCGGTCGACTGGCGGAAAACCGGCGGACGGTCTCTCCGTCCGCCGGGGCCCCCCCGCCATACTGATATGGCGGGGGGAAAATGGGTGGCGGGCGGAGGGAAATGTAGGGCGGATCGCCACCACCATGCGGGCGGTGGCGATCCGCCCTACATCGTAATGACCCCCAAGTTTCGATAAAAAGATGAAGATTTAAGATTTGGGCCTGATTTAGAGTTTGGTAGACGGGTTACTCTGTCACAAATGTGACGGATAACCTGTCTGCCTTATTACGACTACCATAGAATATAATGCACTTATAATAAGGCGGACGGGATAGCAGTCACATTTGCGACAGAGTAACATGTCGGCCAAACTCTAAATCAGGCCCATTGTATAAATGTAGGCTCTAACTTGATCAAATATAGATTAGTGTTTCCAGGGATTATAATCATCAAACCCTATTCTGCTATAAACAAAAGGTTAGGTAGTAAAGTGTTCTTAAACAGATTCGTAACCATCAAGCCATGCGAGAGGCAGACTATGAAACTCATGGCATAGATTAAGGTGGGGGAGAAGGTGGGCCTAAAACCTTAGCTTAATATTGCACCATCCATCTTTATAACCTTTGCTTCAGATTGCTTGGTGATGCGGATGGATGCCACGGGTTAAATATAGCATTGATATGAAATAAACACATTTCTGCATTGTGTGAATTTGGGCATTTGGTTGAATGGGGGGGTGACCCCCTGTTCAAGTAACAATCTCTATCCCTTGTCAGGGTGAACTGCAAAAGTCACTAAATTAACCTGCACTTAACTGTTAAAAATAGGGGGCCTTATTTACAATATTTTGATGCACCGCAGTGCAGCAAGCCTTCCTGCTGCGCTGCCATGCATCAAAAGAAAAGGGCAAGAATGCACCCTAACTACAAGATACGGCGCATTCCTGTCCATTTCACCAGTGCAGGCACACAATGGACTGCCATGCGCCAACGCAGGCACCCATGCTCCATGGTGCAAGGGTGTCTGCGATGGGACACCATCCTGCACAAAAACAATCACAAGAGGTGTTGTCCTCTTTCTATGTGTGCTGCTGAATGGGGAATACAGCTTAGGTTTAGGAAATTAGGAGGAGGTCAACTCAATACTACTACTATAGGCAATCTGATTTAGAAAAGTACATTGTTACTACATTTGCCTGTCAAAATATTTTTGGGGAGATTATTGACTGTACCACTAATCTTTTGTACATCAGCATCCAGGGGCAAGAAGAGGGCGGGTCAGGGAGTCGGGGGTGCCACCACCAGTGCTGCAGCTGGCGGAAGTTCCACCACTACCACCACCAGCGCCACGGCCGATGGATCTGATGGCCCCAGTAAGTCCTCCTGTTAGAAATATTAAAATTTCCCTAACCGTTATTGGCCCAAATTTAGAATAATTTTTTCTGTTTATTTTTTTACTGTGCCTATCTCATAACTCCTCTTCGTTCTATCTAATGTTGTTAAATTCTTGTTATGCCTGCATTATCCTAGTTATTTTCTACATTTCAAGTTTCTGTAGTTGACGCTCTCCTGTGTGTACTAGTCTGTCTATAGCTTCCTTTCTTCTGTTTGTCAGTAAGCTTTTCCCCTTCCGTACATATCTTGTGGACTGGTACTGGAAGAGTAAGAGAACCGATTTTAAGACAGGTTCTCTACTGTAAAGATTGCATGCCCAAGTAAGCTATACTATGCATGTTTGTTGAGAAGGCTTTCTTTTTCTTGCTCATGCTCAAACAGTAAAACTAGAGAGTGGCTGTGTTCAACGGTGGACACACCCAATGTTGTGTATGTATGATCATTCATTTATACAGTAGTAGCATACCACCAGTTTCTATGACAGTGCAGCATGGGCGGAAACTGGTATGATGACGGTGCCATTGCATTTGCCAACCAAGACCATATGAACTTCCTTGACCAATTATTCCACCACTTCATTGCGCTTCAATGACTCAGAGTCATCATTGCTCTGCCCCTCCATTACAAACAGTTTTTGGTTTGCTTGATTACCTGGCTTTTCAAACATTGCCAACCAACAAAATTCCCAATGTGATATTTTTGATAGAAGATACTGCAACCGAACTGTGATGTATTGTGGTTGTATTTTGTTAAAGATAATAAGGGAGGCATGTCTGGCATCTAAAATGTGTAATGTTTTTTTTTAGCCACACAAACCACTAGTGCCAGGGCCGTGGGCAGCGCCAGTGAAGGAGACATGGCAGCGGTTGAAAGGGGAGTCCTAGCAGCAGCAGGGACAGGTGGGGTAAGTCACATTCCTTGCTTATTGACAGTTACTAGTATACTCACTTCAAGGGCTATGTGAACCCCCCCACTTTCTCAGCCACAGCAGTGGTTGAGTTCTTAATGGCCTCTTCTATCGGCAACTCAGCAGACAAACGCTCATAGAGAATGCTAAAAATGATGGGTTGATGGAAAGGGGAAAAAAGAATGGAACGAGAAAGGATGGGTTAAATGTTACATGAGTGAAAAGATACGTGAGCGGTCGAAATGATGTACAGGGGTGAGGGATGGATGAAAGGGTATATGGTTGAAAGGATGCCTGTCTGGCTGTGTAAAAGGGTTGACGGGTGAAAGGAATGCAAGGGTGGGTTAAAGCAGGATGGGTGAAAGTGTGAATGGATGAAAGGATACATGGTTGGGTTAATGGATGGATTGTTGAAAGGATGGTTGAGAGCCATGGATAGGTGAATAAATGGGTGGATATATATATATATATAGATGAATGGTTTTCAATGGTAAAAGACCGGATGAGAGAATGTAAAGCTTAAATGGTGGATATCAAAGGGTGAAAAATACTAGAACAATGAGATGATGAATGGATAATTGCTTGGGTGAAAAAAACAAGGGAACTTTTCTGGAGAGGGGTGTGCTCACCTATTTCCCTTGCTTGGAATGGTTTTATCAAAGCTTTGGTTGAAAGTGGGGGATTATTTCAGTCTACTCCATTGACTCACTTTATTTGTTAAGTGAGGCAGATATGTATTCCACCCATCATAAATCATCACCTTCCTCTCCATGATATTTTATCAGTGCCAACCATGACCTAACAACTGCATGGTTCATTTCGGCACTGAAGTATTGGCTGTGAAATGTGCATCTGCTTTAGTTAATGTGGTATTTTACAAAGTTTTCAGTGCATGGCAAAGCGAAAACAAGGTGTGTTTCCCTTCCCTCCCAGTGCCCACTCTGTCACCTCCTGGTACTTTACTCCTTTATTCTTTCCTAAGTTCTGTCCCAGCCTACCAAAAATTTTTTTTAAAAATAGATTGTTGGCATGTGCCACATTTTTCTAGGCTAAGTTATTTATATATTTCATGGTTTCCATAATGGATTTACGCCTGCTCAAATTTTTCCCTTTCAATATTCTTCAACTACAGTGATTGACTAAGCAAAAGATTAAGCACATGATGATGATCAGTGACACCCCACTATTCTGTAGTAAAACCTTTACTTACCTGGCCTAATTCCTTTAACTTACCCTGCAGTAGAGTATGTTGAGTTTCCTTTCCTTATTGCCAAGCAAATTTATTTGTTGGAAATAATTATAAATTGTGGTGGAGGGTGAGGCCAGGCAGTAAATTGGGATTAAGTGCCCTGAGTTTTGCAGATGGGATAGTCTGTGATGAACGTGCCAAATGCAATCTACATATCCCATTCCTTAACTGTTTCCCTGTACAGCAGTGCTTTATTTTTCCCACCGTCGACTTACAGCAGAGAGGACCGCTGCATTTGTTACGTGATGTGTGACGTTATATCATTATTATTTATCTGCCTCTTTGAAGTCAGAATAAAACTGAACGGCATTTTGGAGAAGAGCAGGGCCATTGGAATTAAAGTAAGATAATTGTCCATTACAGCTACGCTAGCTGCAAACTGCAGAGAGTAGCAAAGTACCAACCACCAACGAGCTAGCTAGCATGCCTCCATTAATTTAGCACAACAAGAATACTTGTACTCCATAATGCATAATGCCTTACTCGTTAATGAGAGGAAAATTGTTTTTATTTTTCCACACAAAGGGGCCGATTCCGATTCGGGCCGGAAAACATACCGACCGACTCGGTATGGGAATATAGTCCGACCGACACGTACCGGCGTTGCCCGACCTGGGTAGTACGATGAAATGCATGTGAATCACGACCGACTCGTACGGAACACAAGCCGAACGACCGAACCGCACGGAAACCAGCTATCCGGCCGGGAAACCACGCGACTCGAACCGACCGACTCGCACCAGGAATGAACCCGAACGAAACGTACCCGCGAACTCCGACCCGCGCAGTACGATGTAATGTGTGGAAAACCAGACCGAGTCGCACGGAGCTCAAGCCGTCCGACCGACACGCATACAAAAGCCAGCCGAAGGAAGCCAATACTCGGCGACCGACGCGTACGGCGCACAATAAACCTAGCAGAAACACAGCGTGAACGACTCGGAGAAGCTCGCACGAGACAACTGCAGCGTCCTACTCGGTCAGAAGAACGTCTCCTACATGCACAAAAAATACAAAGGAAAAAATACAAAAAAAAGGGCCAAACAAGCAATGACAAAGTCAATAAATACAGGGAAAAAAAACATGGAACAAGGACACACCCTCAACTCCACCCATATAAAGGCCACAAATCCCTACCATGATCCTTTGCAAATTCAACTGACCTGCCAGCACAGAACACCATCAGACAGCAACCACAGACACACTCACAGCTCATCCATCACACAAGCCACACACCATTAGCACCTCAACAAATAGCACCCTCACATACACCCAGCAAAACCTACACTCACACACCCTCACTGGCACACACACACACATCAATCACCACCACCACCCATCACCATGCCCCCAAAGAAGAATCCAAAGTTCCTAGACAGTGAATTGGAAGTCCTGGTAGATGAGATCCTCAGGGTAGAGCCACAGTTGTTTGGTACATTGGTCCAACAGACCCCCATGTCGCAGAAAACCAAGATGTGGGAGTGGATCGTCGACAGGGTCAACGCACAATCACCATGTTTGCGCACAAAGGAAGACATCCAGAACAGGTGGTATGATGTGCACAGGAGGGTCAGGGACCTACTAAAGAAGGATTACATCTTGAGTCAGCGCACCGGCAGTGGTCCTCCTGCCAAACCACTATACCTCAGGCCCTGGGAGGAGAAGGTGCGGGCCATCCTACCACCAGTGAGCGTATATGGACTATCAAACATCCCAGAGCCTGGTGAGTACACAACTAATATACCCAATATTGTGTGACAATACACACACATCACTGTCAAGGGGATAGTCAAACCATGCACCCTTAGCAAATCCACAGCAACCAAAAGATAATCACCCCAAGATGTGTCTGTCAGTCAGATAAACACAATACATGCCATCTCATAGTGATATGTAACTGTGTCATGATATGTACAAACCTAACTACAAATACAGCAAGGCAGTGGCACAAATATAACCAACAAACACAGTTAGACATTTTGCCACCACAAGAACACCACCTCACAGGGAAGCTCACTGAAAGGAAGGAATTCTGTGTATGCTGGTGAAGTCAGTGTAGCCAATAGCATGATGGGAGTTGTAGTCACAGATATTGGTCACCCTCACAATTGGCCCATCAACACCACTCTCAACCATGCTCACATCACAGGGAGTGGAAAACAACTGACAAGATGGCTGACACTGGGTACTGCTGTGGGGAGCACAAGGCCCTGCTGGGAACTGGGCACCAACCAACAGCAGGACACCACTGACTGACATCCTGAAAGCCAACTTGCACTCCCTGCAATGGAAGCACGTTCCATGGTGGGATATCTGGCTGGGTGGGAAGGAGGACTGACAGCTCTGACCATAGTTACAAGCAGCTTTTCTCACGCACCCCCTTAACACAAACTCCACACAACTCACCTGGGAGAATGCAATGCCTCACACTCCAATTAAATATCCCACAAAGAACCACCACCCTGGGTTATGCTGTGTGAAGCACAGGGACACTCTTGGGACTTGTAGCCAAACAAACGCCAGGACAACACTGTCAGCCATCCTGTCAGCACAGGCACACTACCCCACAGGGAAGCAGAGTCAAAAGGAAGGAAGCATGGGCATGCTGGGAAGGGGGGTGTAGGCTAAAGTATGATGGGAGTTGTAGTCACAGATATTGGTCACCCTCACAATTGGCCCATCAACACCACTCTGAACCATGCTCACATCACAGGGAGTGGAAAACAACTGACAAGATGGCTGACACTGGGTACTGCTGTGGGGAGCACAAGCCCCTGCTGGGAACTGGGCACCAACCAACAGCAGGACACCACTGTCAGCCATCTTGCCATTGCTGTCACACTCACACACAGTGAAGTCCACTCAAAAGGAAGGAAGTATGGGCATGCTGGGAAGGGGGGTGTAAGCAATAGCATGATGGGAGTTGTAGTCACAGATATTGGTCACCCTCACAATTGGCCCATCAACACCACTCTGAACCATGCTCACATCACAGGGAGTGGAAAACAACTGACAAGTTGGCTGACACTGGGTACTGCTGTGGGGAGCACAAGCCCCTGCTGGGAACTGGGCACCAACCAACAGCAGGACACCACTGTCAGCCATCTTGCCATTGCTGTCACACTCACACACAGTGAAGTCCACTCAAAAGGAAGGAAGTATGGGCATGCTGGGAAGGGAGGTGTAGGCAATAGCATGATGGGAGTTGTAGTCACAGATATTGGTCACCCTCACAATTGGCCCATCAACACCACTCTGAACCATGCTCACATCACAGGGAGTGGAAAACAACTGACAAGATGGCTGACACTGGGTACTGCTGTGGGGAGCACAAGCCCCTGCTGGGAACTGGGCACCAACCAACAGCAGGACACCACTGACTGACATCATGAAAGCCAACTTGCACTCCCTGCAATGGAAGCACGTTCCATGGTGGGATATCTGGCTGTGTGGGAAGGAGGACTGACAGCTCTGACCATAGTCACAAGCAGCTTTTCTTACACACCCCCTTAACACAAACTCCACACAACTCACCTGGGAGAATGCAATGCCTCACACTCCAATTAAATATCACACAAAGAACCACCACCCTGGGTTATGCTGTGTGAAGCACAGGGACACTCTTGGGACTTGTAGCCAAACAAACGCCAGGACAACACTGTCAGCCATCCTGTCAGCACAGGCACACTACCCCACAGGGAAGCAGAGTCAAAAGGAAGGAAGCATGGGCATGCTGGGAAGGGGGTGTAGGCAATAGCATGATGGGAGTGGTAGTCACAGCTCAACATCCCCCACCCACATGGCCCAGCAAGCTCACACTGAAGCATGCACACCTCACAGGCAGTGAAAAGCCACTTCAAAGATGTCTGACACTGGCCTCAGCTGTGGGGAGCACAAGGCCCTGCTGGGAACTGTGCAACAACCAACAGCAGGACACCACTGACTGACATCCTGAGAGTCAACCTGCACACACTGCAAGGGTGGCATGCTTCATGGTGGGATAACTGGGCTGGGGGAGAAGGAGGTCCGGATGTCCACCAAATACCACCAATGCTGGCCATGCACACAGCTCAACATTCACATTGAAAAGCTTCAGGTTGGCAGGACAATGTGCTACACCAATATCAACCTCTCACTGTGACAACTGAGAACAATGCAATGTACAGGCCCGCATCCAGAGGTACAGTCACAACTGTCAGGGGTGTGAACCATTGATGCCTGTAGAAACATAACATACATTGTGTGTCTCTTCCAAAAAAGGTGATGATGGGGACACAGCAGCAGACGATGAGGAGTCCCTGTCCCAGGCTCCGGGGGACACTGAGCTCACTGGTGTGGAACAGCCTCTGCCCTCCTCGGATGGCGAAGACCTACCTGGCCCCTCCGGTGTGAGTCATCATGCAGCACCAGCAGGACCAACATCTGCACCCCCTGCACCCACCCCTCCAACAACTGCCAACACACAGACTACCCCTGCCAACACGGACAGACCAAGGACCACCGATGACAACAGCACAGGGACCCCGGCCCAACGTGGAGCAACGGACAACGACCCCAGTAACAACCCCCAAGTGGGCCTACGGTCATCTGTGCGTGCCACCGCAGGTCCCGCACGTGTCGCCAGGGGTGGTGGGAGGGGTGGTAGACATAGGTTGCTGTTTGCAGAGGGGTCTGGACTGCATGATGACCCACAACTGGCACGCATTGCTGATGCGTACCAGAATAGCATCGGAGAGGTCAGCCAGGTAGTGGGGATCCTCAAGGACATTCAACAGCAGCAGGCTGCCCATCATGCCCGCTTGGACTCACACATGTCCCGTGTGGAGACACACATGTCTGGCATGGAGTCCAAGTGGGACACATTGGAAGAACTGACAGCGGTGCATAGGGACATATTGACATGCCTCCGCCAGATTAGCACCAACATGGCCACACCTCCCTGTGTGCCCACAACATCTGGTGCTGCAACAACTGCAACTGCCACAGGGAGGGAGGATGACTCTGGCAGAGAGTCCTCTGCACCGCAGCAGCCTGCACATGAGGGTCCCCCCCGAAAGAAGAGTGGTCGTCCGAGGAAGGAAAACTGAGAGGCCGATGGCCATGTACATCCCCCAGGAACCCAACACCTGTTCTGGAAATTCTCCTTTGTGTGCAAACTGTCCAGCCTGTCGAATGCAACCCAACTCTCCCACATGACATGGGGAGCTTAAGTTGGCCCAATGTATCAGATGACTGTGGACTTTACTCAGGACATTTCTGCTACCAAGACTTCCAACTCACCTGGGAACTTTGGATTACAATCCCAATGTACAGCACCCACCATCCTGTGCACTATCCTCACACATGTATGGAAATAAACTCACTAATACACCATACTTGCCTCTGTTGTGATTCCAACGTGGTTTCTGTCATGGAGATGGTGATCTGCTAAATGACACTGTGCATGCTAACTGCTACAGCAAGTTCAACACCGTCATGTGAGTCATGGCGACGTGACACATATGAGGGAGACACACCACTAGGGCTACACAACACATACACACCAGGGCCATCAGACTCATCGCCTACACTGATGTTGCCAGGAAATACAGTGGAATGCACAGACACCACACCTATTCACAGTCTGTGTTAACTAGCCCACAGGTGCAGTAAGCACATGTCAGTCAGATGTGTGACCACAGACAACGCACATCCCAAAGTGAAGCACAGGTTTATTACACATTTGAAACATGTTGTTTCCACTACAGATGCAAGGTAATCCTACGTGGCAGGGACCACACAGTCAACAAGTGTAGAAGAAATAAAGTCCAGGGGTGTGTGGCACATCACCTGTAGGGAAACGACTGCTTCCACCCTGGAAGTTGAATCATGGTGTTGGGGGATCACAGTTCACCAAACAACTCTGAAAGTACCCTGTGAAGGACAGACATGACACACAGTCAAAAGCACTGAAGAACAGGACAGAACTGCAATACTCATGGCCAATACATGTCACAAGATACTCACAGAAAACCAAGTTAGCATGTCAACACTGTTGGGGAGTACAGACTACCTGTAAGGACACATCGCTGCACGCTTCCAGTCAAGTAGCACATGGCCACACTCAAACAGCACCAGAGCACCACCAACACATATCACGCAAACTCACATCATTGGCATGACAACTCTCTGGATACTCACATTCAGCTGAAGAAGTTGGTGATGAGCTGTGTGCGGACATCACCATCATCATCATCACTGGCATCGTGGCCCAGGCCAGGATCCTCCACAGGTGGCGGATGTTGGTCTCCTTCCGCACTGCCAGGTTGTGTAGCATGCAGCAGACAATGACAATCTTGCACACCTTTGCTGGGGCATATGGGAGGGCCCCTCCTGTCTTGTCCAGGCAGCGGAAGCGGCTCTTCAGGAGACCAAATGTCCACTCGATCACTCTCCTGGTCCGACCATGTGCCTCATTGTAGCGCATCTGGGCTGGTGTCACAGGGTTCCTGAGGGGTGTCAGCAACCACGGCATGTTGGGGTATCCGGAGTCACCTACAGACAGACAATTGCACATTAGCTGAGTTGGAAAAGAGGGCGGAATACAACATAGCAGAACACACACAATGGTACAAAGTCAGTACACACTGACAAGCCAGGCACGCTGGTTCTGCATCTGTGACATCATCCTCGGGATGCGACTACTCCTCATCCCGTAGGCATCGTGTGCCGAACCAGGGAAACGGGCACACACATGTGAGATGCACATATCTGCAAGACATACCACCAGAGCATTGATCGAATGATAATGTTTCCTGTTCCTGTATGCCTGCTCATGTGCCTGTGGTGGTACCAAAGCCACATGTGTCCCATCAATGGAGCCAATGACATGTGGCATCCTCCCCAGGGCATAGAAGTCACTCTTGACGTCAGTGAGTTGTTGACGTTTAGGGAAATAGATGTACTGGTTCAGGCATCTCAACATTGCCTCCAAAACATCGCGTAGCACACGGCTGAACATAGTCTGTGACATCCCACCAGCAGACGCCACAGTGTGTTGAAAGGTACCGGTGGCAAAGAAGTGTAGGGCTGCCATCACCTTCACCTTGGGGGTCAGCGCCGTAGGGTACGGCCGGCCAGTTTGCAAATGTGGGGCCAAGCGCACTGCCAAATCCTCAATCAGCTGCCTGGTGAAGCGGTACCGTCGGATGCTGTCACGTTCCACCATTGTTGCAAGGTCAGGGAATGGTCTATGGACAGCTGGTGCCCTGCAGTGCATAGGTGAAGAAAGAAAGATTGTCAGTCACCCCACATATGTGGCATTGACCATACTCAATATCACATGATACATCATTACGAGACACAAGTACTTGATGTGTGTGCCGTTCTGTATGGACATATATGGCACCTACATGGCCATCATCTAACATCTCAGTTCAACATGTGTTGACAACAGGTTCCAGGTTGTGCTATGGGAAACCATTAGGCTGTGTCACAGTACCCATTTACTGCTGTCACGTTCCAAACACACACCACAGTGACATGTCTGGACAGATGCGCCACAGGCATCACAGCTCATTGACAGGTAGATTCCCAGGGACCCTGTCTTGCCACATGGACACTGGCATGACATGGCGTATCATGTACACGTCAGAAAAACAAACATGACTCCCACAGGTAGTGGCTCCTGTTGCCTCCGCAGGACAGACATGGACGTCTGTGACACACACATGCACAACATCAAAGTCCATGCACAAACAACGTGGATGTGGAGACTGTCTCCCATTGTGCACATGGAATCAGAGACATCGGAAACACAACATGCACACAGACTGTGGAGGGCCATCACTATTGTGGCAATGGGTAACCCTGTGACGTACATACCTTCCCACATGGGACTCTGGGGGTATGTGACATGACATACACATACACAAACTGGAAATGTGACCATGCCACATGCTCTGAAATGAACAGTTGCACATCACAGTGGTCATGTGCACAACACACAAAGGATCCTGACCCCATGAACACGTGCACAGCCTGGGAGTGGCTGCCCCCAAGTGCCACCCCAAAAACCACATGTTGACCCCCATACACAGAAAAGGTCATGCAGCCTTACATGCCTTAGGATACAGTGTGGACAGGCTGTGGTGTTGTAGGTGTGCCCCTGAGTCCCTGGCAAGTATATGTTACTGGCATACGTTCACCAGTGATAAGCATGGTGACATATGCGAGTGACCTGTACAGGGACGCGTCGTACAGCAATGGACCGATCGGTGTGCACGCACTGGCCAGTGCATCTGTTGTGAGCGGGTACGCGTTGTTACCCGGAATACGCGTTGTACAGCAATGGACCGATCGCTGTGCAAGCACTGGCCATTGAATCTGTTGTGAGCGGGTACGCGTTGTACAGCAATGGACCGATCGGTGTGCACGCACTGGCCATTGCATCTGTTGTGAGCGGGTACGCGTTGTTTCCCGGAATACGCGTTGTACAGCAATGGACCGATCGGTGTGCACGCACTGGCCATTGAATCTGTTGTGAGCGGGTGCGCGTTGTACAGCAATAGACCGATCGGTGTGCACGCACTGGCCATTGCATCTGTTGTGAGCGGGTACGCGTTGTACAGCAATGGACCGATCGGTGTGCACGCACTGGCCATTGAATCTGTTGTGAGCGGGTGCAGGTTGTACAGCAATGGACCGATCGGTGTGCACGCACTGGCCATTGAATCTGTTGTGAGCGGGTACGCGTTGTACAGCAATGGACCGATCGGTGTGCACGCACTGGCCATTGCATCTGTTGTGAGCGGGTATGCGTTGTTTCCCGGAATACACGTTGTACAGCAATAGACCGATCGGTGTGCACGCACTGGCCATTGAATCTGTTGTGAGCGGGTGCGCGTTGTACAGCAATAGACCGATCGGTGTGCACGCACTGGCCATTGCATCTGTTGTGAGCGGGTACACGTTGTACAGCAATGGACCGATCGGTGTGCACGCACTGGCCATTGAATCTGTTGTGAGCGGGTGCGGGTTGTACAGCAATGGACCGATCGGTGTGCACGCACTGGCCATTGAATCTGTTGTGAGCGGGTACGCGTTGTACAGCAATGGACCGATCGGTGTGCACGCACTGGCCATTGAATCTGTTGTGAGCGGGTACGCGTTGTACAGCAATGGACCGATCGGTGTGCACGCACTGGCCATTGCATCTGTTGTGAGCGGGTACGCGTTGTTTCCCGGAATACGCGTTGTACAGCAATGGACCGATCGGTGTGCATGCACTGGCCATTGCATCTGTTGTGAGCGGGTACGCGTTGTTTCCCGGAATACGCGTTGTACAGCAATAGACCGATCGGTGTGCACGCACTGGCCATTGAATCTGTTGTGAGCGGGTACGCGTTGTACAGCAATGGACCGATCGGTGCGCACGCATTGGACATTGCATTTGATGTGAGCGGGTACGCGTTGTTTTTTGAAATACGCGTTGTACAGCATTGGTCCGATCGGTGCGCATGCATTGGCTAGGGCCTGGCATGGCAACGGACGCGTTTTCGAAGCTTCAACGAGTCTGATGCAGTGAATTCAGTTGGCCAGCCACAACAATGTTGCAAATTCATGGGTGTCATGAAGTTTAACTTTTGAAGGATGCTGTGGGCGTGTATAAGTGGTGCAATTCCATGGATTGGCCAGATTCAGAAGATGCAAACGACTTGGACCTATCACTTTGGACGCATGGGACAGTATCTGCCTCTGCAGCACACATATAATGCTGGCTGTTCCCCTGAGAGCTCACTTGCCTGCACTACATGCTCCAGGACGACATCTGCCACCAACACTGCTGCTGTCTCTGCATCCTCTGGCTACTGCAATGGCACGTACTGTGGAGAGAGCCCCAGCCTTCAGCCTTGAGGAGAACCAGGCCCTGCTGGCCAGCCTCCTTCCACAGTACAGCAAGCTGTATGGGAAACCAGGGGAGCAGGTGAGTGTGCTGTCCACTGCCTTACTACTTGTGCATGTTGTCTGACTAGCAAGACTTACAGTGTGCACACCACTGGCTAGCATGCTCACTGAGTAGTTCTCACCCCCCAAAGTGAACAGGTACAGTGCAGTAACAGTGCATTCCAACAAGCTTTTACTTTCCAGACAATGATACCATGTAGTAACTGCTGGCAAACTGTTCATAGCCATCGTTGCACTGCCTGTGTACATCATATGCCCCTGTGATTGAGACATGTATATCCAACTGTGTGATGCACGTATATGTTGCATGTGTAGTAATGGCATTTTCACATTGTCATCCTCACAGGTTGATGCCCACCAGAAGCAGGAAATCTGGCTGACCATCGCCCGGGCAGTAAGATCCGTGGGGGTCTACAAGCGCTGGATCCGCAACTGCCAGACGAGGTGGCAGGACCTTCGGGGCTGGACCCAGAGGATTGCAAGGGTCCAGCTGAAGCTGTTGCCTCCTCGCAGGAGGGGTGGACACCGGACCCTGACCCCCCACATGCTCAGGATCCTGGCGGTGGTCTTCCCTGACCTGGATGGGCAGCTGAAGGCCAGACAGCAGCAAGGAGAGGGTGAGTCCATGACTGCACTGTGAACTTTGTCTGACATGCTATGTGCCCTCCTCTGGCCTGGTTAAACTTCCACAGTACATCAGTCTTGTGGTCCAGGACCCATGTCCCTCAATTGTGACATGCCCACTCCTCATCTGATACGCAGGTGTGGCCCTTACAGTCAGGAAATTGTGTCACTTGGGTACTGTGTCCTTGCATTTTGCTTCGCTCAAGGTGGGGGACAGCATTTGTTCCCGTGACTTTGTGGTGGGATTCATGGGTGGGTCAATTGCTTACACAATGCCTAAGTTCTGACATGTAATCTGGGTGTAACTTTGATATGTGGTCCACTTGCTGATCTGAATCACCACATGTCCCTGGGGTATTTGGCACACCCCCATGCTGTGGGTGGGAACAATGTTTGGGCCTCAGGAGTATGTATATCAAGTGTGTCACACATGCTCAGCCACCTGCCTACTGTCCAGGGCTCATCCCTCTTTCAGGTGGAGCAGGACAGTCATGCCTACTCCAGGGCATACAATACACTCTGTACTCCCACTCCCGTGTATCAGCTGACATGTTGTGATCAGTGAAATGTTCCCTCAGGTGTCTGCTCTGTGTCGTTGTGCTGTGGCTTCGTTGTCAGGACTACTGGGATGTTTATCGTTTAGGGCTCAGCATGCCATCTGAGATGTGACCATGAGAGACGATACTTCTGTGACTTATAGGTGTTTGACCACTTGACTGTGCACACAGGTGTATGCGACTGTAAATTTCAGGCAGCTGTTTTTCATTCACAGCAGACTGTGAGGTGCTCAGGTTCATAGAGTTGTGTTTCATGTCTCCCATATGTCCAATTGGCATGGCGTGGACAAATAAGAGTTCAGATGATGTGGTTTGTGGGGGATGGACATGTGCACTTGTCAGCTACATAACTTGCATTCCCCATTACCTAGGATTGTGACACAGTGCAGACTGTTGTTGGCTGGCTGCCATGCCCATGTGACTGGAGACAGTGATGTATGACTTTGCAGGCATGCCTGTGCCATGGCATTAAACTTCCTAAGAGTGATCCGGCAGGGGAGTGACATGTGCAACATGCACCCCATTGTGGCATTGACTATCCGGACATGGGTGCATCATGGTGTCTGGTGCTGGTATGCATCACATGCATCTCTAATTAGACTCTGGCCATCCCTTTATCCGGACACCTGTACTGACTCAGTGGCAAGAGATGTGATGTGTGAATGTTCACATACTTCACCGTGTTCTCTGCAATGTCCAACAACTGTGTACATGGTGCATGTGTCCACACTGGGGTATTACCATCCAACAGGCACCAGACAGATGGGTGCAAGGGCAGGAGGGTGTGAGTGCCATGGTTGACCATCAGACTGACAATTGGCTTCTCCTAATCTGTGTGAGGACTTTTGGCAATGTTCAACTGAGGATGCCAGGGCTTGCTCTGTAATGTGCTGTACTTACTGTGGTGTGTGCGGTCAGTGCAGGTGACTGATGTTTGTCTGTTTCCCTAATTGTTTGCAGATACATCCACGGCCACAGGAGGGGACAGCTCCACGGACCAGGAGGAGCTGCAGAGCCAGACTGGGTCAGCAGCCGATGAGTGGTCGGAGGGACCCAGTGGCACGGAGGGTGAGGGGAGCCACACCGAGGAGTCCTCAGCACCATCCACCTCAGCTGAGGACCACAGCAGCTCGGAGGAAGACTCCCTTGTGGAGGCGGGTGTCAGCAGCCACCACACCCCAGCTAGTATGTCTGGCCCCGCCACCACCACCACCACCACCGCCCTCCCATTGGCTCCCATTCCAGAGGTCCGTGGAGGCTCCCGTGTTCGGGAGCGTGTCTCCTTCGTGCCAGGCACCGCACCCCCTGCCCCTGTGTCCCCTGCTACCCTGAGTGAGGAGTCTGTGTACCTACTTCGCCAGATCCATGTAGGGCAGACAGCAATGCTGAGTGTCCTCCATGCACACACCACTCTGTTGACACAGCTGGTGTCGTTCATGGAGGGCATCTCGACGGGCATGTCTGCCCTACAGAGGAGCAATAGGTCCATGGACTCCTCCCTGACGGCAGCAGTGTCCCTCCTCCAACAGTCCATCACCCCTCCTACCTCTGCCCCATCCACACTTCCTGGCACCCTACCTGTCCCAAGCACATGCACACCTGCACAATCACCCAAACACACAGACACGAGCAGCACAGAAACACACAAAACAAGGACAAAACGTGCACACAAGCATCCTCAGGGGACTGATACCACACCCACAGGGGATGGGGAACAGACACACACACAGGCATCCACAGTCACTCCGCAGTCCTCAAACTCCTCTCCCTCCAAGACCCCTTCCCTTGCCTCACCTGCAACCCCACCTACAAAGCAGCTCTTCCTCTGTGACCTCGGCCTCTTCCCCTCCGATCCCGCTGATCCAGCATACAGGGGAAGAGGAAGTCCACCCACACAGAGGGAGTGCCCCTCGCCCCGGACACCCTCCCCCAGGCGCAGACAGACTGAGGCCCCCACCCGCAAGTCCCCCGGGCACGGAAGAGCAAGACCCCGCCACCGCCCTGCAGGTCAACCACACAGTCTCCTTCCTCCATCCCTCAGGCACCCACAACACAGGTTCCCCCACCACACCCTGCCCCAGGTTCCCCCACCCACAGATACACCATCCCCAAAATGATGCAGCCTTCTCCACCTACCACTTGCTCTTCCAGCCCGACCCCCCGCTGCACATGTTTGTGCCACTGGTGTGGAGACCGTGTCCTCCCCCTCTGTCCTGCCCACCTTACCTGAACCCCATTCTACTCCCCTGGAGATGGCACTGCAGTGGAGTCCACTACCACCCCGTCTGACTTGGGCACTGCAGTGGGGAACCTGTCCACTCCATCTGGCCAGCCCACTGGAGTTGTGCCGGCACCCACACCATCTGACTCATGCCCCCAGTTGTGCCGGCACACACCATGTCAGACACCTCCACTGCAGTTGTCAGTGACTCTCCAGCACCAGCCACCCCTTCCCTGCCTCCTTCTGGTGAGCCCTGATCCTGTCCCTGCGGTGCTTGGCCTGCCCCCCGTATGCCCCTCCGAGGGGAGTGTCCCTGGTTAGTAGCAGTGCAGGCAAGCAAGGGTGACATCTGCCACTGTCACCCTGTTTGGACTTTATTCATGGACTGGCCATTGGCCTTTGGGTTTTGTCTGGACTTTCTATTTTCAAATCACATATGCTGAATAAAGCTCCTTTCAGTTCTCTAGTGGTTTTGCTTCAGATGTACATGATGTTGAGGATGCTAACCATGCCCTTGCTGCAGTGATGGTAATTTTTGATATCAGGTAAATGAAGTGTTACTGTGCAGGACTCCATGTGGTCCAGGGTGAATGTGTCCTATCCTGGTGTGTAGCCATGTCATCCTTTGCAGCAATATGAGGGTGTCATGTTTTTCATATTTGCCAATGGGATTCCCTACATGTTTTTGCAATATCACATCTGTGGCTTACACCCCTGCACATCAGATGTGCTTGCCATTGTTCAATTTGTCTATTTCCCTGACCGTGTGACCATCTCCACTGGACATGCAAGTTTGGGCATCAATGGGGAAGGACTCATCTGTGGTATCAGTGCAACTTGCTATACATGTGTATTTGATCGGTGCAGATGATTTCGGTGACACTGCCATGACCAGGCTGATGTGACGAGAGCCTTCATTTTGTGCTAATTGTTGACTGAGTGACCAAGTGTTCTGCTGACATGATAGAGCCCTGCAGAGACAACGTATGGCACAGCTTTCCTTACACAGGAGTGGAGTCCCCTCATGGCAGTGTGTAATTCCGTGACATTGCCTGAGCCCAAGGTGTGTGTTGTGTGAGCATGTCTGTGTGTGTTCACTTCCATTTTGCTACGCAGGCTGGGGTCCCTAGTGATGTTCCTGTTTGTGATGCTTGCTGAGTTGAGCAATGTTCCCCCAAATCTTCACCCTGGGTTCTCTGTGATGTGGGTGCATGGCACATTACTGGTCATCAGGGTGTCATCCATAGGTGTGTTTGCTGTCAGGGCTGAGTTTGTGGGCAAACGCAGATGAGACACAGTCAGGATTCCCCTTGGCACTTGTTGGTTACACAAGTCATGTAATTTACAGTTTGTGTTAGCTTTCAGTGATTGTGACACGTTGTGTGTGTGACTGCTGCCACTCCTCAGGGTCAGAGCTGCAATGTTGGAAGTTGTCTATGTGTGTTCTTTGTGGGTGACCTTGGCTTCTTAATTGGTGTGTGACTGTGGCCGGGATCCCATTGGTTGGTGTGGATTTGACGTCATGCCCATGTACAGCGTACTGTGCAGTGTGTCAGACATTCACAAGTCTTGTTGACTGGCCATGTGTGATGGGTATCTCCACCTTAGTTCCTCCCACCACCCCTGGGATCATGGGTGCATGTGCAATGTCACCAGTCCATGTGAGCTTCACTGCTGCACATTGGTGGAGATCAAGGTGTGTGGTGTTGAGTGTGTGCAAATGAGAGTTGTTGCACGGCTAGACCCCTACCTCCATGTTGGCCTTGGCTGACAGGCCGTGCTGATTGATTTGTGCTTGTGTAGGTGTGATGGTAGTTAGTTGCTCAGGACACATGGCTGTGGTTCACAGTGTGTACGACATCTACCTTTGTCATCACAGTGGGATTATCATGCAGGCCAGTGTCACCACAATGTGGGGTCCCTGGGGGTAGTGCTGTGGTGGGTCTGTCTCTTGCTGTGTTAGTTGCTGTTCCTACAAGCTTGTGTGACATTTGTAATTTGGGCTCCCTCTCATCTAACAATGCCTGATTGCCCACATAGGGGAATCCGATCCATGAGTTACTTTTGTGTGGCACTGTATTGGCATCTGTGTAATAGGGATTCAGGCCTCCTCATGTGTTGTGTGGTTGCCTGGGGACACTGGCACACACCCCCATCACCTGTTGTGTTTGATATGCAGTGTGAGTCTGCCTGTTTGTGTTTGTGCATTTGCACCACTGCATTGGCATTTCTTTAGTGTGCCATTGGCTGTATGTTGTTTGGAGGCTTTCCCCTGCTGTCCCTGGGACTCCTAGGTCATCAGTCAGCACAATGATCATGGTTTGTATGTCCCATTGCTGCCATGGAATAGTATTTGTTCACCTCACATCTACAGTCTCCACAGGATATCTACATTTGTGTGTCCATTGGTGCAGATATGTGGGTCTGCATTATGATGGTCACTTCTGTCATTGTGTTATTCGTGAATGTTGACAATGTGAGCCCACATGGGTGATGTTTGTCTGCACATGGCCAAAGCGATGTTTCATTGGCACTGCACTGTTTGCCTCACCCAATCTATGTTGCTATGGGACACAAGCACTACTATGCCACTGATGTGTTTGTTGTTGTGTGACCAGGAATCATCCATGCAGTTTGGCATTTGCAGCTTTTCCCATGACAACACTATGGGGCTTTAGACCCCATTGCCACAATGTTCAAAATGTGCTTCAGCTATGGACCCCACACTTACCTTTTGTTCACTGTGGTGATGGGGCTTTAGACCCCATTGCCACAATGTTCGAAATGTGCATCAGCTATGGACCCCACACTTACATTTTGGTCACTGTGGTGATGGGGCTTTAGACCCCATTGCCACAATGTTCAAAATGTGCTTCAGCTATGGACCCCACACTTACATTATGGTCACTGTGATGATGGGGTGTTAGACCCCATTGCCACAATGTTCAAAATGTGCTTCAGCTATGGACTCTGAAACAAACACAAAGTTCCCTTCTCCTTCTACTCTGAAAACATGAGGATTCGATCCTCTAATTGGATTAGTTAACTTAGTTATAGTAAGGCCATACACTGAGATATAATAAGACAAATTTGACCAGGTTGCTAAATTTACAGACAAAAATATATAAAATCATGCATAGAATAATCAATTTCTAATCAAACATATGAATTCAAAGGAATGTATTATCAATATTTTATTCAAAAGATCATGTTCTATACAATTGATATTAACAAAGTTAAAAACACATTTAAAATCATATATTCATCATATTTTTAAATAAAAGGTAAACAATATGTGCAATAAATACATGAAGAACAACTGTCGACGCAGCGTTTCGGTGCTAAGGTGGATCGTCACCTTCTTCAGGACAATAGTTCAATATTTAAAAATCTATTGATTTATATGGAAGCTCTTATATTTGCCTCCAATGAAGTTTTGGACTCAATTTGGCAGGTCAGCAAGACGGATGCTTGTTCTTTTAACTTCATACCAGAATAAAATCTGGACCAGAACTAAAATTAACTGGAACCAGCACCCCTAAAGAAGAAAAAGTGGGTGGATCTAATAAACAAGATTTTAATTAGAGATCAATATTTTGAGTTAAGATGGACTTGACAATATAAAAGTTATTTGTGAATGATCCCATCGAAGTGTGACTAAAGTATCATCCGGCACCTATGAGACTGTAAAAATCAGACGAGGAACCCGTCCAAAACTTCATTGGAGGCAAATATAAGAGCTTCCATATAAATCAATAGATTTTTAAATATTGAACTATTGTCCTGAAGAAGGTGACGATCCACCTTAGCACCGAAACGCCGCGTCGACAGTTGTTCTTCATGTATTTATTGCATATATTGTTTACCTTTTATTTAAAAATATGATGAATATATGATTTTAAATGTGTTTTTAACTTTGTTAATATCAATTGTATAGAACATGATCTTTTGAATAAAATATTGATAATACATTCCTTTGAATTCATGTTTGATTAGAAATTGATTATTCTATGTATGATTTTATATATTTTTGTCTGTAAATTTAGCAACCTGGTAACATTTGTCTTATTATATCTCAGTGTATGGCCTTACTATAACTAAGTTAACCAATCCAATTAGAGGATCGAATCCTCATGTTTTCAGAGTAGAAGGAGAAGGGAACTTTGTGTTTGTTTCAGTATCTATACCCATCCCTTTTCCAAGTACTAGGGTACCTCCCAAACCTTTTTGACTTCAGCTATGGACCCCACACTTACATTATGGTCACTGTGATGATGGGGTGTTAGACCCCATTGCCACAATGTTCAAAATGTGCTTCAGCTATGGACCCCACACTTACCTTTTGGTCAGTGTGATGATGGGGTGTTAGACCCCATTGCCACAATGTTCAAAATGTGCTTCAGCTATGGACCCCACACTTACCTTTTGGTCAGTGTGATGATGGGGTGTTAGACCCCGTTGCCACAGTGGTCATGGTCTGCTTGCATTGTGGAGGCCACACACATTTATGTGTGACACATGTGATAGGGGGTCACATTGTATGTTCAATGTCATGTTCAGTGATGTAGGCATTTGACACAGACTACACACGCTTGTCATGGTGTTGGAGGGGATGTATTTTTCAGACATTCCTTATGTTGGAGTATGCTGGTTGTGTCATGCATTACCCGTCCTATGAGTAGGGGTTGTGTGGGTGGTAGGCATCCAGGCCCCCATGAGTAGGGGTGGTGGTAGTGGTAGGCATCCATCCCCTATGAGTGGGGATGGTATTAGTGGCAGGCATCCATCCCCCTATGAGTGGGGATGGTAGTGGTGGCAGGCATCCATCCCCCTATGAGTGGGGATGGTATTAGTGGCAGGCATCCATCCCCCTATGTGTGGGGATGGTATTAGTGGCAGGCATCCATCCCCCTATGAGTGGGGAGGGTAGTAGTGACAGGCATCTGGGCCCCCATGAGTAGGGGTGGTGGGAGTGGTAGGCATCCATCCCCCTATGAGTGGGGATGGTATTAGTGGTAGGCATCCATCCCCCTATGAGTGGGGATGGTAGTGGTGGCAGGCATCCATCCCCCTATGAGTGGGGATGGTATTAGTGGCAGGCATCCATCCCCCTATGAGTGGGGAGGGTAGTAGTGACAGGCATCCAGGCCCCCATGAGTAGGGGTGGTGGTAGTGGTAGGCATCCATCCCCCTATGAGTGGGGATGGTATTAGTGGCAGGCATCCATCCCCCTATGAGTGGGGAGGGTAGTAGTGACAGGCATCCAGGCCCCCATGAGTAGGGGTGGTGGGAGTGGTAGGCATCCATCCCCCTATGAGTGGGGATGGTATTAGTGGTAGGCATCCATCCCCTTATGAGTGGGGATGGTATTAGTGGCAGGCATCCATCCCCTTATGAGTGGGTATGGTATTAGTGGCAGGCATCCATCCCCCTATGAGTGGGGATGGTATTAGTGGCAGGCATCCATCCTCCTATGAGTGGGGAGGGTAGTAGTGACAGGCATCCAGGCCCCCATGAGTAGGGGTGGTGGTAGTGGTAGGCATCCATCCCCCTATGAGTGGGGATGGTATTAGTGGCAGGCATCCATCCCCCTATGAGTGGGGAGGGTAGTAGTGACAGGCATCCAGGCCCCCATGAGTAGGGGTGGTGGTAGTGGTAGGCATCCATATCCCTATGAGTGGGGATGGTAGTAGTGGCAGGCATCCATCCCCCTATGAGTGGGGATGGTAGTAGTGGCAGGCATCCATCCCCCTATGAGTGGGGATGGTATTAGTGGTAGGCATCCATCCCCCTATGGGTGTGTATGGCATTGGTGATAGCCATCCCGCCCCTATGGTTCTGCTGTTGCTAGTGTACGTCATTTCTGCATCCCTATGTGTGTGGGACATATTTCGGGTACGTGTCGTTTGTTTGTGTTGTGGGTGTTTGACTTACCGTCTGCGTCGTACGCGTCCGAACCGGTCCCGGTAATAGATGTAGAGTATTGGTAGGACCTGCGCGATGGGATTCATGGTTGGGTCGTCTCATTCCGGTTTCTCGTGGCTTGGACTCGTACTCGTCGCTGGCTTGTCCGTCTCGTCGCCGTAGATCGTCTTGTGGCGCGAATCGGAGCTTATGTACAGCTCTCCCGGATGCTCTGACGTGCCGGACGTAGCGACAGGTTCGGCGCATACGGAAGGCGCATTGTACGCGTCCGGCCGGAAGGTGCTGTGTATTTGCTTCCGTGCGACTCGAATCGGCGTTTACGGATCCGGCTCGGGCGGGGAACAGGAGCTGGAATTGGTGAGTACGGCTCGCTCGGAATCTGGGCTGTTATGCGCATCGTACTTGTTCGTTCGGACGACTGTTCGAATCGGTCGGGAAACACGCGTTCGGCTTGGTTTTTTTCTGGACGAATACTGTTAGGTGCACTTCCGGCCGAGATCGGAATCGACCCCAAAGTGTCTGTTTAGTTTTTTACTAGGAAATCCTTTAAAAGAAAAAAAGAAAAACTGTTTTTTAAACTGGTGTGCTGTTTATTCTGCCTTAATTCCTTTCAGCCAGTTAGTGCATTTGTCTTTTATTTGAGGCATGTGTGGGTAAAAAATGGCTGTGACTCTAATCAAATTAAATTCGAATGGCCCTAGGGGACCAGCAATGAACTGCTACTGTGCCACCATATAATTTTAAACAAGTGCTTTGCACAGAGCATTGTTTACAATTTGTCTTTTTTCTTTCTTGATATAGCTACTCCTGCTGGTTGACCACCTACTAGGCAGGAGATAGGAGCCCGGCTAAGGCAACAGAGGCTGGAGGCCATACCGGGCGAATTTCCGTGGCTGGTGGTCCTGCAGTAGGAGTAGGAGGAAGCTGCCTCTGCCCAAAGCCCCATCCAGCCACCAATGCCTCCAGCCTCCCGGCAAGAACAACACCAGCACCGTGGCAGCTGCCCATCACACCACCACTGCTGCCCACCTCACGCTCAGATGGCCTTTTGCAGCGCTGCGTCCTGCAGAGGCTGGCATATCTAGAAAGTGGAATGGCATGAGGGGCACCTCAAGAAGCTTTTAACCCATGTGTAGTGCCTTCTTCTTTAGCCCCTGTTTTAATATTTGTTTTGTGGGAGGGACTTGTTATGGGTGGAGTGGGTGGGTTGGGATGGGAGGTGGGAGCGGGGCTGTTTTTTTCGACTTTTTGCTGAACATTTGTTGGGGATGGTGAGACTTGTTTGGGGAGTGGGGTGGGACTGTTGTGGGTGGAAAGGGTGGGCTTTAGTATTTGAAAAAATAATCAGTAATGAATAATTATTTTACTTTATTTATACGCAAATCTTTTTTTTGGTTTTTTTTCTTTGCACTGCTGCCTTTTAGCGCAGTCTGTTTTTTAAAAATCTGCTTAAAGAGTGTATACCAGTTAATTATGTGGTACCTTTGTCCTACTACTCTCTGTGACTATATTGACCACTGGGGGTGGGGTTGCCATTGCCATTGTCTATATTGCCTACAACAATGCTCTATAGTTCTCTTACCTGAATAGATGAAGCGAGGAATGCTACCTCTCTTAGTCTTCTTACTGCAGGGTTTCCCAAGGTGCCATCTTATGGTGGTGTTAGTAGTAGCAGGCTAGCATGCTAACAGAGAAGGAATCACAAGCGAGGTCTCACTCCCACCTAGATAAAACTCCAACTGTAGGATTAATCAAAGCATTATCCATCAAAGGCAACTAGATTGAAAGAAAACACAGAGTTAGTGGGTCATAATATTTATATCATAACTTTAGAAAGACTGAGACCAGACTATCACCATGTCACAACAAAAAAGACTTGATATGATAACACAAATTGGCAATAGTAACTTCTTCTGAGCAATGGGGAGCTAGTATTTAATCAAACTAAACTTACAGAATCATCGAGTCAGAAGTGGACAAGGTTAAGAATTTCCGTAACACAACACAAGACCTGAAAGATGATGTTGACGAATTATGTTCTTCTATATCTAAAATATGGATCACTTTTATGTGTGGGTGGGTAAATGGGCCAGTGTGGGCTCCTGCTCAGGTAATAGAAGATCCTGCGGTGAGTTGGTTTCACTTTCACCACATCCCCCCTTCAAGTGTGTGATTCATTTAAGGTGCAAATTAACTCACACCTCAATAAATCACACAGCTCGGGGAAGAGGGTTAGGGGTTTGGTGAATGGATTGAAAAGGGGATTTGGGAAAAGATGAGACAAAGACAAGCACTACACAATGACAACTTTCATCTGGGCAATGAGCAGTACATCATCATCTCTCTGTTGTGGAAGGAAATGAAGGAATGAGGGCGCTAGGGGTGGGCTAACAAGATGGCCGCACTGTAGTGAGGCTCCGTTTGCCCGGGGAAAAAATTCAACATAATCCTGTGTCTAATTGCGGCAAATCCACCACAAAAGAGAGGCTGGAGTGGCGGAAGGACAGGAGTGCAGGCAGAGCTGCTCGTTAGCAGGCAAGAGGCAGCCGTGACTGAAATATATGCTGAGACCCGGCAAGGCCTGTAGGCTGCCGGGAAGAAGTGACGTCAGTGGCCGGGGACGGGAGCGGACCACGGGCGGAGGCCCGAGAGTGACTGCCGCGCAGCAGAACGAGAGGAAACAAGCAGAGGGGGTGCCGACTCGACACTCAGCCGCTGGAGCGGCACAGAAGAATACCCAATAAATCAAGTAAGGTGCGGCAGCCGCGACGCGGCGGGGTTGAGGAGGCGCTCCCGCCATAATCTACGCGGGCATACAGGCTCAAAACAGTGGACTAACTGCTCTCCCCTCTTAGTCACCAACCTGCGCAGCTAACACAACCCACAAATCGCTACCCCCTTCACGTGTTTTATCTGCAAGGCAGAATTGGGAACTACAAATACAACGCGGAGACAAGGACGAGCAGACGCATACCTGCCATTGTCCACTGGTGCGGGCAAAGCCTAACCACAGATCTTAACTGCGGCTGGTGAAACGGGGGAAAAAACAGCCCGCCATAACACACGCGAGCAGGCCACTGAGACACTAATCTGTAGGAGAGCAACTAATAACAAATAATCAAAATCGCGTCCAATGTATCGCACAGCTCTATATTCAGGCGCAAAAGGTGAGAAAAACAGAAATGTAAAGAAAGAAATAAATAAATAGAAGAACTCGTCCGCCATTTTGGCTCTGCAGACGGAAATAGAGGACGTCTGAGGAAATTGCTGGACTGTAACTACAAAGGAAGCCGAAACATTAAAACAGGGACGAAGTTCAAAGGGCTGCAACCAAGCGAAGTAGCACAGTAAATAGAAGCGCTATCTGCACGGCAAGAATAACGCGCACAACCAAAACGTGAACTCTGAATGGACTGTGGCATAAGATTAGCGGAAGTGCTGAGAAGAGTAAATATGCGTAAGACCAGTAGATAAACACTCAAGCACCAAGCGGTCTGAACATCAAAAGGGGGGAAATACAAAAACAAAAACAAAAAGAGTGGCAGAATTTGTGTGCTTTCCCTGAGTGCTTACTGCTGTTGCACCAAGGCAGGTGGAAACGCTACACCGGCGCCAACTACACGCAGTCCAAAGAAGCCTGGATTTTCGCATTAAAAGCTCGAAGCTGACAAAGTAGCATACACAATGGGCAAAATAGATGGGAAACAGGCCAAATTACAGTACGAAGCTCGCAGAACACCTAGAGGACAGACGCAGGACTCAGAGCAGGACGGAGCAGACCAAATGACACACAGACTTGAAGAAATGGACATGAAAGCATTGCTGCTCACAATGAAAAGCAGTCTCTCATCAATTGAAGAGAAAATGGATACGATGTGCACCAGGATAGATCATATCATGCAGAAGCTAGAAAAACAAGACGGAAGACTGGGTGAGGCGGAAAATAGAATATCGTCGTTGGAGGACGACCAAACACAAGCAATAGGACAAATCACGGAAATGGACAAGCTTCTCAAGGTGATAGCGGCTAAAAATGAAGACATTGAAGCAAGATCAAGGCAAAACAACATAAGAATTCTTGGAATTCCAGAGACCACCAACACAGGAAAAATGGAAGAATATATAGAAAAGCTACTATCCACCTGTTTTGGCAGAGAAAGCTTCTCCTATTTGCTGATCGTTGAAAGAGCGCATAGGTCACTGGCGCCAAAACCCCCACCAGATGCGCCACCAAGGCCAATAGTCGCAAGGTTACTAAATTATAGAGACCGCAACACAGCTTTACGTAAGGCAAGAAAGATGAAAACAGTGGTATTTGAGAATAATACAATATCACTATTTCCTGACTTCACGCTAGCTGTCCAGGAAGCACGAAAAAAGCTTCTGCCGATAAAGAAAAAGCTACAGCAGAAAGGGGTGGAATATGCCATGTTGTACCCTGCAAGACTATGCCTCACCTATAAAGGCTCACTTTGCCACTGGATTCAAGATAGCCTGGCTGATTAGGGTTTTGAACCCGAAACCGGTCCCAGGATGCTTGTTTCCGATCCAGGGAAGACATGGCTTGGCAGTTCGGGCTGGACTGTTCCCATGAGGCACAGGGTCAGACTGATTTGCATATGGCCATGTCTGAACTGGGGTGGTGGAGTGAGCTAAAGAATGATGAAGGATTAAACCCAGATCAGTTGACTGGGGGTGAGTGTTTGATTTGCTCTAACGCTCCGTCCATCATCCCCTTTGGTATCGCTTTGTTCGCCCTAAGTTGGCAGGGTATGCCCAGACGTGGGTCCCTTGCTCACTTTGCCACTGGATTCAAGATAGCCTGGCTGATGAGGGTTTTGAACCCGAAACCGGTCCCAGGATGCTTGTTTCCGGTCCAGGGAAGACATGGCTTGGCAGTTCGGGCTGGACTGTTCCCATGAGGCACAGGGTCAGACTGATTTGCATATGTCTGAACTGATTTGCATATGTCTGAACTGGGGTGGTGGAGTGAGCTAAAGAATGATGATGGATTAAACCCAGATCAGTTGACTGGGGGTGAGTGTTTGATTTGCTCTAACGCTCCGTCCATCATCCCCTTTGGTATCGCTTTGTTCGCCCTAAGTTGGCAGGGTATGCCCAGACGTGGGTCCCTTGCTCACTTTGCCACTGGATTCAAGATAGCCTGGCTGATGAGGGTTTTGAACGCGAAACCGGTCCCAGGATGCTTGTTTCCGGTCCAGGGAAGACATGGCTTGGCAGTTCGGGCTGGACTGTTCCCATGAGGCACAGGGTCAGACTGATTTGCATATGGCCATGTCTGAACTGGGGTGGTGGAGTGAGCTAAAGAATGATGATGGATTAAACCCAGATCAGTTGACTGGGGGTGAGTGTTTGATTTGCTCTAACGCTCCGTCCATCATCCCCTTTGGTATCACTTTGTTCGCCCTAAGTTGGCAGGGTATGCCCAGACGTGGGTCCCTTGCTCACTTTGCCACTGGATTCAAGATAGCCTGGCTGATGAGGGTTTTGAACCCGAAACCGGTCCCAGGATGCTTGTTTCCGGTCCAGGGAAGACATGGCTTGGCAGTTCGGGCTGGACTGTTCCCATGAGGCACAGGGTCAGACTGATTTGCATATGGCCATGTCTGAACTGGGGTGGTGGAGTGAGCTAAAGAATGATGATGGATTAAACCCAGATCAGTTGACTGGGGGTGAGTGTTTGATTTGCTCTAACGCTCCGTCCATCATCCCCTTTGGTATCGCTTTGTTTGCTCTAAGTTGGCAGGGTATGCCCAGACGTGGGTCCCTTGCTCACTTTGCCACTGGATTCAAGATAGCCTGGCTGATGAGGGTTTTGAACCCGAAACCGGTCCCAGGATGCTTGTTTCCGGTCCAGGGAAGACATGGCTTGGCAGTTCGGGCTGGACTGTTCCCATGAGGCACAGGGTCAGACTGATTTGCATATGGCCATGTCTGAACTGGGGTGGTGGAGTGAGCTAAAGAATGATGATGGATTAAACCCAGATCAGTTGACTGGGGGTGAGTGTTTGATTTGCTCTAACGCTCCGTCCATCATCCCCTTTGGTATCGCTTTGTTTGCCCTAAGTTGGCAGGGTATGCCCAGACGTGGGTCCCTTGCTCACTTTGCCACTGGATTCAAGATAGCCTGGCTGATGAGGGTTTTGAACCCGAAACCGGTCCCAGGATGCTTGTTTCCGGTCCAGGGAAGACATGGCTTGGCAGTTCGGGCTGGACTGTTCCCATGAGGCACAGGGTCAGACTGATTTGCATATGGCCATGTCTGAACTGGGGTGGTGGAGTGAGCTAAAGAATGATGATGGATTAAACCCAGATCAGTTGACTGGGGGTGAGTGTTTGATTTGCTCTAACGCTCCGTCCATCATCCCCTTTGGTATCGCTTTGTTCGCCCTAAGTTGGCAGGGTATGCCCAGACGTGGGTCCCTTGCTCACTTTGCCACTGGATTCAAGATAGCCTGGCTGATGAGGGTTTTGAACCCGAAACCGGTCCCAGGATGCTTGTTTCCGGTCCAGGGAAGACATGGCTTGGCAGTTCGGGCTGGACTGTTCCCATGAGGCACAGGGTCAGACTGATTTGCATATGGCCATGTCTGAACTGGGGTGGTGGAGTGAGCTAAAGAATGATGATGGATTAAACCCAGATCAGTTGACTGGGGGTGAGTGTTTGATTTGCTCTAACGCTCCGTCCATCATCCCCTTTGGTATCGCTTTGTTTGCTCTAAGTTGGCAGGGTATGCCCAGACGTGGGTCCCTTGCTCACTTTGCCACTGGCTTCAAGATAGCCTGGCTGATGAGGGTTTTGAACCCGAAACCGGTCCCAGGATGCTTGTTTCCGGTCCAGGGAAGACATGGCTTGGCAGTTCGGGCTGGACTGTTCCCATGAGGCACAGGGTCAGACTGATTTGCATATGGCCATGTCTGAACTGGGGTGGTGGAGTGAGCTAAAGAATGATGATGGATTAAACCCAGATCAGTTGACTGGGGGTGAGTGTTTGATTTGCTCTAACGCTCCGTCCATCATCCCCTTTGAGTATCGCTTTGTTCGCCCTAAGTTGGCAGGGTATGCCCAGACGTGGGTCCCTTGCTCACTTTGCCACTGGATTCAAGATAGCCTGGCTGATGAGGGTTTTGAACCCGAAACCGGTCCCAGGATGCTTGTTTCCGGTCCAGGGAAGACATGGCTTGGCAGTTCAGGCTGGACTGTTCCCATGAGGCACATGGTCAGACTGTTTTGCATATGGCCATGTCTGAACTGGGGTGGTGGAGTGAGCTAAAGAATGATGATGGATTAAACCCAGATCAGTTGACTGGGGGTGAGTGTTTGATTTGCTCTAATGCTCCGTCCATCATCCCCTTTGGTATTACCTATAAAGGCAAGCAACATTTCTGCAGCACTCCACTGCAGGCGGCAGAGTTTTTAAAGAAGACCGTGAAACTACCCAAACGAGGAGAATCGCCGCAACGTGATGATGGGCAGTGAGCACAGACAGATGCAGATAAGACAAACGCATTGAAAAATAATATGCAACCTCCCCCCGTTGTAGCCTCAGGAAATCTTCCTCAATTGGTAACTCACCAAGATTAGATGTAAGATTGAACAAGGAACTAAATGGACAAAAAGTGAAAGCCTCTAGACACCGAACTTGCAATCCCGGGCGCCCTCCTGTACAGCACCAACAGTACAGGAGGCCTTGCCTCGGCCCCTGGAGAACACACCCCCAAGGGAGATCCCCATCCCTCTCCTTATGGGGAGAAAGTCAATGGTTTGCTTTAGTTACCCTCACTATGAGGGATTGTTGACTGTTTTAATAGTAAGCCAAATGATTTAAAAAAAAATGTTGAATTTATTAACGTGCACATTGCAATGTGAAGTCGCAATATTTGTCATATAAACTTAATGCAATATGTGTTTACAAAACGGGACACATACCATTTGTACGATACAGAGGCAATGACGACTCAATTGGTTTACATGTTTGTTTTGGGTTGTTCAGGGAGGGAGGGTCTGCTGCACGGCAAGTTGGGGAAGCCGTTGTGGGAGGGGAATTGGGGAAATGAAGCAGGCATCAACAGGTATAGAGCACAAAAGGGCATGTCAAACATCGGAATTGCACTTACACAGACACCCACTGTCAGACCAACTGAATACTTCACCACAAGTTGACGTCGAATGTAACCCTTGGCGGGTAACTCAGCTCCGCCAGTGGAGTTTGCAGAGATTTGCCTACTCCACGCTCCGTGGCGAACGTGGAGAGTAGGCAAAAACTCCGCCTCCGTGGCGGAGCGGAGTTAGCACGTGCGTCAGACGTACAACGTAGTGTTTTTTTAATTACAGAAGGATTCGAGGAGCAGGACGGAGAGCGGCCAGGCAGGGGAGGCGGCAAACAACAGGTAAGTGGCTTCTTTTACATTTTTAAAGACTTTGGGAGGGGGAGGGACGGGGGAGGGAGCGTAGCATATTTCCACTGAGTTTTTTTTAAACTCTGTGGAAATACGCGTAGAGGCACTAAGCCTGCTATGCCCAGGGTTAGTCGAATGGCAGCAATAACGAGCAACATATTACAGTTATAGGCTTACTGACCTGGAATGTTAGAGGGTTGGGGGACGATCGTAAGAAGAGACACATCTTAGCCTATATGGACAGGCATCATGTGAACATTGCCATGATCCAGGAAACGCACACGACCTCCTCTAGGACGACACAATTCACAGCAAGGTGGGCCTCATATAGATATTTCTCCTCGTATTCCGCATATTCGAGAGGCACGGCAATATTCATGAAAAAAAATTACACCATATGTAGAAGAGGGATCACTAATCGACCCACAAGGGAGATATTGCATAGCCTGGGGTAGACTGGCGGCAGAATCAATTACATTAATGAGCAGTTATGGTCCTAATATTGATGATGAAATGTTGCTTTATTAAACTTTGAGCACTGATAGTAAACATAGGCTCCACGCACTTAATATGGGGAGAGGATTTTAATCTAAAGCTCTGTCCTTCCCTGGATCGCTCGCTTCTCCATCCACACCACTACACTAAAGCGCAGCGACAAGTACAACAGATAATAGCCGAAAATCAGCTGGTAGACACCTGGCGTCATCACCATCCTAATCGGAAGGAAGGAACGTTCCACTCGGCCGTGCACAGTACTTGGTCCAGATTGGACATCTGGCTTACCTCCAAAGATATAGCGGTATGCAGTCTCTCCACGCGCCATTTAGCGTGCACATACTCAGATCATTCCCCAGGATATATGCAGCTGAACCCCCCAGGAGTGCTAAACCACCCCCGATATGGCGATTACATGCTTCAGCACTGTTGGATGTGGTGTTCAAAGCGGAGTTAGAGGAAGAAATAGAGGAGTTCCTTAAAATTAATATTGATTCAGTCCCCTCATTGACCACGGTCTGGGAAGCACTGAAAGTTACTGTACGAGGGATATGTATGGCTAAAGCAGGGGGAATCCTAAGGGGCATTAGGAAGACCCTATCCCAACTCAAACTTAAACTAAAAGATCAAGAAAAACAAGCAGAAGCAGCAAGGGCGAACTCTGCACTGGCAAACATAAGAGAAATGCTCACTGAATATGAAGCTGCGGCAGAGCGAGAATGTTTATTTCGTGGTAAATATCATAACGCCAGACAATATGGTGAGGGGGAAAGGCCAGGAAAAGCGCGAGCTGAGATCATAAGACCCCCTAAGGCTGCCAACTATATATTGACCATAAAAGATGACGAAGGCGGGGAACATAGAGACACTGCAGACATAATAAATATATTCACTGCACACTACAAAACACTATACTCATCGCGCAATGCTAGACAGGCAGAAACAGGCACGTATCTTGGGATGATAGAACTAGCCTGGCTGAGTAATGGGCAAAGGGAATTTCTCGCAGCTGATGTCACTGAAGAGGAAATCAGAGTTGCCATAATGCAAATGGGGAATGGGAAGGCTCCGGGACCGTATGGTCTCCCGATTGACTTTTATAAAACATATATAAACACTCTGGTACCATTCCTGAAATGAGTGTACGAAGAGGCTGGGCAAACTGGGATATTACCACCATCTATGAGAGAAGCCCTGATAGTTCCGCTCTTGAAGCCAGGCAAACCACCAAACCACACAGATTCATACAGGCCATTATCCCTGATAAATTGTGACACCAAAATCTTAGCCAAAGTTTTGGCCAATCGACTCAGTCTGTTGATGGAAAATCTAATCTGCCCAGATCAAGCGGGATTTGTGCCCGGCAGATCCATCTCCCATAATTTGTGTACATTGTTTTCCATTATGCATGACATTGATCAGGATGAAAAAGTGGTAGCGGTCTTTCTAGATGCTACAAAAGCATTTGACTCTCTGGAATGGGAGTACTTATTTGCAGTCTTAAAGCACATGGGGTTCCCGCTAGGATATTTAACATGGGTAAAACTCTTATATCATAAACCACGTGCCACGTTACTATTGAATGGGGAGCGCACTCCTGCATTTAGCATATCTAGGGGTACAAGGCAGGGGTGTCCCCTATCGCCCCTGCTATTTGCGATAGCAATGGATCCTCTAGCGGCCATGCTTCGACAATATCATAAACTGTGCGCGCTAGACTACCCAACGAGACCGGTATTAGTCTCGTTATACGCGGACGATATCACGCTATATATACGAGACCCAGAATCAGGTCTGAATTAAATAATCCGCGAAATTGTCAAATTTGGCGCATATTCGGGGATAACAATAAACTGGGGGAAATCGCAGATCTTGCCGCTTACTCAGAATACTCTGCCCATTCCGTTGGAGTACCCGCTACAGTGGTGCGACACTGAGATCAGATATTTGGGGATTAACATCGTCAAAGAAAAGGAGGAACTAATGCGGGCTAACTATGGTAGGGTCCTGAACTCAGTAGAAGAGTCTATAACTAGATGGATCGCCATGCTGCTATCGCTGGCTGGCCGAATTGCACTAATGAATTTGGTCATAATGCCCACATTTTTATATTTATTCATAAATATCCCTTATTCACTGGGCCGTCCCTTCTTTATAAGACTTAAAAGTCAACTAATTAGACTAGCTTGGGGAGGGAAACAACCGTGGATTAAATGGAACACACTCACGCTGCCCTTTGCACAAGGAGGATTTGAAGCACCAGATCCTGAACTAAATTACCTTAGTGCACAGGCCCATTATGCAACATACTGGTTTAAACCTCCGCCGTTCATGACGCATCTAGCGGTGGAACAATGGTTTATGGAGCCCATGCCTCTAACTGGGTTCCTGGGAGCAGACAATAAGATAGCCGGAGGAAAAAATTCAACAGTGGCGTGCACCAATTCTGCATGGTGAAATATCGCAAAGAAATCACAAACTCCCATGCTATACTCCCGGCTACTCCCGCTAATGAATCAACAGGCCCTACCAGTCACACAGGAAGGAATATGCAGGCGGAAGCTTTTAAAATATGGTATGAATGTGTGGGGAGATATGTATGAGCAAGGGGAATTTAGCGAGGAGACATATTCTTTGGGGAAAACACTTCTACAACAATGGAATGATTCCTATACATTCGACTCAGGCAAAATGTCAAAGCTGCCACTCCGAGATTTCCTGAAGAACCTTCCACATTGTTGCCGCTACATCTGTTATTACAAGCTGGGGCATCCCATGCAGTGTCGTGCATACATAAAGCGACTATAGGGAAGGGGACGCACAACACACTGCAGGCAAAAATAGGATTGGAACTAGAACTGGGATAACAATTAACAGATGACATTTGGCTATATTGCTGCCAGCAAACAGACTGAATCACAGCGAGTCGCAGATTAAGGATCATACATTTTAAATTTCTGCATAGGATGTACTATACGCCTGCAAAAATGTACAGACTCAAGCTGAGGGAAAACGATGCCTGTGATAGATGTTGACAAAAAGGAGCTGACTTTCTACATTTGGCCTGGGCATGTAGGACCATAGCAAACTACTGGGGGGAAATAGGGAAGGCTCTGAGTGAAATGGCAGATGTGCAAATTGATTTGACCCCAGAGATGGGACTACTAGGCTATACAAATACGATCGAAGGGAAAATCAAACAATTGGTTGATCTTGGGACTCCTAATGGCAAAACGCAGGATAGCATGTAGATGGGGAAGAGGCAGGGCCTCCAAGTTCAAGGAATGGCTTACTGATATGACATATTGTCAGGAACAAAACAGTATATATGCCGAATTGCTCCCGCCTAGTTCCAGACCATGTGATATTTGGAAACCTTTTAAAAATTATCTCAAGCGAACGAGCAATACTGAGGAGGACAAATAGGGGATGCTAATTAAGGAACGAAGGTCAGTAAGAATGGTAAGATACCGCAGAATTAAGGGACAGACATGTGAGAAATCAGTGGTGATAACGTGCACAATGTTTAAATAACAGGGTCAATGGGTAACGTATGTACTGCTCAAGTGTTCTTACTCGTACTGTAAATCTACTAAGATAAGCAATTAAGATGAAAATGCCTAATAACAGATGTCTGTATTGTATAATTGAAAATGCAAATAAACAAAGTTTTAATATTTTTTTTTTTTTATTAAAAATTTAAAAAAAGGAAATGAAGGAATGAGTATGACACAGCTCAGTTAAATGCATTGCAAACAGTCCTTCAACCCCAGAGACCCAAGTAATAATTATGTATCTAAATGTTTTGTCATCTATGTTTGAAAAATACAAATTATGAAGGAGTGAAGTGAACTTACACCGTTCTAAAAAATGATTCTTAAACGAAAAATGATACTGTTTTGCAAAATTGAGTGGTGCTTCTTCATTCTTCTCTGATTGTCCATCAATCTGAAGTGCCTGTCCGGTAAGGTAATCAGAAGTGTTATGGAGCTTTCGCCTTACTGTGCAGGAGAAGAGAAGACCCGTGCATTGTAAAACAGAAATGATATTGTAGAGTCAAGGAGAAGGACAGAAGGTAAGCTTTATGAGGAGTGTATGCAGAAGACTCAGAGGCAGAGCAAGAGCATAGTCTGCTGCAATCATTCATTTTATGACTCATGTATGATCGATTAACTGAGAAGTGAGAGCAAATTACAACCAATCACAGACAAGAGGCTGCATGCACTACCGGGCTGATCAATCTCACAACTGTCATCATAACATTTAACCACAAGCATGCATATTGTGATGATGTGAAGTCACATGTCTGTCTCCAGTTACTTACAACAGGCCCCCCCACCCAGCCACTCAACCACATAATAAAGGAGATTCAAATTTGAGCCAGCACACAAACTAAGCAGAATTGCATTTCCCAACCACCTCTCACCAATCCACAGAGCTGAGTAGGCCTCTTAGAGTCATCATTTTGTTGGATTCCCTGAAGTTGATAACTTCCTTCTTCTGGCTGTTGTTGAGGTAGTCCCGCCCTGAGTCCTTCCATCATCCCCCTGACTCCGAGTAATGAACCTGTCCAACTCTATCCCTGCTCCCGACCCAAACAAGAGAAATCGACCTGTAGTGCACTGCTGTTGATGATGAACAAGAAGTGAAACATTGAGTAAGATTTTTGTGTAGATTTGTGTTTGTTAAATACATAGACTCGTCTGGTCTTTGAAGATTGTGAATGTTGGACTTGGCCCTTTTTGCAGGGTTAACCCAGAACATTTTGCTTCTTCCTCCTATTTTTTCCTGACTTGTTGTTGTTGGTTTTAGGACTCTGGGCACTTTACCACTGCTAATCAGTGCTAAAGTGCATATGTTCTCTGTGTAAATTGTGAACATGATTGGTTATCCATGATTGGTATATTTGATTCACTGGTAAGCCCCTAGTAAGTGCACTGAGTGTGCCAGGGCCAGTAAATCAAATACTACTAGTGAGCCTGCAGCACTGATTGTGACACCCACATGAGTAGCCCTGAAAAGGTATCTCAGACCTGCCACTGCAGTGTCTGTGTGCAGTTTGTTAACTGCCATGTCGACTTGGCAAGTGCACCCACTTGCCAGGCCCTAACCTTCCCTTTTTCTACATGTAAGGCACCCCTATGGTAGGCCCAAGGTACCCTCCTGGGTAGGGTGCAGTGTTTGTGAATGGTAGGACATGTAATGGTGTGTATGTGACATGTCCTGATAGTGAAATTCTTCCAATTTCCTTTTTCACTATTGAAAGGCTATCTTGCCCCATAGGACAGAATGGGAGTTTATTTATAACATCTTTCCCGCTTTCCTTTGCCAAACGCCTAATGCTTGCCCGCACCACAGGTCCTCAAGGCCCAGCAGTCTTCACAGCAGGAGCCGCGTGTAGCAGCGGGAAGCGCCTGGGGGCGCTATTTAAACCAGCGCGGACTCCCGGAGCGCGGGACCCGCTTTCCTTTGCCAAACGCCTAACGCTTGCCCGCACCACAGGACCTCAAGGCCCAGCAATCTTCGTGGCAGGAGCCGCGTATAGCAGCGGGAAGCGCCTGGAGGCGCTATTTAAACCAGCGCGGACTCCCGGGCCAAGGGCAGGCCCGTCTGCGCCCGTCTTAGCCCGGAAGAGGCTGGGCTGGGCCCATTTTCTTGGCCTTTTACCAGATTTAATTTCTATATACCCAGAGGAGCACCGCTGACTGCCCCTGACTGTTACAGGCTCTTCAGTAATAGCTTCAGTGATCAAGGCGAAGGTAGGAAGGCGCCTGGCCTGCTTTTTATCAATGACGTTACTTCTAGGACTGCTGGTCAACAATTGTTTCCGTGCTTTTGTGTCTGGGGTACCACGAAGTTGCTTCCTGTCATACCGCCAATCTAGGCCATAACAATCGACAACTTCATACGAGTAACAGTATTATCTAGCACCAGCCAACTGTTGAAACCGCTAACACCAAAATCACTATGGTCAGACGCAAAGCGACACTAGCCTCTGGAAGGGCCGCAGCTGGCACTATTGCCCCAGTAACGACCATGGATTCATTTCTTCAGCGTGCCGCAGCCGTCCTGGACAAGGAGATTGAGCTGGTTAACCGTCGCCTTTCTAGGTTACCGGTTACTGCTTCATCTACCACGCATACAGATACACCCATGTTAATGACCAGCACGGATAACGATACATCTAATCTCTTAAACATCACAGGAATGCATAATGGCAGTGGGGGCACCCTTCATTCTTCAGTCCAACGATGGCCTCTCTCTCCGGCCGTCATTATCAATAACTATGGGGGCACTGAAGCTAAATCAAATTGAGTGGGAGTGGAATCTATTCTTAGCATGCCCACGTTACGACCAGATGCACCCACGCAAGGGAACATTCCCCTGACTGAGCTGGGAGGTACAGGGGCAGGGACAGGTACCAAAAGGAAATCCCAAACATCTGGGGGTAAAGCCAAAAGGCTAAAACTCAATCAGGCCCCCAAAGCCCCAACCACTGTTACATCTACGCTGTCCAAGTCCGACATGATGGGTGTTCTGGAATCCATGAAGGTAACAATGGAGAACCTACTGGATTCAAAGTTGGTCCCGTTATTCCAAACATTTGGCAGCCATTGAAAAGAGTCTAATGGATCTTAAATGCTCTCCCCCATTAGCACCGACTGGAGGCTCAGTCGTCCAACCTGTACAAAGCTCTCTAACAGACCCCCCTAATCTGGACTGCCCACAAAATCTTGACAGGGGTCAATTACAGCGACAGGGCAGACAAGATATCGAAAGTCACCGACTGCTGATGCAGAGTGGATCCCATCACCCTAGCAGCAGTCTGTCTCTGCAGCCACAGCTCCAGTCTCAGGCAGAGATTCATCCAACAGGGGCTCGGCTACAGAGGGGAGGGGAGGGGAAGCTCATCCCCAAGATTTACCAGTAATACACCTGCCCACGGAATCTACTCCATATGTTGTGGTACTGGGGAATGTGCCAACCCTCATAGGGGGCAGGAAGGAGGACTTTTCCCAGCTGAAGAACAAAGTCTTACATTGGCTATCATATAATACACATCTGGGAACAAGGGTGGAAAAAAACATTATCATGGTGCGTAGAGTGAGGTGGATTGGTAATTCTCACAAATCACTATTGGGGGCCTGTATTATCGTAAACTTTAACAGGCCACACCTAGCAGAAAGGTTTCTATTTTCACGGTCACATTTTGATCCTTTGCACTCCGAGTCGGCCATCGTGGCCCTGCCACTCGGGTTTTTCTATAAACCTGACTTTGCAGGGAGTATACATATGAATCCTGTTGACACAGCTCCAACTGTTGTCCCTTCGCAGAGAACACTACCCACCAGGAACGTTCATCCGAATCTGTTTGTTAGAACAGCATACTCTGACGAGACTCCTCTGTGCCGGCAGGGTTTTGGTCTATCGTCCCTGGAGCTGTCAAATAGATTTACCCCTCTGTCTAGATTGGATACATGTGATTGACTTGGTAGCTCCCCACTAATGGACCCGGTGAATCCTACAGCTCGGTGGGACTCTCCAGGACATAACCAGGAGAGTTTGTGTGGACATGATACTAATGTTATATCCTGGAACATCGCAGGCCTGGCTAATAAGTTCTCCGACCCAATGTGGATAGCATTTATGAAACAATTTCAAGTGATTTGTTTACAGGAAACGTGGTTGGTAGATTGCAGTTTATTTTTGGAGGGCTATAAATCTTTCTTTGTTCCGGCCTCCCCCTCAACGGCTGGTAGATCAAAGGGCGGTCTAGTTATTTTTATTTCTGTCGCTGTGAATTGCCAGATACAGGTTTTGCCTTCACAAAGCCCTTGTATACAATATTTGGTTTTAAGAAAGGGGTCCAGAAAACTGGGCCTTATTAACTTTTATAACTCTGTTTCAAGTATGAACGGGGGGTGTAACATCAATCTCTTGGGTTCCTTAATAAGGCACCATTGTATAACTGAACTCGAAAATCTCATGATTACAGGGGACTTTAATATACATCTCTGTGGCGATCCCATGACTACTAGATTGGGTGAACTAGGTTGCCCTCGTGTGAGGGAGCCGCATTTTGAGCATTCTATCCAGGGGGATGTTATGAATAACCTCCTACATGAATTTGATTTAATATCCCTCTTGTCACTAGGTGACCCCTGTAGCAAGGCAGTCGTTCCTTCCTTTAAAGGAAGAGGGTGTGGTACAATTATTGATTTTATGTTAATCTCATCATTCTTGCAATTTTCATTCCGTGGTTTTTGTATACATGAAAGCGCTTACAGCGATCATAACCCCCTGTGTGTTGAATTGCGAGGACCATTAATGTCATGTAAAAGGGGAACTGTGGAAAAGGGGTCAATAAGACCAATAGATGGTAAACGAAGGCTTAAATGGACACAGATTTCTCCAGACGCCTTTTATAAATCAGTCACAGAACAATGTGCTAGCGAACTGGCCATATGTATGTCGCCGCATACATCACCAGGGGGGATCATTAGTGCCTTCAACATTATTTCCGCCAGAGTAAGTGACCTTTTAAGTGCCCCGGCCCGCAAAATAGTCTCCCCCACCCCCAGGTGGTTTGATTCTTCCTGCTCGAAGGCGGCAAGAACGCTGCGGGAAGCTCTTAATAGGAGCCCAAGAAATCAGACCCTAGTCAAAGCTTGTCGTAAAGATTACAAGATGAAATTGGCCAAACGTAAGTCTACACTAAAGGAGGAGGCCTGGAGGGAGCTGATTGAGGCTAGTACCCTGAAGAACAGCTCTAGATTTTGGAGTATCATCAACAGCCCCTTCCTTGAGCATGCTGAAGGTAGCGCCATATGCGCACACATTACGGAGGATGATTGGGTGTCACATTTTAAAGCGATGTTTGAGAGCCCCCCCGAGTTGACTAGTGAGTCAGGCCGAGAAGTAGCTTCCACCATATTGACTTTCGGGTTGGGGGAGATTGAGGGAGGCATCACTGGGCTGACAAGTAACAAAGCCCCGGGTCCTGACGGTATCCCCCCGGATCTTTTTAAATCTGATCCCTCGTTCTGGGCCCCGGTACTTCGTCGTAATTAATGCGGCGGCAAGGACGGGTTGCCCCGAGTCCTGGGCCACTTCGACTATTGTGCCAGTCTTCAAGAAGGGGGACCGTGATAACACACATTGTTACAGACCGATATCGTTGCTGGATTCGGTGGTCAAGGTGGTGGGCCGTGTGCTTTTAGACAGATTGACCAGCTGGGCAGAGGAACATGATATTTTATCTAATGTCCAATACGGGTTCCGCCCTGGCCGGTCTACCGTGGCCCAGTGCCTTAACCTTACCATGATCCTTAGCAAGTATACGGTTGCACGCCCTGGTACCATCTATTTAGCTTTCATGGACTTATCCTCCGCGTTTGATCGCGTGAATAGGACCAAGCTGTGGCAGTCCATGGAAGACAGAGGGGTAGATAGTAACATCGTTCACTTTCTTGAAGACCTCCATCACGCAACTAAGGCCAACGTCAGATTCTCGCAAGATCTGCGGGTGTCTCGTGATTTTGATATCAAAAGAGGCGTCCGTCAAGGGTGTATTTTGGCCCCTTTTTTGTTTAATTTATATATTAACGACCTAGACAAAGCCCTTTTGTCTACAGGGGTGGACTATCCGCACGTAGGTCAATGTGGCCTCCCTGTATTACTTTATGCGGATGACGCAGTCCTTACATCTAGGACTGAGAGGGGGCTACAAACCCTACTTGATGCTTTTTCCGCTTTTATGGAGGATCGGGACTTATCAATCAATGATTCTAAATCTTATGTCATGCAAGTGGGGATACGACCCAAAAAAATGTTTCAATTAAGGGTTGGTCTGGCCAAGGTACCACGCACAGATGTCTTCTCATATTTGGGGGTCGTCCTGGATGCGCATGGAAATTGGGGCCCACTGAAACAAAGAAAGAAGGGGGATCTGATGCGGGTGAACGCGGCTATTTTTAACTTTGCATCTAAGATAGGAAAGAGACCCATTGCAGCCCTGTTGAAGATTTATCAAGCGAAGAGTGTAGCAATAGCTTCCTACGGAAGCGAAATATGGGAGCATGTTTCCACAGATGACCTTCAGGTTGTCGAGAATAGTTTTCTGAAACTCTTATTGGGTGTTCCCCATGGCACATCTAACATGGTGGTACACGAAGACCTGGGGGTGCCTTTTCTAAATGATATTTTGGCTCTCCGTCCCTTAACGTTTTGGTTAAAAACTTGGTTGAATAAGGAATTAACCCTGAGCCACATGATTTTAAAAGAGTGTATGACCCTCGATCACGCGCTCGACATCCCATGGTTCAGATACATCAAGGGCAGCTTCGAAACGTTAGGCCGAGGCGAACTGTACACTAACCCTGATCTAATAACCAAACAGGATGTGAGGATAATAGGGGAGTCCTTTGGCAATCTCATTAAACAGGAGCGGGAAGAGCGGGAGTTGCGTAAACCCAGTGTGCGTAAATTTATAATGTTAAAGATAACATTATTAACCGAGCCTTACCTCCTGGGGGCTTTTATTATTTATGAACGTTTTTTATTGACCAGGTTTAGACTGGATCTCTTTCACCTGCTAGCCCTGCCAAGGGGGAGCAGTAGAGGGCAAGTGTTAGCACCCTGTGGCTGCGACGGAGAGTCTCCACAGGATTTGCTACACTTTGTATTATTCTGTAGATTTTATGAGGTCCCCCGGAAGTTTTTTATTGTGCCAATTTTGAAGAGGATGGATTTTATACAGGCTCGCCCAGCTCTCCTGTATTTACAATTGCTGAAGGATGAGTGTATCTTTTTTGTTCTTGGGTACCTGAAATCTGTGGTAAAATCTAGGGCCTGTCTTGATTAATTATTAATACGTGTTAGGGTTTAAGTGCTGTTTTTAAACTCAACTAAAGGTCTGGGATGGTGCAACCCAGCTGGCATGGTTTTTAACTGATGGCCTATGCTTATTGGTATACAAATCTTGTATTTTAAACCATTGATTTTGTATGGAATGTTGCGGAATGTGTTTTATTTGTGATGGAAAAATGCTATTTTATGTAATTTTATGTGATGTTAACTTTTATGGTTTTATATCATTGAAACCGAATAAAGTTGAAAATTGAAATTGAAATTATAACATCTTATAAATATAACTTCCCATTGGAACAAGATAGAGAAATAAAGTTTAGGCTCTCTGAACTCAGAATTTAATAACACATCTTTTAGTAAAGATGGTTTTTAAATTGTGTGTTTGAAAATGCCACTTTTAGAAAGTAGGCATTTTCTTGTTTAACCATTCTGTGTGCCTCTGCCTGTTTGTGTATTGACTGTCTGGTTTTGGAGTGACAGGGGCTGTGGATGTGCATTCACTGTAGACAGCCACTGGGGGGGTTGAGGTGTGCCTGGCCCTTCCTGGATGACTCAGAGCTGGACTGAATAGACCCTGGCTGAATTTAGAGTAGTGGGAGGAGATTTCATTGCACCTGAATAGGGCCTGTCTCCCTTGCACAATGCTGTCTCCACCCCCTGTGGTCATGTTGCACCAGTGAGGACAGAGTTGGTTTGGATTGGGCTCAGAGACCCTTGCACAAAGAGAACAAAGACATTTTGGGGTATAAGTATTAGACCTAAAACCCCAGAACTTTAGACTACTTCTGGAATCAAGAGGAACCTTTGCCAAGGAGAAGAGCTGGAGAAACTGAGGAGAAGTACTGCCCCATTGCTGTGTGTCTGGTGTTGGCCTGCAGTAGCTGCTTCTGTCAAGGAAAGGAGAAGGACTTTGCTGTGTGTTGTGTCCCCTGCTTGAAGAAGATCTCCAAGGGCTTGAGTAGAGCTTGCCTCCTGGTTTGAAGTCTTAAAGGACATGAAGACTTCACCCACAGCTCCACTGAACTTCCTTGCTTGAAGGTCTGACCTGCTAGGAGGTGTCTGTGACTGTCTTGGACCTCTGGAGGTTGTTTCTGCTGTTGGGAGCTGGAAAAGCAACGCAACTACAAGAAAATCGATGCATCGCTCTTCTTTCTGCCGTTTTTCCGACACAGCACCATGGTGCGAGAAGAATCTCCACGCATTGCCGCGCCGCTGCCAAAACCAACGCAGCGCCTGTCGCCGCTGCAAAAACCAACTCATCGAGGGGTTGCGGCTGAAGAAACCGACACAGCTACGCTCGCTGCATCAATACAACGCACCCCAGATTTCCACGCATCGTACCTGTGCGGCAAGTTTTCCCGATGCATCACCTGCGGATCGGAGTCACCTCAGAATCAATGCATCGCTTTGCCCTACAGACCGGACCCGACGCACCGCTCTCCTGTGTGCAGCAGAACTGTCGCATCGCATCCCCAAGGTCTCAGGAAATGACACATCTCTTTGTTTTTCGATGCCTCCCATCGCTGCGGCTGTTTGGCCTTGTGAATTTTGTTGCAACTACAGGTACTTTCAGAGAAATCATGCATCCATAGTTTTCTATGGACCCATTTGCCTAAAACCTCTTTAAAGTCATTTTATTAATACTTTTAGGTTGGATTTTTGACGTTTTGGTCTTGTTCAGTTTAGATAAAGATACTTTATTTTCCTAAAATGGTGTGGTGTCAATTTGTGGTGTTATCACTGTATTACTGTGTGTTTTGAGTACAAATACTTTACACATTGCCTTTGAGATAGGCCTGTCTGCTTGTTCCAAGCTACCCATAGGGTGAGCAGAGGTTATCTAAAGTGTGTATCCCCCTTACCCTGACTAGAAGCAAGGGTCCCTATTTGGACAAAGGTACCTGCCTCTGCCAACTAGACACCCCAATTTCTAAGAGTGAACCAGAAAAAAAGTAGTGGACCCGGCAGGCAAATCTTGCTAAGTGTCAAAGGGGAAGGGCCAATCACCTTCAGAATAAATGATTACCCATCAGGCCACAAACATTGCAAATCATCACAATCAAACTTACAAAATACAGTTGAACACCCTCCCTCACTGTCTTCCACCACATGAATCATCATTCACAATCACTCAATAACATATCACTCATTGGTGCAGTATATTTACCTGTTCCAATCCGACCACGGTGGTACACAATTGTCAATCCTCTTTGATGCATGCAACACAATTGGGCAGTCTTGTAAATAAAATGTTCTGGGGCAGTCCTGATAGGGGATCAAAAAAAGGATAGGTACGGACGAAGGCAGGCATTGTTTCCACAATGTCCTTGAAGCGAATGGGGGAGGCTTCTTCACTAGACACTGGTCCAACTCCAATCCAGCCATACATGTGTCTATAATAGTGGGGCTGCATAAGTCAGTGAGACACAAACAAACAAAATAAATACTATTCCCCTAGCTATATCCATTTTTTTGGGAAAAGCAGTTTGGCAATTAAGTTCTATGGTAGCCTACTCAGTCAAGGAAGTAGAGTTCATCCTCAAACTCAGGTGATTCGCCAAGGAGTTGATCAGCTATCACACTATCACCTGAGTTTGACCAATAACCCTCATCCTCCTCTGTGGCATTTCAGGTACGTTGTAACTTGGTGGTATAAAGTATTGGTTCATTTTGATCATGGTCAATCTCTCTACGTTTTGAGGCAAGAGACTGGTCCTTCTCACTGTGATGACTGCGCCAGCTGCATTGAGCACACGCTCAGCAGACACACTAAGTACCGGTTAGACCAGCTACTTTATTGCATGCCTGCTGAGCTCTGGCCATTGGCGCATCTTCGCATACCAATACACCAATGGGCTTTGACCCACATAGAGCTCTCTTGGGTCATCCAGATACTCGTGGAACATCCTCTCAATGGTCATTGGTGCTGCCACTTGCTAGACCTCTTTTGCCTTGGCCTCTGCACTGGACTCAAGCCCTGCCCTTTGATACTAAGTCAATGCAAAGGCTGTGGACAATTCTTGTGTTCCTGCTGTTTTTGCCACCAGTGTTCTTGTTGCTGGTGTTGGCTGCTGTGAGACAACAGGACTGTCCTCTCTGGAAGTTGAAGACAGTACCCCAGAACTTCTTTGCGTGAGTGGGACTCTTTATTGCAGCCGTTCTTCTTCCAGGTCTTGGCTCGCTCAACAATCCACATCTTGTATTCTGAAACATCCACCTTCTGAAAAAGGAATGTAAGTGGCCAGTATTTTTTTGTAACGTGGATCCAGTATTGTAGCTTAGTGGTACTCTTTGACTGACACAATGTCTCTTTGCTGCCTTGTATTCTTAGTCAAGTGAAGGATTAAGCTCTGAACCAAGGTATACGCATCTTCGTTTTCATCCTCCACAGCTGTGAACCTGTCAGACATGTTTTTTTAACTGGACCTTTAGCAAATACAACAATGAGATAGCTTGGCCTAGCGTACTGTCCTCCTTGCTGACTTCCTGTGTGAAAACCTAAAAAAGGAAGTAGCTTCTCCGTCAGCCATTTGACTAGTTTCCATTTCTCCATCCCAATGATCATGCTTTTAGTTACATCCCCTCTTCTTTGTATGACATACTCATTGATCAGTTTGTACTGCTCAAACAGACATGTTGGCACCTCCTGTATGAGGGCTTAAACTGATACTCTATTAGCACGCTGAATGATCCTCAACTGCTTCCGAGCTTTAAAAGAATGGCAGAAATGAGTCCAATTTTTTCTGCAGATGGTCAGTAAGTTGTTGCTGACTAGGACTTCTTTTGAGAAAGCCCTGCACAATGTTGATGAAATGCAACAAACACAGGATCCTGAATTAGCCACCATCTGCAATGGCCTTAACTATATTATTGCCATTGTCCTTGGCAACAAACCCAATTCTAAGACCTCTGGGACACAGCCATTCAAACACCTTGCTGTTAAAGACTTCCAAGATGTTTGCAGCTGTATGGGATTTCTCCATGGCGAACATGGCTACTGTTGCATGCCGCCAAACACCTTTAAAAGAATCTTCAGCACTGAGACCAGTAGCTATCTGTTGCTTAACCCCCCTACAAAAGAGATTCAGCATGCTGTGATACACGTGCAATCAGTGGCTTGACAACTGGTCCACATGTCTGTCATCAGGTGGATAGTCTGAACAACACTCTGCTGGAAAGCTTTTCCAGCAAATTCCACCACATTGTGATGGAGCTCTGGAACAGCCTCTCTTGCAATGTAGGTCCTGCTGGGATCCTTCCATTTTAGGCAGATGGCACCCACAAACTCTAAATAAACCAATCCTTCCACAAAACAAGCATTTGCAATGCAATCAGTCTCACCTTTGGGACCTTATATGTATTTAGCTATGCAGCACATTAGCCTGGGTGCTGAAACATATACTGTTCTTTAACATGGAGGGAAAGTAAGCACCAAACTGCGTGACACGCCAGGTATGGGAACACATGGAGAGAAATATTGCCTTTCAGCAGGAAATGGTATAGTCCAAAGCGCTGTTTTTAATATAAAATCAGGACCTTCGGTGGTCATATCACTGAAAATACAAGATTTGGAAAAAATATTATTGTCTACGGGTGCTCTTGGAAGACAATTTCTTTGGACTGGAATCTAGAGAATGCTAAAGTGATTCTGGTATTTTACTGACCTCTGCTGGTCATTTTCTATCAAGAAAGTTAAATAGAGGCAGTTGCCAGAAAAATTTAAAAAAGAAAGTCCCTCAGCAGAAAGCAATTCTGGTATTTTACTGACCTCTACTGGTCGTTTTCTATCAAGACAGTTAGAGGAAGTTGAACAGAAAAAAAAATCCCTAAGCGGAAGCAGACAAGTCCTAGGGCTGATCTCCAGAGTCCACAAAGTACATACACATATAAGTATATACTAAAGTATATACAAGAGGACTCGAATGCTCGACTTAGAAAAGGAAGGAGGTCCAGTGCTAACATTTTAGCCAGGTTCCCATTGTACAAACATGTCGTTGGGTGGTTGCGTTCATAGGGTCTCTCCTGCATAAACATGATCATAATAGTAGCCTGGATTTTTTTCATTTGTGGTGCCACTGATGCACGTGACTTCTGGAGAGAACCCGGAGGTGGTAGACTCAATGTGCATTTTGGGGCAGTAACTGTATGCTGTTGTGTCTCCATCTGACTCTTGTGACATTGGGAGATTTCTGAGGTGGGTGATACTGGTGGGTGATACCGGCACACTCCTGGGACAGGGCTGCTTCTCATAAAGATGTCACCCTGTTCTTCCTCATCACCTACACCTTCCAGTGTGATCGGAGGCTCCAGAGCCAATTCCCCTCTCACATTACCTTGGCCACCACCTCGTGCAGAAAGTTGATTAAGGTGCACCTCGTAGCGCAGTGTGCGATGTTTTTTCAAATTGGCCACTTGGCCTCCAGTACCCTAGTGTGTACCAAACTTACCTCGATGAACACTAGGGTTACAAATGGAGTATATTGTAATGTTGTCCTCCTGCTTGCTAACCATAAAGAAGTTCCAAACTGGGGAGGTGTACTTTTTATGTGGGCCATTGGTGGCACTGCTAATGCCCGAAGAACTAGAGGTAGGCGGGTGTATCGACGATTCACTCTCTGCAGAGAGTACATTTATTCATCACGGACCTTACAAATATGGATGCTAGCGCTTGCTGTGGTGCCACATCCCTTGGATCAGTTTTAATAGGAGGGGTAATGTCTGTCTCCTCTGTGCCAGCTACCACAATGACTGGCTTGTCATCCTCACCCCTTCCATAATTGTAAAGTTTTCAGGAACTTTCCTTTTCCTTAGTCTCTCATGGCATTTCTCGGACACCAATCGTGTCCAGATCATCTGAAGGGGGGATTGGAGAAGGTGGTGGAATATCCTTCCTTTTTCTTGATGGAGATCTGGAAGTCAATGGTTGTAAAAGAGGTGGTTCTTGCTGAGCAGGAAGCTCAACCTCCTGTTCTGCTCCTACTTCAGGAAGATCTATTGCTGTCTGTGGCTGTTGTCACTTTCCTGCAATGATTGGGTGCTACTTTGCGAAAGAGACAAATACAATTCAGTGTCACTGCTCAATGGCTTAGACATGACTGTAGTGGCTGCCTCGCTGAGAGACATGGCCTTGGGCTTAGGTTAGGGTGGTGCTGCTGATGCGGAAGTATTGCTCTCAGCTTGACCCCGGGAGGCTGGTGCTGCAGGTATACAAACCCCGAAAAAGGTTTGGGATGACATGCTAGTGGTGGAAATCTGCTTCTTCCTCTCCTACCCACTGGCCACTTTTCTGGCAGCACCTTTCTGTGGTCCATCTTAAAGCTGGCACTTAGCTGAACAAGCAGAAGAGATTGAAGGACTCACATGACTGTCTGGCAGTACTGTGGGTGATGTCTCTTGTGCACCTAAAAGCAAACATACATGAAAAGCATTTACTGAAATGTGGCAATGTTGCAATTTGAATTAGTACAGACAATATAATTTAGTGTGGTTACTTAAGTTATCATTGTTATCCTGAATAATTAACAACAACAGTGCATGTCAAAGTCAAACCACACCACCAAAACATAATATTTAATTTCGAACAGGTAACAACATACAGATGTAACTGTTTGCTTTGTGTGCATCTAAGGGAGACACCTGTGGCAGTCAGGAAGGCGCACGGGAAAATTGAATAAGGCTTAAAAATGAATGCTGGTGTGCACCTATGGCAGATAGTGGGTCCAGGGAAAAATGGAATGATATACTTTAAAATGCTGTGTGTGGCTGTGCGCCTATGGCAGGAAGGTTGTGGATGGATGGTGGGAAAATGTATCAAAAAAATTGAATTAAAAAAAATTACAATTAAAAAAATAGAAAATAATTAAAAGATAAAAACTAATGAAAAGAAAAAATTAAAAGGAAAAAATTAAAAGATAATTAAAATAAATAAAATAATAAATAACAAAATAAATAACTGCTGGTGTATTAGGGGACTATGAGAAACCCATTGGGAGGAAAGTGGGGGAGATGGAGAAAAATGCAGAAAATGCATATAATATAAAACACTGTTGATATACAAATACTACAATGATCCTCAAGCGTAATAATAAACTGCTATCAGGGAAAAGTAAAAAAAAATAACAAATACAAAAAGGCATAGGGGCACATGCATCAAGGTAGGCTTTTGCGATTCCTTAATTGCGATTATTAAGGAATCGCAATTAAGGAATCGCAAAAGCCTATGCATGTAGGAATCGCTATAAAAATAGCGATTCCTAAACATTCCTTAATTGCGACTCGTAAATTGCGACTCGCAATTAAGGAATGCCGTCCCATTCATTCCTATGGGCCTACAGGCCCATAGGAATGAATTGGAGAGTGCATGCGCAATTTGCGAGTACCTGTAGGTACTCGCAAATTGCTCATGCAATTTCAAGGAGTGCAAGGGTGTCAAAATGACACCCTGTTGCACCCCTGAAATTGTGATGTGCACCCATGTTGTGCACACACATGCCCCAAGGGCATGTGTGTGTGTAACCTAAAACTTTAAAAATGCATTTTAGTGCATTTTTCAAAGTTTTGCAAATTACAGACAAGTTTGATTTGTCTGTAATTTGCTGTCCCAAATAGCGAAATCGCTATTTGAAAGTGCTTCTAGCATTGCATTTAAGGAATCGCAAATTGCGATTCCTTAAATGCTATCATAATTTAGGAATTCGCAAATAATTGCGAATTCTTAAATTGCGCATAGAAACTACTTTCATGCATCTCCAAAGGCCAATTTGCGATCGCAAACGGCCGATTTTTGCGAATCGCACCGTTTGCGATCGCAAAAACCTTTGATGCATGTGCCCCATAGCTTTCTTCTATCAATCTCCCTTTAAAAACTGGAAAAAAATTGTAGCTGCACAAAATGGCCGCCGGCCACATAGTCAACCAACGACAGCAAGCAAGGAGGCATGGCCACAACAAAGAACACATGCAGGCCTATGGCAAAAGTACACTGGTTGGCTACACAAAATGGTTGCCAACCACATGGCCAAACAACAACAAGCAAGGAGCCATGGAAAACAAAGAACACATGCAGGCCTATGGCAAACGCACACTGGATGGCTGCACAAAATGGGCACTGACCACATGGTCAAACAACAGCAAGCAAGAAGGCATGGCTGTAAGAAAGAACACATGCAGGCCTATGGCAAAAGCACACTGGCTGGTGACACAAAGTGGCCACCGACTACATTATCAAACAACAGCTAGCAAGGAGGAATGACCACAACAAAGAACACATGCAGGTCTATGGCAAAAGCCCACTGGCTGGCTACACAAAATGGCCACAGACCTTATGGCCAAACAACAGCAAGTAAGGAGGCATGGCTACAACAAAGAACACATGCAGGCGTATGTCAAAAGCGCACTGGCTGGCTACACAAAATGGCCACCGACCACATGGTTAAACAACAACAGCAAGAAAGCAGGCATGGCCACAGCAAAAAACAAATGCAAGCCTCAGAGACTCGGAGGAAATTTACACCCATCATGAAACTTGCTATTATTCCATATGCAATGCTCTACCTTGCTTGTCTTTGCATTTCATATCAGGGCAAGGCCCACATCTTTGCTACTCGGCAACAGGCCAGTGAATTCATTTGCCACAATACGGCATGCGCCTCCCCTACGGGGTGCCCCTGTTCGACGTCCAGCCCATCATCACAGCTGTCAGACCCCAATTAACTATCCATGTGGTGGAGGTTTTTGGCTCGAACGATGATTTACCGACTTGAACTGTGCCATCTAGCTCACCACACGATACTGGTAGTTTGGGATGTTGCTGCATCAAGGCTTGATGACAGGACGTAACAAGTAACACACATTCTGTAATATATCTGCCCCTCTCCAAACCTCTGTTTCGCTCCGCAGTCTCTTTTGTTAGTGCAATGGGTGCCTGTGACGCCTAACTCATCCCCCTGAACACCCTTGTTTGCTCAAGGAAGACCCGCCTGCCTCTCTGGGTGGCCTCCTACAGGATACCCCTACCTTAAATACCTGGATACACACTGATCTATCTGTTGGTTTATATCTCTTAGCTCTCTGTGGTTACTCTCTACTTCACCTCACTATAACTCTGTGCTACTCTGTTCTCACTTCTTTCTCTTCGATCCTATTTACCCTCCTCTTCCTGCTTCTCACTCTTCCTTTCCTACAGCTCTAACTAGCTCTGTCTAGGTTGTTTATTCTTACCAATGCTCTGGTGCTACATCTTTTGCACTAGCACAATGGCTTATGATTCATTGTTTCCAATGGTTTTGACTGAGTGGGTGGGTAATGCATCCCTGGCGGGATATGGCCACCAGTGTGGGAGGAGGGAGGGCTGGGGTTTGTTTTGTTTGAATTGCTGTGCTCATCTTCTTATATTGATTTTGCCATGCATGCCGACCCTTAAAATATTAGCGAATCGCCTTAGCCTTCTAATGTCCTTTCTGGTCAGACCGGACTAATCGGGTTTTATCATGCAATCTGCACACGTTATTCGCACTCCTACATGATATAGATATGGATGTTGCCGAGGTGTTGACGTTCCTTGATGCCACTAAGGCATTCAATTTGCTGGAATGGGATTATTTGATGACCATCCTTCAGTGCATGGGGTTCCCCTCGCCTTTCTTGACATGAATTGCCCTCCTTTATTCCCAACCGGTGGCTAGGGTGCAGATCAACAGTGCCATCTCGACCCCATTCCCAATCGCGCGGGCGCTTGACAGGGGCGTCCCCTTTCACTGTTGGTCTTCGCTCTGGTGGTGGAGCCGCTAGCTGCCAAGCTTTGGCAACATCACCATAAATATGCGATCAGATATCCCACTAGACACTTGCTGGTATCATTATACGCTGATGATATCATGATATACTTGATGGACCCACAGGACAGCTTGAATGAGGGTACTGAGTGAATTTGTACATTTTGGGGGACTGTCAGGCATTCAAATTAACTGGGAACAATTCAATATATTCTCACCTCACCCCAGACACACGATTCCATCCTGATTTTCCATTGACATGGTGTAATACAGAGTTCCGATACTTGGGGATAGTGGTGTCGTGGAATAGGAAGGAGACTTTTTGAGCTAATTATGGCACGGCTCCCACCACTATAACAGAAAACATTACTCGCTGGGTATAGCTGCCCCTCTCCCTGGCAGGATGGGTTTCCCTCATGAAAATGATCATACTCCCGAAACTCTTATATCTACTTCTTAACATTCCTTATCTGCTGGGCCGACACTTTTATAAGACATTAAAAATGCAACTGATACGACTAGCCTGGGGTGGGAAGCAACAGCGTCTCCTATGGGATATACTCACACAGCCCTTTTCTAGGGGGGGCTTCAAAGCACCAGACATGGAACTCTACTATTTGTGTGCCCAAGTTGATCATGCCATACACTGGAACACACCTACCCCTTTTTTACTATACCTGTCCAAAGAACATGAATATATGGCCCTGATACCCCCAGCTTCCTATTTGACATCACGTGGCCTCTGCTCCCAGCTCGGACTCAACGGTTGCCTGCACAACTGGGGTGTGGAGCAAACTGGCTCGGAATCTTGCTAAACCCATGCTCTATTCCCCATTAATTCCTATACACTAGCATCCATCCTTTCCGGTAATACATGAAACAGCATGTAGACACATGCTTCAAAAAGTCTGAGTTTCCGCATGGGGTGATTTCTACTCTGACTGCACATCTATTACCAGTGAAAAATTATTTACAAAGGGGCTGTCGACCCCGTTGGATCGATTACTTTATATTCGGCTGCGACATAATATAAAAGCTGCTACCCCTGATTTTCCTCAAGAACCACCCACCCTCGACACCCTAGATAGGCTGCTCAAGATCTACACTCAGAGACATCTGGTCTCCATCTTATATTATACGGTCCAGATCAAGGCACCGATCCTAACTGGGTGTGCCCACACCAGTTGGGACCAGGAGCTGGGTACACCCTTCACTGATGAGCAATGGCAGAACTGCTGTCTGCAGACAGGGCAAATTGTAACCTGGACGGAGATGATAGAGGTGCAGTCCAACAGGCGTGTAATACATTCTATGTAGATTTCCCCAGCACCATGATGTCGTCACTGAACCAACAGGAGGGTGGCATAATAGTGGGTGTAGACATCCCAGGTAAGGAACCCATTTAACCCTACCTGTTACTCACCTGTAACACCCCTAAATTTAGTATTTAGGTGGCTTCCCTAGACCTTAAAATCAGATCCTTGACAACCTATGAAGTCGAGACGCCAAAGAGCCACCCAGCAAGAAAGAAGAAGGACCAATGACTGATCTGCACCAGCCCTGCCGGCCTGTATGCTACCTTTTGCCCTTGCTACAAAATTCAACTCGTCCTGCAGGCCCAGCGACCTCCAAAACCCTGGGAGGGCTGTCTTCCTTCAATAAAGACTCTAAACTCCAGTGGACAATAGACCTGTCCAGAAGAAACCAACTCCAAAGAAAAAGAACTCTGCCCTGAGAAGCCGTGAAACCACCTCGAGAACCACCTCTGCACCTGACGACCACGGCGTGAGTACATGAGGCCCACCAGTCCTGCGAAGGTTCTCAAATGATTCTGAGCCTGAGTCCACTCTGGGCTGACCCCTGTCGGACTCCACCTTGACGCCTGCAGCCTCACTCGAAGGCCCCCCCTGACAGCGACCTGCCTGTTAAGGTGTTTACTGGCACATGCATCAAGCTAGGATTTTGCGAGTCCTTAATAGCGAATATTAAGGGTTCGCAATTAAGGATTAGCAAAATCCTATGCATGTAGGAATCGCTATAATAATAGCAATTCCTTTACATTCCTTATTTGCGACTCGCAAATTGCGAGTCGCAAATAAGGAATGGCTTCCCATTCATTCCTATGGGCCTATAGGCCCATAGGAATGAATGGGAAATTGCGAGCGCTATTTGCGAGTACCAATAGGTACTCGCAAATTGCGCATGCAATTTCAAGGGTGCAGGGGTGTCAAAAAGGACATCCTGTTGCACCCCTGAAATTGATCCGTGCACATATGTTGCGCACACACATGTCCCAAGGACATGTGTGTGTGTGTAACCTTCAACTGTGAAACATGCACTTTAGTGAATTTCTCAAAGTTTTTGCAAATTACCATGAAGTTCAACTTCATGGTAAATTGCGCCCCCTAGTAGCGAAATCGCTAATTTTTTTACTTTGTTGCATTGCATTTAAGGAATCTCAATTTGCGATTCCTTAAATGCAATCGCAATTTAAGTAATCGCAATTTAGAGATTACTTAAATTGCAATTTTTGCATTTGGGATGATGCATCCCAAATGCAAAAATACCGGTCGCAAAGGGGCAGAACCTGAGAATCTGCCCGTTTGCGACCGTTTTTTGTTTTGATGCATGTGCCTGTTAGTTGTTTCCCGACACCAAAGGACACTCCTGCACCCGAAGCCCCTGGGTCTTAAGGAGCTTGACCAACGTCCCCTAGCATCTCTACTTACCTAGGTAGCTATGGATTTTCTTCGCCTGGCCTCCTGGCATGAGCCTTCAGCCTTTCTTCAAGACCCATCTCCCCCATTGAGTTTCATTGGGTGCCCGACGCTGTGTTGGCACTCTGCACCAGACCGCCCCTGTGCCGCTGAGAGTGTAAGTATGGTGCTGCCAAGTGGCCCTCCCTGTAATTACCTTCACAACAGGAGAACGGCCCCTGATACAACCTTCACTCACCTGTGAGCAGTGCAACTTTGATTACCACCATTCCCATTGTTTAACATTGAGAGCCTGACTCAGAATTTGACGTCTGCACCCGGCCGCCCCTGTGATGCTGGTGGAGCAGTGTTGGTACTGATTTGAACCTTGCCTGGTGTTGACCCCAGAACCCGAACACTGGATTTGTAAGTCGAGTACTTACCTGTAAATCTGCATTCTTGTTTTCCTCCTATAGGTTAACGTTGCAACGCCTGAAAATTGCACTGTGTCCACTTTTTAAAGTGTAAATTATTTTTCCTGAAAAACGTACTTATCTTTTTGTGTACATCTTGGTATTAAAGTAAAACTTGAAAGAACCTTATTTTTCTAAGATTGGTGTGGATTTCCTCTTTGAGTCGTGTGTCATTTGTCAATGAGTGCAACAACAAATGTCAACAAATCTCCTGCACTCCTCTGTGTTAGGCCTAAGCCTGCTCAACGCCACTATAACAAATAGAGCACTTTGGGTTTACATTGAGCCCCGTACACTTCTGGGGGAATCTCTGGACTCTTTGCACAATATAACCACTTAGTGGTATACCATATATAGAGCCAGCTTCCTACAATTGGAAACTACAGAAAGTGACCCTATACTTCCTGTTTCTGCCACTGTCTTTATGTGCATGGGATGGTATAGAAAGGTGTTCTCATCCAGGTGGACTTCCTGAGCAAATAATGTTGTAAATCTATATGATTGATAATAGAGGTCCTTCCTAAATGAATAATTTTCAGCTGTTGTGAGTCGTTGTTCAAAAGCCTTGGTTGAGTTGCCCTTAGAGTGGCATCCATACGTTATTGAATACATGAGAGCCGAATTTATATGGTATCTGTCATTTAACAGAACAAGCTGACCCATAAACTAATTACCATACGGTTAATAAACTAAGCCATACGATGTTTATATCAAGCTATGAAGCATGAGTAAGCAGCAGACGAGGTAACATTATTCCGGAACTAAGTAAGAAGAAAACAACTTCCGGCGCTGTCCACATCCTACTTTCTTAGAAACTTATGGCAAACCATAAAGGGGCTGTCAAAGAATATTTAGAACAACTCTTAAACGACCTTAGTGAGGACAAACAGTTCCCAGAAGATAGTTAATCAACGGTGGTAATTGAAGCCAGTCACAGGAAGGTAAAGCATGTGATGGTAATTGGTTGAGTACTGCGGACTTCGCTGGAGCAGGGGGTAACGTGTAAAGTAAGGACAGCATTTTGCTAAGAGCCTGGGCCGTAATTTTCAAGCCAACTTCAGAGCACCAACAATCTGGTTGTGGTTTTACGACACATTGTAGGCTCGGTCGTTTGTGAGGACGCTTCACAAAGCAGTTGTTGCTTTACATTAGTCAACAACTACAATTGGCGCCTAAGTCAGCAGGGACTACAAAGTGGAAAGAATGCTTGTTCTCCATCTCCTGAGAGTAATTGTGTGTCACGACTCCACTGCTGCCATATTCCAACCCATTTGTGCATTAAAAGAAAGGGATCAACTGTATTCAAACCGATCCCACCCAAAAAAGGAGCAGTGTGAGGTGTGGCGTGAGTGTCTAGAAAAAGCCTGCATGGGATCCATCTCTGCACATACCCACCCCACTAAGGTGTTTACTTCATCTGCTGCAGGTATACCAGTGAGGTATTTCCGAACCCAGAATTTCCAATAAAACAAGTATCAATATTTCGGAATATTTGTGGGAATTCTGTATTGTTCCAACTAACAGGGAAACATATTTCCGAAGTTAGGGCCACATGTATCATTATTACAAGTAGAGATTACCTAATTGCGATTTTCTCCGAATCGCAATTAGGTAATCGCTAATCCTAATGTATGAAACTGTTTTCCGTTTCATTAGCGATTCTTAATGGGTCGCAAATAGACCTACCTCACGCATATTAATGAGGTAGGTCGCAATTTGCGGGCCATTAGGAATCTACGCCATCACAGGGATGGTGGCCTGCTGAGGTCAGCAGACCGCCATGTCTGTGATTGCTTAAATAAAGCAATCTATTTTTTTTGTAAAGCAGCCCGGTGCTTTACAAAAAGTAAAATGAAAAGTTTTCTTTTCATTTTTTAAGACCAGGCAGTGGTCCGTGGGACCGCTGCCTGCTCTTAAAAATGCTTTTATTTACAAAGGGGAAGGGGTTAGTTGTGATGTCACATCTAGTCTGTCTTAAGAGCATCATAGACAGTTTTTATTGATTGATTTCAAGTGTGCATCGGTTATGTTAAATAATAACTATAGATTATGAAATGCCTCCACACAAGTCATGAATTAAGAAGTGTAACAACAGACGCCCAGTGGCACCAAGGAAACAAAATCAATCCAAGCTCAGAACGAATACCACTAAAACATCTGTTTAAATATATATTAGAAATGCAGTAATTTTGTTCCAAATATCAGCTTCATGAAAATTTACAAATTTTGCTATGAAAGACAAGCATTTCATTTTAGATTTATAGGGACCGAGTATTGCTCCATCACAAATGTGAAGGATATCCTCTTGGCCTTCAGGTGCCATAGAAGTCACATTTGTGATGGATAACCCATCCGCCAAACTCTAAATGAGGCCTATAAGAAAAAGTTACTTACCCGTGATAACAACCTTTCTGGTAGATACTCTTAACTACCTGCAGATTCCTCACCAATCTCCCGCCTCCCCATTTGATGGATGTGTTTGGGGAAACTTAATAAGTTCAAATCTGAATTTATTCAGAAAAGACAGAGAGAAATTGACGTTGACAGGATAGGGTGGGCGCTTTATTGCCTCAGTGGCTTTGCCTGACTTCACTTCCAGTGCCAACTGAGTCCATCACCCTCTAGCGGAGACCTCGTTGGTTTGACGTTTTCTAGATCCAGTCTGACGCCTGGGGATTGTTCTACAGTTAAAGAATCATTACCACAGGTAAGTAACTTTTTCTTCTAAGGGATACTTCTATGCCAAGAATCATCATAATAGTGCTTAGGATCTCCAAACTGTGTCAAATATAGTAACTTTATTCCAACGCTATCATTGTGCTACAACTGGGCCTGAGATGGCTGTTACTGGGATAGGCCCGCTCGGTCATCATTATGCATTAGTGGAATGGTGCCTCCTGACCATTTGTACATCTATTCCATCTTTGTCATTTTGCCTATTGCCTAAATGGTAACCTGTTGCTTTTACCTTTTCGGTTTGCAAATGAGATTTGAGAGGCCACTAATCCCAATTCTCCCTCAAACTGAATTTCTAGTGCTCATTATATACTATCTTAGTGTACACTAAAGGTGCGTAGACCGTCAGTTGTGCAATACCGTAGTTTTTACTGATTAACCACTCTCAACCCATTTCCACTGATACTGGGTAGAGACAGCATTTTCTACTTTTGGAAAGCAGCATAGACTCTCAGGGCTCACACACACTGACCTTCCCATGTAAATAAAGGTGAGAAGCAAAGGGGTTCTTGGCCCCCACGGAACTCCCTGGCCAGAGGGGACTCCATCCCCCCTCGCTCCCTATACCAGGAGGTGCCCCTGCAGTCTTGCTCAGGAAGGTGGTGGGGTCTGTTCACCGAGATTAAAGCATACCCAGCAATCCCACTGTGCAGGACATTCTGTTAAACAACAAAGGGGTTCTTGGTCCCTATGGACTTCCCTGACCAGATGGGACTCCATACCCATTGTTCCCTGCCCCAGGAGGCAAAGAGAGCGAGTCTTGTTTAGAAAGGGAACGGGGACTGCTCACCGAGCTTAAAGCATACCCAGAACAAGTGCGGGCCCGTCCACAACTGTCGAAGCCTGAAGGAGGCTAGGTTGGGCCATGGCCCTGACTTCTTGCTCAAAGGTACTGTCAGTTACTCAATCATTGCTAATAAGTTCTCCTAATCAGTTTCCTATTGCTATCCAAAAGGCCCTACAATATCTTTGGGGAGTACCTGATGCTGTTACACTCCCTCTAACTAGCTTTCCAACGTGCAATCTAAAATGGGAAAGAGGAAGGCGGTCAATGTGGCTAATGGTTCCCCCATTGTAAAGAAAGGCTCCAAATCACCAGGGGGAAACTGCATCAGGGATAGAATGGATTGCCTTTTGGTGTCAGTAGAGGAGATGCTAAGTACTCCTGCAGATCTTGACTCAATTACTCCGCCAAATTTAAATCCCAGAACTGCAAGGGAAAAAAGGCTTATGAAAAGGGTTCAGGACATATTTTACAAAGAAAAAGAAGCCAGCCTCACTCCCCATGCCGCGACTGTGAGAACATTTTCAAACATAAGCACAGCCGATCAGAGTATTGGGGTTAATGCCATGGGCTGGTTAGCCCAGAGGTTTTATGTGAAAAGAAGCTCTCCGTTTTCTGTACACTGGGTGAAAGTGGGATGGGGGAGGGTAATTAGTGATCATGTCACTCAGGCCATTGAGCCTTTAAAAGTAGACAAACTAATGGAGGTGATCAAGGGACAAGGTCCGGGACCTGAGACAGGTTATAAAATCCTTGGAAGGGAAAATTGAAAAGGTGATGCTGCTAAAAAGTGCCATTAAGACCACCTACCCTGGTGAGGTCCATGAGAACAAGGTTTCAAAATCCTGCATCCCTCCCTTAGTGCAGGTGGACGCATGTCCAAGACGTCATGCGCCTCACAAAACACAGGGGCCTTTGGCCCGACAGAAATCCTCCCCACCACCAATGGGAGATTAGTGGACCCATCCCATGCGTGTTGCTACACTATGGTGGGGGGAGACATCAATGGTCAGTGACATCTCAGGTTGGGGCAGCTCAATGAAGCCAGATGTCTATAGTGGGGTTCCAAAGGGCAATCGCAATGATCATGGCAATCCCTCCTATGCTTATCATCATTTGCTGGGTGGAGCAGTGTGCTTTAGATCTTGGCCCTTCAGGCAACCTTTTTTTAATCTTCCCAGTGGTGGTGCACGTTGGGGAAGCCAAATGATCCCAAATATTTATAATGGGCTTTCAAAGGGTGACTGTAATGAACATGACATACATTCCCATTCTTATCATTATGTAGGGGAGGGTCATTGCCTAATGTACTTCAGTCCTTTAGGCAAGCACAAGTCCCTAAAGTCCCACATGGGCATAACGAGTATCAGGACCTTCTTACCAATAAAGTTACCCACTGTATGGGGTATGAACAGTTGAAACTATCATCAGCTTGCAAGTATGGCTTTCTAGCTCCAAGTTCACTTCTTTCTTCTTCAGGGATGCATAAGCTAGCGAGCCTTAGTACCATCAATATGCACAATGTCCCAAGGCTGCCAGAAAGGGTAAAGAATGATCAACAATCATTGACCAACAAAGTAATCCATTGGTTAGTCAATGTGAGGAAGTGTTTTTTTGTTATCCGACAGGACATTGTTGGTGTGAAATGCACCCTACTCCGCAGGATGGGCTGGACACTGTTAAGCTCACCCTGATTTCTCGCAGCATAGCAGACAATCTCATTGCCTTGGAAATTCGCTTTCCAACTCCTGTTTCCTCTAAGATATGCCTGAAACTCACGGCACCTATGGCTAGATTTGTGAATGAACTGATTTCACACCAGCATAGGGGCACTGCTCAATCTGAGGTTTGGCAACTACCCCCCTCCCCAGCAGAACCATCCTCAATGTTCCCTACTCCAAGTTCACAACCTGAACTTTAAAATATACTATCATTCAACATTGTTGGCCGCAATTTCAAACTGGCCGATCCAGACTTGGGAACTTTTGTTGACTCATTTGAACTATGTTTGCTGCAGGAAACCTGGTGTATAGAACCAGTCTGTAGATCTGCGTTTACACCTTTTTTCTGTCGAACCATTTCACGGGGACGGGGTCGGACAGCTGATGGTTTAATTGTGTGGGTCAAGAATTTGCTATCTTTTACAATTACTAGACTTGCTTTACATTGCCTGGATATTTTGGGGCTGCTTTTCACCAAGGGTGGGTCCTCTTATCACACCCTCAATGTTTATAACAGGTCAAATTGGGCAAACAGGCTATCTAGCACCCTTGTCACCCTTGATGATGCCATAGACTCTCTTTAGCACATCACTCAGGTAGTTATTGCTGGCGATTTTATTTGAACCTCTTGGCACAAGTCCCTTTAGTATAACAGAAGAGTAGGATGCACCTTGGGGTGTTCCCCAGTTGGACCTGGAACCCATAAAAAGAGGCATAGTGGCCGCCAATCAACTGATGAGTCTATCCCTATGTCATGGCCTTGGAACATGCAATGGTAGGCCCTCTTCTGACCGCAGAGGTGCATACACCTTTAAGCGCCTTTTACAAAAGAGCTGTATTGATTTAATTTTTTTATCGGTCCAGTTGTGGACCTCCCTTATAGATATGGTGGTGATCATGATCGTAACGCTCTTAGTCTGACCCTAAAAGGGCTTGGCCCACCAAGTCCATCAACTGGCACCTCTAAAGCCAGTGGGTGAGCTGGCTCTTGTGAATAACAAGCTTGTCCTAAAATGGGAATCTGCTTGTAAGAACCCAAATGTGCTTGCCTCAGTTTATGGGCAGGTTGCTGACACTTTGGGGCAAATGATCCCTTGTGGACGGCAAGGCTAAGATCCTTTTTCTGTACTCGAGTCTCATAAAAAACTGCTTTCATGCCTCCAAGGTCTTCTAAGTAAGGATGGTAGTAAAGTTATCAAACTACATTTCCGTTGCTCATGGTTTGATACCCACTGCAGGAATACCAGAACCTTCCTCATCCAGACGATGGAGGCTGGGGACAGCATTGACATTTCCAGGGCCAGAAAAAACTTTAACATTGCCCAATTAAAGGTTAGATCCCCATGGGAATGCAGGGTATGGGAGTACAAGGTGGCAGCGGCTAGGGCAGGGGACAGCAAGTAATTCTGGGGTACAGTGGTCCATGGCAGTCGTAATGCTGCTAGTCATGTTGTTTATAATTTACAACCAGAGACCTGGGTGGAACATTTTCAGAAAGTCTATGCAGCCAAGCCAATTCACGCGATCAGAGGTACCAAAGAACCCCTTAATTCCCTAGTAAGAGAAACCTTACAACTCAAAGACATCCTAGAGGCAATAAATATGTTTCTCTTGCATAAAGCTCCTGGAACCGATTCTATCCCTGGGGATTTGTTTCATTCAGAACCTTTTATTTGAGCCTGCTACTTTCACCTGATTTTTCACTCTATTTGGGAAGGAGGCCCGATTACGGAGTCTTAGCAGTCTGCCGAGATTTTCCCAATATTTAAAAAAGGTAGCAAGAATATCCCAGGGAACTACAGGCCAAGCAGCCTCATCATGTTTCCCAGAAACTATTTTCTTGTTTGATCCTAGGGAAACTGACAGAGTGCGTCCAAGAAAATAACATCCTCTCAGACATGCAGGCAGGGTTTAGGAATAGGGTTAGCAGAGTTGATTAAATCCTATGTTTTTGCAGCATCTATTGGAAAACAGTAATGCTACACAAGGGCCACTTATATGTGGTCTTTGTTGACATAAGATCAGCCTTTGACTCCATCCCTAGAGTCAAGCTATGGGGAGTCTTGAAGCGATTGGTTGTCCCTGCTAACTTTTTGTCCATCCTAATAAAACTGCATGTCTCTAACACTGCTCTCGTTAGATACGGGAGCAAAGGCGAGCTCGCAGACACCTTTGAGATCAAGACTGGGGTCAGCCAGGGATGCGTGTTGGCACCAACACTGTTCACACTTTACATTGATGATGTAGTAAAGATTCTTGTCTTCCCTGGTAATGACGCACCAAAACAGGGTCCATTCAGTTCAGTTCAGTTCAAAAGACTTTATTCGAATGCTTTTTGAGACAATCATAAAAGTACATAAAATAAACAATTCATTCATTAAATACAGTAAAATTTCATATACAGTGCATATTTACATTAAAAGATTTGATCATACAAGCAATCATACTAGTCTCCATGATTACTAAGTAATAGATTTCCTGTGGCTAAGTACTTTTTTTAAAAACATGCCTACTCTCCAGACCCTATGTACATCGTCCAAAAGCTGTAGCACAAGTAATGCTGGGCGGCATTGTCTCAACCCCAGCACTTTTAATATTGGAACAATCCAGACTTTCCTTAAATTACTATAAAATCTACAAAAAAGAATAACGTGTATTGTCGATTGCTCTGAGCAATTATCACAAGGGCACAGTCTTAATACTCGGGACCAATCGTTCACGACAGGAAAGCGCACGAGTCTATGGAAGATACTACATCTAAAACGAGTTAATAAAAACCTGTCATAGCCACCAGGTACAAATAATAGATAAGACTGAATACTAAAAGAAGTTAAAACCAATTGATTATGCATAACAGTGGGCTTTAGGCTTTCTGCTGATAATCTTATGGAGTCCAGAAGCAAGAGGCCCTCTCTTTTTAGCTCCTTTCTACTATTAGATTGCATGGTTTTTGGGTTACTGTAATATTCCAAATGACCGAGATCGGACATAAAGTTTCTAATAAACCTCAGCCATGGAATCAGTAAGGCTCCTTCAAGTTGTAGACTATCTGCTAGAATATCCTGGTTTAACTTTGTCTCAGGTTTTGTCCATATTTTGTGCCATAGGAGATTGGGCTCCATCTTTATTAGATCTGCAATATAAGGGAGCCCCAGCTCCGAGTGGCAAACATACGCAGATAGGCTACTGGGGACTGCTAAGATGTATCTCAAAAATATATTTTCCACCGTTTGCAGTGGTTGTGTGTCCGCAAATCCCCATACGCCCGCTCCATACATGGCTGCAGAAATGCATTTTGCTTTATAGATCTGTATTAATGCCAATGGTGGTCTTCTCCCAAGTTTCCTCGCGAAATTAGCGAGGGCCATTGTTGATCTGGCAAATGCAAGTTTTTTTGCCGTAATGGCTCGTGTCCATGAGTCATTGCGGTCAAAGAGTATGCCCAAATAAGCAAAACTATTTGTGTGCTCTATTTTCTGACCTTCCAAAAACATATCCCTGCATTTGTGGCTCCCCGATCCGCACCTCATTATGTATGTTTTTGTAGTGTTCACTTTAAGATCCAAGTGGCCCATAAACTTGGTAAAACTCTTTAAAACCCGTTGTAAACCTACTTGGGTGCGGGACATTAGGACCGCATCGTCTGCATAGAGAAGTGCGGGTATGGGACGTGCGGCTATTTGTGGGAAGTCCTGGTTATCCTTGAGGAGAGCCTCATATAAGCCATTGATGTAGAGGTTAAAAAGAAAAGGGGCCAGGACAAATCCTTGCCTGACCCCTCTTCTGATAGGAAAAGGGGCGGTACGATCACCGGCCAGGCCAAAGCGTACTCGCGCCTTGGCTTCGCAATATAGGCGTCTAAGAAAGTTAAATTATTTGCGTGTCCACCCCTATCTGCTCAAGGATAGCCCACAGCTCCTCGTGTCTCACTGAATCGAAAGCAGCAGTGAGATCTACAAAAGCTAAAAACAATCTACCTCTCTTCACCCGTGTGTACTTCCCGACTAAGATAGCTAAATTTAAACTTTGCTCCACGGTCCCCAGTCCCTCGCGGAAGCCATATTGAATATCGGACAGGACATTGTTTTCTTCTGCCCAATCTTGTAGACGTTCCAATATTATATGTCCAGCTATTTTAGTCATTGCATCTAGCAAAGAAATGGGCCTGTAACACTTCGGATCCTGACGATCCCCTTTTTAAAAATCGAGACGATGGTAGATTCAACCCATGTTGTTGGAAAGGGGGCAAGGCAGCTGACCATTAGAACCTGGGTGACAATTGGCCCCCAAAGTTCGTTTTTCGTTGTTAGATTTAAGAGGATCAATGGGGACCCCGTCCGGTTCCGGAGCCTTCCCCCCCGCACTCAAAGCAAGCGCACGTATCACCTCCTCCAGTGTAAACCGGAGATCGAAGTACTGGGTCTCAGGGTTGCTAGTAATTTCAATATGAGCGCTCTCGCTGTGGGTAGCGTGGTTAAGAGCTGTGTTGTACACCCACGAGAAGTAGTCAATCCACTGCCTCTCGGATATGGCAACCTCTATTGAAGGCCCTTCCCCGGAGTTCAAAAAAGGTGCTTTTACCACCCTCCAAAACGCCAGACTATCTCCCCTTTTAGAGGCTTCATGAAGAGATTGGTCTCACACACCACCTGGTGTCATGCTTCATCATTGACCAGTCCTCGCCCTGATAAGTGTACTTACAGAAGATTATAATAAATACACATTACTCGTACGCAACAACTTGTCCTAATGGCGCGCGTTTTCTCACGAGATGGTGATTCTAAAGAGAAGTTTGAGAAAGCGGAGCCCGTTTATATAGTATAGGTCCTGATGAATGCCACGGACCCCTCGGGGCCAGTAGGCAGAAACATGTTGACCATTTATAGTACGGTGGGGGGACAATAGAATCCCCAGTACACCGACCATTTCATTTTTTAAATACCATACAGATGCCAGTCACATTAAAATGAGTATGACATCTGTAATGGCCTTTTAAACTTCAATTTTTTGTAAGGGCCCCCACTTAGTTTTAGAAGTGCATCCCTGTCTTCAGGTGTATGCCCGCCCTCTATCAAACCAAGTTTTTAGAGGGCGAGGACTGGTCAATGATGAAGCATGACACCAGGTGGTGTGTGAGACCAGTCTGTCACTTTTTGTGAGATGCCTGCACTCACAAGGTAGCATTTAGGTCATCATACTAGGAGCGGCTCTTTTGTGTTAAACATTATAGTTTGGAGGCTGCCTACTCCTAGCACCCCGTGCCTCTAGTTCCCTTCCCCAGGTCTTTCCTGAGGTTTTGTGGTTAAACACTTTTGTACAGCGGACAGCTGTGGGAACATTTATAGGGGTGAATTATTGACCCAATTGTGGGCCCAATTCGGTGTCTGGAACCAAATGAAACCAGATTCAGTTTTTCTGTTGACAAATGGATACCGAATTAGCGTTTAATGAGGAGAATTACGCAGAAATCCTAAGAACACCGTCTCTTTTAGCGGAAACGGTGGTGTCACACGTAGTCCAGAATTCGGATGAGTGGGAATCACTCACCGCAAAAAAGAAAGAGCAGATTAGAACGGCTCTGCATGGTGCTTTCATCACAGAGTACCTGCGAAAGAACAGTGCCCCTAGAGGTCTAGTGGTTACTAATGAGCCAAGACTTTTTCTTAATAATAAGGAGTTCCGGACCAATTGGTCTAGAATTGCGTGGAAATGCACTAAAGATTGGCTAGTCCTTATTATTAATACCGCCAGGGAATTGGCGGACGCGCTCCTGGTAGAAATCCAGCAAAGTGAGAGCAAGTTAAAAACTATGGTGCATATAACAGTATTTAAGAAAAAGCTAGATGAGATAAATAAAGACCATACTGATTACAAGGAATACCTCACCCAGTCAAAGCTGACAAAACTCAAGAAAGATGTCCAGAAATTTAACCGGGAGACCGTATATCCTTATACCACGGATGAGTACTATACTAAGGCTCCCCAACAACAGCAGAACAGGAAGCCACAACGATTTAGACCCACTCCACAGAACTGGACTTTCAGTTCAGGAGAAGAAAGGAGCACGAGCGGAAGCAGTAGCGATGAGAGTACTGATGGCCATCAAGTTAGACGACAGCAGAACTACCACAATCCGATGATGCAGCCACCTATGCCACAGTTTGGGTTCTGGCAACAACCATATTTTCCAACAGGTTTTGGTTTCCCACAAGGCCCGCAGTCTTTTTTATACAGAGGCCGTGGAAGGGGAAGAGGAAAGAAAAAACAGAACACAAGAATACAATGGGACGACCAATCATCAGTCGCCATGGGAACAAGGAGCAGAGGGAGAGGGAACGGCCCATCAACGAGCCTAGAGTAACGAATATTGTTAACTTAAGTGACCACAACCTGTCTAAAGACGAGGAAACAGTTTTCTCCAAAGGCCTTGGGTTCGTTCCTACACCAGTGAATGACCTTTTTACCCTCAATACTGAACTAGCACAATTTTTTAGAAAGATCAAACTTCGCAACTATTTTGGGGACAAAGGAGGAGAGCAGCCAGAGGCAAGAAACACAGGCCTTAAGAAGAAATCCACATTTGTACCCCCCAATCAGACTATCCCATGCCATATATTGGCCTTTGAACAACGAGTTCTGAAGGAAGTGGAACAGATCAATTTTGTACAGGAAAAAGGTTTCCAAAACCTGACAAGAGCAGAACGGAAAGCACTAGAAGACCTGAAGAACAATCCAGACCTCACGATCAAACCAGCTGACAAAGGGGGTGCAATCATGTTGATGAACAAAACTATGTACAGGAACGAGTGCAATCGGCTACTCTCAGATAGTACCAGTTATGAAATCCACACGGAAAATCCAACATTGCGTCTGATTAGCAAAATCAAAAACATGGTGGATGAAGCATTTTGCCATGATTGGATAACAAAACAGGAAGCTGACTTCCTCATCAATGAGACCCCAAGAACACCAAGATTTTATACACTCCCTAAAATTCACAAAGGGAGGATGCCACCCCCGGGCAGACCAATAGTCTCGGGCATTGGATCAGTTTTGGAGCCACTTTCGCAATTTTGCGATTGGTTTTTAAAACCTGTAGTGCAAAAATCTCCATCTTATCTTAAAGATACCAAAGATGTATTATGTCTACTGCGAGATCTGCAGACAAATGGCTCAGAAGATATCTTTATTACAATGGATATCGAGGCTCTATACACAAGCATCCCACAAAGACGGACCCTGGCAGTAGTCGAGGAAATCTTGTTGAATTTAGATTGGGATTTCCTCACTCCCCGACATTTCATCATGGAATGTGCAGAGTTGGCCCTTACGGAGAATTTTTTTGAATTTGAAGAAAAAATTTACCATCAAATCACAGGGACATCGATGGGCAGTACATTCGCCCCTAGCCTGGCATGTCTGTACGTGCACCAATTTGAGGAGGACCACATTTTCAACATCAACAACCCCTATGCTGAACAAATGAAAACGTGGAAGCGCTATATTGATGATGTGTTCATCATATGGAGCGGGGATGAGGACTCAGCAAAAAGTTTTGTAGACTGGGTGAACACAAGAGATAGCCACCTGAGATTCACCTACTCCATCAACAAAAATCATGCCGTCTTTCTTGATCTAGATATTAGCATGACGGAAGGGGGCATTAGTACAAAAGAACACAACAAACCAACGGATAAGAACAGCCTCCTGTTATATGAGAGTCACCATCCTAAAGCGTTGCGTGATAACCTGCCATTTGGCCAGTTTTTACGGGTACGCAGGAACTGCTCAGAGACAGAGAACTTTACAATACAAGCGGAGGAACTTGAAAAAAAGTTACTGAATCGACATTACCCTGGGAAATTGATTAAAAAAGCCAAAAGAGAGCCAGGAATAACAATCGTGAGGCATTGTTAGAGGACAGTAACAAAGAGAAATCAGACCGCATTGTGTGTGTAACAACATACACTCCAATCTCAAACAGTGTACAAAGGATTATCAGGAAGAACTGGCATATTTTGGATGGAGCTGATAAACAATGGGCACCCCCGCTTTTTGCTTTCAAAAGGAGCAAAAACATCCGAGATATCCTAGTACATGCTAAAGACCCTCCAACACCAGTGAACAATCAGGTTACCCTATGGAACACTCAGAGGCCCACTGGCCATTTCGCCTGTGGTAGCTGTGTGGCGTGCCCATTGACCACAACTACTAAAGAAGTAGACATAGGCACAGGAAACCCGTGGAAACTCAACAGTTTTAGTAACTGTAACACCGAAAATGTGGTCTATCTCCTGTCATGTCCGTGTGGTCTCATGTACGTGGGCATGACTACCAGGAAGATAAAGGTTCGCATTAGTGAACATCGTAGTACGATACGATGCAAAAAAACAAACACCAAACTCACCAGACACTTTTTGGAATCCAATCATAAGGAAAGCGACCTGAGATGGGTAATCCTGGAAGTCATGAAAAAACACAAAAAAAAAAAACACAAAACTGAACTCACCAAACCACTACACATTAGAGAACAAAGGTGGGTCCATAGACTTCGTACATGGGAAAAGGGTCTTAATGATGAGATCCCTTGGCTCCAATTGGCACAGTGATCTTTTGCGATCTACTTTGTCTCTATTTCTTGTAACTTAAGACACATAAATTTAGTTTTCTCTATCAAAACCTACCAAGAAATCATACTGACCACATGTATAATTTATTATTTTGTTATCCAAGAAGTACCACCTTGGATACTTCCATTGTTTCTGGTAGTAATGTCATTATAAAAGTCCCCAGCTAAAATGACAAATATAGACAAGTATACCATTCTTGGGCGAATGCAATTACTACTCTTGGGTGAATGCAATGGCCACCGGGATCTGCAGTCTTTATTACACGTTTTTATTTACTGCAGACTCTGCAGTCTGTTTTTCTATTATGGTTTTACTATTATGGTTTCGCGTCTACATATTGTGTTTTTTCGCTTTCTTTATTATTTTTAATAAACGCGCTGCATTAGAAATAAACAGCCAGCAGCATATGGATGTTTTTGTCGTTTGTGGGTGAATGTATCTATCTCTTGCTTTCTCAAACTTCTCTTTAGAATCACCATCTCGTGAGAAAACGCGCGCCATTAGGACAAGTTGTTGCGTACGAGTAATGTGTATTTATTATTATCTTCTGTAAGTACACTTATCCCACAGTAGGCGCTGTTTCTATTTGAGCCTAAATGCTTTCTAATACTTGCATTTACGTGCTGCATCAGGAGCCCGTTCCAGTGAATCATGGGACGCATGCGTGGCACTGAGACAGACCTCATGTAAGTTAGTGCGCTTGCGCCTAGACACAGACACTGCAAGCTACTCTGACGGCCCTTCGTCATGCCGTATTTCTCAGGCAATCTAACATTGGGACATCGGATGTCCTTTTTAGGGCCGCACTACCCTGTAACTACCTACAGGCAGGTCAGGCACCGTTTTCCATGCACGGCGTCCTGACACCGGATCCTCACTAATTAGCCGCATTTAGCGCGGGCGCTTTGACGCTTCACGATATATAAAGCGCGTTGTGGTGTTCCTCAGTTACCAGCGAGGAAGCGAGGTGATCGGATATAGGTGCAGAGGCGGGAGTTTTCTCCTTTCACAGTAAGAGTGTGTTTGGGAAGTATGAGTGTATTTTTCTTTCCTGGTAAAACACTCCAGGTACATGACTATTGTTTACATCATTTTGAGCATAACATTGATATGCCTTTGACTCCACCCGGATTTCTTCCTTCTTTCTCCTCTTTATTTAGCGTCTGACCAAAGGGGTCTCCCCTCCTCACTCTCCTATGGGGCTAGTAGGTCCCAACAGTTAGGGTAAGCATTGGGGACACTGTTCCCAAATTGTTAACTTTTTCCTTTAAGTGCACAGATGAATGACACGATTAGATGCACTTATAGCCAAGCACTTATATTCTGCATGAGTATGTGGCAGACCAGATGACCTTTACCAGATGTGTTACTGTATCATTACTTTTGTTTTCTTGTTACAGGCGTTACTTTTAGCCGCACATACGGTGGTGTGTGAAATCATTCACCTCACCTAGTGGAACCCTCACCAGCATAGCACGGTAAGGGCGGAGCCCGTTTATATAGTATAGGTCCTGATGAATGCCACGGACCCCTCGGGGCCAGTAGGCAGAAATATGTTGACCATTTATAGTACGGTGGGGGGACAATAGAATCCCCAGTACACCGACCATTTCATTTTTTAAATACCATACAGATGCCAGTCACATTAAAATGAGTATGACATCTGTAATGGCCTTTTAAACTTCACATTTTTTTGTAAGGGCCCCCACTTAGTTTTAGAAGTGCATCCCTGTCTTCAGGTGTATGCCCGCCCTCTATCAAACCAAGTTTTTAGAGGGCGAGGACTGGTTAATGATGAAGCATGACACCAGGTGGTGTGTGAGACCAGTCTGTCACTTTTTGTGAGATGCCTGCACTCACAAGGTAGCATTTAGGTCATCATACAAGGAGTGGCTCTTTTGTGTTAAACATTATAGTTTGGAGGCTGCCTACTCCTAGCACCCCGTGCCTCTAGTTCCCTTCCCCAGGTCTTTCCTGAGGTTTTGTGGTTAAACATTCATGAAGAGATTCCCAGGCTTCATTTCTTATTGTGGCTACTCTTTCCCTGATGGCCACCCTATATTCTGCTCTTGCCATTCTTATATTTATCGCATTTTTAGGACTCTTGTGTAATTCCTTTTTTAAGTTGGAATAGGCCTGTGTACACTTCGAATCGAACCAACCATCGGGTTTTCTTTTACTCTTCACCGGGACAAACAGCGACTCTCTAACGGCCTCTGCTATTGACTGAAAGGAGGAGAGGATACTAGCTTGGGTAACCGCATCACTCAGACAAGTCTCAAAGGCTGGGCTGCACTTGTCTATCACTTTTTTGGTGATCGCTACTGGGTCCACCATCGACCAATGGAGGCTGTAGCCATTTATCTTATTAATAGCAATATCAGATAGTGCCTGGTCTATTGCATCTTGACTATATGGCTTACTACTTGGTATTAGAACTGAGAGACACAATGGGAAGTGGTCACTCAGTGAGATCTCGTCCACATAAAAAGAATTTAATCTATGGGCATGGCTGTTCGATATAAGAATATAATCGATAGTAAAATGACAGCCCCTGCCATTGAAAGTATAGGGCATAGATACAGATTTGTTAGTTAATTCATTAGCAAAGCCCAACTTCATACTAAAAATCTAATTATTATACAAATCCCCCAGTACAGAGTGACGAAAATGGGTATTACTAATACCTTCTTTAATTAAAACGCCACAGGTTTTGCCTCCCTCGCTTGGGCACAAGGCACAATTGAAATCCCCTACCATAATCAACATCGTGTCTCTATGGATTTTTCTTTGTAGGGCCTGCAAATTATTAAATAATTGCGTTAGGATGCTATATACTTTGGGGCACATGCATTAAAGCTTTTTGCGAGCGCAAACGGTGCGATTCGCAAAAATCGTCCGTTTGCGCCCGCAAAAACACCTTTTGCGATGCATCAAGGTGTTGGGCACTCGCAGGTTAAGGAATCGCAATTCATTGCGATTTCTTAACTTGCGATTGCATTTAAGGAATTGCAATTTGCGATTCCTTAAATGCAATACATGTACCCCTTAGAAATAGCGAATTCGCTATTTGGGGCCGCAAAATACCGTGAAATGAAACACAACGGTATTTTGCAAAAACTCTGAAAAATGCACTAAAGTGCATTTTTCAAAGTTTCATGTTACACACACACATGCCCTTGGGGCATGTGTGTGCGCAACATGGGTGCACAGTACAATTTCAGGGGTGCAACAGGGTGTCCTTTTGACACCCTTGCACCCTTGGAGATGCATGCGCAATTTGCGAGTACCAATTGGTACTCGCAAATTGCGCATGTCTATTCCCATTCATTCCTATGGGCCTGTAGGCCCATAGGAATGAATGGGAAGCCATTCCTTAATTGCGACTCGCAATTTGCGAGTCGCAATTAAGGAATGTGTAGGAATCGCTATTTTTATAGCGATTCCTACATGCATAGGGTTTTGAGAGTCCTTAATTGCGATTCCTTAAAAATCGCAATTAAGGACTCGCAAAATCCGAGCTTGATGCATGTGCCTGTTTATCTGGGGGAATATTATTATAAAAATGTATCAATAAAATACTATAATTTGCATCAACATGGATAAAAACCAGTTGATAATAGGGTTCCTCACTCTGCAGCTCTATCTTTTTCACTTCTAACCTGTTAGATATATATGTTCCAAGTCCCCCTTTTGCTCTTCCACTCCTGCCTTCAATGGCTGGAGTATGGAATGTTTTAAATCCATTAATATGGATTGCCTCCTTTGCCCATGTTCCTAATAAAACTGCATGTCTCTAACACTGCTCTCGTTAGATACAGGAGCAAAGGCGAGCTCGCAGACACCTTTGAGATCAAGACTGGGGTCAGCCAGGGATGCGTGGTGGCACCAACACTGTTCACACTTTACATTTCCCTGGTAATGACGCACCAAAACAGGGTCCATTCAAAATCTCCACACTGTTTTTCGCAGACGATACGCTTTGAATTTCTAAAACACCATGAGGTCTGCAGGCGATAGGTGATAGTTTTTTACATTTCTGCAGCCATAGGGGTCTTGAACTTAACATCAACAAGACCAAATTTATAGTATTAAACAACTATAGATCAGGAAGGGCAAATATCCTGATCCAGGGCTCGTCCTTGGAACAAGTCCAGGAGTTTGTGTACTTGGGAGCTGTTTGACGCAAAAGCTGAGCTGGACAATCCATGTTGATAGAGGCTCCTTGAAACTAAGCCTGGGCAGAGTTAGCAGAGTTCTGCTACGCGGAACTCTGCGAAGTGCAAAAAAAACTCTGCTGCGCTACGCGGTGCTCCGCAAGCGGTGGAGTGCATTGAATAAATGCTGTTCGTGGTGATTTTCAGTGCCAGGTGCTTATCTGCACTGTGCAATCATCGCCAACGGCACCATGCACAGCGCAAGCGGGCGCTGCTTCCTTTCTGCCGCTCGAGTAGATTTTTACTCGAGCTGCAGCTTTCTCAACGCGAGTGGACAGTTTCTCAACGCGAGCGGTCGCAAGCATACACGACCACTCGCAATGAGAAATCTGACCACCTACGTTGAGAAATCTCGCCGGGAAATTGATTTTCCATGCTCGCACTCGCCAACTTGATGTTGACGATCGCGAACGAGGAAACATCTTGCCGGGAGGTGGATTTCCTTCGCTCGCGCTCGCAAACTTGACGTTGACGAATGCGAGCGAGGGAAAAAACTCTGCTTTGCTACGCGGAGCAGATTTTTTCAAAACTCTGCAAGCTTCGCATAACGCGGAGTGCGGAAATCTCCACAAACTCCGTGAGCGGAGTGGAGTTCACCGCCCAGACTTACTTGAAACTTCAGCAAGAATCAGGCACGGTGATTAAAAATGCACAAGGAAGCCCAGACCTGCCCCTTGCCCCAGCAGTGTAAATTTACAACTCAAAACCAAAGAGCTCAGTCATGTATGGAGCAGAGCTCTGAGGCCACCTGAGGGTCGATGCCCTTTCTAGGACCGAAATTAGGTTGGTACAGAGCCTTCTTAAACTCCCACAAAGTGCTCCACAGCTTCCGCAACTTATGGATATTGGCATTTACCCAATTAATCTTGCTTCGGCCCTTCATGTATTGGCTCAGGCTCTGGACCATAGATGAGTTGGAATCATTCAGAATAACAACAAGGTTGCTCTTGAGGTCTGTGGGCTGTGAGAGGATCCCCTGGTTTGCATGCATTAAGTCTATGTTGTATGAGATTGGTTTGCCTTCTATCTGGGACACCCCGGATCAGGCAAAATCAGTCTCTTGCGCCATGGTTAAGGAGAGCCTTAGTGAACATCTGTGGTTGAGAGAACTAAAGCATGTAAAGGCAGTGATCTGACAGGCACGCTTTTTAAGACCTCAAGATCTACGCCGTGTGCGAGTCATTTCTTGCATCTTGCATCTTGTTCTCCACTACAGCTTTTCTCAAAATTGAGGTATGGGGTTCTGCCTGTGAACAGCTTCTGTGTTAAATGAGGCGCTAAATTTTGCACCTCTAGTAGGTGCCCTTTCTGCACCTCAGCTGATGAAACTCTTCAACGCCCTTTTACGCCCAACATATGATCAACCACACCATAAATGGCTCAAACCTGTGTGCAAGCTTTTGGGATTTAGTCAATATGCACCCGCCCTATTCATTTTATGCTTTGAAACTAGAAAGGTTAATTTCATTGCAATGGTAAAATATTTACATGCTGCTTGGCTTATTCGTAGTCATGCTATCCATTGTTGAAAGCTTGACTCGATTCTGACAGCATTTGTTTATTGACACGATCTTTTAACATGTAGCTCTTCTTTTTGCATTTGCACATTACTGTTTTTATCTGATCGTTATCACTATACTATTGCTTTTCATGTATCTTTACGGTCCTTGTTAATCTTGTTGAGTATTCGCCACACCAGTGTACTCAATATCTTTACAGATAGCTTTGCTGCACTGTGCTGTCTTGTGACATAGCATATGCGTTGGCGCATGAACTTTATATGTGGCTGTTGGCATTTTACATTGTATATTCTATGAATTATATACGGCACAATTTTTTTAGATCTTGTACGCTTGAAGAATATTACGTTTTATGGATTGTCATATCCGAAAGAAACAGTTTGGATGGTTGATGATGGTAAATAAAGCCAAGTCACCTGTGAAAAATGAGGCCCTCCAAATATATATTTTTATTGAAAGTGGATAACCGAAGATAGGTAGAAGAACCTGGTGACATCATCGTCAGATCTTTGGCAGATGCATTACTCAACCACATACCTCGTAGTGGGTGAGGATCGTAGCACAGGGAAGATGGACTCCCCATCATCACATTGGACTGCTCTGTGGATAAGTGACAGTCAGACCCATACTGCAGCACTGATGACAGGCTCCCAGTTTTGCAGAGAAGTACTCATTGTGAGGATGGAGATGGTATGCAGGAAAATGGAAGGAGGGGTGGTCGAGCCAGCATCTCCCTTATGAGGAAGAAGCTGCCTCATGAATTTGCCCCACCAGCCTCGCCCTACCCCAAGGATGACTGCTACATATTTCTATGCCCACTCACATGAGAGATGTTATGGACAAGGGAGGGTCTTTATTGAGGAAGATCTCTTCATGGAGTCACCCCTAGACTGTGATGATATATAAGGACAAACAGGAGGTGACAGGCACAAGAAGTGGAGTTAGAGGCTTTGTACACGATCTACTTTCCTGCATCAGCATTGTTTCTTCCTGTCTTGCAGAAACCAAGAGCTACTGATTAGTCATCCACTGAAATGATGACTGACTGTCAAGGACCAAGGGACCCACTCTGCGACAGTGTTGAGCCATATGCCCCCAAAATATAAAAACCGCTAACATTCACTTTTCTGCTAACATTCTACAATAAATCTGTTTGCCTCCTCAAATCTGGGATGTCTCTTTTGCTGCTCTTCAATAGCTGTGCATATTAAGTATATTGGTTTTGCAATAATGAACTTTCATCATCAGAACATCTGGCTTGAAACCACCTTCATGTCTCTCTCAGATGGGTTATCCTTGGATGATCACAAACGTCTTTTGTGTACAAAATGGTGAGAGCAAGATATAGGATGGCAGCTGCTCACAGAAGCAAGCATTTGCAATGCAATCAGTCTCGCCTTTGGGACCTTATATGCATTTAGCTATGCAGCACATTAGCCTGGGTGCTGAAACATCTACTGTTCTTTATCATGGAGGGAAAGTAAGCACCAAACTGCGTGACACGCCAGGTATGGGAACACATGGAGAGAAATATTGTCTTTCAGCGGGAAATGGTATAGTCCAAAGCTCTGTTTTTAATATAAAATCAGGGCCTTCGGTGGTCATATCACTGAAAATACGAGATTTGAAAAAAATATTATTGTATATGAGTGCTGGTGAGTATTTTACTGACCTCTGCTGGTCGTTTTCTATCAAGACAGTTAAATAGAGGCAGTTGAACAGAAAAAAAAGTCCCTAAGCGGAAGCAGACAAGTCCTAGGACTGATCTCCAGAGCCCACAAAGTACACACACATATATGTATATAGAGCCCACAAAGTACACACACATATAAGTATATACTAAAGTATATACAAGAGGTCTCGAATGCTCAACCTAAAAATCAATGACAACCCCACCAAACTTTTTTTCTCAGCGTTTTATGTCTACAAATCTGGTATGAGGGGAATATACAAGATTTCTCACAGAAGCAGAGCCAGGCAGATTGCTACATGGATAACAGCCACACAGCACACTCTGGGAGCAGGGGTTGACCTACTATACTGAAAAAGTCCCACGACAATGGAAGCTTTGCACCAACCATATTTGTTAGGATTTAAAGCTTTATGGTTAGACTGGCACTGAAACTGCTGCACAAGTCTCAATGGCTAAATATAAGCTGCAGCCCCATTCCAACTTAATGAAGAGATATATCAACCCAGATCTGTGTGGGCTGTGGTGCAATGCTTCCTTAGTGTGTGTCAGTGTGCTTATGACTTCTTTAAGGGAAGACATAAGCCTGATGCCTTTTACTAGTAGTAACTTTACTATAAGTATCTCTACTACTAGTAAAGTTATTCGTATGAAAAGTTACTAGCAGTAACTTGCCTTTGTGAATACCAAAAAGTAGTAAACTTAGACTTAAGTCTAATTTTACCTTAGTAAATCTGGCCCACAGTTTTTACCATTCACCCATGTATCCTACTACTGCTCACTACTCAACTTTGACCATGCAGCAGAAACCACATGGTGACCTGGTGTTTGACATGACCTGCAATTCCAGTCACACCATTTGTGAGCATGGGGTTTGCTAATAGAACATGTCACTTTTAAGGAACTGGGTGCCACACTTTGATATAGATCTCTGAATTCGGCTTCAGACCCCAGCTCTCTAATAAAGCACAGAGTGAACTGCCCCTAAAAAGAAACTGCTCTTTTGATGGAATACTCAACTGTTTACACATATACATGGAGAACGCAAAATTAAGGATGCCCACAACATATCATAAATGACCACAATCATGCCTAGATTGGTCATAATTATGTCAAGGGTGCTTGCAATATACCAATAATCAACACCAATATGTGGGAGATGTCCACCATAATTTCATGGATGCAGACAATATGTCAATGATCACAACATTATGCCAAACATGGGCAGATTTAAGTCAAATATACTAACGATATGTCAATGATGCACCATATTATGCCAGACGTTTACTGCTATTTTAAGGTTATGGAGCTATGCAACCTCACCTCCTGCAGCAGATGGGAGGCAGTGCTCTACATCTCCATCCCTCATAATGAGTGATGACCAGAATTCTGATAGGATTGTGGTGAGTCCAGCCTTCACTGGCTTCAGTACACTGAAAGTACTTCACATCTTTGAAGACGACCAATGTTTTTTCATAACTGTTTTACCATGGAGCACTAGTAATGAAGTGCTCTTTCAATGCCTGCTGTGATCCGTGCTATCTTCCATACAAAAAAATCCATGGTAACCTACCGCTTCTCTAACGGGCACTAAAATATGAACACAGGTCAAATCTACTGGAGAGGTTTATGGTGAGGAATGTTAGCCTGGCCAAAAACATATAGGCAATTGAGAGCAGGATATTGGGACAGAGATATATTTTACGAGTATTCTTCAGAATCCAAAGGTCTCTAAAATGATTTGATGGGCAGTAGGTAACTGCCAAATTTAATACATGGAGTAATCATGGTACACGCTTAGACACAAGATTACGATTAAAGTAGGTGTAATGGAGGCCACAAATCTCGGCTCAGACATCTACCAAAAGAGACTACTCAATCAAAGAGCACAATTTGAGTAGGGTCCAGCTTTTGTGATTTGCCAAAATTCTGCAGACATGAGTTTTCAAAGAAAAGTCTGTGTTTCTTCTTTGGACAAATGGATATAACTGGCAGTCGCACTGTGAGATCGGAGAATGTCCCCAGTAAGAAGTGACAGCAATTGGTCCATACTTTGCTCACTTGTTTAGTTATTTGTGTTAAATTGAAATGGTGTGTCCTCTGGTATACCCAAGGGCCTGCCCACTAAATCAGACAATCTACCTGGCCAGTTTAAAAGAGATCGGAGTCCAGGAAGCTAAAGACAGATGGACTTCTCGCAGTTCTTTTGCAGGGACTTTGCCATCTGATTTAGAGCGACAGCCAAAAGTCAAATCCAGTGGTTAATTTGGAAAAAAAATAGGTGTCTGGGCTCTCGTCAGGAGGCAGCTTGCACCAGCCCATTTCTCCTGTTAGTGCCGCATAAAACAGAACCAACTACTAACCGTGAAAGTGGGGAGAGGATGTGACATAATGGCCAGAGCTGCTGACTTCAGAACTGGGGAACCAGGTTTGAGTCTCCCGTCGGCTCAACATCCTGTGTTTCTGGGCAAATCACTTAATCTCCCTGTAAATTAATGTGTTCTTAACTGGTGCTCATGAAAAGTGCCAGTGTTGATGATTAAGTGTCGGTGCTGGGCACCAGAAACCACTGGTTCAAATTAAGCACTGATCCAATTTAAACTTTGTCAGAAGTTAAAAAAAATTCTGTTGCAAAAAAAGTCTTCCTGAATGCTACCCAAATTTCAGGAGCTTTTCTTTTTCATACAAGTCACAGATCTAAAGGGTAGACACACTTTTCTATCCCTGTTTCTTTAGAGCCAGAATCAATGTCCAGTTCCACTGGGCCTGATGATTCTTTCTTCAATAATACCCTGGTCTGTGTTGAATTTGACTGTGGAGCACAATAGTCAGGTTCCCTGGCCTTTGAGGACAACTTCCAGAGTCTTAGATACCAAACTAAACTGTTTTTGTGCTCATGCAACTCCTACCCATCTCTCAAGGGAGTAGAGGTCTCCTAGCTATGAATATGTCATCTTCAAATGGTGACCTCTACTGCAAATTTGTTATGTCATGCACAGGTAGCTTCCAATTTTCTTGTTTGTGACTCTGTACGGCGTTTTGGTGTTCTCTCCTCATTCCTCACCGCGCATGCTTCAGAGAAGATCTGGTTGATTTTCCTATGTTTAAGTTCCCCTGTCATCCTGCCAGGGATTTTCCAGCATGGTGACTGCCCCAGATTGCACTTTGTTATTTGAGAAGATCATAATATGGGTTATTTACATCTTATCTGGGTAAGATAAGGACTCGAGAATTGTAAAATGTGTCACAGCTGAAGGGGAGAACTGATTGGGCAAGGTTTGGGGGCTGCTGCCACCACACTGGCAAAAGTGACTCTCTGTCACATTTTTGCACAAATAAAAATGTAAAATCACAATTGAATCAGAAGTAACAGAATGCAATTGCGGAGGATTTGCAAAATTGCTCGAGCCTGGACTAGAGTACCATTATATTTATATTTGTACCAGTCATTTGAAAGTAAAAAAGGCTGCCTCGGCCTGCTCAGTAAGTAAGCATCTTTAAATTCTGTTACTGTAGAGAAAATTCAAACTCATATTTGACATGTCTCACTTCAGCATATATTGTCCCTAGGCTTTGTTGTTTGCAAAGTATATGTTATAGTTGACGTAGCTAATGGAAGAAACAGGTCTTAAAGATGTCATAGAGGTTTATTTTGTCATGCTTGCGGCATCTTCTCACCTACAGAAGCACAGGATTGTCGTGTCACCCTAATGCCATGCGTTTAAAGCCATTTTGAGGGGGCAGAAAGCTCACACTGCAGCTCACACACCTGATTCTTATGCCACTAGTGCCACCTTGTTTTGCCACGCCCTTGCCTAGCCCAGATATGCCTCTTGGGGTTAGCCAATTATTATCCATATTTAGAGGTCAGAGCACACACACTGGATGTTGCTTATTGGCCTCCGAATGGCCATCGCCATAATATGCTATCAATCTCAGTCCCTAAGAAAGTCAGGCCAAAGGACTACTAAAAGATCAGATCCAGATAATAAACATTTAAATAACAGCGCTCTCTTAAATAATGAAATCCTCAAGGTCTCTTCTGATGCTAGAACTCACACTTGTGAGAATTATTTTATGACTTGCTCCTATTTATATAGAAATGCTTAATAGCTGTGATATTAGACACTGTTTTTATTGACCCAAATTGAGTTTGCTGTTGGCCTGGGTCTGTTCGGGTGGGTCTCAGTTTTGCCACTTTGGGTATATTGATTGGAGAAAACTGTCAGACCACAACTATCGAAATCACAATTATGTTGTGCCTTCAACTTGTTCACAATCTGGCCTGATTGCTTTTATGCTTTTACGATGCGGGCATTTGCAACTTGTCATGGCCATACACCTTGTGTTGGGGTTATCATGTTGTGTGACATTCTTAACACTTTTTTTTATTTTATTTATAATCTTTTATTAACAAACACAGAGCGTTCAAGAAAACATGATAGGGCCCTTGACATGCACATTGCAGTGTGTACAAATTGAATAATCAACTTCTTCAAAAGCCCCACAGCTTCAGCGCTCAATAAGAAATAACAAGCATTGGCAATGCCAATAGGTCTCGCCATTGGGATCCTATATGTATTTAGCTATGCAGCACATAAGCGGAGGGGGAGCGCGACACTCGGCATTTTAGCTGATGTGTGCAGTGGGCTTCTGCTGCCTCAAAAAGCGCCTTCCTTATTCATACGCAGTTACCCTGACTTCTAGTGCGAAAGTGATTCAGCACCCACGCTAATCTGCTGCATAGCTAAATACATATAACATCCTAAGCACAGAACGAACGGAGAGAACGTCACAGTTTGATTAGGAAACTGCTTTAAAGTTTAACCCCAAAACTTTGAGAACGTTCACATACAAATATGAAAGTACACAGCAACTTTGGGATATCACTCACAAATAAACGTTTGCGAAGTTGTACTCGGAATTGCTCTTGCTTATGGAAATTCCAACGAGATGGTTGGAATAAGGTGCCGTCGAATCAGAATTTTCTTTTCAGTTGGACTCCTCTGTTGAAATGCCTAGCTAGCACCGGGTAAAACATGGTGAGTCTCTGCATGAAACTGGCCATATTTAACTTAAAACGATGGTCGAATGCTTAAATGTTGATGCGGTGGGATACTGAAAACACTGCAAGAACTACAGAGATTTTTTTATTATTACAAGTTGTCGCCGGATTCACTACAATCTACAGGCTACTCTGGACGGTGGAAAAGGTGTGCCGAACAACCAAGGAAATCAAACACACACACTCACCCTAACAGTTATTGACTGCACCGGTGCTGCCATTTACAGATTCCGGTCAATGCTACCTCCTGCACGACCGTGCCAGTTTCAAGTGGTTTGCAGTTGTATTGTATCAAAATAAAGGCAGCTCTGAAACCTATTGCACAAGCCAGTGAGGCACGTAAAGCATTACGGTACGAGAATGGAGTGCAGCCCCTCACCCCATCTACACTGACCCAGTCGCGGTCCGTGTAGGAGTGCCGGCCGGGCGGTGACGTGGGGCGGGGGAGGGGCAGGGTGGGGGGTAGCAAAGTACGGATTAAGGACCAATACAGGTAAGTAAACATTTAAATCAATTAAACGAATTTCGTTGCGCGCACTGCATCGCATTTGGCGATGCAGCGCTCACAACGAAATTCGTTTTATTGATTTAAATGTTTACTTACCTGTATTGGTCCGTAATCCGTACTGTGCTACCCCCCACCCTGCCACTCCCCCGCCCCACGTCACCGCCCGGCCGGCACTCCTACACGGACCGCGACTGCACTGACCTCGAGCTCCTTCCACCAGGAATGGCGTGCGCTGGCAGTGACAACTTCCAGTCTGAAGTTAAACAAAACAAGAGGCAGAGGCAGACTTTTGGCGCGCATGCGCCTGATGTAAAGCATCGCGCGCATGCGAGTCTGGACAGGTCAGGCAAAATAGAGTGCGAATGCAGGCAGCCAATCATAGGAAAAAACAAGCATTTACAAATGCAATAGGACTCGTATTTACGCGAGTCCTATTGCATTGTAAACAAAAATGCGGCCGTCCAAGAAGGCAGGAACGGGAGTGGGTGGTGGGGTGGTGGTGGGCAGAGAAGTCACGGACTGTGGGAGGGAACGGGGGAGGCAGGGGAACAAAAGAGTTTTGAAAGTAAAGGGGCTGATAGCCATGGAAGGAGAAAAATGACGACATGGTCGTCAGGAGGCGGGACTAACTTGCCGAAAACCAATTACAATGCAGCATTTAAGATTTCGGCCAATCAAAAAGATAGGTAAAGCTAGGAGGAAAGTGGGCGGAGCTACCCCCGCTATACTGTATACAGCATCTCTCGACGAGATAGCGCATGCGCGGCCTAGGCGAGACCTAAAAAAGAAACAAAAACAAGGCAACAAGAACAGATGGCACCTCACAGTGACAGGAATAATAGAGACATTAGAAAACAGGAAGAGAAGGATGGTCCATCATAGCTGTCCATGAGTCTGTCATATTCATTTCCTATTGGGTCTGCTTGCTCCTAGTAGAAATTCCGGGTCCGGCAGCGACTCCTTTTTGCCATTGCTGAAGTAATGTTTCATTAACCTCTGGTATTCGATATTTAACCAATAGCTATCTATTGTATTCAGGCCCCGTAGGACATGTGACAAGTCAGGTTGTTTGCTGGGGTGGGCTTGTACCTGAATTGCTTAGCCCGTTACGGACGGAAGAGGCCCCTGATGGAGTAGGAACTTTTTGACCCTCTATTAATTTGAGATACTCCTGTGTTGTACAGGTATTACTTTACAATTTCAATGCTTGTTTATAGTTATACATCGTTTATCTTTTAATTTGCATATTCCTTCCTTTATTGGTTGTACCTACATTGTGATGTTTTAATTGGAATGTTGTACTCGTATTTATATGACATTTTAGAATGTTAGCTGCATTCTGGCTTATCCTCTTCGTCCTAGCTACGGCGCGTCCTTCATCCACTTGCGTGTGGGCCTTAAGATGTTACTTGAAAATAAACATCTTTTATTAACCTCGTGACTCCTGTCATAAGAATTTGGCGACGAGTTTTGAAAGGAGTTGGCTCAATGCTGCGTGTTTACGATTTTCTTCAACCACTCTTCATTACGGATTTCATGACGGAATGCTGGTAACCCGTTTTAAATGAGGATTCAACTTTAAAAGGTACTGTTTCTTGCTAATTTATTGAGGAAACCGGAGATTATAAAAATCCTCATGGTTACCTTTTTGAATTGACTGTTGCTGACACGCATTGGCCGTTGCTCCGAGTTCGTTGCTCCTGGCAGTTGCTGTGTGCGTTTTTCGCGTATGGAAGCTTTTATGTATTGTTCCTCTGAGGAGATCGTAGGAACATTGCACGTACAGTATGTCACAGCGTACAGCCATCTTTATTTTTTTAATAATAATAAACGGAAGCAGCTGTTTTCAATGCGTGCAACGAAAGCATCGTCACTTCAGTCTCATGCTGTGAAACTTATTGAAAAATCGCAGCACTGGTAATTCTTTACACACGTACCTTTCTTTATCTAGAGTGTTTGAAAGGATTAATGTGCCGGTAAGGGAACTTTACTTTAAGCACAAGCTTAATGTTTTCAAGTACTTTTATGTGATTATTTGAAATTGAAGCTACATTTATAAAAAAGATTTAAACTTATTTTGAAGTATCTATTTGAATGTTTAAAGTCGAGGAGGAGGATAAAGCGAAAGTAGTTAAAAAAGAAATGGCACAGAGTAATAATATATGCGTTCCTGCTCATTTTTTTAAGTGAACCTGGTAAGCCTTCCATGCGTTGGAAGAATTGGCATAGAGCCTTTGAAAACTATTTGGTGTCTATAGATGGAAAGGCATATGATGCTGAAAGAAAAAAGCACTCATGTGTGGCTTACTTGCAAATGCTGGACAGGACATTTTTGACAGTCTGCCAGAGTACGAGAATGAACCAGGTCAGTTCATACCACTTGATGAGTATCAAGAAGCAGTCAAACGTATGCAAAAACAATTTTCTGAGGAGCCTAATATTATGGTTGGCAGGCACAAGTTTGCGATGCGTAAACAAGCTGAGACGGAAACTGTTGAAGAGTACATAGCTGCTTTAAGAGTTCTTGCGACAAACTGTGAATTCAGAGAAATGGTTGATACTTACATTAGAGACCAGTTTGTATTCCATTGTTTTTTAAAAAAAATACAGGAAAGACTTTTGGGATGCCATAATCCAAGTCTACAGGAAGTAATAGACATTGCCAAAGGAATTGAACGTTTTTTTTTTTTAATTTTATTGAAGACATCCAACACATACAGAATCTTTATAAACAAGGTTTATCCAATCGGCATTTCAAAACATATGTGCAAGATGTCTGATATATATCTTTACGCCCTCCACCCCTACTAATCTAACCAACCCCCCACCCCACCACCCCCTATCCTACCCCTACCTCCCCCACCCCAATGGAGCCCATGGCTGTAGCTCTAGTTTGAGCTATAACACGACCTTGATATATAATCCATGGTAAAACCCTTAATACAGTGATAACCCAAATAGTTCCAAAAGTCTAAGGGGCACATGCATCAAGGTAGGCTTTTGCGATTCCTTAATTGCGATTATTAAGGAATCGCAATTAAGGAATCGCAAAAGCCTATGCATGTAGGAATCGCTATAAAAATAGCGATTCCTAAACATTCCTTAATTGCGACTCGCTAATTGCGAGTCGCAATTAAGGAATACCTCCCCATTAATTCCTATGGGCCTAGAGGCCCATAGGAATGAATGGGAAGACATTCTCAATTAGCGATTCGCAATTAGAGAATCGCAAATTGAGAATGCAATTTCAAGGGTGCCAGGGTGTCAAAATGACACCCTGTTGCACCCTGAAATTGTGATGTGCACCCATGTTGCGCACACACATGCCCCAAGGGCATGTGTGTGTGTAACCTAAAACTTAAAGAAATGCATTTTAGAGCATTTTTCGAAGGTTTTGCAAATTACAGACAAGTTTGATTTGTCTGTAATTTGCGGTCCCAAATAGCGAAATCGCTATTTGAAAGTGCTTCTAGCATTGCATTTAAGGAATCGCAAATTGCGATTCCTTAAATGCAATCACAATTAGGAATTCGCAATTAATTGCGAATTCTTAAATTACGCATAGAAACTACTTTCATGCATCTCCAAAGGCCAATTTGCGATCGCAAACGGCCGATTTTTGCGATTCGCACCGTTTGCGATCGCAAAAACCTTTGATGCATGTGCCCCTAAGCATTTTATACAAATCCCTTAACTTATAACAGCTCAAATCAAATCCCACCCTCATTCGTCCAATTCGTTATTGGCAGCCAGATTGCAAGCCCCTTCCTTTTAGCATTAAGCCCCCTTCGTTTATACACCTCTTTTTCCCAACGGTATGTAGCCAGGAATTTCCCTAGCCAGCAATAAACTGAAGAGGGGTCCTTATCCAGCCACACACTAGCCAAGGATAGCCTAAACACTGCCATAGCTGTAAACAACAGAGCTCGATTTGGTTCCGACATGGCTTGATTACTAACCCCCAGCATAATTACCTGCGGTGAAAGTTCCACCTCATACCCCAGCATGCCTTTTAAATATTTACCCACCTCAGTGATTAAAGGTTCAAGTCGGGAGCAAGTTGCAAACATGTGTACACTATCAGCGGCATAGTAATCGCATCGAGAACAGAAAGAACCCCGCGAGTTTCCCCATTTTGCTATACGAGCTGGGGTAATGTACAAATTAAGCCAGGTTTTCAAAACACTGCACTTGTAGGTTTGCCGAGAAGCATGCCGTTTGACTTAGCAAGAGAGAGTCCTCGCATACCTCTATCCCTGCTTGCAACAAGTTCTGCCAGCGATTAGTGTGTTTAATGAAATCATCGCCCATTAAATTACTAAGCATTTTGCAGAGGGGAGATAATGATGAAGGTGTCCCTAGTACTGCTTCAAGTAAGGGGATTCTCTGACAACTAGGTATTTTTTTAGAAACAAAGTCTCTAATTTGTAAATATTTTTTAAAAAACGTATTGCCTATCCCGAATTTACTCTTAATTGCGTCAAAGGAAAGGATATTGTTATCCTCCATCAAATCCCCAATATGCCTTACACCTTTATCCATCCAAACTTTCATATAGCCATCTTGTAAAATTTCATGTAATAGGTTATTATCTGCCAGGGGAGTATCTATGTATCCTACCTAGTTTAAGTTTCTTCCTAATGGACGTCCATACTTTAAAAGATCCCAATAAAACCTTAAATTTCACTCTTTTAAAATAAGCGAAATCAATATGCCGAAGAAGGCAGCCGACGGAATCCGATCCCAACAGTAACCTATATATAGATGGGCTGGATGTTTCCTCAGTTGAAGCCGACTCTTTCCCCAATACAACTGCCATTCGCTGCAAAGCTGCTAACCAGTAATAAACCTGGAGATTTGGAACCGCCCAGCCACCCCGACTTCTAGGTAGGGTCATAAATCTCAACGCTCTTCGGGGGCGATTCCCGGCCCACAAAAATGTTGAAATTATTTGGTCAAATACCGAGAACCAACTCTTGTTTATTTCAATTGGGATAGCTCTAAAAAAATAAAGAATTTTTGGTAAAAATAACATCTTGATAACATTGCATCTCCCTAAAAGTGTGAGATGCAAATTGTTCATTCTATTAAAATCTGTTTTAGTCTTGTGTAGCAGAGGTTCCAGATTAATTTGTGTAATTTTATCAATATTATCAGAGATCTCAACCCCCAAATATCTGGTGCTTTCCACTATCCGTGTATCAAACATAGCCACATTTGAATTTTTAACAATCATTGTCTTATCCTCGTTAAGGTGATACCCAGAGATTTTACCAAAATCTTTTGACTCCCTTTCAACCTCTTTAATGGCCTCTGATGGATTGGCTGTGATTATGGCGAGGTCATCCGCATATGCAAGGATCTTAGTGTCCCCACCCATAGAAGGAACAGCTGAGATCCTATCATTCCCCACAATTTTCCTGATTAAGGGATCTATATATAGAGCGAACAGTAACGGGGAACAGGGACACCCCTGCTGCGTACCTCTTGTTATTTTAATTGGCTCTGATGTATGCCCCATCATTGCAGTTCTAGCCACGGGATCCTGATATAAACATTTAATTGCTCCAATAAAATCTTTCCCCAAGCCATTTTTCCCCATAACTGCCCATAAGAAGGGCCAGGAGACCCTATCAAACGCTTTTTCAGCATCAAGTAATATTGCAGCCATAGGGTCTCCTGACACTTTCGTGTAGTCAAACAGCGTGATTATACGTTGAATATGATCGGTCGTGCCCCTACTTGGAACAAATCTGTGTTGAAACGGGGAAACTAGGGGGCATATTAGCAAGGAATAGTGATATTTATCGCTAACCGCGCTTAGCGCGACTTTGGTTAACGCCGCCTATCGCTGGAAAATATCGCTGAGATAACACCCTATTAGTAAGGTTTATCTCCATAGCGATATTATTTCCAGCGATAGCGGTAAAATGTGAGAATATCGCTGGAAAAGCAGTGATATTCTCGCATTATCAGCATTAGAATCCACCTCCTATACCTTAAACAGGTAAGTCATCCTCACTAGCAGGAGATAAAATATAGCGATAAACGCGCTTAGCGCGAATTATTATATCGCTTCGCCTGCCTTGCTAATAGGGGGTAGTGGGATTAGCGACTGTTTTCAGTCGCTTTTAGTAGGGAACGCCTTCCTTGCATGTCATTAGCGATAATTATCGCTGACATGCAAGGCGATGGTTAACGCGGCCTCTAAAGCCCTTGATAATATGCCCCTAGTTTTTTAATAACCGCAGCTAATCTAGTTGCTAAAATTTTAGAAAAGATTTTCACATCACTGTTAACCAGCGTGATTGGCCGATATGAGCCCAATTCTATTAGGGGTTTGCCTTTTTTAGGGAAGACTATTATATTAGCGTTCTTCCAAGAATCGGGAATCAGCAATTCTACTTGTGCTCTGCGAAATACTTCCAACATAAGTGCCATGAGCTGTATCTTAAATTTTTATAAAATTCTCCTGGAATCAGATCAGTGCCTGCAGCTTTGCCTGAAGAGATAGAATCTATTGCTGCTATAAGTTCATCTAATGTAATTAAAGCACCGAGGCTGTTTTTCTCCTCAGAAGATACTTGATTGAATGATAGCCCTACTAAATAATCCTCAATATCACCATCTTTGTTTTGAACATCCTCGGTGTATAATCTTTGGTAGAATTTTTGAAATGCCGTAAGAATAGCATCAGGGCTATTTACCATGCCTATGCCAGGATCCCTGATTTCACTAATCCTGGTCTGTACCGTTTTCTCCCTAGTACGTACAGCAAGTAAATGGCCCACTCTCTCATTATTCTCATATACCCTGCTCCGCCATGCAGTATATTTCCCGGCTGCTTTTTTGGTGGAAATCTCAGTGATTGCGGACCTAGTGATTATAATTTTTGATTGAGCAGTCTCCGCGTCTCCCCCTATGACTAAAACCTTTACTAAATCAGCCTCCGCTTTACTCAAATCCTCATACAAGGTACGTACCAAGATATTATCCTTTTTCTGTGATTCCCATCCATATTTTGATGTTTCCCCTCTAATCCCTGCCTTCAATGCATCCCAAACTATGCCTAAGTCTGTGCTCCCTAGGTTCTCTGCTATAAACCTAGGAATCCATTCCTTAAAGTGCTGTCGATACCCCTCCTCGCTTAGTAAAGCCCTATTGAATGTCCATCGTGACTGTGGAGGTTCTAGTCTAATATCAATATTTATTACCAGGGGGTTGTGATCAGACATAACTTTTGGATATTTGCTAATCTTACAGCCTAGTAACACCATCTGGGACACAAAGAAATAATCTAATCTCGCATGCACTTGATGTGGTGCGGAAAATTATGTGAAACCGGGGTCATCCCCCTTCTGTTCTGCCCATACATCCGCAAGCCCATGCAATGACCTAAGTTGCATCAAAGATTTAAAAACCTTAGGTTTACGACCTTGGTACATCACCCCCTTATTCCTAGATTCCCGGCAGCTCATATTAATGTTCATATCCCCACATATAATCAAAGGTAAAGGCCAGCCCACTAGTTCAGTGTTCAGCCATTCGAACCATGCCGGATCATCCAACACAGAGCCTTAGATTGAACAAAGAGTAAACATCTTATGGTCAAGGCAACATTGTATTATTGCCCATCTCCCCAATTTATCAGCAGAAGAGCGCGGGAAGCAACCCAATCCTTTCCTTGCCAAAATTGCCACCCCTCTTGTCTTCGTTGTTTGTGTTGTGGAAGCTATAATTTGATAGCCCGCCATCTCCAGTACCCCCTTTCTACAAGCTTCGACATGAGTCTCTTGAAGACACATAATGTCTGCCTTTAAGAATTGGAGCTCCAAACTAATTCTCCTTCTTTTAACAGGGTTATTCAACCCGCATATATTGATAGAGGCTATTCTGATCTTCCTAATTGAAAAAAAAAAGAAAAAAAAAATAGATCCATACCAGATAACAGTGCAATTAGTAAAAATATCCATCTCAAACCAGTGCTCAAAGACCCACCCAAGGCACCACCCCTCACCCACAGGCTCCAACCCAATCCAACCCCCCTCCCCACCCCACCCTGTTCAAAAAGGCAAAAAAGGTCCAAGGACCCTTGTGATGCCTCCTGCATGATGTGTGCCCCTAACCACCTCCTTCCAAAAAAAACCCATTAGAGAGAAAAAGAGAAGACAAAGAACCCAGTTTTCCAACTCTACGATTTAACAATCGAGTCTTATTTCTTAGAAAGTTCTTGCAGGAACTCCTGTGCCAGGATCTCGGAAGAAAATACTCTAATCGCCCCCTTACATATGACTTTGAGCCTGGCAGGGTTCATAAGGAAGACTTCACAACCCAGTTTCTGAAATGAAGGGATCAGCGAGCGCAGTCTCCAACGCCTCTCTACCGTAGCATGACAAAAGTCAGGCCGGACAAAGAAAGAATGCCCCGCTGCTATCCTCCTTGCATCGGGTCTTGCTTTTTCAAATATAGACTGTCGGAGGAGGAAGTTACCGAAGAATATGAGGATGGCTCGTGGTCTATCATATTGCCCAGGCTTTTTTTGAGCATCAAGGGAAATCGATGCACCCGCTGTATTTCAGACTCCCAGTTCCAATGACCTAGCTCGGGAAAGGCCTCCTTGAATAGCCTCAATACAAAGCCCCGGATGTCATCGCCTTCTGCTTTCTCTGCAATCCCAAGTAAACGGAGGGTATTGCGGCGTTGTCTGTTTTCAAAGTCCTCCAGTTTCCAGAGAACATCAGACATCCTGCTTTCGTTAGATTCAGTTAATCGATTGGAGGTTTCGGCATTGCCCTCCAGTTGCACAATACGTTCTTCCAAAGCTGTGGTACGTTCTGAAGTCTCGGTACAGGCTTTGCTAACTTTGCGCACAGCCCCCTGTAATTTTCTAGTGGCTAAATGAGCCCTCTTATGTTCAAGACGGCCTCGGTCTGCATTTGCTTCAATGTAGAGTATATTAAATCCATTGTCGGATGTTGAGTTTGTGGTTCCGCAGTGCCATGATCTTCTATCGCACCCTCTGGGGCTGCATCTTGGACTCCAAGCTCGTCCTCTAGACTCCTCCCGAACTGAGTGGCAGAGTAGTCCCACTTTAGCTGGCTAGACTGGCTATAGTCCGACGTAAACCCCCCTATCGTTGTCTGATTCCTTTGTACTCCTTTTCTTTGTGCGCACAGGTATACGTTTTTGCGTAGCAGGTTTAGTGAGGGGGGGTGCCACTGTCCCCCTCTGTGAGATCCTCATCAGAAACACCTTTGCTACTGGTATTAGACAAATCCGAGTCGTCAGTCAGTGAGTAGAACTTTTCCCCATAATCCGGTGTCCTTAGATATTTGCCAGCTACTTGGATAATAGCCTTAGGTTGCTCCTTATGGGCAGTAGTGTGAGTTGCATCACGTACTTCATTAGAAATAACATCCTGAGGTGTAGAATTCTCGGTTTGCCTCTCTTCTTCAGAGATACTTTGTGCTGGTTTTTCTATGTTCCCCCCAGACAGAGATGCGGACCCTGCAACAGTCTCAGTTAATTCGGGGGAAGTCTCTACTAGATTGCCATCATTTTGCAAGTCTTCGCTCAGTGCCAAACTCTTGGAGGTGCCTACATTAGCTCTAAAAGAGGTATTGCCTTTACCCTTAAATACCTTCTTTTCGCCAGATATGTTAGGGGCACCCCGTCCGGCAAACATCCCAGGAACAGTTGGTTGCTTTGGTCTGGTAACCATCGCGCCGGGGCGCTCACCACCGTGCTTCCCGCTGGGAGTTACCTTGGTCAGCCCTTCCTTGTCCAGATCTACTTGCCGATTGTCGCTCTGACTCAGGCTCTGATTCAGCCCCTTCCCCTCCGCAGCTGCACGCCGATTCAATGATGTAGCCTTGACCCCTCCAGTCGCGCTACCGTCTCTCGTCAGCCCTTTGGTCTTTGGCGGCATAACTGCGGATCCTAACAGCCTCTTCTCCGCTGCAACAAAGTATCGATTTACCGTACCGGGAGCAGATGGATTCTCTCGTGATACAATGTATCGGCGGATTGTCCCGGGCCTCCTCAAAGCCGCCTGGCTAACGCCGGATGCCGCTGATACTGCTAAAAGTAAAAGCCTTGATGCTCGAGCCGTCAGTGCACCGATCACCGACAGAAGCCTCATCAGCTTTTTGCTCCGCAACCAGATTACAGCCGGATTGTAGCCCCTGCTTGCTGCAAGGTACGTGCTGAATAAATGTTGCCAAGTTTATGTTAGAATATAAAGTTTTTCTCTCACTTCCAGTAACTGAATTGCCGAGGTAGGAAGAGCAGCTCCCCACAGCTCTCACACAGCCGCCATCTTGCCGGAATTGAACGTTCAATGTATTCTTCAAAAGTTTTGTCTAATGAGTGTTCAAGTTCTACTAATGTTTTTGCCTTGCAGGAAAAGAAAAGATACGATCAAAGGAGTGAAGAGAGAAGTAAAAGAAGAGTGAACCAAGGTAAAACTTGTGCATGTTATAGATGTGGTTCAAGAAATCACTTGGCCGATTTTCAAGGTTGCCCAGCTGTTGGAAAAAGGTGCATTAAATGTAAGAAGATAGAGCATTTTGCAACGTCGTGCAAAAATACGAAAAGTACTGTGAATAACAAGGTGAAAATAAGTAGTATAGAAGAATTTGATGAAGAAATATGTTCTAACATTGTCTTAACACTTGATGCACCTGATGGGAAAATTATTGCACCATTACGTAATGTGAATATTGGTGAAGTAGAGTTACAAGTAATGGCTGACTCTGGGTCACCGATAACTATAATAGCTGATACTACATTTGATAAATACTGGAGAGGTTATAAATTGGAGGAAACTGATGTCAATCCAGAAGCATTTGGTGATTTTGAAATTGAAATGGTTGGTTATTTTGAGGATAATTTGGAATTCAAAGAGAGTGCTTAAAACAAAAATGTATGTTGCTGTAAAAGGACTTAACATAGTGGGTTGGAAGGACCTGGCTAAATTAGGAGTCATTCTTAAACCTGGAGCAGCTGAACCAATTGTTCTTGATGATAAATTTCATGGTAACATGATTATATCCAATGTGAATGTTGATTTAGAATCTGTGCTTCAAAGAAATAATGAGGTATTCGCAGATCATATTCGGTGTGTAAAGGGTTTTGAACATAAAATAAAGCTAAACAAGCATTGGCATAGCCAATAGGTCTCGCCTTTGGGACCTTATAAGTGTTTAACCATGCAACAGTTAATGTTGTTGCACCAAGGATATTGTGCTGCATAACTCAATACTTATAAGGTCCCAAAAGCGAGACCTATTGGCTATACCAATGCTTGTTTTTGTTATGCCATACCCTCGTGTCCCCGACCACTCTCGCCCCTTAAAGTTTACAAATATCTGTACACAGTTTGAGATTTCACCTAAACAATACCTTTTGAAACGCTGTTTGCAATAACTTTTTTGGGCTCACATCAGCTGTTGTGGAAAGCTTCCCCTTCATCTCCTATGTACACTGAAATAAGGTTGTCTCAGGCCACAAGATCATTAAGGGCAACAAGAAAGAAACAACGGTTGAATCCCGGTCAAAGGGTATTCAGACAGCGTTCTGTTTGAGTGCAATTTTTAAAGGAGAAGTGATCGTGGAGAAGCATAGAGCAAGCAGCTACCGGGTGCTGCATGGGATAAGAAAAAAAACGGCGCTTGGAGCAAAATAAAACAGTAGTGCTCCTGATGAGGGCTCGAAAACCAAGAAAAATAAAGGGGGAGTGATCGTGGAGAAGCACAGGGCATGCAGACACTGGGCGCATGTTGGGATAAGAAAAAAAACGGCGCTCAAAACGAATTAAAACACTAGTGCTCCGGAGGAGGGCTCATAAACAAAGCAAATAAAGGGGAAGTGATACGGCGCTTGGAGCAATGAAATGCGGGACAGGATGACAAAAAAAACGGCGTTCGGAGCAAAGGAAACAGCAGGAGGGATCGCAAACCAAACAAGGGCCGCGAAATGAAATAATAAATAAAAACAAAAACCGCGAGTGGTGACGCGAGTTGTGCGAACGTGCGCGACGAGAAAAAGTGCTGTGCACGTCGCGCGCGCTTGTGCGCGTAACCGCACGCTGGTGGCCGCTTTCGGAGCACTTTCGAAAGCCCCTTACTAAAGTCTCGCAGAGCAGCGCATGCGCGCTGGCTCAGCGAGACCTAAAAAGGAGCCATACCTGTTGCACAAAAAGTAAGACCGGTTCCACTCTCAGTGAGAGGAGAGTTGAAAGATTTATTAAGTACACTCTGTGAAGATAATGTCATTGAACCTACAAATTCTTCTGAATGGGTTTTGGCTATTGTTGTCGCTAAAAAAAAAATGGCAAGATCAGACTCTGTGCTGACTTGAGATCTGTTAATAGGAACATTGTGGTGGATTGCCATCCATTACCTAAGATACAGGAGATTTTGGCATCCACTTTTGGCTCTAAATATTTTTCACTGATTGATCTCAAGTCAGCATACCACCAGATAAAGTTAAGTGAGGAATCTAAAGATCTTACTACTTTTATAACACCCTGTGGCGCATACAGATATGTAAGATTACCCTTTGGCCTAGCCTCTTCAGCTAGCGTATTTCAAAAGATGATGGATATTTTATTTAAGGATATGGATGGAGTAGAGAAATTTCAGGATGACATTTTAATACATGCTAAGAATGAAAAAGAACATAATGTGAAACTTAATAATGTACTGTCAATATTAAACGAGAGTTATGACAGTATCTAAGGATAAATGTAAATTCTTACAGACAAGTATAGAATATTTAGGACATCTACTTACTGAGAAAGGAATCAAACCTAAGGATGACTTAGTGAAAGCCATAAGAGATGCAACCAGACCTTACGATAAAGAAGCACTTAAGTCATTCATGGGTCTTTGTGAGTACTACTCACGTTTTATTTCTGGTTATGCTGAGAAAGTGGAATCTTTATGCAAACTTTTAAGAAAGGGAGTAAAATATGAATGGACTAAAGAACAGGATATTGCGTTTGAGGATGTTAAAAAGCTATAGTTGAGGCACCTGCATTACAACCATATGATGCTACTAGACAGAATATTGTACCTGTGGATGCTAGTGGCTTAGGAATTGGGGCAGTTTTCAGTCAAAATAAAGGAGATGATGAATTCACTGTTGCATATATTTCAAGGAGACTAAAGAGTGCAGAAAACTTTTATAGCACTATTGAACGAGAAACCTTGGCATGTGTCTGGGCCGTTGAAAAATTGAAAATGTACTTATGGGGAAAGGAATTTGAAATAGTCACAGATCACAAACCTTTAATATACATGATGAATGGTTGTGGTAGAGGAAATGGTAAGGCTTCATCTAGATTGCTAAGACTTCTGGCAAAATTACAAGAATTTAATTTCAGTATCAGATACTTACCAGGAGGATTAAACAGCAGAGCAGACTTTTTATCTAGACAGCCTAATGCTGAAGATGAGTGTATGGAGGATACTGAGTGTGTGATTGCTTTTATCGATGCTATTGAGATGTGTGAGGGTGCAATAACAGATTCTGAATGGAGAGACTATCTCAGTAAAGACCAGATCCTTCTTAAGGTAAAAGAACGTAACAGGTAAATGGCCACCACAAAGAAATCTCGCACAGGATTTAAAATGTTATCTTCAGGTTGCTGATAAGCTTACTGTTGAAAATGATTTGTTAATGAGGCACGAATTATTTATTCCACCATATAGTTTAAGAAAAAAATTAATAACTTTAGCACATAAAGGACATCCTGGTTCGAGTGCAACAAAAAAACTTTTAAAACATTATTACTGGTGGCCTGGAATGAATGCTGAGGTAAATGTGCATGTTGATGTTTGCAGGGAGTATTTATGTGCAGATAAACATTGGAAATCTAGGAAAAATGAAATGCATTTTGTTGAAATACCTGATGGACCATGGGTAAAGGTTGCAATAGATTTTTCAGGTCCTTTTTCTATTCTTGACGCTAGTTGTAGATTTTTGGTTGTGTTGACAGATTATTATTCTAAATGGGTACATTATGCCTTCTTACCTAACATTACCGCTGAAGTAATAATTGAATTTCTCAAGAAAATTTTCTCAATTGAAGGACAACCAAAAGTTATTGTATCTGATAACGGGACACAACTTGTTTCTGAAAAAATGACAAGTTTTTAAAAAAGTTTAGGCATTAAACAAGAGAAGACTCCTTTGTATAGTCCTTCGTCAAATGGACAAGTTGAGCGTACTAACAAGTTCTTGAAAGAAGGTGTACAATTAGCTGTAGCATCTCATTTACCAGTTAGAGAATTTCTACGAGAGAAAGTTAATAGCTATAACAGAACTGTAAATGAGATTACTAAACACAGTCCTTTTTATCTAATGCGGGGAGAGAGTACAATACCATACTTACCCCTAAGTTTGATTATTTGTACAAGGAAAGCACTAAGTGCAACATAATTGATGATAAGCAAGTACATGTGAAAGAAAAAATAATTTTGCAACAACAGAAGAATAAAAAGACGCTGTGATGTTAACAATAAGTCTACAGTCAAAGAAATTGGAAAGGATGATTGGGTTATTGTTAAAATACCTACCAAAGTGCTAAAAGGTGAATCCAAATATACAAAACCATACAAAGTTTTGAACTCTTCTAAAAGTTCTGTTTTCTTAGGAAGTAAGGGTTGGTGGAGTAAAAGTAACGTGATCAAACTTAAACCTGGCCAAGAAGACATTATAATGTCTAATATGAAACAAGTTTCTGAATACGATGATCATGATGTTGGAGAACTGTTGGGAGAGAAGTGTGTTGGAGATTTAATTGAAACTAACCTACAAGAGCATGAGGAAAGTTATACAAAATTAAATCAGCAAGATTCTGAGTCTACCATTCCTAGTCGCTTATCTGATGAAGATGATTTGTATATGTTTAATAGTGATAAACAATCTGAGACTTGTGTTACTGATGTTGTGCATTCAGAAGTTCCTAGAGCTTCTTGTAGAAATGCAGGAATGCCAAAACATTTTAAAGACTTTATAATGTTTTAATTTTGTTTTGTTATGCAAAGGATGGAGATGTTGTACAGGTATTACTTTATAATTTCAATGCTTGTTTATAGTTATACATCGTTTATCTTTTAATTTGCATATTCCTTCCTTTATTGGTTGTACCCACATTGTGATGTTTTAAATGGAATGCTGTACTTGTATTTATATGACGTTTTAGAATGTTAGCGGCATTCTGGCTTATCCTCTTCGTCCTAGCTACGGCGCGTCCTGCATCCACCTGTGTGTGGGCCTTAAGATGTTACTTGAAAATAAACATCTTTTATTAACCTTGTGACTCCTGTCATAACATCCTGCAAAGATTCTATATGTCTCTGGGGCGGGATGTCGGCGGCATCAGCTCCCAGTAATTCGACAATTGGTTGCTGCAGTAAACCGCATCCATTAGCCAGTCCTTCTCCTTAGGTGATCTTCGACTGCCCCATACCATAACTACTCTACGCTTTGCCAACAGCAAGAGCATGGCCACCAATCTGCGTGCTGCGGGTGGCACATCGTTGATATACCCCAGGAGACCAAGAAGTGGTGTTTCTGCCAGCCGACACTTTGCTATAGTCTGAATAGTCGAAACCACCGCCGCCCAATACCTTGCAACTTCCGGACAGGCCCATGCCAAATTAAGGAAATCCGCCCCTGGGGCACCACAGCTAGGACAATTCTCGGTATCTGTTAGCCCTTATTTGTGCAGCTGCACCGGGGTACGATATTGGCGATGTAAGAAAATGAAGTGTATTAGCCTATGTCGGTTATTTGGAGATAGACCGTCTAATTGCCCACAGCAGAAGTTCCAGTGTGCTTCCGTGAACTCTGGGCCAAGTTCTGTTTCTCAATGAGACCGCGCATGCATTGCTGTTTTTGGCTTATGCTGCTGCACTCCAGAGTAGAGTCGAGTTATTAATTTTCGAGTTGACAGTGTATTAAACATCTGCTCTAGTAGAGGTAGCGTTTGCGGTGGCACTGGGAATGCAGGTTTCCGGTCGCGACACGTGGCTCTTATCTGGTAATAGAGCAGCGTGTCTGCTGCGTTTGTCTGGTATGTGTCAGCAGATGTGGGTGCTTGGAGGAACTAGTCATCTGGGTACAAGTCTGTAAACTTGTGTAGGTTAAGTCGCTGCACCCTTCTCTGTTGTGCACCGGTGTCTCGGAGGGGGGGCATCATTGAGTTGTCACAAAATGGAATAGATGGGGCGTATAGTTGTGGGGTTTCTACCCTCGTTCTTATTCCCTCCCAGGCCCAGCGGACACTTTCTACTGTGTTTATTTCTCCACGAGGGGCTTTGTATGGGGCATAGAAGGCAGTGTCAAGGGGGAGAGGGGCTGCGAGATCTTGTTCGATCGCTACATGAGGTTGATAGGGGTGGGGTGTATCCAGAAGTGTAAGAATTGGGCCTGTGTGCATAGGGCGCATAGTTCCAGGTCAGGCGCACCCAGCCCGCCCCGCGCATGGGGGGGGCGCAGAGTGAGAACCTCCCAGGAGATACGTGGTTGTTTTCCGGCCCAAGTCAGGGAGATCGTGATGGACCGCAGTCTCCGGAAGAATGCCCGTGTGAGAGGCAGCAGCATATTTTTAAATAAATAAAGGAACTTGGACAGAATGACCATCTTAGCGATGGCAATATGGCCAGCCAGTGATAGTGGCAGTCTGGACCAAAGGGGAACCCTGCTTTCGAGCCAATCGACCACTCAGCCGTAATTCGCTGTCCATAGTTCTTGGACATCACGGCTCACCCATATCCCTAAGTATCGCACCGGGCCCCTTGCCCATGTCAGCGGATATTCAGTGTGGAATAGGGACGTATTATCAGTGAGAGGAAGTCTAACTGATTTATTCCAGTTGATATTTATCCCACGGAGGCCTCCAAACCGGAGCATCTCCTGGATGACTGGGGCGAGGTTATCACTCGTATTGCAGATATAAAGAGTAATATCATCTGAGTACAGCAAAATTATCAATCATCTCGACGTAAAACCTATGCCGCGCTGCGCATGATGTTGCCTAAGCCTAGCGGCTAGTAGCTCCATGGCGATGGCGAACAATAATGGTGAGATGGGGCAACCTGGTCAGGTGCCATGGGTTATCGTTATTGGTTCTGAGAGTAGCCCATTGAGTCATATCCTGGCCGTAGGCAGGGTATATGTTAGAAATGGGATCTCTAGTTGGCAAGGGCTTGCACCTTTGTCCAAGTAGGGACCCTTCTTCCTAGTCAGGGTAAGGGAGTTACACTCCTAAAATAACCCCTGCTCACCCCCTTGGTAGCTTGGCACGAGCAGTCAGGCTTATTCTAGAGGCAGTGTGTAAAGCATTTGCACATAACCAACAGTAATACAGTGTAAGCACTACAAAATGACACCACACCAGTTTAGAAAAATATCCAATATTTTTATATACTTTAAACAAGACCAAATACGATAAAAATCCACTGTACAGTACTTCAGAAATAGTTACTTCTCAAAATGTCTTTAAAAACAGTTCCTTGATGTCGATAGCTCCGTCCAGGGCTATCATGGCGTCGTGAACAAACAAATCCAAACAGTTCTGGCTGACCGCGGCGTCGCGGGTCAACTACGGTGTCGGGAAGACCCGCAAACAGTACCTTTCAGAAATGCAGGGCGTCGATGACCTCGCGGTGAGCTTCCAAAAACACGGCGTCCGCAGGCGTCGGTTCCGGAGGTCGGTGCGGCGTCGTCGGGGCCCTCAAAGTCACACGCGTTGCAGATCGATCTCCTCTGTTGAAGTCAGGAGCGCTGGCGTCGGCCGGCGTCGGGTGCTGCGGTGCGAAGTGCAGCGGTGCGGCGTGCGGTACTCTCAGGTCGCGGTGCGAGCAGCGGCTCGGTGGCGGCATCGGATGGCGTCGTCGGTGAGACCAGGGTTGCGGTGTGAGATGAAGGCGGTGCTCGTCACGGTGCTGGCAGGTCACGGTGCAGCAGCGGCGTCGTCGTAGCTGCAGCGCTGTCGTCGGCTGACGAACTGGAGTCGATGGCACCGGCGTCGGTGGGCCCAGGCTGCGGTGCGGGATGAGGGCGGTGCATCGTGTAACTTACAAGCGGTGCCCCCGAACCACGGTGCAAGCAGCGGCGTCGAGTCCGGCGTGGAGCGGCGTCGTCGGGAATGCCACGGCGTTGTCGTGAAGCGAGGCGGTGCGGAGTGCGGTGCCCACAGGTCGCGGTGCGAGCAGCGGCTCGGTGGCGGCGTCAGCAAGCGTCGTCGGTGAGACCAGGGTCGAATTGCGGTGGTGCCCTCTGCGGTGCCGTCAGGACACGGAGTCGCCAGCGGCGTCGTTGACGTCGTCGAGTTGCTTTTCTTCTGTTGCAGCACAAAACACACAGTCCCCAGTGCTGAGGGCAGAAGAACTTGAAGTCTTTGCTGTTCCTGAGACTTCTTGAACAGGGGGCAAGCTCTACCTCAAGCCCTTGGAGACACTCACAAAGTAGATTGCAGAAAGTTCAGTTCCTGTCCTTTCACTGCCCAAGACAGAAGCAGCCACTGCAGGCCAACACAGCAAAGCACACAGCAAAGTGGTAGTTCCTCCTCACAGCTTCTCCAGCTCTTCTTCTTGGCAGTCTTCTTGATCCAAAAGAGTTCCCTGAAGTCTTTTCTATCCCTGAGACTTCCAACAGGAGGCAAGCTCTACTTCAAGCCCTTGGAGAAAACTCTAACAGCAGGATGATGAAAGCACAGTCCAGTCCTTTCCCTACCAAAGACAGAAGCAACCACTGCAGGCCAACCCCACAACACGCAGCATAGGGGCAGTACTCCTCCTCCAGCTTTCCCGGTCCTTCTTCCTGGCAGGTTCCTTAGTTCAGAAGTAATCTAAAGTTCTGGGGTTTGGGTCCCCCTTTTATCCTCCATTTCTCTTTGTTCTCTGAAGGCAGAGAGGCCTTTGCCTAGTCCAAACCAGTTCTAGTCAGTCCTGGAGCACTTTGTTGACAAGGCTCCTTCTTTCCTTTCACAGTGCAGGCCAGGGACATCAGACGCACCACAGGAGGTGGAGCCAGCATTGTGGAGGGAAGGCCCAGCCCTATTCAGGTCCCAGGTGCAACTCCTCCCACCCATCTACATGTAGATCTGGCTATTCAGCCCTGTGCTGACTCACCCTGTCTCCTGGCATCCCCCAGCCCCTGTCACTCACACTCCAGACAAGGAATACACAACCTAGCAGAGGCAGGCTTGGATGGTTAGACAAGAAAATACCCACTTTCTAAAAGTGGTATTTTCAAACACAGAATGTTAAAACCAACTTCACTAAAAGATGCATTTTATCATTCTGAGTCCAGGCATACTAAACTCGAATTTCTACCATGTTCCCTGGGTCAGTTAGGATTATAAGCTGTAATAATCAAAACTGCCCATTCTGGCCTATGGGGAACAGGTAGCCTTGCAATAGTGAAAAACGAAATAGGCTGTAATTCACTATCAGGACATGCCACACACACCAGGGCATGTCCTACCTTTCACATACAATGCACCCTGCCCACAGGGGTACCTTGGGCCTACCTTAGGGGTGACTAACATGTAGAAAAGGGAAGGTTTAGGGACTTGCAAGTGTCTGCACTTGCCAAGTCGACATGGCAGCCCCAGGCTGCGCACAGGCTCTGCAATGGCAGGCCAGAGTTACACTTTACGGGCTGTTTGCGTGGGTGGCACAATCCAGTGCTGCAGCCCACCAACAGCATTTGATCTATAGGCCCTGGCACTCTCAGTGCACTTTACAAGGGACTGACACATAGATCAAATAGGCCAATCATGGAAACACCAATCCATAACACACTTTACACAGAGAGCATATGCACTTTAGAACTGATTAGCAGTGGTAAAGTGCCCAGAGTCCTAAAACCAACACACACAGGGTCAAAAACAGGAGGCCAAAAAGCAAAAAGTCTGGGGGTAAACCCGCTGAAAAAGCCAAGTCTAACACAACCCCCTCCCAGCCTAAAGCCAGGGTAGACTAATCAATCCCTTGATGGACTTCCCTGCTTGGGGCGATAGAACATAGACCTGACCCACAACAGCGGGGGCACGTTCTGGTTCTACGCCTTTCCAAACCCAGTTGGATCCCTCTATCCATACTCTCAGGGCCCACTAAGCTGACCCATGGGGTACCCTTCTCTTCACCTGTGAACCCCATCTGTGCAGCGCCTAAACTTACTTTTCTCACAGATGTGTCCCAACAGGCTGACAGTGCCCACATTGCCAACACAGTGGTGTGGCCCAGTCCACCCCTGGGGTGTGACTCCTGTCCCCCTCTCAGGGGCAACGCTGTCCACCAGGACAGTAAGCCACAGTGGCTACCGACAGTTGTCAGTGGGGAGACCCAGGCCTTATGCCTCTCAGGGCTCTCTAACCTCTGTGGCATCAGAGAGTGGGGGGCGGTAGCCCCAGGTGCCTGGCACCCTTGGTCCACTCTCCCTCCTGTCAGGTCAGGTATGACATCCTGACACTGACCCACCAACCCCGGGCCTGTACCCGGCAGCTGGACAGGAGACTGGGGTGGCCGCCCCACACCCGGTCCTCCTCCCTGGGGCTCTGTACCCTCCCACCTGGAGCGGTACCCCCTTCCAGAATTGTCAGGGCACCTGTGGCAGGTGTCCTGCACAATTTGCCCACCAGTTCAGGGGTTCTATCCTGCAACTGGGATTCCAGCTTAGGGTCTGTACCCTTAGGCTGGACAGGGGACTGGGGTGGCCTCCCCCACACCCGGTCCTCCTCAAGGGAAACACACTCCTCATGAGTCGTGCGAGAGTCTGCCTGGGGCAGGTCTCCAGTCTCCTGTCCACCTGACAGAGCATGAAGACCCCCCAGGCCAGAAGTGGCCTCACCAGGGTCAGTCCTGGGGTGCTCTGACCTCAGAGCGGGCAACCCCTGACCCACTGGTCCTTCCACTGGGGACAGCGCCCCCCTCACCCTTTTCTCTGGACTCATGCCCCCTCCCAACTGGAGCAGGGCTGCCAGACACCGGAACCGGTGGGATGCTCGTTACAGCAGTCCCCCCAGTTCCTTAGACACTAGGGGATCACCCTCAATGGATGGCCAGGACCAGGCCCTAGGCCATCCAGATGTCTCTGGCCTTTGCCAACTAACAGAGTGGGGGGCAGTAACCCCTGGTACATAGTAACCATACTCCACTCTTCCTCTCATCAGTGCAGTTCTAAAGAACCACTGATCCTCCAACCTAGGGTCTGCACCCTCCAGGTTCACCAGAGGTCTCAGGCGAGGCTCTCCTCCCCTTACCTCTCCTTCTGGGGTCCGGCCCTCTCCTCCCAGGAGAAGCACCCCCAGAACCAACAAGCATTGGCATAGCCAATAGGTCTCGCTTTTGGGACCTTATAAGTATTTAGTTATGCAGCACAATATCCTTGGTGCAACAACATCAACCGTTGCATGGCTAAACACTTATAATGTCCCAAAAGCGAGACCTATTGGCTATGCCAATGCTTGTTTTGTAATGCATCTCTGTTATTCTCTTTGTGTTATCAACCTTTATTTCATGAAATCACAAGTGTGATATATTGACAAAGAATTATTAATCAACAAGCATTTGCAGAATGCAGCACTGTCACCCCTGAGGGTGACAATAAAGAAATATTTTTGGAAACAAAGAACATATCAGAACATTACTCTCAAGTCCAACACAGCACTGACAGTCCAGTTAGCAAGCATACCACAGTTAGAACATCTATAAATGCTCAGCAATGAGTATGTCACTGACCTAAGACCCTTGCAAGTAAATCAGAAAACCTGTGGGCCACTACTCTTTGACACCAAAATAGTACGTTCACATCTCATTCAATAGGATATTTATACTGTAATAAGGCATGTTCCTTGAGTGTGAAAGGAAAGGAGTAGAGCTCGGCAAACGGGCAGCACATAATGGAACGTGTTGGCGGGTTTATTTCAGTACCATCGATACCTTGAGCATGTCACGGAGCAGTAATTGATACTTTAGTAAAAAATAGTCTCCGAAGACTCAGCGTTACTTGTGAGGTCACATAGTAGGAAAGTAACCTAAAGGTACATCAAAAATGCTGGTGAATAAAAACTTCTGCCAGTTCCCACCGCAACATATTTATTTTAAACTTTATTTACAAAAGAGGGCTAAGCGGATATTGTCCGAAATGAAGAAATGCTCTCAGAAGAATGCCGAAAAAAGACTCCCCTTTCCACTGCCCCAGCCCCATCTGTTCTGCTGCAGACACATAGTAATAAACCCCAGTGGGCTCGCGGATCAGATGACGAGCTGCTGAAAGATTAGGGGCAATTTTATCCTATTGGCATGCCCCTTGGAATTCGTATTAAAATGACCTTGGGTGTGAGGAGAAAGGCATTTGACCGTACGGCTGAGAAACATAAACATCCTGGTCGAAAAGACACAAACAGAGATGAAACGGGGACAACTGGAAACTCTTAACTTTGTTTACGGCCCTTCTCCAGAGCCACCGGCAGCTCTGCGCCCGAGAGGCCATTTTAATAAATCTCTAAATGGCGGTCCATAAATCTGTTAATGAGGGATCCTCGGGGGGTTGGGCTGCTATTCATCTTTTGTCAAAGCCTGAAAACGGTTTCAGCCTAAACGCATATGTCTAATTTCTTACTCCATGGCCCCCAAAAAACAGGCGCATGTGCTGCGAACTGGTGCCTACTGTTTCTTGCACTCGTACTGTTGTTGTGCTAAGACACAGTGAACAAGGTGAAGCCAGTGACAGGCGCAAGGAAACATGCCCGCTGGTGCTGTGCGAGACTGCAGAGGAGCTGGAGGTTGTGAAATGCCCCAGCTCTCCGTCACAATCGCTTCACCTCAGCCTCTCGGTGTCACGGGAGTCGTTGCTAAGCCGGAGTGAAACTTCGGGCGCCTCTTACTCATGCACAGACAACGAAACGACTAAAAGGTGAGGAATGAGGAAGAGAAGGGCTAACCAGGGACATGAGGGGCCGCATGGTGCGTGCCATGGCTTGAATGCGCTGGCAGGGTAAACCAGGAAGCAAGGTGGGGGTGGGGGGGGGGGTCAGCGGGCGGAGACAGCGCGGGGAACGCGATGCTAGCAGCGTAAAACTTCCGATGCGGCCTCCAGCTTTCGCTTTGGAGCATTACTTCGCTGTAAATATTTGGTTTCCTGTGCACACACCGCCAAAGTACAAGAACCTGAAAAACAAGCAGCCGTTGTACATGCAGCACAGCGTGGCACTGACCCGTGCCAGATCAGAGAGGAGCGGGGGCGAGCGAGCGTGGCAGCGTGCAGAGCTGACCACACGCTCGTGCATCGTGCCTGAAACGTGCGCGTAACCGCACAGAAAAGGCCATTGTGCACGGGCGTGTGGTCAGCTTTGAAAACCCCACTACATAAAGTCTTCGCCAGAAGCAGCGCTTGCGCGCTACTCTAGGCTCGACCTAAAAACTGTCAGGATGCTGGAACCAGACCTCCTACACAATTCTTCCACCAGTTCAGGGCCTTGACCCTGCAACTGATTCACCACCCTTGGATCTAAACCCCCAGGTTGAACCGGGGTCAGAGGCGAGGACTCCCTCCCTCTGCACCCCCTTCCAGAGTTCTGTACCCTCCCACCTGGAGTGGTACCCCTAGAAGACAAACCGGTCAGGACACTGCTTACAGTCGTCCTTCCCTCCAGGTCAGGCAGGACCTGAACCTGGCCTCCTAACCCAGGGACTGAACCCTGCAGCTGAGCACCTGCCTGGCGCACCAGGACTTCCTTGGCAGCACGCATACCCCCCTTGAGGGCAACACATGACTCATGTGTTGCGTGACAGTCTGCCTGGCACAGATCTCCCGACCACTGTCCACCTGACAGTGCGCAAAGATCCCCCAGGACAGAAGTGGTGTCACCATGGTCACTGCTAGGAGGCTCAGCCCTTCTGGCTGGCCTCTGACTCACTGGTTCTCCCACTGGGGAACACATCCCCCTCTCACCCCTCACTCTGGACTTCTGCACCCTCCCAACTGGAGCGGTACTGCCAGACACCAGAACCACTGGAGCTCTGTTTACAGAGGCTCCAGGTTCTCCTGTCAGTAGGAGATCTCCCTCAATGGACGGCCTATCAGTACAGTCTAGGCTCCCCACCTGGGGTTCCCTCCTGGAACCACCCAGGCTCCGGGTTTTGGGCACCTTGGGCCGCAGCCCATTCTCACTCCTTCTCCGCAGAGACAGGACGTGAGTCCCTACACCCTTCCCATGACACCGGGACCTATCTGGGCTATTACAAACCTTTCCCACCACTCTTGGTTGGGAAATACCTAAGCCACTTCCTCCAGGATCACCCCCAGATGCTTCTCCAGACCCTCTGGAATCCACCAAAAGGTCTGCCTCCAGTGCAAGCTCCCTGGGGTCAGAGAACTCACACTCCACTGGGTGTTGGCATAGCTCTGGAAAACAGGGACTTAAAATATGCTCTCCAACAATTGAATCACACAGCCCCACACAGGTGTTAACCAAACTACCCTTCACCCAACCATCCAGTGCCTCAGAAAAGTACCCCACAACATTCTCACAAGACTGGCGAGACAGTGTCTGACTGTTGCTGTCCCTCAACCCATACTCTTCTGGCTGGTCTTCATACTCACTTACCAGGGCTTCTACCATGGGGGAACCCCTCTCCCTGCACCTCTCATCTAGAGTCAGTAGAGTGTCCCTCCCACTACCAGGAATATGATCCCCTGTGCCAGTTCCCCAATCCACCTCAGGGACACTGAGCACCACTGGAGTTACCTCACAATCCTGAACCCCTTGGTGTATGTCAACCCCCTCCTTGAAGTAGGGCCCCAAATCTGTGTGTGTGTCTACCTCATCCTCAGTACTGGACACTACACTTTTGCTGCCACCATCTGGGCTTTACAAAGCCCTACCGGCTTCCCAATCCAGCTCCAGCTCTCTCATTTTAAGCTCATGATCTAGTATCATTTTCTTTTCCTCCATGGCTATTCTTTTGTCTTCCCTCTCACTTTCCATCCTGAGTTTCTGTAATTCGAACTTCCTTGCTTCCCGCCTGTCCTCCAGCTCCTCTGGGGACAAGCCACTGCTGCCTTGCCTGGAGGGTCCCCCCTCCCAAAAGCACATCCATCCTAGGAATAGGCTCCTCCGCCTCTCCACTGAGATCACCAGGCTGCCCACTGGCATGTCTGGCTGCTACCCAGGCCCTCAGCGCCTTTTGTAGCTCCTCCTTCCTAGTGAGGCCTCTGATTTGGACTTTCAGGTTTTTACAAATCCCTTTCAACTCCTTCCTGTTGTAGGATTCCAACCTATCCTCCTCAAAGGCAATTTCCCAGGATGCAACTGATGATGCTCTTGATTCCGGCATGATGAAGTAGCAAGTTCAAACTGGCAAGATCAAAAATAGGCCAAAAAGAAAAAGAGCCTGTAAGTGGTACGTAATGGTCTGCGATATGGTAGTAGTGCACACCAATCACTGTAAGTCAAGTGCAAACACAAGTCCTATCCCACCGCTGCCACCAATGTTAGAAATGGGATCTCTAGTTGGCAAGGGCTTGCACCTTTGGCCAAGTAGGGACCCTTCTTCCTAGTCAGGGTAAGGGAGTTACACTCCTAAAATAACCCCTGCTCACCCCCTTGGTAGCTTGGGACGAGCAGTCAGGCTTATTCTAGAGGCAGTGTGTAAAGCATTTGCACATAACCAACAGTAATACAGTGTAAGCACTACAAAATGACACCACACCAGTTTAGAAAAATATCCAATATTTTTATATACTTTAAACAAGACCAAATACGATAAAAATCCACTGTACAGTACTTCAGAAATAGTTACTTCTCAAAATGTCTTTAAAAACAGTTCCTTGATGTCGATAGCTCCGTCCAGGGCTATCACGGCGTCGTGAACAAACAAATCCAAACAGTTGTGGCTGACCGCGGCGTCGCGGGTCAACTACGGTGTCGGGAAGACCCGCAAACAGTACCTTTCAGAAATGCAGGGCGTCGATGACCTCGCGGTGAGCTTCCGAAAACACGGCGTCCGCAGGCGTCGGTTCCGGAGGTCGGTGCGGCGTCGTCGGGGCCCTCAAAGTCACACGCGTTGCAGATCGATCTCCTCTGTTGAAGTCAGGAGCGCTGGAGTCGGCCGGCGTCGGGTGCTGCGGTGCGAAGTGCAGTGGTGCGGCGTGCGGTGCTCTCAGGTCGCGGTGCGAGCAGCGGCTCGGTGGCGGCGTCGGATGGCGTCGTCGGATGGCGTCGTCGGTGAGACCAGGGTCGCGGTGTGAGATGAAGGCGGTGCTCGTCACGGTGCTGTCAGGTCACGGTGCAGCAGCGGCGTCGTCGTAGCTGCAGCGCTGTCGTTGGCTGACGAACTGGAGTCGATGGCACCGGCGTCGGTGGGCCAAGGCTGCGGTGCGGGATGAGGGCGGTGCGTTGTGTAACTTATGAGCGGTGCCCCCGAACCACGGTGCAAGCAGCGGCGTCGAGTCCGGCGTGGAACGGCATCGTCGGGAATGCCACGGCGTCGTCGTGAAGCGAGGCGGTGCGGAGTGCGGTGCCCACAGGTCGTGGTGCGAGCAGCGGCTCGGTGGTGGCGTCAGCAGGCGTCGTCGGTGAGACCAGGGTCGCGGTGTGGCGTTGCGGCGGTGCCCTCTGCGGTGCCGTCAGGACACGGAGTCGGCAGCGGCGTCGTCGACGTCGTCGAGTTGCTTTTCTTCTGTTGCAGCACAAAACACACAGACCCCAGTGCTGAGGGCAGAGAACTTGAAGTCTTTGCTGTTCCTGAGACTTCTTGAACAGGGGGCAAGCTCTACCTCAAGCCCTTGGAGACACTCACAAAGTAGATTGCAGAAAGTTCAGTTCCAGTCCTTTCACTGCCCAAGACAGAAGCAGCCACTGCAGGCCAACACAGCAAAGCACACAGCAAAGTGGTAGTTCCTCCTCACAGCTTCTCCAGCTCTTCTTCTTGGCAGTCTTCTTGATCCAAAAGAGTTCCCTGAAGTCTTTTCTATCCCTGAGACTTCCAACAGGAGGCAAACTCTACTTCAAGCCCTTGGAGAAAACTCTAACAGCAGGATGATGAAAGCACAGTCCAGTCCTTTCCCTACCAAAGACAGAAGCAACCACTGCAGGCCAACCCCACAACACGCAGCATAGGGGCAGTACTCCTCCTCCAGCTTTCCCGGTCCTTCTTCCTGGCAGGTTCCTTAGTTCAGAAGTAATCTAAAGTTCTGGGGTTTGGGTCCCCTTTTTATCCTCCATTTCTCTTTGTTCTCTGAAGGCAGAGAGGCCTTTGCCTAGTCCAAACCAGTTCTGGTCAGTCCTGGAGCACTTTGTTGACAAGGCTCCTTCTTTCCTTTCACAGTGCAGGCCAGGGACATCAGACGCACCAGAGGAGGTGGAGCCAGCATTGTGGAGGGAAGGCCCAGCCCTATTCAGGTCCCAGGTGCAACTCCTCCCACCCACCTATATGTAGATCTGGCTATTCAGCCCTGTGCTGACTCACCCTGTCTCCTGGCATCCCCCAGCCCCTGTCACTCACACTCCAGATAAGGAATACACAACCTAGCAGAGGCAGGCTTGGATGGTTAGACAAGAAAATACCCACTTTCTAAAAGTGGTATTTTCAAACACAGAATGTTAAAACCAACTTCACTAAAAGATGCATTTTATCATTCTGAGTCCAGGCATACTAAACTCGAATTTCTACCATGTTCCCTGGGTCAGTTAGGATTATAAGCTGTAATAATCAAAACTGCCCATTCTGGCCTATGGGGAACAGGTAGCCTTGCAATAGTGAAAAACGAAATAGGCTGTAATTCACTATCAGGACATGCCACACACACCAGGGCATGTCCTACCTTTCACATACAATGCACCCTGCCAACAGCGGTACCTTGGGCCTACCTTAGGGGTGACTAACATGTAGAAAAGGGAAGGTTTAGGGACTTGCAAGTGTGTGCACTTGCCAAGTCGACATGGCAGCCCCAGGCTGCGCACAGGCTCTGCAATGGCAGGCCAGAGTTACACTTTACGGGCTGTTTGCGTGGGTGGCACAATCCAGTGCTGCAGCCCACCAACAGCATTTGATCTATAGGCCCTGGCACTCTCAGTGCACTTTACAAGGGACTGACACGTAGATCAAATAGGCCAATCATGGAAACACCAATCCATAACACACTTTACACAGAGAGCATATGCACTTTAGCACTGATTAGCAGTGGTAAAGTGCCCAGAGTCCTAAAACCAACACACACAGGGTCAAAAACAGGAGGCCAAAAAGCAAAAAGTCTGGGGGTAAACCTGCTGAAAAAGCAAAGTCTAACAGTATATAATAGTTTTATATATCTTATAAAAGTGGAGCAAAGCCCCTCTTGTTGTAGCAATGTGATTAAGTAATCCCATGCCAGAGAGTCAAATGTCTTAGTGGCATCTAACAGGGCGGCAATCGCTTGGACATCGGGGTGCAAGTAGTGTAACACCGCAAAAAGTGTTCTTAAGTTGTGTGAGGTGGAGCGGCCAGGGATGAACCCCGCCTGATCAGGTCGAATCATTTTAGGGAGTAATGGTAAGAGGCGATTGGCTAGGATCTTAGCAAGGATCTTATTATCAATATTAATTAATGAAAGCGGTCTATAGAAGTCGCACTCTTGGGGCGGTTTGTCAGGTTTAAGGAATGATGTGACCACTGCCTCGCACAACGAAGGAGGGAGCACGCCCTTCTGGAGGGAGTCTTCATACATTGCCAGCAGGTGAGGTGCAAGGAGCTCAGCATACTCTTTATAGAAATGGGCCGTGAAGCTGTCCAGCCCTGGGACTTTGTCGTTAGGGAGTGCTTTGATAATTTGTGTGATTTCCTCAGTCGTGATGGGCACGTCAAGAAATTCCTGTGAGCGTCATCGAGCCACACCAACTGTAGTGTGTCTAAGTAATTTGTAAGTAACTCGGCTTCTCCATTTGGTTGTGCGGTGTATAATGTGGCATAGAACTTGGTCATCGTGTCTAGTACTGCAGTGGGCGAGTCCTGATTCGCTAACTTCTAGTTCAAATATGTATGTTGTAGGGTGTGCTTGATTGAGGATATGTGCAAGGGTTTTTCCGGGCCTGTCCCCCTCCCCATAGCGGCGCATCTGTACATCCTTATTGAGGTATTTTATCTCACGTTCTGCCTCAGTGTTATATTCGGAAATGTTCTCCCGAATTGCAGCTAATATGTTCAGGCATTGGGTTCTGCTGTATTCCCCCTCCAGATCACGGAGGTTATTTTCAAGTGTGGCTAGAAGGGAACAAATTGATTTGAAGATACCTGCCTGTTTGGCAATGCAGGCTCCTCGAATCACTGCTTTGAATGCCTCCCAAATTATGGAAGGGTTGGAATCTGCAGTGCAGTTCTGGGTGAAATAGGCCTGGATTTCGGACCCTATCTCTTCTGTGAATGTGCGTCTCGCAGCACCCCCCGCGGGAAACGCCAACTGAAGACGTGTGGGATGCTCTGGGGTATATGAAATTCAAGCATGACCGGGGCAAGTGAGTTACCTTTGCTTCCCACAGTTTGATTTCTGGTGAAGTAAGCCAATAATCTATCCTGGACCAGGAGCAATGGAGGATTGAGAAACAAGTTCCCTCCCGTTATCCCTCGTGTGACCATCTCCAAATATCAAGGAGGCTATGATCCTGCAGGAGTGCATTGAGAGAATTAGCTGCTCTAGGGTGGGGCGCCGCGCGGAGCCAGATCTGTCATCTAGGGCTACATTGAAGTCCCCCCCATATTTGTACTCCATAGCTGCATCCTGTAACCAGGCGCCATAGATTGATGAAAAACCCTAGGTCATCAATTTGTGAGCCGTAAACTGCCACCAGAGTGAGGGGTTGGGTCTGTAGTGTACCTGTGACTATAACTTACCTGCCTTCTTTGTCCGCTGTGACCTCCCTAAGGCGCCACTGTAGCCCTTTTCTAAGGAGGATAGCTACTCCTCTGGCATAATTGGAATATAGTGAAGTATATGCGTCACTGTACCATTTCGCCCTTAAGCCTGGGGCTGTGTGAGCTGTTAAGTGTAGTTCTTGCAAGAAGCAGATGTCAATGTGATGTCATGTTATGAAGGCGTGCCCTAGCCTCGACTTCTGATAATCATTTATGCCCCTAATGTTCCAGGTTAAGCATTTGATAGACAACACCTGAAGTGCATCGCAGCATACCGGACGACCTGACTCATTGGGTATTTCCTAGTGAAGGTCAGTGCCTTGTTTCGGTTTACAACAACTTCAGAGGAGCCAATTCGTAATTCTACAAAACTTCCTACGTATTAATTTTACTACCCTGCCACCCCCACCCACACCAACCCCTCAACTTGGTTGAGTAGAACATCCCTCCCCCCACCCATACCTCCCCAACTGATAATAGACAATATTGCAGGAGACATCCCTGGGTTTGAAACAAGACCAGGCGGACTTCCCCACCATAAAGTGTGGGTGATCAGATGGGTCGCAACCCATCTAAACCATCAGGGCATATAGGGTGCCCCTGGTGACTAAGTAGGTTAGAGTATTACAGCCAGGGGGGTGAGCGATCCTCAGACAGGACCCCTCCCAGTCACTTATCTGTGATGCTTTCCATGTGTCCGCTGTTCCATCTGGTCCACCCCACTTCAGTTTGGACCTCGTTCACCATTCTTGAGGAATTTAGGGGCACATGCATCAAAGGTTTTTGCGATCGCAAACGGTGCGATTCGCAAAAATCGGCCGTTTGCAATCGCAAATTGGCCTTTGGAGATGCATGAAAGTGTTTCCTATGCGCAATTTAAGAATTTGCAATTAATTGCGAATTCCTAAATTGCGATTGCATTTAAGGAATCGCAATTTGCTATTCCTTAAATGCAATGCTAGAAGCACTTTCAAATAGCGATTTCGCTATTTGGGACCGCAAATTACAGACAAATCAAACTTGTCTGTAATTTGCAAAAACTTTGAAAAATGCACTAAAATGCATTTTTTAAGTTTTAAGTTACACACACACATGCCCTTGGGGCATGTGTGTGCGCAACATGGGTGCACATCACAATTTCAGGGGTGCAACAGGGTGTCATTTTGACACCCTTGCACCTTGAAATTGCATGAGCAATTTGCGAGTACCTACTGGTACTCGCAAATTGCGCATGCAATCTCCCATTCATTCCTATGGGCCTGTAGGCCCATAGGAATGAATAGGAAGGCATTCCTTAATTGCGACTTGCAATTTGCGATTCCTTAATTGCGATTCCTTAATAATCGCAATTAAGGAATCGCAAAAGCCTTCCTTGATGCATGTGCCAGTTAGTCATTTGTGTCTAGGGGTGAGTCTCCTGTGTTCTTCGGCGATCCCACCGGTGGTGATCGGCTGTTGGCGAGATTTTTGGCGAATCGGGGGCCTCTTTGGCGTCGGTGAAAAAATATGGCGATCCGTTTTTCATGATGCGACGCTTGGCAGGATATAGTAGAGCATAAGGAACTTTAGCCTGTTGAAGCACTTTCTTAGCTGGAAGAAATTCTATTCTGGCGCCCTGTACTGCGATGGTGAAATCCAGATACAGTGAGATGCGATTACCTTGGGGCATTAAGTGTTGTTTTTCGAGCGCCATTCGCAATACAGTATCCCTGTCTTTATAGTTCAAAAGTCGTACTATGATGGGGTGCGCCGGGGCCCCTAGAGGTGGTCTGGGCCCCAGGGATCTGTGCGCGCACTCCACGATGAACAGAGGGGACAGTGCATCCGGGAATAGGTCTCGTAAGAGGGATTCAACAAAAGCCTCCATTGTGGTGGGGATAGCAGTGGATTCAGGAATGCCAGTTATTCGGAGGTTATTGTGCCGCGATCTGGATTCCAAATCTTCATTTTTTGCCTTGATGGGCTCCAAGACTCTGACCATTTGAAGAAGGCGCTCTTTAGTTTCAGCCAGGGCGTTGTCAGCTTCCGATATGCGCGCCTCAGCTTGTTCTATTCTGTCATCGTGTTTGTCCACCCTGTGCTTCATGTGGTCCACTCTGGTGGTGAGCGTGTCAAGTTTGGTATCGATGGCTTTCAAACTGGACTTCTTATCTATCAACAGTTCTTTAATATCTCTGTCCTCTGAATCTTCGCCCTCCGGTGCTCCCGCCTGGGTATCAGAGTCTTCCTGCCGTGTGGAGCGTCTGCTCTTGGAGGAGAGCTTGGGCTGCTTGGCGTCGTGTTTGCCGATGATCCCCGGGTCGGTATATTGGCCGTGGTTGCAGGTTATGTGGTTAGGATGTGGGCCCTCCTGCACCGGGCATTCTCAATTATTCTGTATGCAGGCCCCGCCTCACCCCAGTGTGACCGTGGGGGGCACGAGCAGGCCCTGACTCGATTCTGGTTGTCTCCTCCGGGTGGTGCAGCTCGAGGAGATGTGATGTACAGGTTCATTGGAGGCAGGGCGAACCACGGTCCGTGGTGCTCCCGGGCGAAGCCCACGAAATTGCCTGTAGGCAGGGAGGGTGCGGGCACGCCAGGCTCCAGACATCACAGGGATCAGGCTGTATCGCCCGGCGGCGCCCAATAAACCTCCCTGCACCGGCCCCCTCTTTCCTCTGCTTCTGCGTGGGTGCACCCCACCTGATCACAGACCGCCAGGGGTGACCACTGCCAGGTCTTGCCATGCAGTTGTGTGTGGTCAACCAGCCTGCCATATAGCGTTGCTCCAGGCGCGGTGGGTCCCCGCACCCGACTCGATCAATGGTCAGCAATTATCAGAGTGGGTTGGGAAGCGGGGCATCTGGGGCGACCAGCCGCCCTTGTAAACCAGGCAGATTCCTTCCCCACTCTTAATGCAGGCCGCAGCAGGCCATCCGCGCCCCACAGCCGCCGGGCTCTCCTCTTCTGCAGTCAGTACTCCCGGCAGGCCGCCCGCCCTCAGGATCTCCTGGTGTTCGGCCCACAGGCACTCCAGGTTCGGGCAGCAGTGCATGGGGCAGAACATCACTTCCCAGGCCAAGAGACTGGTGTGGCCGCCACGCAGCGCTTAGGCCTCACTCCGCCCCCAGCTCACCTTGGCGGCCACCCGCCTCATGGGGGTCGTTGTCGGGACCTCTCCAATGAGCGTCCGTCCGTCTCCTGGCTCAGGTTCAGCTGGCACCCTCCGGCCAGTTTGTGCTCAGCGGCCCCCTGGGTGGCCGCGCTCCGCTCCCCGGTGCCAGTCGTTCTCAATGCTAGGTTGCTGGTAGCGGGCTCAGGGGCCTTCGCGGCAAAGTCACCACGCCACTGGCCACCGCATCAGGCCAGCGCAGTCTACCCGAGGCAACACAGCACAAGTCGCCCGCTGGAGCACCGCCTCTCCTGGATTCTTGGTCTGTGCCAAATTTGGGTGTTGGTTATGCCATGTAGAGGTACCGTAGACACAGGATGATGGCGGATTTTGGAATCCGATCGGCAGAGCCCTCTACTGAGCGGCCATCTTGCAGCTCGGTCAAACTCCGCCCCCGACATTCTTAACATTACTAGCTTTACTAATGTGTTTAAGCATGAAGTTTTTGCTGGTATCAAATTTCCTATTGAAGAGAGAATATATATTCATGGCACCTTGCTCATCAAAAGCTAACCACATCAAAGGACCAAGAGAACTGTACTTACATTCAATCTGTCCTACAGTCAACAAATGAGCATCAATAGCAATTAAATCAACCATATTTTGAAATTAAGTTCTGTTGATTAAATCAAATATGTACTGATGGTACCACTAATTAAATGTTCAGGCTGAAAGTCTGCAGCGATATTTAACATAAAAGGGTGTTGAGAAGATAAGCATCAATGAGTGTTTGAAGGCATAATCAAAATCAAATAACTCATGTGTGGATCTGTTCAATTGCCTAGTTGAGCATTCACAGTAGTGTATTCATTTGTGCCACCGATGAGTCCAGACTCAAGGTATGTGAGCTGACATTGATACTATGAGTCTCACATTGGTCAATCAATGATGACAAAATCAAATAAATTGCTTCAATCAATCAATCAGAAAATTTGTAAAGCGCACTACTCACCCGTGAGGGTCTCAAGGCGCTGGGGGGGGGGGGGAGGAGGAGGTGCTGCTACTGCTCGAACAGCCAGGTCTTGAGTAGCCTCCTGAAGGTTAGTAGGTCCTGGGTCTGCCGTAGGAGGATGGGGAGGGTGTTCCAGGTCTTGGCGGCGAGGTAGGAGAACGATCTTCCGCCGGTGGTCGCTCTTCGGATGCGGGGACGATGGCGAGGGCGAGGTCGGCGGAGCGGAGCTGGCGGTTCGGGGTGTAGAAGGTGAGTCGTCTGTTGAGATATGCCGGTCCGGTGTTGTGGAGTGCTTTGTGTGCGTGGGTGAGGAGCTTGAAGGTGATCCTCTTGTTGACGGGGAGCCAGTGCAGGTCTCTCAGGTGAGGTGAGATGTGGCTGTGGCGAGGGATGTTGAGGATGAGGCGTGCAGAGGCGTTCTGTATGCGTTGCAGTCGTTTCAGGAGTTTGGCCGAGGCTCCCGCGTAGAGGGCGTTTCCGTAGTCCAGCCTGCTGCTGACGAGGGCCTGGGTGACCGTTCTTCTTGTTTCGGTGGGGATACACCTGTAGATCTTGCGGAGCATGCGTAGGGTGTTGAAGCAGGAGGACGAGACGGCGTTGACCTGCTTGGTCATGGAGAGTGTCGAGTCGAGGATGACCCCCAGGTTGCGTGCGTGGTCGGTGGGTGTCGGTGCTGCTCCCAGTGTGGTTGGCCACCAGGAGTCGTCCCAGGCTGACGGGGTGGAGCCGAGGATGAGGACCTCTGTCTTGTCCGAGTTCAGCTTCAGTTGGCTCTTCTTCATCCACTCGGCGACGGCCTTCATTCCTTCGTGGAGGTTGGCTTTGGCGGTGAGGGGGTCCTTGGTGAGGGAGAGAATAAGCTGGGTGTCGTCGGCGTAGGAGATGATGTTGAGGTCGTGCAGTCGGGCAACGTGGGCGAGCGGTGCCATGTAGATGTTGAACAGTGTCGGGCTGAGGGATGATCCTTGGGGTACGCCGCAGATGATCTCGGAGGCTTCGGAATGGAATGGGGGGAGGCGGACGCTCTGGGTTCTGCCGGAGAGGAAGGAGGATGTCCATTCCAGAGCCTTGTCTCGGATCCCTGCGTTGTGGAGGCGTGTGCGTAGGGTGCGGTGGCAGACCGTGTCGAAGGCGGCTGAGAGGTCCAGGAGGATGAGGGCCGCGGTTTCACCGTTGTCCAGCAGGGTCCTGATGTCATCGGTGGCGGCGAAGAGGGCAGTTTCGGTACTGTGGTTGCTGCGGAACCCGGACTGGGATGGGTCCAGGATGTTGTTCTCCTCGAGGTAGCGGGTCAGTTGTCTGTTGACGATCTTCTCGATGACCTTCACCGGGAACGGGAGCAGGGAGATGGGCCGGAAGTTCTTGAGGTCTCTCGGATCCGCCTTGGGTTTCTTGAGTAAGGCGTTGATCTCTGCGTGCTTCCAGCTCTCCGGGAAGGTCGCGGTCTCGAAGGAGATGTTGATGACTTTGCGGAGATGGGGTGCGATGGTGGCGCTAGCTTTGTTGAAGATGTGGTGCGGGCACGGGTCTGACGGAGAGCCGGAGTGGATGGTGTTCATGATTTTGATGGTGTCGTCGTTGTTCACGTTGGTCCAGGTGAGCATGGGGTCGATGCGGATGGTGGCCGGGGGGTCCAAGGTGTCATTGGCTGTCAAGGCGGTCAGGTTGTTGAAGCTGTCGTGGATGTCTGCGATCTTGCGGTGGAAGAAGGTGGCAAGGGAGTCGCACAGGTCTTGCGATGGTGGGATGTCGTTGCCGTTGGAGCTGGGGTTGGAGAGTTCCTTCACGATGTTGATGTTGAAGAGCTCTTTGCTGTTGTGTGCGTTGTTGTTGAGGCGGTCCTTGAAGGAGGCCCTTTTGGCGGTTCTGATGAGGTGATGGTGTCTGCGGATGGCATTCTTGTGGGCCTCATGGCTGTCCGGTGTCTGTTCGCGGTGCCATTTCTTCTCTAGTTTCCGGCAGGTTTGCTTGGAGGCCTGGAGGTCCGCGGTGAACCAGCTGGCTTTCTTGTTGGTGTGTCTGTTGGAGGGTTTCTTGATCGGGGCGAGAGTGTTGGTGCAGTCGTCGATCCATCGCCTGAGGTCGCGGGCGGCGGTGTCGGTGTCGGTAGGGTCAGCGGGTGGGCTCCGGGTGAGGGTGGTGTTAAGCTGGACATCGGTGACTTTGCTCCAGCTGCGGCGGGGGATCTGTTCAGTGCTGTGGTGCGTGGTGGGTTTCCGGAAGGTGAAGTGGATGCAGCGATGGTCGGTCCAGTGGAGTTCGGTGGTGTGACTGAAAGAGACGTGGGAGCTTGCGGAGAAGATGGGGTCGAGCGTGTGGCCGGCGGAGTGGGTGGGCGTTGTGATGAGCTGTCTGAGTCCGAGGTTGGTGAGGTTGTCGATCAGGGTGGTGGAGTTGGTGTCGTTGGTGTTCTCGAGGTGGAAGTTCAGGTCTCCGAGGAGGATGTAGTCTGTGGAGGCCATGGCGTGCGTGCTGACGAAGTCGGCGATGGAGTCACTGAACTGAGGCCGGGGTCCGGGGGGGTCTGTAGACGAGCGTTCCTCTGAGGGTGGTGTTGGTGTTCGGCTGAGGGTGTCGTCGGTGCTGGTCGAGACCCTGAGGGTGTTCTTGTGGACTATGGCGATTCCACCTCCTACTCCGTTGGTGCGGTCCCTGCGGGTGATCTTGTAGCCGTCCGGGATGGCTATGGCGATGTTGGGCGCAGAGGAGGCGTTCATCCAGGTCTCCGTCAGGAAGGCGACGTCCGGGGTGGACGTGTTGATCAGGTCCCAGAGTTCGACGGCGTGTTTGCGTGCGGAGCGGGTGTTGAGTAGGATGCATCTGAGGTGGTTGCGTCCTTTCTCGGCGGGTGGTTTGGCGGCTCGGAGGCTGGTGAAGCTGCAGTTCCGGCAGGAGAAGGGTCCTTGGGTGCGCTTCGGGGCGGCCAGGAAGCAGGTGTGTGATCGTCCGGTGTTGAGTGCGTGGAGGGTGCTGGCATCATAGTGGCGTCGGTCGTTGTGGCGGTCGCGGGGACCAGGGGGTCTGGCGCTGGGCGCGGTCCAGGCGCGGATGGGCGCAGATGGCAGACAGTAAAAAGGTGCACAGGGGGCAAAACGAAATTACACTGGCAACGAAGGTACAGAAGAAAAAACAGAAGGCAGACAGTCAATCATAAGGGGGCACAGGGGGCAGGTGGTAGCCTGCGGGTGGAGGAGGGCCTCGAACTCGCAGCAGCAGCGAGGGTAGGGAGCAAGGTACACAGGCCCAACAGGTGGTGCTGTGCGGCGTGGGGAGCGACCTGCCTGAGTCAGGGTCAAGGGTCGCTTCCAACAACACAGGCGAAAACAGTCCTGTTAATAGCATCCAATGAATGTCCAGCCACACTATTTGATGTTGAGAGACTTTATATGATTTCAACTTTGGTTTAAAAATGTATTCCATATTTGTGGTTTAATTGTTTCTTTCTTGCTGTTGCTAGTTACCGTTTCAATAGTAAAATTTTTAACCTGATTTAGAATTTGGTGGCCGGGTACACCATCAGAAATGTGACGGATATCCCATCCCCTTAATATAATTGCACTAGGATTTAATACACTTCTAAAAAATTGGAACCTACAATATCTGTATAAGAGTCTGTCTCTAGTTGCTTTACTGCAAGTGACTTTTGACACACCTAGTATAAAGAAATGACGTAGCGACATAGGAAGGGCAAAATCCCTTTGCATGTATCTATATATTTTGAGCTACAGTGTGTTATTAAATCTGACTTGTATTGAAGTGATTCTAAGATATTTTTGCAATAAATAGCTAAATGGTTGTTGATGTTTTTAATTTTGCTCTGGAGATTCTCATTTTGTTATTCATGTTTACAAATATCCTATCTTGTTCGTATGAAAGAGGAATACACCAAGGTCCAGATTTACTAAGGGCTTGCGTTATCCTTGCAGTACATTTCAGGGCAAAGCAAGCCCTTAACTGGGATTTACAAAGCCAAGCAAGGGCAGATTTGTGTGGCTTCATAATGAAATATAATGCAACGCAGCCACTTGTGCTGCATTGTATTACATTTCAACCTGGGAGGCATTCCATCAGTGGAGTGTGGGCGTTCCTGTGCACTCATGGATTTTGATGCAATCCCAGATTTACTAAAATCAGTAAACTTTGGATTACACTAAAATGCTGCGACTCCCTGGCCGAGGTGTAAAAAAGAGAAATGTGTTTATTTCTCCTCGTTATTTCCTCTTTACAAACGTGTTCCATCCTTCAGCCCAAATAGAAAGAGGAAAATGCTTCTCAGGATTGTTTTTGTGAAGGAAGTTGCCTTGTTGTGCTGCCTTGTGTGAAAACTTAGTAAATCTGTCCACAAGGATTTAAGCATTTTGTGGGTAGGGTGATGATGTGGCCATGTATTATAAGAAATACATTACTCCCTATTGTATATTATAAGGATATTGCAAGTTGCTTTGGAGTTCCATGACCTCATAAAGACCTTCAGCCTAGTTCCTCTATAAGGTCACGAAACTACTCAGTGACTGCAATATCATTATAATGTACAGAAAGGTGGATAGGATATCCATCACATTTGTGATGGAGTACCCATCCGTCAAATTCTAAATCAGGCCTTTAGTTTTATTAAAGGAGGAATTAAAGGTTACTAGGGTGTTTTCCACTAATAGCATTTTGATGCGCTACAAGGAAGTGCTTCCATCAAGAAGCACTGTTAGAGTTTGTAAGGATATAGCAGAAGACTTAAAGTTCACCTCAATCACTTCCTTGGGAGCAAAGAAAAATGGTTGACATCTTGTGTGGGCTTTCCAAGCATTCCGCACTGACAATCTATGTTGACATATCAGTTAAGTGGGATAATTCATTTGAGCGTAGTGTTGGTATGTGCTTGGGACCTCAGCAATAGCATTAGGTGTGTCAATAGTTTGATTATTCCGTAATAACTAACTGACTCAAAGATAAGTTGTGGCAAACAACTAGAGGCTCCACCAGCAGGTAATTGGGCAAAGTATCTGGATGCAACCGCAAAAACAGCTTGGACTCACAGTTTCACACAAGAGCCACTTTTTAAAGCACTCCATGATTGCCAAAACAGTCCCACCTTTATCCCAAGAGAGCGCAACAGTGAGCAGAGGCAGGTAACGAGTGTCTTTATCAGCAGGTGATTGGGCAGTGTCCCTGGTTTCAACAGCAAAACAACTCATGGTATTTATCATTGTTAATTCAATTAATGCTTGTAATGGTGTATTAAAACCCGGTGGTATTGCTGACCTAGCCACAAAGGTAACAGAGCACTTTTTGGTACTACGAGGCTTTGTGTAGTGATGCATAAGCAGTTTATTACGATGTGAACACAGACATAAGCCACCACTGCTGATCAGTGCTAAAGTGCATATGCTCTCTGTATAAATTGTGACATGATTGGTTGTCCATCATTGGCATATTTGATTTACTGGTAAGTGCCTAGTATAGTGCACGTTGTGTACCAGGGCCTGTAAATCAAATTCTACTAGTGGGCCTGCAGCACTGGTTGTACCACCCACATGAGTAGCCCTGTAAATGTATCTCAGACCTGCCACTGCAGTGTGTGCACTCGTAGTTTTAAACTGCTGTGTTGCCCTGTCAAGTGCACCCACTTGCCAGTCCCAAACGTTCCCTTTTCTTACATGTTAGGCACCTCTAATGCAGACCCAAGGTACCCCCATGGGCAGGGTGCAGTGCATGTGAAAGGTAGGACATGTACTGGTGTGTGTGACATGTACTGATAGTGAAATACTGTGTATTTTGTTTTTCAATGTTGAAAATCTGTCTGTCCCTTAAGCTATCATTGGAGCTGCGCTGTAACATTTTACATGTGTAACTTTCAATTGGAACATTAGGCTCTCTGAACTCAGAATTTATTAATGCACCTTTTGGTAAAGGTGGTTTTTAAATTGTTTGTTTGAAAATGCTACTTTTAGAAAGTGTTTTTGTGCATGGAGGGGTTAGGCCCAAAGAAAATAGCCAGGTAGGGCCTTAATAAGTAACACACAAGAAAGACCTAGCTACTATTTGGTTATGCTGCTATCCACTTTAGACAGACACAAAGAACCAATGTTCCAATTTCATTGGATCTACACAAAGAACCAATGTTCCAATGAAATTGGAACTTTGGTTCTTTGTGTCTCTCTAAAGTGGATAGCAACATAACCAAATAGCTAGGTCTTTCTTGTGTGTTACTTTTAGAAAGTGGGCATTTTCTTGCTTTACCATTCTGTGTGTCTCTGACTGTTTGTGTATTCAGCGTCTGGTTTTGGAGTGACAGGAGCTGGGGTTTTGCATTCACCCTAGACAGTCACAAGGGGGGTTGAGGTGTGTCCTGCTGTGCCTGGGTGACTCATTGCTGGGCTGAATAGACCTGGTCTGCATTTAGAGTGGTGGGAGGAGTTTCGCTAGCTCCTGAAAAGGCTGTGTCTCCTTTGCACAATGCTATCTCCACCCCCTGTGGTGATGCTGCACCGGGACAGGCAGGACTGGTTTGGACTGGGTTCAGAGACCCTTGCCACAAAGAGAACAATGACAAAATGGGGTATAAGTATTGGACCTTAAACCCCAGGACTTTAGAATACTTCAAGAAACAAGAGGACCCTGCCAAGAAGAAGAGTGGAAGGACTGTGTGAGGAGAGCTGCCTTTTCTGTGTGAGGGGTGGGTTGGCCTGCAGTTGCTGCTCCTGTCTGTGGTGGAGGAAAAGGACTGACTCTTTTTGCCCTGCTGTGGTATCCTGCTTGTGAAGAAATCTTCAAGGGCTTCTGTGTGCTTGCCTCCTGTTTTGGAAGACTCAGGGACATCAAAGTCTTCCTTGTGCTTTTACTTTACTTGAAAGCCTCCCTGTGTGTTATTCACTGGAAAGCTCCCTTGTGCGTTCCTGGATTGGACATTTTTTTATACTTGTACTTTGCTTGAAAACCTCCCTGTGCTTGTGCACTGGAAAGCTCCCTTGTGCTTACTTCAACTACAGCGTGCAGCCACCGAGGTGCCGCCCGCCTTGCCGGGAGGTCTCCGAGCTCGGGCAGACCTCGACAACCAGAGCACAGCTGCTCCCCAACTGGACGAGTGCAGATAACCTCCAAGTTTCCCGCAGCAGCATGAGGGGGAAGTGGCCTCCACTGCGGCACCTTACGGAGAGACCGGTGGAGGTCCCTCACACCCGTGACTGGCCCCAAGCATTTGGGCCAACATGCATGGCCGCTCAAGACCAGGGGAGGCCTGCAACATTGCTGCCAGCAGGTGCTGAGGGCCCACGAGCATCGGCTGGCGAGGGCTGCACTGCTTGTTCACAGGCAGCCCCCTCTGCTACTTTTGCCTGCAGGGGACACAGTGAGGTCTCCCTGCCAACTGTAGCGATCCAGGGGTACCCCAAGCACCTAGGGAGCAAGCAAGCAGCTTCCTCTCTGACAAAATGGGCCTGTGATTGAGGCCCACTGACATGCTGCAGGAAGGACGCCTGCATGTGCGCGCAGCTCTTGGGCTTCCTGCAGCGGCACCACAGGTAGGCGGGCAGCTGCCAGTCGTCCATTGTTGCAGTGGGGAAGGTCGCCCATGCCATCCTCTCTTAAGTGTGCCCCCGCCCCCAACTGGTGCTAGTTGGACTGTACTTTGGGGGAATACGTGGGTAATCTTGAAGGGTAATCCTTGGAGGAGGTCCTGATCCTACTCAGGATACTTTAGGATTACCATATACCCTGTAAAAGCAACGCAGAATCACTGCAGCTGCGGATTTAAGGTGCAAAGTGGTGATTTGGGCCCAATGTTATCTGGTAAAGGTTTGGGCCCAATGTTATCTGGTAATTCATGTGATCTATGAAAGTCATCTACCTTTCTGTGCCTTAGTCTTAGGGCCAGATGTAATGAAACATTTGGACGGTATGATGTGTACAGTAATGGTTTTTCATGATGGTCTTACGACATGTGCAACTAACTGTGATATTTATGACTATTGCCTTATGGCAAAGTGATTTCTAATCTATGCATTATTATGACAATTGCCAAGTGGCAAAGTGATTTATGTGATTGTGGTCTAATGTGTTTTATGTACAATACAACGGATATTTTTATATAACCTTGTGTGGAGTCTCTTTTTGTGGTGTGCCTACTGTGTCACTGGTGTGTGTGTGTGTTGCTCAAACACTTTACACATTGCCTCTGGGATAAGCCTGACTGCTCTGCCAAGCTACCAAGGGGGTGAGCAGGGGTTATCTTGGCTGTGTAACTCCCTTACCCTGACTAGAGTGATGGGTTCTGCCTGTCTTAGGTGCATACCCTAGCCAACCAGAAACCCCATTTCTAACAGCTCCCAAATGAAAGATACCCGTGTAAAATGCTGCAGGGCAGCTCCAATGCTAACCTATGGGAGAGACAGGCCTTGCTGTAGTGAAAAGCGAATTTAGTGGCTTTTCACTACCAGAACAAGTAAAACTTGAAAGCACATGACCCACCTTTTAAATACACAGCACACGGCCCCCGGTGCTACTTAGGGCTTATCTTAAGGGTGCCTTACATGTAGTAAAAGGGAAGGTTTGGGCCCAGCAAGTAGGTGTACTTGCCAGGTCGACATTGCAGTTAAGAACTGCACACACAGGCTCTGCAATGGCAGGCCTGAGACACGTTTTTAGGGCTACTCATGCGAGTGGCCGAATCAGTGTTGTGGGCCCACTAGTAGCATTTGGTTTACAGGCCCTGGGCACATGTAGTGCACTGTTCGAGGGACTTACTAGTAAATCAAATATGCTAATCATGGAGAAACCAAATGCATTACACTTTAGGCACAGAGCACATGCACCTTAGCAATGGTCAGTAGTGGTAAAGTGCCCAGATTCCAAGCACCAGCAAAACAAAGTCCAGCGCACAAACAAAAACAGGAGGCCAGAAACAAAATGACGGGGGGAACTATGCCAAAACATGCCAGGTCTAACACACAGTATATTAACAATCCCTCTTTAAAGGCCTTTTGGTTTTAAAATAGACTTTTACAATACTTAAGTCAGACCTATTGCCCTTGTTGCACTTTCAATAGGAAGGCCTACAGCCTTCATTATTGGCTTTTCATGAAACCCAACTCATCCTGCTACTTTAAGCATAAGTTTTCTCACGAAGAAAATAGTGCAATACATGCACTCTTTTTTAGTGTAAGCTCACCACTTATGCACAATCGAATGCCATACTCATGGATATCAATATGTGGGTGGATAAGAACTTCTCTCAGTAATACTTCAGAGAGCTCTTTTCTGTTCATCACATAAGGTCCGGTAACAGCTGCACTATCATGCCAGAACTAAAAAGACCAGACTTGGTGGTAGATCTTTCTCCTTCCTTATTGACACTTTCCCTATATATCTCACACCCTCTCAATTTAATGAAAATTGCAATCTAGCCTTAGTTTAAGAAAACACTGTAGACACATCTTTTGAGCTCATTCATTAGATGATTAAGTTGTGGCCATTAAATATGACAGTTTGGTCTCCTCCTTAGACCCTGTGACATTATTGGCAAATCTGTGTGCTATACAAAAACAAATGTTAGTCCACTAGAATGCTGAGCATTCCGTTAAAACAAATGAGGAGGGTCAATAATGGCTGGTATAGACCTCCTGCTCCAAAATTCAAATGCTTAGCTCTTTTTGCAATAGTCTTCCCTCAGTGGATGGAATGTTTAAATAGCTTTCTATTCCTTCTGCCTCAGATTGGAATCATTAAAGAATCTCTTATCATTACAAGCAATTGCCTGGTGAGTTGGTTATAACTCCTTTATGCATTAAGCATAAAGATGTATTTATTACATAATAAAGTAATGTTATCAAAATATGTAGTGCAACAATTGTTAGTTCCCATTTCAGCTCAATACTTTTCTTTGTTTGCCCAGTTATTACTGCCTTGTACTGTCTTGGAAAACAGGCCCACACTGCATGAAATTGGGTTACTCGTTGAGAGCGGTGGAAGCTCCACTCAACCAACAACCACAGTCCTTGTCAGGGTAAACCACAAAAGTCACTAAATTAATCCTGTGCTTATCCCTTTAGTAGCTTTAGTAGCTTGGCTCAAAAATAGCCAGGCTTAACTTAGAGGCAATGTGTAAAGTATGTATCCAGTACATAAACATCCTAAAGCAATTTGGAAAAACAAGAGTAATTTTTAATAAATAAAATGACACCACAACAATAAATATTCAATCAGTAGGACCAGATATACTGAATTTTAAAGTTTTGATGAAAATAGCACAGAGCAGAAAACACCACTCGCTTATCTGGTCGGTCTAGATGGGGGAAAGTCACAAGTTCAGGCTGACCACGATGGAGCACGGGTCAGATACAGGAACCAGGTTAGTTCCGCTGAGGAGTTACCTTCTCAAGTCCAGTATGAAGAGTCCGTTCACTTTGGAGGGGGCCACAAAATGGAAGCTTTCGGCACAATGACCAGGTTGAGTTTCGCAGATGCTCTTTGCTGTAGCATGAAGATCTGGTCATTGTTGAAGCTTTGTATTGGTTGATCGCCACAGACAGTCGCTATTGGCATGAAATGCAGGTCTTGCTTTGCCAGTCACCTTGGATCGTCACTGTTGGCGTGAAGAGCAGGGCCCACTGAAGCTTTGTGTCGGCAATCATCATGGATGGCAGAGTTTTGGCAGGAACAGGCCCAAACGTGGTAGCAGAGAGCACAAACTTCAGGATTTTCACCTTTGGAGGAGCTCGCAATGATGGTAACGAAGGGCCTAGGACCTGGGGGGCACTTATTGGGGATCAGGACCACGCCACCAGATGCCAGCAGCAGGGCTCAGGTAGGTGCTAGTCACCTCAGCAGTTGCAGGGAGGCCTCTAGAAGCTTGCTGTGCCCATGTAGCTCACATAGGAGTCCATCCAATTGACTCTTGGAGTCACTCTAGGGAGCCTGTGATCACGGCATGCAGTTCAAATCTTCCTTCTTCAGACAGAAGGCAGTCCTTCAAGCGACAGAACAGTCCTTCGGGCTGCATGGCAGTCCTTCTGATACTTCCACAGGTCCAGGAGTTTTCTGATGATGGTTCTGAAGGTCCCATTTTTATACCTACTGCCTGCCTTTGTGTGGGGTAATATTCTTTTATTCTGACCTACCTCCAAAACAGGTTCTATTCAGTTCTTTCTCTTCCTCTGGTTCTGGCTCCAAACTGTCTAGGGTGACAAAGGCAAGGGCAGGCCTGGTGTTAGGTTCCTTTGTGTGTGCTGCAGGCTAAGCCCTTTGAAATGTTATCAGGGCTGGGTACAGCTCTTCCCAAGTCATCCTGTCAGGAATACTCTTCCCCTCACACCTAGGCTTCCTTTGTCTTACTGTCTGGATGCAATACACAAACCTCAACAGAAGAGCCATTCTCAGTCATTTCACACAGGACACTTGCAGGAAGGCACAGTTGGTTTGGACAAGAAAATGCCAACTTTCTAAAAGTGACTTTTTCAAAATTGTAGCCTAAAATCCAATCTCACCATTAAATAATTTTTAAATTTTCAGTTCATTTGAGTACAAACAGCATATCTCTACCTGCTCCTAATCTGAAGTTATCCCTTATTAAATGTAATGAGATAACCCAGTTTTAGTCTATGGGAGAGATAGGACTTACCACAGTAAAAAATGACTTTAGGAGTTGTTCTCTGTCAGGACTTGTAAAACTTAAACACACATGTCCTGCTTTTTAAATATAATGTACCCGCCATAGGGGTGGCTAGAGCCTACCTTAGGGGTGATATAAGATATACAAGGGAATATTTAGGCCTGGCAAAAGATTTATTTTGTCAGGTTACAATGGCAAGTTAATACTGCACCACAGGCTGCGGTGGCAGACCTGAGACATGTTTTATAGTGCTACTTTAGTGGGCAGCATAATGGGTGATGCTGTCCTCTAGCAACATTTAATTTACAGACCCTCAGTACATGGAGTACAATTTACTACAGACTTATAAGTAAATAAAATATGCCAATTAGATATAGGCCAATGTTAGCCTGTTTTAAGGAGACAGTACAATCACTTTAGCAGTGGTTAGCAGGGGTAAAGTGCACAGAGTCCTAATTACAACCAAAACGAGTTCAGCAAAAATCAGGGATTGAAGGCAAAATGTTTGGAGGAATACCACGCAAATACCACACAAAGGATGGCAGGTCCACCACACACCGTTTTCAACATTTTCTTTAGCTGTCTTTGAAAGGGACATCCAGGGAAATGTAAGGCAAAATGTACGAAATTGTTTGAGTATTCTAAAAAAGTTATCATTTTTCTAAGTAAATCGCTGCCACTTGCTGGAGTTTTCGAATATCAAGGCTGTCTATTCTTGATTTCACCTCATGGCTCTTCCTACCAGAACCCTACTCTTACTTTTGCTTTATTTCACTCTTCCTGGTACATTTTCGTCCCCACTTTCTCTCTTTGTCACTGTTTTCCTTCCATTTTTTCTTTCTCCCTTTTCTTTCCCTTACTCAAAATGCATTGACGAAAAATAAATCCCAGTCTCCTAAAATGAATGCCAGTGATCACCACATACACAAATTAGGCACTGACATTTCACGCCGCTGAATATTTCTTGTAAGGTGCATTAAACCTTAGAGTATCTCGTGCATTTTGACAGTCATTCCTTGTCAAACTAGAATCTTTTCTCAAAGCCTCGTTACACATGCTTAGGACGACATGGCCACTTGCTAAGTACACGAGGGCGCATTACGGCTGGGCCAGATGTATTTGATGTCCCCTCTTTGATCCCCTGTGTAATCAGCATGCTTCAGCTTAAATCGTGAACACACATCTTGTAAACAAGAAACGTTCCCAGACCTTTTGATCTCCAAAAAGAGTCATTCTCCTCAAATTCCACATCGAGCTGGCATTTGGAAGTGGTTCGTTTTTATGCTCACTTTGAAAGGATTTCAGTCACAACTGATTAACGTCACAGGTCGCACCGCTGTGAGACGTGCACACTCCAAATAACACAAAAATGCGCGGCTTGTGGGGAACTGCGCCCGCCGCGCAAGGCGGCCGCGTCCCAACAGCCTAGTTACCGAAACTTAAGATGCTCCGAGTTTCTGCCAGTGATAGCTGTGATTGAAACAAGCTGATCTGACGGTACTAACAGGATCACCGTGTTCTTTAAACTCTCAGCATATCCTGTCACACCTGGAGAGGAGGATCTGCAAACTGACCCCATACGGCTGCAACACTGTGTGGGAACTCCAGAAGCCAGGAGACCCGTAAACCTGTTTAGTTATATAATTTGTGAACTCTGGCCCGAGCTACGTTTTGTTGTGAGTTGGCAGCCGTGTATTTCACATGGAGTGTTTATGTATTGACAAAGAGTGGTATACGGTTCCTGCAGCTGGTGTGGTATGAGAAAATGGCAGTAAGGGCTTAGAAGGAAAGAGGAGAAGTGTTGTGCATGGGAAGGAATGAAATGTGAGCGCGTGGTTTAGAGAAGCCAGGACCTGGTTACTGTTGTGCCTGGGAATGGATGAGACATCAGCGATGGGAGGAGCAGTGTGGCTAATGAGAGAAGCATGATCTGAATTAGTTGCAGAACAATGTGCGCGCCTATATGTGTGTAAAATAGTCAGTGCCATTGGAATTATGCGGTAGGGGAGGGCCAAATTACTATGCAGCAGAGATGACAAAATCATGCGGCAAGAAAAGGCAAATTATGTCCGTGATGCGGCACAGTTTGTGATACTATTCATTATTTTGGCATTTCTACTCATGGTGAGACTGTCTATGCAAATGTTTCACCTTAGTAGTATCAATTTAAGGACCAAATGCAGCACTATGCAATTGAAAGGTGAGCAGTCAACTTTTGTGAAGGGCCTTTCACTGCACTGCAGGGGATCACATGTCGCAAAGTTTTAGTATCTTTTGATTCATTTCAGCTAGACACCATTTTTTTTTGTTTAAATCTGCATCTTATGCAGCAGATGATGGATTACATGGCAAATGTGGTTACTCCATAATTACGCGAAAAATGCCACGGCGTCAGAATCCCATAATTCCAGTGGCCCTGAAAATAGTATATCAGAGACAAGGCTATATCATGTCATCTTAATAACGTAAAAGGCCTTCACTGGCTAAAGTCTCAGGTGTTTTGCAATCCCCCCACCTGCTGAATTATGCCCAGAGAAATAGAACAGTACTGGCGGTGGCGGTGCTGTGGAATCCACACAGGAGAGAAGACGCACTGAAGTCAGCACCCACTGTGTCCTCGTCTGTCTGGCAGCTGGCGTAGCTCAAAATAGTCTATAAATAGAAGCCATCATGTTTATCAAGATGGAGGCAGTACAAGTTATTTTGCCAGAAATAAAATAAAAAAATGACAATCCCTGAACTGATCACACAAACTTTGAGCACCTCCTTGCTCATTGGTCTACGCGTTACCAGCATGAATGGTCATGGAAAGTGCGGGTGAACGTGCTCTCTGATTGTGGAGTCTTTAAACAATTCACTTTATGGCCACCAATTAATCCTCTTTGTGGAGAGAAGAATATTCAAGTCGTACAAGATTTGCGTATGTTTAATCATATACATTATTCACATATAAAACAATATGTTCTAAAATTGGTGTCCAACAAAAGATATTGATAAAAAAATAAATGACAATACAAAAATTACGTGAAGCTTGCCAGTGGATGCAATCACAACATGACTGAAAATAGGAAACTGGTGTGAATGTTAATTTATGCAAGCATATTTCAGCCGGACGTTACAAGCGCCGTCGGCCTCCACACCTTTCCAAAGTTTATATATGAAAAGAATGATTATTTTCATCTACATTTTGAGAGTAGAAAATGTACCCTTATTTATCACGTGTAGAATGTAAAAAATGGCGTCCGTCATTTGGGGGTGTTACTAAAGGGAAACCACCTTGCTTTTGCCGACATGTCAGTCACCGATCATTTAGATTTATAGTGTGATTGAAAAGTCTTATTATCACAGGTGTGTCCAGAAGACGTCCGGGAGGGCAGGATCAATTTCACATTTTCAGTATGCCAACATAAGCTAAATATATCAACACGACTCTAAATTGACATTTGCATCCTGGTCATTTTGAAAATCTGATAGGGATTTGGCTGTCCTGGACCTTTGTTGGACACCACTGTCCTAGCAGGAGCAGGCAGCAAATTAATGCAGGAAGAATCCAGAGGGTGGCGACATTAAATTAAAATGAAGGCTCGAGGAGGAGGAGGCGGCAAAGGGTGTAGATGAACTTTGGTAGACAATACAGAAATTGACTTTGATATATTGAGGGGAAAATTACAGTTGGTGAATGTCGGAGTGATATTTAGGTTTTAGAGGCATCCGCTGAAGGATATTTCGGAATGAGTAGTATTGCTGACAAATGAAAGAGTTGGTTGCAGATTTAGCTTGCTGTGTTTTTGCATTTATGGATTGTGGTGAGGATCAAAATATGGCGGAGTTATGAAAACTGGGAAAATTGAGGGAGGATGCAAAAACTCCCTGATGTCAGTGCTTGAATGTGGGTTACAGCTTTGTGGGGTCAGTCTAAGAAATGTGGAGGCTTCAGGAACATTCCTGTGGAATCCTGCTGCTCCACTTATCGGAAGTGACTGAAACCCCCGGAGTTTTGAAAAATGCTCAATGCCTTTGTATTAAACAAATAGACTCCTTCCGACACATCTGTCAGAAATTCTGTAGGTCCATTTTTGGAGGATGATGTCCTGTACAAACGTAAAATGTCATAACATAATGTCTGTTAGAACTGGTATTACTGGTTGGCTGAGGTATGCACCCAGCGCAGGCAGGAACCACAACTCTAGTTAAGGGTAAGCGAAGTACACACACTAACACAAAGAATACACCACAAAAAGACTCCACACATGTTTGGAAAATAGATTATATTTTGAACAAAACATGACCTAAATGACAAAAATCCAATGTTCAGAAGTTGAGATATGGAATTTCAAAAGAATGAGTAAAAAATAGCACTTAGAAGTACATAGAGCTTTAGGGGTTACTTGAGGTCGTGCTGGACCGGGGCAAAGTCAAAGTTCAGGCTGACTGCAATAGAGCACCGGCCGGCTACAGGATCCACGCAGGCACCGGTGAACAAAGTACCTTTCTTGGTCACAACTGCGAGATGCATTGGGGGATGCGTCAATATTGATTCCGCAGGTCGAGGATGCGTCTATTCTTCTCCACGCAGGGATGGTGATGCGTTGGTTCCGAATGCGTGATCCAGGCAGAGATGCATTGGTTCCGTAGAGCGATGCACCCAGTTTCTCCACGCAGTCGAGGGATAGATCGATCTCTTCAAGCTGCGGCGATGGCTGTGCACGGTTCTGATGCATCAGGCTTTTGAGGCGCTGTGTTGGTTCGGAGAGCGAAGAGCAGATTTTACTTTGGCAACCAGGTCGATGCGCCGGTTCTGCTACACACAGTCAGGAGATGTATTGATGTCTGTGTTGCAAGTATCTGGGTCCACTTCCAGTGAACCATGCCCATGAGCAGGGATAGAGATTTTGATATCCATGAGTCTCAAGCAACAGGAGGCAAGCCAACAAGCCCTTGGAGCACACTTGGAGAAAAGGCAGATTCCAGCTCTCCTTCAGCCAGGTCAAAGAGCAGCAGGCAGCAGGGCAACAAACAGAAAACCAGGACTTCCACATCAGCATTCCAGTTGAGTCCTTTAAGCAGCACAGTAGTTCTTCTGGCAGAGCTTGAGTTACAAGTCCGGTAGTGTCTGATTTTAGGGGGTCAGAGGCCCAGTACTTACACCCAAAGTGCCTTTGAAGTGGGGGTGGCTTCACAGAGTGGTCTTTGAGCTGCACCAGTATCCTTTCAATCCAGCCCTGTCTGCCAGGCTATCTATGGGGGTGGTAATTCAGCCCTTTGTGTGGGGACAGGACACTACCTATTCATTGAAGTGTTAGACCCTCCCATCCATCCTTCCCAGGCAAGGCTATTAGAACGCAGATGTGTGTAAAGGGGCACTCAGACACACCTAGCCTACTATGTTTGTGGCTGTCTTGAGAAAATATACAAAGTGTAGCTGTCACCCACCCCAGACATGTATTGGAGATAGGCTGCAAGGCACACAGAGAAGTAAGTGCAGAGAAATGTCCACTTTCTAAAAGTGGCATTTCTAAAACAGTAATGTTAAATCCAACTTCACCAGTTAGGTGGATTTATCATTACCATTCCTAAGATATAATACATGAACAGGCTACTCCTCTCTGATCAGGAATTACAGCTTTAAAGTGTATTAAGGAATTCCCAATGTTGACCTATGAGAGGGGTAGGCCTCTCAGTAGTGAAAAACACATTTTATATGTTTGTCACCACCAGGACATGCAAAGCATAAAAGTACATGTCCTACTTTTTACTTACACAGCACCCTGGCCTTCGTGCTACCTGGGACCTACCCTAGTGGTGGCTTATCTGTATGAAAAGGGGAGTTTAAGGTTTGGCAAGTAGTTTAAATGTTAAGTCGAAGTTGTAGTAAACTGCACACACAGGCACTGCAGTGGCAGGCCTGAGATAGGTTTGAAAGGCTACTTCTGTGGTTGGCACAATCAGTGCTGCACGCCCACTAGTGGTTTTTATTTTACTGGCCCTAGGTATATGGTATACCACTTTACAAGGGACATACAGGTAAATTAGATATGCCAATCATGTATACACCAGTTACACACATATTTAGGGAAGAAGCACATATACTTTAGCACTGGTCTGCCATGGTAAAGTGCTCAGAGTCTTAAGGCCAACAAAAATATTCAGCAAAACGTGGAGGCAAAAAGTTTGGGGAAGACCACCCTAAGGATGACAAGACTAACACATGTCAGAACATAACATAACATAACATAAGGTAGATGAGCAAAGCGTAACATTATAAAACATAAACACAAAAAATTAACAATATAAAAGCAAATATAACCAAACCCATCATGTAAGGAAGCAGTGAGATCTGTGAAGTGTTCTGATGATTCTCAAATGGTAAAGGTTGAAATAATGTGTCGCCGATATGATGATGCTGTAGAAAACAATCGAAACAGAGGTTTTGCATATGGGAATGCAGAGACTATTTGTCTATTTAGATACGTAAATAGGAAGATACATTTGTGTGACACCAGTAATTCTGACCTGAGGAATGCAGGAGAAATCATAGGCAGTGCTTTAAGTGCAAAGAAAAAGGTGGGGGTCTCTAAAAGTGGCTTGGCCAAAGCTTAACTAGGAATCCTTTCAAAGAGGCATGCCCTGTGTAATTAAGATCACAGATTAAAAGATGTACAAACAAAATCATGTGGTTCACATAGCAAGCCACCTGAGGAGTATTTAGGTGCATGTTTGTGAGTTTTCTGTTACTGCATTCAGCCACATCACACTCTTGCCAACACCTACACATAAAACAAGCTAGAACAATTGGCTTTGACAAGGCTTGTTAGCAGTATCAGATACATGAATACCAAACTTGATTTTGCTGTGAATAATTAGTAAGCCTGGGTGGAGTTCGCGGAATTCCGCGAAGCGACAAAAAAACTCTGCCAAGCTATCTCGAGTAGAAGAGTGCGTTACCTCGTGCTGTTCGCTCTGATTTTTAGTGCCGGGTGTTTGTCTCACACTGTAAAAGCAGCACGAAATGCATCTTGCAAACTGCAAGGGGGCCCTGCTTCTTTCTGCTGCTTGAGTAGAAGTTCTACTCGAACTGCAGCTTCCTCAACGCAAACGCAAGGTTTCTCAATGCGAGCGTTAGCGACCATCCACGACCGCCCATGTTGAGAAATCTCGCTGAGAAGTGGTCTAGCATTGGATTTCTTCGCTCACACTCGCCAACTTACCGTTGGGGAGTGCGAGCAAGGAACAAACTCAGCTCCTCTCTGTGGAGCAGAGTTTTTCGGACTTCCACAAGCTCTGCGGAGCAGAGTTTTTCAGAACTCCGCAAGCTCCATGGAGCGCGGAATGCAAACAAATCTGCAAACTACGCGAACAGAACTGAGTTCAACGCCCAGGCTTAATAATTAGACTTAAAAAATGTTTAAATTCTGACAATATGAGATTGTGAATTAAGCATTACTAAGGCCTGTGTAAAGGGCAGTGGCCTTCGAAATGTGTTAATCTTTCAAAATAGCATCTCTCTTAAATCCTCGGTTTGCATACCACACAGTTCATCTCTTTTCTTTTCAGCACCTTCTTTTCACTCTCTACTTCTGCATGTACTTGCTTTCATCTACTCCACTTCACCATCCCCTCTCCCCACGCATACAATCATCCACTCATCTGTAAGCACTGCATTTTCATTTCCTTTGGCACTGTCCACATTCATGAGCTGTACACCTTCACACACTTTCCCAGAGGATGATTTGACCTCCTGTGGCTATTGCTCTGTGCACTCTGCAGAGGGGTCAAGGATTGGATGTGCACATAGGCTGCCCACTTTTATGATCCACTGCTAGGCACTGTGAGAAACTCGTAGTGCTTTCATTCTTGACTTCAGAGCTTTCAATCGTGCAGTGTTGTAAACACCCAGCCAGAGCCCTCTTCAGAGGGACACAGGCCAGGCAGGGCAGTGCTTAATTTGAGTTGTAGTTTCTGGTGGCCGGCACCAGCTCTTAATTGTCAGCACTGGCACCAGTCTGCCACAAGGTGGCACTGTTTGTCTAATTTAGAGACAAGCACAACAGTTGTTTGTTAATTCATTACAAATGACTAATACTTGCCCCCCAAGCCATTCTTAAAGCATAGGGGGCCTGGGATAGTATGAATTGTCACTCGTGGAGGAGAGTGATGCTTAGTAGTTGTGTTGGTACTGTCAGTGGCAGCACTGGGAGGGGCAATGAGTGGTGCAAGCCAGGGTGGCCCCCTAACAAGGGCCCCAGCACTTATTTTTTCACAAATTAAGCACTGAAGCAGGGGTCACTGGGCCAGCCATGGGGGTTGGTGCTTGTACTCCTGATGTCCCAGAGCCCAACCTATTATGGATTGTGATCAACTGGGCCAGGTACCCCTTCTGCACTTGACACTCAGCAGTAAAGTGGTCGAGCAGTTCAAGGCACCCTCGGGGGTAGGGGGCGGAGGGAGAGGTGGATACAGGGAATTGATCACAGGCTCACAACTCAAAATGCACGCAGCAGCAGAAATTACTCATTGTCCAGCCAAATACTCACTTTTATAGAAAAAGAGAAGTATTTTTATTACTACCACTAACAGCACAAAGGAGAAACACAACATTCACAAACAACTACACAGTCCCACTGAAGTCGGGGCTATAGTGGTTCCTTGCTGGTTCCTTGTCCCACTTCCGCATCGCTTTAATGATAGGAGTTATTCCACATAGACTATTGGCAATACCCAGGTCATGCCCCACTAGTAGTTTGAGTCTCCAGGGCCCTTATAACTCTATTTTCAAAGTCATCAGTGTTCCAGCACCGGAGAGCAAAAACTTATGGGGCAATCCTGTATTCGTAGGAACCTTGGTACACATTCTAAATAAAGAATCTAAAATGGTTCCCAGCATACCAGCCTATGCTTTCTTGGCAATATGTAAAGCAAAAAATGCAAACACTTTATTGTATTTTTGAAAATGTATTTTCATTCATTTCACTCAAGTGGTAAGACAATAATTCCTATTTGTAAAGCACAAACAATCACCCCCTTAAGGCTTTCAAGGCCCTCGGGCCGTCGGGGATATTAAGTGAGCTATTGCAAGAGTCACATGATGCTGAGCTGAGCTGCCGCCGGGACTCTGGAGTCAGCCGCTCTGGCCGCTGCACCACACCTCTCGCCACAATAACACAGGAGAAAGTGTGTCTAGAGCAAAGTAGATGCTTCAAGGAATGGCGCAGTGCACGTGAAATAGTGAGTAACTTAATTATTGGTGTGCTTTCTGCTATAAAAACCAGCGAATAATATACTGTTGACTGCTTGGCAAAATCATACAAATCAAACAAAACTTTGTTACTGCAAGTTCAGTTTTCTTGTTCCACATTGAATGGCGGTCAACAGGACAAATCATCTATTTGTGTGCTTTGTGATATAAAAACCAGCAAATAATATACAGTTGACTGCTTGGCAAAATCATAAAAATCAAACAAAACTCCGTTATTGCAAGTTCAATGCTTTTGTTCCACATTGAACGGCAGTCAACAGATCAAATCATTGACGTTTGGACCCCTACACAAATTTCATTGGAGTCTCCATCAGAACTAATAAAGGTATCAACCTACAATTGAATATGATAAATATATCAGCCACTAAAGACTGTATGTCTAGCAATTAATGATGAAATGATTATATGAAAAGACAATCTTACCCTGACACAAACAATTCTCAAATGTAATTGATCGCCTGTATCCGAATGGCGATGGATTGAATATGGCTAGGTACAGCCATGGGGGAATGCTTCATACCTTTTGGATGCTTCCTAGTATAAGAATACCTAAAGTGAGATATACATTTCTATTCATATACAACTCATTACATTCTGTTAGATTTGGGGGTCTCTAGTTGGCAGAGGTAGGTACCTTTGTCCAAATAGGGACCCTTGAGTCTAGTCAGGGAAAGTAGGTACACTCCCGAAATAACCCCTGCTCACCCTCTTGGTAGCTTGGCACGAGCAGACAGGCTTAGTTCAGAGGCAGTGTGTAAAGCATTTGTGAACACATACAGTAATCAAGTGACAACACTACAAATGGACACCACACTGGTTATATATTTATAAAAATAGGTATACTTTATATAGATTTATCACAAGACCATAAACGACAAAAATAATCCACAATACTGTCAAGAATGCTTAGTTCTGATCAAAAGGCTTAATTCAAGGTTCTGTGCGAGTCGGTAGCCTCCTCCGGCTACGGCGATGCCAAGAACAAACAGAGTCTAACAAATCCAGCTGACCGCGTCGAGACGGGCCAACACAGCGTAGACAGACTCGGTCACAGTACCTTTTACTTGAAGCGGCAGGCACAGGCGTGCGAGCTGGATGGCCGTTCGTCGCGGTTGCGTTGCAAAATGGAAGCGTTGCAGGACGCGTTGTCCCTCGAGGCGGTGCAGGCAGCGGTTCGTTGACGTCGTCGGTGAGACCAGGGCCGCGCGTTGCAGGGCGAGACGGTGCTTCGATGCGGTGCTGGCAGGTTGCGGTGCGGTGCGGCGACGGAGCCGGATTCAGGAGCTGGCGTCGATCAGTCCGGACAGCGGTGCGAGTCGGACGGTGCGTCGCGAAGCGTGCGAGCGGTGCCCAACTCCGGTGCGGTCACAGGACTCGAACTCAGCAACAGTGACCGTGTCGGTCGGACCAGATGGATTCGGTGTAGCGAGGCGTTGCAAGGTGCGGTGCTCACAGGTTACGGTGCAGGCAGCGGCTCGTTGACGGAGTCGGTGAGACCAAGGCCGTGCGTTGCAAAATGCAGGCGTTGCTCGATGCGGTGCCAACAGGACACCGAGCCGGTCGGGAGAGTCGGTCACAGCTCCTTACCTCTGTAGCCACTGAAACAGAGTTTCCAGCAGCAATTCACAAAGGGGGTGAAGTCCAATGGTCCTGGGACTTCGATCAGGGGGCAAGCTCTCTTCCAAGCCCTTGGATATCCTTCACAAGTTGATGAAAGTCACAGCAAAGCAAAAGTTCCTTTCTCCTTTCTTTGGCAGTCAGGCAAACCACTGCAGGCCAATCCCCCAAGCAGCACTTCAGGCTTAGGGATAGTCTCTCCTCAGTTTCTTCTTGGTTCCGCTCCTCAGCAAAGGTTTCTTCTTGTTCCCAAAGTGATCTAAAATTCCTGGGTTTGGGCCCCAGTACTTATACTCCTTTTCTCTTTGTTCTCTGAAGGCAGAGAGGCCTTTGCTTAGTTTAAACCAGTTCTGTGCAGCTTTGGAGCACTCTGTGTACATGTCTCCTTCTTTTCCTTTCAGAATGTGGGGCAGGGTACTCAGACGCCCGGCAGGAGGTGGGGCCAGCATTGTGGAAGGCAGGCACAGCCCTATTCAGACCCAGATGCAACTCCTCCCTCCACTCTGGATGCAGATCTCTCTATTCAGCCCTGTGCTGCCTCACCCGGTCTCCTGTAGCCACCCCCAGCCCCTGTTACGCACAAACCAGACACACAATACACAAGCTGGCAGAGGCAGGCTGGATAGGTAGGCAAGAAAATACCTACTTTCTAAAAGTGGTATTTCCAAACATAGAATGTTAAAATCAACTTCACTAAAAGATGTATTTTATCATTCTGAGTTCAGGCATACTAAACTCGAATTTCTACTTAGTTCCCTGAGTCAGTTAAGGATTATAAGATGTTATAATCAAACTGCCCATTCTGGCCTATGGGGAACAGGTAGCCTTGCAATAGTGAAAAACGAAAATGGCTGTAATTCACTATTAGGACATGCCACACACCAGGGCATGTCCCACCTTATCCTTACAATGCACCCTGCCCGTAGGCCTACCATAGGGGTGTCTGATATGAAGAAAAGGGAAGGTTTAGGGACTGGTAAGTGGGTGCACTCACCAAGTCGACATGGCAGTCACAGACTGCACGCAGGCTCTGCAATGGCAGGCCTGAGACACACTTTACAAGCTGCTTCTGTGGGTGGCCCAACCAGTGCTGCAAGCCCACCAGCAGCATTTGATTCACAAGCCCCGGGCACACTCAGTGCACTGTACTAGGGTCTGACAGTAATTCAAATAAGCCAAACATGGAGTCACTAATTCATAACACAATTTACAATAGGGAGCACTTGCACTCTGGCACTGATTAGCAGTGGCAAAGTGCCCATGAGCATCTAGTCCAGCAAAAACATATCGACAACAGTGGAGGCATTATGAAAAAATGGAAGGGAGACCCACGCCAAGGATGCCAGGTCTAACACGTGTCCCCTCCAGCTGAAATGTGGGGAGAACTATCCTACCCCTAGGGAGTTCTCATCACTAAGGCGGAAAAATATGGACAGACCATCAGCATTGGCGTGTTCTGTACCAGGGCGGTGTTCCACCGTAAAGTCCATCCCCTGTAGGGAAATGGACCACCTCAACAGCTTTGGATTCTCACCCCTCACCCCTCATCTGCATCAACCATCTGAGGGGCCTGTGGTCTGTCTGAACCCGGAAGTGAGTCCCAAACAGGTATGGTCTCAGCTTCTTCAGTGCCCAGACCACAGCAAATGCCTCACGCTCAATAGCACTCCATCTCTGTTCCCAGGGAAGTAACCTCCTACTGAGGAAGGCTACAGGTTGGTCTAGGCCCTCCTCATCGATCTGTGATAGAACAGCCCCTACACCATGCTCTGAAGCGTCCGTCTGAACAATGAACTCATTGGAGAAGTTGGGTGCCTGGAGCACAGGCGCCGTGCACATGGCAGTCTTCAAGGTGTCAAAAGCTTTTTGACAGGCGTCAGTCCAAATCACTTTCCTGGGCTGCTTCTTGGAAGTCAGCTCTGTCAAGGGGGCAACAATGCTGCCATACCCCTTGACGAATCTCCGGTAATACCCGGTGAGTCCTAGGAAGGCTCTCACCTCTGTCTGGGTCTTGGGGGGGCTCCCAAGCCAGAATGGTATCGATTTTCGGTTGGAGGGGCGCCACCTGGCCGCTCCCAACCTGGTGTCCCAAGTACACCACGGAACCCTGCCCGATCTGGCACTTACTCGCCTTGATCGCGAGGCCTGCCTTCCGCAGCGCCATCAACACTTCCCAGAGGTGGCGCAGATGTTCTTCCCAACTGGCACTGAACACTGCAATGTCATCCAGGTAGGCGGCACTGAAATCCTCCAGTCCAACCAACACCTGGTTGACCAACCTCTGAAAGGTGGCAGGGGCATTCTTCATCCCAAAGGGCATCACCCGGAACTGGTAGTGCCCATCTGGTGTGGAGAATGCTGACCTCTCTTTTGCCCCATCAGTCAAGGCGATCTGCCAGTACCCAGACGTTAAGTCAAACGTGCTGAGGTACCGCGCAGCCCCTAACCGATCTATGAGCCCATCAGCTCTGGGGATGGGGTGGGCGTCAGTCCTGGTGACAGAATTGAGTCCCCTGGAGTCCACACAGATCCGGAGTTCTGGTGTGGCACCAGGTGCGGCAGCCTTTGGAACCAAGACCACTGGGCTGGCCCAAGGGCTGTTAGAGGACTCAATCACCCCTAGCGCAAACATCTTGGAGACATCCTCCTTGATGCAGGCTCTGACCCTGTCAGTCACCCTGTAAGCCTTGTGCTTCACAGGAAGACTGTCCCCAGTGTCCACATCATGGACGCACCAATGAGTGACACTGGGAACCAGGGAGAACAGGTCAGGGAACTGTCCCAACAGCTGGCGACAGTCACCCTGCTGCTCAGGTGTGAGGGAGGTAGAGAGATTTTTTCCCTCCACGGATCCATCTTGCTCTCGGGCTGACAGGAGGTCAGGAAGAGGCTCGGTCTCCTCCTCCATCCCATCATCTGTAGCTAAGAGCATGCCCACTTGGGACCTCTCCAAGTGGGGCTTTAGGCGGTTCACATGCAGGACCCGTAAGGGGTTCCTGGGAGACTGCAAGTCCACCAAGTAGGTAACTGGACTCTTGCGCTCCACCACCGTGAAAGGGCCGGTCCACCTATCCTGGAGTGCACAAGGCTCCACTGGGGCCATGACCCACACTTTCTGACCAGGCTGAAGCTCGACCAGAGGGGCATTCTGGTCGTACCACCGCTTCATCTCCTCCTGGCTGGCTTCCAGATTTGCCTCAGCAAGCTCTCTGAAACACCTAGTCTGGTTCCTGAAGGCCAGCATGTAACTGTATACATCCTGGGGAGGTTTCCTGGGAGATTGCTCCCAGCCTTCCTTGACCAAACTCAGAGGTCCTCGCACCGGGTGTCCATAGAGGAGCTCAAAGGGGCTGAACCCTAGAGACTTCTGTGGCACCTCCCGGTATGCAAACAACAGGCAAGGTGAGAGGACGTCCCATTTACGCCTCATGGGTTCTTCCAGACCCATAATCATGCCCTTGAGGGTCCGGTTGAATCTCTCAACCAGCCCATTTCCTTGAGGGTGGTAAGGAGTGGTGAACTTGTAAGTTACACCGCACTCCTGCCACAGGGACTTCATGTACTTGGACACGAAGTTGGTATCTCTGTCAGACACCACCTCTTGAGGGAATCCCACACGTGAGAAAATTCCCATCAATGCCCGTCCCTGTCCTCAGAGGGATGGCTTCAGGGTACCGGGTGGCATGGTCCGCCAAGACCAGGATAAACCTGTTGCCCATGACTGTCTTGGGGTCCAGTGGCCCCACAATGTCAATACCCACCCGTTCAAAGGGGGTGCTGACCACAGGGAATGGCTGGAGAGGAGCCTTGTGCTTCCTCCCACTCTTTCCACTTGCCTGGCAAGTCTGGCATGTCCTGCAGTGACTGGCGGCACACCTGCGCATCTGGGGCCAATAGAAATGGGTGACAAGCCTTTCAAAGGTCTTGTCCTCGCCCCAGATGTCCTGCTAACGGTACATCATGAGCCAACCCCAGTAGGAAGGCTCTGAAGCGCTGGGGTACCACCAGCACACGGGCTGACCCAGGCTCAGCAACCTTAGGCTCTGAATACAGGAGACCATTCTCCCAGTAAATCCAATGTGATCCAGACTGATCACCTGCTGCCTGGTCGGTGGCCTGTTGCCTCAGACCCACGAGAGAAGGGCATGTGTTCTGCTCCTCGCAGAACTCTTCCCTGGAGGGTCCTCCTTCTTGCTGCCAATGGGTCAGCTCAGGTAGGTCCCCCAGTTAAGCTACCTGTTCCCCTGTAGGCTCCAGGGCATCCCCCTCAGGGTCTGCCTCCTCCTGGACCGTGGGAACTTCGGGGGCCGGTTTCCCGCGCCCCCTGCCTCCTCTCTCTCCGGCAGGCACCTGTGCCTCCCTCTCAGGCTCCAGGTCCTCTTGAACACCTTTAGCTGCCATTGACCGGGTGGTCACACATGCCAATCAGGCAAACCCAACATTTCTAAATGCGCACTCCGCTCCACCTTAGCCCAAGGTGAGCTCTCCAAATCGTTTCCTAACAAACAGTCAACAGGCATGGCTGGCCTCACAGCTACTTGAAGAGTACCCGAGACCCCCCCCCACTCAAACGGAACCTGAGCCACCTTGCAGTGACTCTCTGTGTTGTCAGCGGCAACAACCGGATAGAATGCATCAGGGACAAACTGCTCTTTAGACACCAGGTGACACTTGACAGCTGTCACACTGGCTCCTGTGTCTCTCAGAGCCTCCACCCTATGGCCATTGATGGTCACCCACTGCCTGTATTTTTTGTGTTCTCAGGCAGCTGGGTCCTAGGGACCATCTCAGAGTCTCCTAATGAGACAAGGGAAAACACTGTGGGATCCCCCACCTTGGGCACCCAACTCCTCCCCCAGGGCTACACTAGCCAACTGCCGGGGGACTGCACCAGTGGGTGCTGGTTTTCCATGCAAAGGGCAACGAGGATCGTTTGCCTTGTGGCCAGGGGCGCCACACTTGTAACATACCAGTGGTCCCTGGTGAACAGGGGGCCTGTCAGGGCCACTGACTTCTTCTCAGGGGAGGCTGGGAACCTTTCCCTTGGGGTCTACTTTGGGGCCCTTTATGGAACTCCCTCTGTTTGCCCTTGTCCCCCCACTCTTCTGCTGGGGACCCTGCCCACCCTTGGCGGAGTCTCCCACGTGACCCTTGTGGACCCGGGTACTCACCCAGCGGTCCGCCTCCTCAGCAAGCTGTCTAGGGTTAGTCAGCTTACTATCAATCAGGTGCTGGCGTAGCTCGGGAAAACAATTACTGGACAAGTGCTCCCATGCAATCAAATCAAGGAGCGCCTGAAAATCAGTCGCTTTGCTACCCTTTACCCAACCATCCAAGGCTCTGCAAAAGAAGGTCACATATTCAACCCAGGTACTGCCTTCAATCTTCTTACAGTTCCTGAACCTCTGCCTATAAAGCTCAGGGGTCAAACCATACCTAGTCATTAAAGCATCCTTCATGTGGCTGTATGAATTATAGACTTCAGAGGGCAAATCCAACAAGGTATCCCGCCCTTCACTCAGGAACTGCCTCCACAACCCCGCTCCCCAATCCTTCTCAGGGACCCGGTGGGAAGACATGGCTACCTCATAGGCTTTGAACCACTGCCCAATGTCATCATTTTTAAAAAAAACTCCTTCACCACATCTATGGGAATATACACCCTAGCTTCAACAGGCACAGGCGATACACTGCCACCAGAGGGAGTAATCTCTAAGCTTTTGGCCTTCAAATCCAACTCCCTCAAAACTTTCTCATGTTCAAACTGCATTTTCTTTTCCTCTAGGGCTAATTTCCTAGTTTGCATTTCAAATTCTAACTGCCCATTCAGCTTGAGCTTGGTCAGCTCCATTTCGTGCATCCTACTCTCTTTCCTGTCCTCCAACTCCTCTGGAGACAGTCCTCTGGCAGAAACACTGCTACCTACAGGGGAGACTGCTTTCTTCCCCCCTGGACCCAATAGCCCTTCTAGCTGCCCATCTGCATTCTCATCCCCTTCCCTAGGTATAGGTGTGCTCCTTGCTTCAATCCAGGCCCTCAGCGCCTTTTGGTGCTCATCCTTCTTGGTGAGCCCGGTCATGGAGACTTTAAACTTCCTGCAGAAATGCTTGAGCTGTTTGAGGGTGTAGCACTCCAGTTTCTCCTCCTCCCAATCACAATCAACAGATGCTACAGATGGTGCGTTATCCATGGTGATTTAAACTTGGCAGTTGCAAAAATAGAAAATCCCAGAAAAAATGCTATCAAAGAGTATGCGGTTGCGTTTTGGTCTGCACTCACTAAGTAGTGTTCAACAATTACTGTACATGAGTCACAAATGCAAGTCCAGAATCCTCACCGCTGACCACCAATGTTAGATTTGGGGGTCTCTAGTTGGCAGAGGTAGGTACCTTTGTCCAAATAGGGACCCTTGAGTCTAGTCAGGGAAAGTAGGTACACTCCCGAAATAACCCCTGCTCACCCTCTTGGTAGCTTGGCACGAGCAGACAGGCTTAGTTCAGAGGCAGTGTGTAAAGCATTTGTGAACACATACAGTAATCAAGTGACTACACTACAAATGAACACCACACTGGTTATATATTTATAAAAATAGGTATACTTTATATAGATTTATCACAAGACCATAAACGACAAAAATAATCCACAATACTGTCAAGAATGCTTAGTTCTGATCAAAAAGGCTTAATTCAAGGTTCTGTGCGAGTCGGTAGCCTCCTCCGGCTACGGCGATGTCAAGAACAAACAGAGTCTAACAAATCCAGCTGACCTCGTCGAGACGGGCCAACACAGAGTAGACAGACTCGGTCACAGTACCTTTTACTTGAAGCGGCAGGCACGGGCGTGCGAGCCGGATGGCCGTTCGTCACGGTTGCGTTGCAAAATGGAAGCGTTGCAGGACGCGTTGTCCCTCGAGGCGGTGCAGGCAGCGGCTCGTTGACGTCGTCGAGACGGAGTCGGTGAGACCAGGGCCGTGCGTTGCAGGGCGAGACGGTGCTTCGATGCGGTGCTGGCAGGTTGCGGTGCGGCGACGGAGCCGGATTCAGGAGCTGGCGTCGATCAGTCCGGACAGCGGTGCGAGTCGGACGGTGCGTCGCGAAGCGTGCGAGCGGTGCCCAACTCCGGTGCGGTCACAGGACTCGAACTCAGCAACAGTGACCGTGTCGGTCGGACCAGATGGATTCGGTGTAGCGAGGTGTTGCAAGGTGCGGTGCTCACAGGTTACGGTGCAGGCAGCGGCTCGTTGACGGAGTCGGTGAGACCAAGGCCGTGCGTTGCAAGATGCAGGCGTTGCTCGATGCGGTGCCAACAGGACACCGAGCCGGTCGGGAGAGTCGGTCACAGCTCCCTACCTCTGTAGCCACTGAAACAGAGTTTCCAGCAGCAATTCACAAAGGGGGTGAAGTCCAATGGTCCTGGGACTTCAATCAGGGGGCAAGCTCTCTTCCAAGCCCTTGGAGATCCTTCACAAGTTGATGAAAGTCACAGCAAAGCAAAAGTTCCTTTCTCCTTTCTTTGGCAGTCAGGCAAACCACTGCAGGCCAATCCCCAAGCAGCACTTCAGGCTTAGGGATAGTCTCTCCTCAGTTTCTTCTTGGTTCCGCTCCTCAGCAAAGGTTTCTTCTTGTTCCCAAAAGTGATCTAAAATTCCTGGGTTTGGGCCCCAGTACTTATACTCCTTTTCTCTTTGTTCTCTGAAGGCAGAGAGGCCTTTGCTTAGTTTAAACCAGTTCTGTGCAGCTTTGGAGCACTCTGTGTACATGTCTCCTTCTTTTCCTTTCAGAATGTGGGGCAGGGTACTCAGACGCCCGGCAGGAGGTGGGGCCAGCATTGTGGAAGGCAGGCACAGCCCTATTCAGACCCAGATGCAACTCCTCCCTCCACTCTGGATGCAGATCTCTCTATTCAGCCCTGTGCTGCCTCACCCGGTCTCCTGTAGCCACCCCCAGCCCCTGTCACGCACAAACCAGACACACAATACACAAGCTGGCAGAGGCAGGCTGGATAGGTAGGCAAGAAAATACCTACTTTCTAAAAGTGGTATTTCCAAACATAGAATGTTAAAATCAACTTCACTAAAAGATGTATTTTATCATTCTGAGTTCAGGCATACTAAACTAGAATTTCTACCTAGTTCCCTGAGTCAGTTAAGGATTATAAGATGTTATAATCAAACTGCCCATTCTGGCCTATGGGGAACAGGTAGCCTTGCAATAGTGAAAAACGATAATGGCTGTAATTCACTATTAGGACATGCCACACACCAGGGCATGTCCCACCTTATCCTTACAATGCACCCTGCCCGTAGGCCTACCATAGGGGTGTCTGATATGAAGAAAAGGGAAGGTTTAGGGACTGGCAAGTGGGTGCACTCACCAAGTCGACATGGCAGTCACAGACTGCACGCAGGCTCTGCAATGGCAGGCCTGAGACACACTTTACAAGCTGCTTCTGTGGGTGGCACAACCAGTGCTGCAAGCCCACCAGCAGCATTTGATTCACAAGCCCCGGGCACACTCAGTGCACTGTACTAGGGTCTGACAGTAATTCAAATAAGCCAAACATGGAGTCACTAATTCATAACACAATTTACAATAGGGAGCACTTGCACTCTGGCACTGATTATCAGTGGCAAAGTGCCCATTGAGAAGTGTGGCTCAATGGTTAGAGCGGCAGACCCTGATGCAGAGATCTGGCCCGGGACCAGGGTTCAATTCCCGCCTCGGCGGGTCTTGGGCTCAATTTCCTCGGACCTGATAATTCTCGCCTCGGTGCCTATTCTAATCATGGGTCCCACTCTGCAACTCTGGGCAATAGCTTGCTTAATCTCCACAACGGCCCCAACAGCGCTGGGATGCCTGGCTTCACCCTGGGGGTGCCCAGGAGTGGACATTTCACAGGGAAAAGCCAGGAAGGGTTCCACAGCGGTATGCGTACAGCGCCTGGACACCCCTTTGGGGGTATGGGTGCGCTTTACAAGTACAAATTTCATTTCATGAGCATCTAGTCCAGCAAAAACATATCGACAACAGTGGAGGCATTATGAAAAAATGGAAGGGAGACCCACGCCAAGGATGCCAGGTCTAACACTTTCTAATAGACTGATACAAAACTCATATATAGGAAGTTAGATGTGTACCCCATTTTTGACATCTGAACCAAACCATTCAAAAACAGTCTCCCATGTGGTAAGAAAGAAAACGTTAGGCAAGAACAACTTATTTTGTTTTAAAGGGATGCAAATTATTCTCCTGTAATTGACTCAGAACAAGGATGGTTACAGTCTATTTAAAAGTTTAATAGTGTCGTGATGTGGGTCACTACTTGAACCTCTCTGCCAATACATTGATTTCTTTATGAAATCCAATGTAAGTTAGACCAGAGCATATGTCATGGACAGTACCCATTTTATCAACAGAATTGAAAATATAGTTTTTGACACACATAGCAGTTTACTAGTGACAATAGGCGTGCAGAAATGCTTGTTCGCAGAGAACATCCTTGTCAGGTACATACATCATTCATTGTGGACCTTGCTGAAATTGCCTTACAAAAGAACTACTTCTTATTTGAAAATGTGTTCTATTACCAAACTAAAGGAGTTGCAATGGAGGAGGGGTTTACTCCAGATCTAGCAAATCTCTTTATGTCTGAATTTGAGAAGCATTTTGTATTTTCACACAATCCATTCTTCATTAACATTACACACTGTGTTAGGTATTTAGACAATGTCTTCCGAATCTGGAGAGTTTCAGTAGATGCCTTACAAGAATTTCATTCATGGTTAAACGCACAACTGCCAGACATACAATTCACCGTCTCTTTTTATCATGAAGCCATTCCATTTTTGGATCTATGGGTCAGAGAAGACGAGGGCAAAGATTATACATTAATATATGGAAAACCAACAGAAAGGATCTCACTCCTACAATATCAAAGTCATCACCCAAGAAATTTGAGAGATAATTTGCCATTTGGGCAATCCTGAGGATATGTAGAAAGTGTACCAATTGTTCCCCTTTTTATAGTTCATTTCCAGACACCAAATGTCAATTAGAGTCTGATTTTTTGAAGTTTTTTTGAGGGGTCTGCTTCTTTTGAAGTGTCCACTCCGCTACCCTCTTCTTCATTTTGAAAGCAGTCTGTCACAGCAAAGCGACTCCAAAGCAGATAGCCCCACAACACAGGCTATGGGATTGACTAGAGTTAACACCTGGATGTCAGCCACAGTGATATGTGTATCAAAAGGTTAGCCCAGGGCCTGGCCCTATACTTTATGAATTTCTTATCAGCCCCTTCTGCTTCCTGAGATGGCCCCTTCCTTGTGACCCCTCACTAAATCCATGAGCACCATTTGAAATGTACAGGGGAAGCGTGTCTCTCCCCCTCCAGTGTGTATCCCACCCACCTTACAGGAATGCAGCAATACACAATTCTGTTTGTGGGGATTTCTCTACCTACTCTCCATGTGTCACATTGCAGGCCTGGGTCTCCCAAAGTTGAACCAAGGGCCTATAATGTATTGTACCATCTACAGGCATACATACACCCAGTGCATGTATACAACCTACACACACCTCCTCTATCCCTCCTTGACTCACCCCAAACCCCAGTCTTCTGCTATGTTCTCCCATGTAACCATTTCTAGACTCTTCCCTCCTCTACGCCTCCTTTGACTCATCCCAAACCTCATCTAACTAATATGATCTCCCAAATAACGCTATCTAGACTTTTCCCTCCTCTATCCCTCCTTTATCCCATTCAATCAAAGTAAAAGACTCACATGTCCACTGCTCAAATTAACAACTTATATTTTCCTATGCTAATCCACCACTGATCCTTTAGGTTTCGGAGTAGCATGCTACTCGCTGAAAAGCGCTTCAATGCCTCATCAGGGGCAGTAAGCACTATCTAAATGCAATTACAATTACAATTACAATTGCACACTGCACAGCACCACTCATAGGCACACATATGTCCAGCACATACATTTAACATGCACATCCAGCTCACACACTCAACATGCATGCACTGCACAGCAATGTATTCTTCATGTACTGGAGCACTCATAGGCGCACATACATTCAGCACATATGTTTAAAATGCATGAACTGTGCAGCACTATATCTTCCATGTACTGTACCACTCCTAGTGACACATACACCCAGCACATGCACTCGCCATGCATGAACTGTTCAGTACTGCATTAACCCGGTATTGTACTTTTTCCAGGCACACATACACCCAGCGCAGAATCACCACTCCTGCACTGGCCAGCACTTCAGAACAAACCGATGTAGGCCAAGGATGAGTTAAGCACACAGCAGTGCAACTCTAAAAATGAGTAAGCCTGTAGACCTCACTCCAGTGACACGGGTTAAAAAGGAACAGTTCACTCCTAATCTGCCACCACCAAATTTGTGTTGCTTAACTCCTGGTGAAGGCAGTAGCTTTCTCACCACTAAGAGGGTAGCGCTTTGGGTGCCCCTCTCGGTCCATCAAGACCACAATCTGTGAAACAGGCCTATGTCATCGCAGACACACATGATCAGTGTTTGCCTATCGCAATAAAAACCAGCATTAGGGATCCAGACTTCAGTGCATTTGGGTACTCAGGGCAAGGGTACATGACCATTACCTTGGAGAGGACTTTTCAGTCCCCAAACACCCATCACAACCTGAATCGACTCATACATCCGGAGACAACTCCGTTTAAAGTGTGCACTAAAAAATAGTCAAAAGTTGCATGGAAAAAAAAACTACAGAAAAACTTTGTGAAAAAAGGGAATGCAGGGTGAGGTAAAACGTGAACTGTAAACTGGGATTCCATCATTGCTTTGATTACCATAACAGTTTTTTGGTCTCGCCTACGCAGCACGCATGCGCTGCATAGGAAAAAGACCTTTTGAAATCGATTCGCTTTTCGCCCTAAAAACGTGCACACGTTGCATTGCTTTCAATGGCAACGCGTGCACGTTTGGCGATTCCCTTGCGGGAGCGAGCTTTGACACCATATGTTTGTAATTAACTTGCAAACATATGGTGCCCCTGCTCGCTCCCGCAAGGGAGGAAACCGGCGCAGGCCCCCTCCTCTCTCCCCTCCCCCTGCTGCCTCCTTTCAGCGCGAGGCGTGCGCGCTTGTTTGACCGGTTGCTGCTATGTCAGCCCCGTGAGTTTAGGACACGTCGCTCTCTGCTGGCCCCTTAATCTGCCAGTGACCGCACAGAGGCACACGAACAGATGCGGCAGCGGGGCACGTGCCCGCACCAGGGGCATACGGTCCTCTGAACCGGTGCCGACCTCCACACCGCCCGGGAACCCATACACGAGCTGTGTGTTGATCAGACATTCAAGACGCCCAATGAGGCAGAGACACTGCGTCGAAAACGCACCCGGCAGGATTCAGAATTTGTATCCGGTGGGGACGCGCCTGCCATGTGCATTTCTGCCAGCCCCGTTTATCTTACTGTTTACTATTCAATCTTCACTAATCATTTACCTTTGAAGCCAGGTAGCCGCTATTTTTTAATGTAAACAATTCAGTTTATTATGGACAGTTTTACCTTGTGTCCTGTACCCGTCTATCATTTGTTTAATTACAGCTGACGTATTGTCCTCGGCTCGCAGTGCTGCAGTAGCGAGTTTGATTCTGATATTGCAAATTTCGGATGTTCTAAATAGTGCTTTAATCTTGGGACTCGGCTTGTTTGTAAGCGCTGACAATGCGAGCTCGACGTGAGTGAGAAGAGGATAAACAGGAGAGATCTGCGGAGGATCAAACAGCGTGTGAAGTAAGAGGAAGCCTGGATTTCAGCCCGTATCGCCACTTGCAACCAAGCACTTCAGACACGGGACCTGAAGTGTCCGCGCTGCTTTCTGCAAAATAATCGAATCCAGTTCGAGGTTTGTATCAGGCGTCTAAAGACCCGCCGGCTTCGGGGCTCTTACAGACAGAAAGGACAGGGAAATAAAATACACGAGCAAAGACTTCAATTACCTCTTAATGTTTATGTATCACTTTCAGGGCCTCGAATAGCTGCTGCACAAATAGGTATCTTCGTAATCTGTTGCGATCGCAGGATGAACAGGAACAACCTCTTGCGATGTTATTTGGGCAACGACTTTACTTATCTTCATTACCTTTATCACGTGCAATAACATATTTTTGCAAGGTACGCAAAAAACGTCTCAAGCGTTTTAAAAGTGCAATATTTCGTTCTCGGTGTGGGTGACATATTCGATGAACGTGATTCGTGACATTTTCATCAAGTACAGAACTCCGCGCGGGTTTATAAACGTCGCTCTCCACAGCTGGGAATGTCACTTTTTGCTTGAATCTGTCTTCTATTCTTCATCCTAATCCAGCTCCCACCTCCCCGATGCTGAATCGATTCTTGTAGTTAGGTTGTCTATTGTGTTATGTTATATTTCGTTACAGTGTGTGTAAAGCGCATTACACCCGCGAGGATAACTCGCCAGTGCTATCCGTTTTAAGTTAGGTTTTATTATCTGCATTTTCTCTCCGGCTCCTGGTATTTGAAGTTAAGCACAATGGAGGGGAGGGGGGGAGGGGTCTCTTCTCCTCTGAAATGAGTGTCTTCTCTCTGACCCTGTGCGCTCACTGGTTCTGGGGCGGAGGCAGGGCATGGGGGCAGTGACACCTACCGCAATAGCACTCTACTTTTATTTTGCTCTATATGACAACGCAGATCCTATTTTAGTCTGTTTTCTTCACCGTCATTCACCACAAACCGCAACGTTCGTTTTAGGATTACAAATGCCAATCTGGGGCACCCCGGGGTTGCCCGTCCAGCGCGGCCTTTCATTCCGGAGAACCGTGCTTGTCTCCCTCTAGGAAGTCCCGGGGACTGGTGACCAACCCTGTGAAAAAAAAGACGGAGTTCCAGAACGCAAAAGAAAAAAATACGAAATGTCCAGTTCTAAAAATTGTAAACAACAACAAAAAAAAAACAACAGGCACCCCCCTGCATCAAAGAGCACGACAAGCTATGTGCAGGTGCATTGGTGTTATACCTTTGATAAATGCTATTAATGCTATTCCAACCAAAAATGAATTGCACTGCATAACGCTCACCTTGAGCCACGCAGACCAATGCGTTCCGCAACGACTACTTCAAACACACATGTGCAACAATACAGCAGGTGACTTTTGGTCCTGGTTCTTTTGCGGGGCCAATATTCTTTGAAATTGTCAAACACAATAATGACCCAACAGGCAATTTTAAAATAATCGAAAGGGCCCGCAGGAGCCCGTTTACAGATATTTTCCACGAACAGTTCTAATCTGATCCCCGCCGGGCAGAGCTCGAGACGCCGCATTCTCTTCGGTGTGAAATGAGGACTTGAGGGCGGGGACGAGGGGTCAGAGTGTGGGGCTGAGCGAGCCAAGCGCGTGCCGTAAACGGGATAACAGCAAACACCTGGTATTTCCAGCGCTTAGACAACTAAAGACTACTGTATGAAGCGCTACGTGAATACTAATAAAGATTATCATAATTATTTCTGTGTGTGAAGGCATTGGGGGGACGCGTTCTTCCCGAAGGTAACTGTTGACTATGAACTTGGAGCCGTGCTTCCTATTCCTGGCCCCTCCACTTCACCAACTTGTGTGATTCTGCGGTAACGATGTGACCTTCCTGATCTCGGGCCCCACCTCTGCCAAAATGTATGTAAAAAAGCCCCAGGCCACCTGAATGAAGTGACCTGCCGTTGAATGCTCGAGATGCACCCTCCGCGCACTCTGGGGGTGAAGAGGGGGTGACACGGTCCGGTGGGGAAAGGGTGATCAGTGCGCCTCTCTCAGCCCCGTGCCTTTACATCCGCAGTCTCAGCCCAACTATTACTTTGTTGCCAAATTTCATTGCAGCTTTATGAACAGTTATTTAACTCCAAGTTTATCGAACACATTCTGGCAATGGACATGTTTCGGGTGCTCGGTGTCTTGACCCTTTCAGTCAGACAGACGCGCATCGCCCCTCTGACTGCGCGCTACAAACCCAGGCTGGCGCCCGACAGGGAATGTTCCAGGGACCCCTGCACGCGGGACGAACTGGCGCCATTCTCACTCAGTGGTGATCCCGAGCCCTAAGCTCGCGCAAGGCCACTTTCAAAAGAGCGCCTCAATACCCCAGGCAGGTTCCACACATACGTGCTTCTCCTATAAATGTGACTTTGCGATTTATTCACTGATGTGTACTGTACTAGACAGGTCAAGTCCCGGCGCGCCCTCTCCGGAAGCCTGCCTCAGCCCCGGGTTTTAACCCCTTAACTGCTGGGCCTTTTCCCCCCCAGTGCTGAGCCCTTTTTTGGCTATTTGTAGTAGTTCGCGATTAGGCCTCTGTAACGTTTTGACCACATAAGGTATCCATGCTAAATTTGCGTCCTTTTCTTCCAACATCATGGGGATTCTAAAGGTACCCAGGGTTTGGGGATTCCCCTGGAGGGGTCCCAGATTTTAGCCAAAATACAGCTAAATTTTGTTTTTTTGTGGAAAAATGGGAAAAAAGTCCCGCATATGAAAGCGTCTGGGTTTTTCCCTGCAAATGGTATCAAAAAAGGGTTTGTGGGGCTGAAATCTCCATTGTCCCAGATTTTAGGGAATGACAGACTTTTGTCAGAAAACCAAAATATTTTACACAGATTTGGCATTTTTCTGGGACATAGCCTATTTTTGCTATTTTTTGTGCTTTCAACCTCCTTCCAGTTAATGGTAGAAATGGGTATGAAAGCAATAATGGATCCTAGAAATCTATACATTTTAGAAAAGTAGACAAAATTCTGAATTCAGCAAGGGGTCATTTGTGTAAATCCATCAAGGTTTCTTTATAGAAACTGACAGTTAAATATAGGAAAAATGGAAAAGTAGTTGAAAAAAACAGCCTTTTGTGTCAACATTTTCACCTGTAACTTCTTCTAATTATGACAGCTCTTTGAAAGCAATATACCGTTACATCCACTGGACCTTACTGGTTGTGGGGATAATTAGGACTTGTATGTTCATCAAGAACCCGACGAACCCAGAGCCAAAAACTGAGCAGCGTCTTGCAATGGTTTTTTATTATGTACTGGGTATATAGCAATTATTCTGGGAAAATGTATACATGGAAAATTCGGTATGAAAGACTCCTATGTATTTCTGAAATGGGAACAAAATATAGAGTTTATAAACAGTAGATATTTGCACATTTTCGAAATTGGGAATACTCATACTAGCATGAGAATTTTCGGTCAGTTTTCAAAATGACTTCTTTTTTACACATTGTCTTTCATTTGGAAGGCAGAAATGCATCGAAAGTCAATAGGTAATAACAGTTGCTTTACAAATCTGAATTACCCTAAGTGTCCCGATAAAAATGGTACCTCACTTGTGTGGGTAGGCATAGTGCCCACGACAGGAAACGGCTGAAAACACAACGTGAACACACCACATTTTCACAATGAAAAATTACCCTTTTCTTGCAAAGTGCCTAGCTGTAGTTTTTGAACCCTTGCTCTGCCGGCACTCAAGGAAACCTAGCAAACCTATACATTTTTGAAAACTAGACACCCAGGGGAATCCAGGATGGGGTGACTTGACTGGCTCCCACCAGGTTCTGTTACCCAGAATCCCTTGCAAACCTAAAAAATTGTCAAAAAAACCACATTTTCCTCACATTTCTGTGGTGAAAAGGTCTGGAATCTGCGCGGATCCACAAATTTCCACCCACCCCACGTTCCCCAAAGTCTTCCGAGAAAAATGGTACCTCACTTGTGTGGGTAGGCCTAGTGCCCGCGACAGGAAACGGTGCAAAACGCAACGTGGACACACCACAATTTCACAGTGAAAAACGACCCTTTTTTGGCAAAGTGCCTAGCTGTAGTTTTTGAACCCTAGCTCTGCCGGCACCTAGGGAAACCTAGCAAACCTATACATTTTTGAAAACTAGACACCCAGGGGAATCCAGGATGGGGTGACTTGGCTGGCTCTCACCAGTTTCTGTTACCCAGAATCCCTTGCAAACCTAAATAATTGTCAAAAAAACCACATTTTCCTCACATTTCTGTGGTGGAAAGGTCTGGAATCTGCGCGGATCCACAAATTTCCACCCACCCCACGTTCCCCCTAGTCTTCCGAGAAAAATGGTACCTCACTTGTGTGGGTAGGCCTAGTGCCCGCGACAGGAAACGGTGCAAAACGCAACGTGGACACACCACAATTTCACAGTGAAAAACGACCCTTTTTTGGCAAAGTGCCTAGCTGTAGTTTTTGAACCCAAGCTCTGCCGGCACCTAGGGAAACCTAGCAAACCTATACGTTTTTGAAAACTAGACACCCAGGGGAATCCAGGATGGGGTGACTTGGCTGGCTCTCACCAGGTTCTGTTACCCAGAATCCCTTGCAAACCTAACAAATTGTCAAAAAAAACACATTTTCCTCACATTTCTGTGGTGGAAAGGTCTGGAATCTGCGCGGATCCACAAATTTCCACCCACCCCACGTTCCCCAAAGTCTTCCGAGAAAAATGGTACCTCACTTGTGTGGATAGGACTAGTGCCCGCGACAGGAAACGGTGCAAAACGCAACGTGGACACACCACAATTTCACAGTGAAAAACGACCCTTTTTTGGCAAAGTGCCTAGCTGTAGTTTTTGAACCCTAGCTCTGCCGGCACCTAGGGAAACCTAGCAAACCAATATGTTTTTGAAAACTAGACATCCAGGGGAATCCAGGATGGGGTGACTTGACTGGCTCCCACCAGGTTCTGTTACCCAGAATCCCTTGCAAACCTAAAAAACTGTCAAAAAAAACACATTTTCCTCACATTTCTGTGGTGGAAAGGTCTGGAATCTGCGCGGATCCACAAATTTCCACCCACCCCACGTTCCCCAAAGTCTTCAGAGAAAAATTGTACCTCACTTGTGTGGGTAGGCCTAGTGCCCGCGACAGGAAACGGTGCAAAACGCAACGTGGACACACCACAATTTCACAGTGAAAACGACCCTTTTTTGGCAAAGTGCCTAGCTGTAGTTTTTTAACCCTAGCTCTGCCGGCACCTAGGGAAACCTAGCAGACCTATACATTTTTGAAAACTAGACACCCAGGGGAATCCAGGATGGGGTGACTTGGCTGTCTCTCACCAGGTTCTGTTACCCAGAATCCCTTGCACACCTAAAAAATTGTCAAAAAAAACACATTTTCCTCACATTTCTGTGGTGAAAAGGTCTGGAATCTGCGCGGATCCACAAATTTCCACCCACCCCACGTTCCCCAAAGTCTTCCGAGAAAAATGGTACCTCACTTGTGTGGGTAGGCCTAGAGCCCGCAACAGGAAACGGTGCAAAACGCAACGTGGACACACCACATTTTCGCAGTGAAAACGGACCCTTTTTCAATAAAGTGCCTAGCTGTAGATTTTGAACCATAGCTCTGCCGGCACCTAGGGAAACCTAGCAAACCTATACATTTTTGAAAACTAGACACGCAGGGGAATCCAGGATGGGGTGACTTGGCTGGCTCTCACCAGGTTCTGCTACCCAGAATCCCTTGCAAACGTAAAATATTGTAAAAAAAACCACATTTTCCTCACATTTCTGTGGTGGAAAGGTCTGGAATCTGCGTGGATCCACAAATTTCAACCCACCCCGCATTCCACAAAGTCTTCCGAGAAAAATGGTACCTCACTTGTGTGGGTAGGCCTAGAGCCCGCAACAGGAAATGGCGCAAAACGCAACCTGGACACACCACAATTTCACAGTGAAAAATGACCCTTTTTTGGCAAAGTGCCTAGCGGTAGTTTTTGAATCCTAGCTCTGCCTGCATCTAGGGAAACCTAGCAAACCTATACATTTTTGAAAACTAGACAACCAGGGGAATCCAGGATGGGGTAACTTTACTGCCTCTCACCAGGTTCTGTTACCCAGATTCCCTTGCAAACCTAAGAAATTGTAAAAAAACAAACACATTTTCCTCACATTTCTGTGGTGGAAAGTCCTGGAATCTGCGTGGATCCACAAATTTCTACCCACCCCAGGTTCCCAAAGTCTTCCGAGAAAAATGGTACCTCACTTGTGTGGGTAGGCCTAGAGCCCGCGACAGGAAATGGTGCAAAACGCAACGTGGACACACCACATTTTCGCAGTGAAAACGGACCCTTTTTCAACAAAGTGCCTAGCTGTAGATTTTGAACCCTAGCTCTGCCGGCACCTAGGGAAACCTAGCAAACCTATACATTTTTGAAAACTAGACACGCAGGGGAATCCAGGATGGGGTGACTTGGCTGGCTCTCACCAGGTTCTGCTACCCAGAATCCCTTGCAAACGTAAAATATTGTAAAAAAACCCACATTTTCCTCACATTTCTGTGGTGGAAAGTTCTGGAATCTGCGTGGATCCAGAAAATTCCACCCACCCCGCGTTCCCCAAAGTCTTCCGAGAAAAATGGTACCTCACTTGTGTGGGAGGCCCAAGTACCCGCGACAGGCTAGGGCCCAAAACGTGTGGAGGCGACATTAAAATTGCCTATCACAAAACAACCTGGTTTTGCAAGGGGGGGGTCACCTCGGTTTTTGGCCCCGTGCTCGGCGGCCAGCTAGGGCAACCTATCAAACCCACACATTTCTGAAAACTAGACACCCGGGTGGTTCCAGGGAGATATGGCTTGCGTGCATCCCCCAACGTTTTCTTACCCAGAATCCCCTGCAAACCTCAAATTTAGCTGGAAAAAATCACTTTTTCCACACATTTTTGTGTGGGAAAGTTGTGGCATCGCCGGGCAGACACGCATTTCCTACCACCCAGTGTTCCCCAAGGTCTCCCGATAAAAATGGTACCCCACTCGTGTGGGAGGCCCAAGTACCCGCGACAGGCTAGGGCCCAAAACGTATTGAGGCGACATTAAAATTGCCTATCACAAAACAATCTGGTTTTGTAAGGGGGGTCACCTCGGTTTTTGGGCCCGTGCTCGGCGGCCAGCTAGGGAAACCTACCAAAGCCACACATTTCTGAAAACTAGACACCCGGGGGGTTCCAGGGAGGTATGGCTTGTGTGGATCCCCCAACGTTTTCTTACCCAGAATCCCCTGCAAACCTCAAATGTAGCTGAAAAAATCACTTTTTCCACACATTTTTGTGTGGGAAAGTTGTGGCATTGCCGGGCAGACACGCATTTCCTACCACCCAGTGTTCCCCAAGGTCTCCCGATAAAAATGGCACCTCACTCGTGTGGGAGGCCCAAGTACCCGCGACAGGCTAGGGCCCAAAACATTTTGTGATAGGCAATTTTGATGTTGCCTAAATACGTTTTGGGCCCTAGCCTGTCGCGGGTACTTGGGCCTCCCACACAAGTGAGGCACCATTTTTATTGGGAGACCTTGGGGAACGCTGGGTGGTAGGAAATGCGTGTCTGCCTGGCGATGCCACAACTTTCCCACACAAAAATGTGTGGAAAAAGTGATTTTTTCAGCTAAATTCGAGGTTTGCAGGGGATTCTGGGTAAGAAAACGTTGGGGGATCCACGCAAGCCATACCTCCCTGGAACCCCCCGGGTGTCTAGTTTTCAGAAATGTGTGGGTTTGGTAGGTTTTCCTAGCTGGCCGCCGAGCACGGGGCCAAAAACCGAGGTGACCCCCTCACAAAACCAGGTTGTTTTGTGATAGGCAATTTTAATGTCGCCTCAATACGTTTTGGGCCCTAGCCTGTCGCGGGTACTTGGGCCTCCCACACGAGTGAGGCACCATTTTTATCGGGAGACCTTGGGGAACACTGGGTGGTAGGAAATGCGTGTCTGCCCGGCGATGCCACAACTTTCCCACACAAAAATGTGTGGAAAAAGTGATTTTTTCAGCTAAATTCGAGGTTTGCAGGGATTCTGGGTAAGAAAACGTTGGGGGATCCACGCAAGCCATACCTCCCTGGAACCCCCGGGTGTCTAGTTTTCAGAAATGTGTGGGTTTGGTAGGTTTCCTAGCTGGCCGCCGAGCACGGGGCCAAAACCGAGGTGACCCCCTCACAAAACCAGGTTGTTTTGTGATAGGCAATTTTAATGTCGCCTCAATACGTTTTGGGCCCTAGCCTGTCGCGGGTACTTGGGCCTCCCACACGAGTGAGGCACCATTTTTATCGGGAGACCTTGGGGAATACTGGGTGGTAGGAAATGCGTGTCTGCCCGGCAATGCCACAACTTTCCCACACAAAAATGTGTGGAAAAGGTGATTTTTTTCAACTAAATATGAGGCTAGCAGGGCTTGTTGGGTAAAAAAAAAGCAGTGAGAGCCACGCAAGTCATTCACCCTTGTACTTCCCCCTTTGTCTACTACTCAAAAATATAAAGGTTTGCCTAGGTGACGACTGAGCTAGGGCAGAAAGTCCCCTGCTACCCATTTGGACAAAAAAAATATCTTACAAAAGGCCATTAAACCGACACAAATATAAATCTAACACTAATTTGATAAAGCTAATCCACCACTTACACAGGTTGGTTTTAGCACCTCCAGAAATGCTGGCTTCAAAGCACAAATACTTATCAAAGTATATAAATATTGAAGCCAAGCCTTCTGAAGGGGAGCCATAAAGCCACATCACGGCACCAACCACTTTATGGTCCATTCACACGCCATTCACACACCACACACAAGACTTCCATACCGCCAGCCACGGGCCCAAACAACCATATCACTTGCACTCACATAAACATACTGCCGCCATGCAAGGGCCCATCACATTCATATGCCACAAGACATAATGACTTTGACCTGTCAAGTCTCCACCTCCTTCTTCCAGAACGTTACCGAACGCATGCCCAGTGAACCTATACTAATGGCTTCCATGACAGCCACATGAGGCTCAGGAAGACATGTCTTTCATGCACCTTTAGTGCACTCACTATGCTAAATCCAACTCCTTCCAGTTTGTGGATGCAAGTTGGGGGGTGCTCGAGTATGCCGCAAAGCCCATTCCTCGAGCTGAGCAAGCATATCTACCTTTGAAACTAAGGCAAACATGCTGGAAATTTTCAAAAGATAACATCATTAACTATGAACGGATGAATGTGAAACAAGGGTAGTCCGTGACAACGTAGCATATGTCCAATCCACCGTTATGTGCAGTGACTGTAATGCACTTATCATACAGCAAACTGACCATCTACTAAGTTCTAACGGAGGATGAACATGGCAAGCAGCATTGACCCATAAGTACTACAGTAAATTCAGTGTGAGTGTGGCAGCAATGGATTTGAATCCATGGGTGAAGAAGAAGTCAGGACGTGTATCTATACTACCTTTACTATCTGCCTTCTACCTTTGCAATATTCCTCGGAAAGCGTACCTATCGTAAGCTGTTCTAACCCGTTCGTGTGTCTGTCCTCAGAGTCCTGACTAACCCTGACCAATTGTTTAGAGACCCTATACTAATGCCTTCCATCTCTAGCTACTTGAAGCTTGAGTGAACAATTCTGTCACAAGCTATCAATGCTTTCACAATGCTCTATCCAACTCCTTCCAGTTTGTGGATGCAAGTTGGGGGGTGCCCGAGTATGCCGCAAAAACATTTCTCGAGCTGAGCAAGCATATCTACCTTTGAAACTAAGGCAAACATGCTGGAAATTTTCAAAAACGTCATAAAGAGAACATCATAAACTACGAAGAACGGTTGAATGTGAAACACGGGTACTCCATGACAACGTGGCATATGTTCTGTCCACCAGTATGTGCAGCGTGGGGACTATAATGCACTTGTCAATTGGCGAACAGAACAACTACCACGTTCTGAAAGCAGATAAAGGTGTTGAGAAGTCCATGATTTCATGAAGTAGAGGAAGAAATATCCTGCAGCTGCTTGCGTAGTGAAGGAGTGGCCCACAGACAGTAGGTATCCATTCACACCAATTGAAAGGTTAACCTATTGGCAGCACCACCTCAGTCAATTTCCCAGTATTTTGCTTTAGTGTGATACAACATAAAGCAAGTAGGAAAACAGAAGGCAGGCTTACTTGGGCACTGGGGACAGTAAACACGAGTCTCCTGCCTCTTTCCCTGCATCGAGCACACTTTACAACAACAACGACATGGTCGCTCCTTTTTGGGTGTTGCAGGAATTTTATCTGCAAAGTGTCGCTCCTGCAGCCTTGCCACGTCCTCCAGAACACATGAAGTGGAGGCTTCTGCTTCTGTAGCAGTAAGACTTTCAATCACAGACAACTGAAAGTCAAGGAAAGACATGAGTCTTCCTGTGGTGGTCTCACGATAAATAACACACGCATTGTATGTTGCCATCTGGATCAGGTGCGTAAACAGTTTCTTATACCAAGTGCGAGTTTTACGACTCGCATTGTATGGCTGAAGAACCTGGTCGTTCTTGTCCACTCCGCCCATGTACTTGTTGTAATCAAGTATACAGGTGGGCTTGTGGACTTCGGCCATCTGACCCCAAACCGTGACAGGGGAAGTGCTCTCAGCATGAATTGTAGTGAGCACGTACACGTCACACCTATCTGAGAACTGAACTGCGAGCAGTTCGTTGGAACGCAACACAGTGCTCTGGGATTTCTGGAGCTTCTTGCAAACAAGCTCCTGCGGGAATCCTTTGCGGCGACAACGAATTGTACCGCAAGCCACGGTGCCAGCTTTGTAGAGCTCACTGAACAGCTCTACTCCTGTATAGAAATTGTCCACATAAAGGTTATAACCTTTGTGAAGAAGTGGCTGGACAAGCTCCCATACGATCTTTCCTGTGACCCCTAGCATGGGAGGGCAACCTACAGGGTTAAGAGTTGTGTCATTCCCTGTATACACTCTCAAGCTGTACACATAGCCAGTCGAGCTCTCACACAGCATGTACAGCTTGATGCCATAGCGAGCGCGTTTGCTCGGAATGTACTGCCTAAACAGCAGCCGCCCTTTATACAAGATCAAGGACTCATCAATGGCTATATTCTTTCCAGGAGTATAAACCTCTGGAAACCTGTCAGACAAATGTTCCACGACAGGCCGAATTTTGAACAACCTGTCATAGTCTGGATAGTCCCGGGGCAATGCAGCAGAATTGTCATTGAAATGCAGCATGCGCTGCAATAGCAAAAAACGATCTCTGCTCATGTATGGTGCGAAGATGGGGGTTAACCAAACCGTGCGAGTAGACCAGTAGGATAGCAAGGTTGGTTTATGCACAACCCCCATTTTAAGCGTGAGGCCCAAAAATATCTTTAACTCCCCCTAGAGAAGTGGGAGTCCACTTGCGCGCCCTAGAATGAGGCCCAAGAGTGCCTCCTTGCTCCCTCAGAAATAGTTCGGCACGCAAATTTGTTTGCTGCACAATTTCGTCTAGGAAGTCAACACCAAAAAAGAGATGGAAGTAGTCAATTGGCAAAAAATTTGCCGTATCTACTTTACATCCAGCGTCACCAGTGAAAGGCGGAATTTGGGGCTGAACTAAATTGGGAGGCTGCCAAGACAGCACTCCGTCTGTGCTTGCGGCCGCACGTGCCTGCACTCTGGGTTGCTCTAACCTGTTACGGGTGTCCTGCTGCACAGACTGTGATGGCAAAGGGACAGCACGACTGACATTGTCTCCTTCAGAATCGCTGGACGATGAGTCGTCGGATGGAACTGCGCCGACTGAAAAATCACTCCCAGATTCGGCTCCATTGTCCTCTCCCTCAGATGCTGTCTCAGTATCTGCTGTCTCAGTCTCTGATCCTGCCTCAGAGCTGGACTCCAGAACCAGACTTAGGGCCTGGGCAGAATTCATCCAACGATATGCCATCTCTGCTAGTGCCTAAAATATCCTTTTAAAACACTATCCTACGTAGAAGGCAGATAGGTTGTTGGTTTTAAAGTGTAGGTGGGTGTGTGCGTGAGTGAAGTGTTTAAGTCAATAATGACGAAGTCACCTTACCGTTGCGAAATCTGTACGCTCTCCAAAAAGACTAAGAAAGAGAGCAAAAAGACACAGTATTACTTTACCTTGCCACATACCCATCATCGCAGCCTTTTAGCGCTGGTGGGAGCCAGTGCGACCATCATTTTGGCGCCAAGATGCCTACGGGTGAACGTGTGCTTTACAATTGCACACTATGACCTCCTTTGATGCGCCCACTACCATCCTTGCAAACGTGCCCCTCATCTCTCCATAGCCCCTCTCTCACATACATTTCATCTGTTACAAAGTGTTTCTACTGCGTGGCTTTACTAATCCTCTTAACTGTCTACATAATACCGATCTGTTCGTTTCAGCATGCCCTTTATGGCGTCAAAACTGCCACTTCACAAAAATCAGATATCTCTATCTAGCAGAATTTTTTTTTGGTACTCTGCAGCAGTACCACACTTTACTGCCTTTCAGGTAACTTCAAAGAGACTCATTATAGTTCTTTCACAGTCTCATAATTTCAGCACTGAGAAATATCTCTATAAATAAATATTTATATATATATATATATAACAATTAATTCCCAATGTCAGCGCGCTCAATACCTGGTGCAGGCAGCAACGGGTAGAATCCTTACCCGATATTTAAATTCAGAAACACAAGGATGCCGCACTCCAGAGACAGGTTTCAGAGTTGCTTTATTTTCACCACCACTACCACCAGTCGTGGTGAAAATAAAGCAACTCTGAAACCAATCTCTGGAGTGCGGCATCCTTTGTGTTTCTGAATATATATATATATATATATATATATATATATATATATATTCACTGAAAAAACCATAGGTTTTAGGGACAGTTATAGCTAGTTGGACATTTCACTCGTACAAAACCATAGAAATTCCCCCGTTATAGTTAGTTCAGCTAACTATAACTCGCGCCCGCAATGCACTGCTGATGACATCACATATTACATCACTCATGACATGGTCAGTGACATCACTGATGACATCACTGATGACATCACTGATGACATCATCCACGTGATAATCTGATGCACCTCCTCACACCCTAATATAACCTTTGATACACCCACTCTAAATTACACACTGCCATTCGCAAAACCATAGACACTCCAACACCAATAACTACATACCCACTCATTGATTCTTAGGTCTACACACACACATCCACTCACTCACCCGTACAGTCACTGATACGTACGGTCACTCAGTACAGGACTATCATATGCACTCATACTCCTATATAGACACTCAAACACCGCCACTCATCCATAGAGGTACTCATACACCTAGTCAGTCATGCAAATAATTAATCACACTGCCATTTACTCACCTATACAGTTATACACACACCAGCTCACTTACTCATACAAATACTAGCACATTCTTACGCTCTTATACAATCACTGATACAAGCACACACTCATCCATACAGTCACTCTCACAATCACACACTCTCGCTTATAGCTATTTATATACTCCAACACACATATATACTGCCTTTCACATATGTAGTTACTCACACATGTACCACTGGGACATACATTCACTCACTAACACACTCTTACACACACTTACCCACCCATACAGCCTATCACAGATGCACTCTTGAAACCATCCACCCAGTGAATCACCCACACCCCACTCACACAAACACTCAGGCACCCATACAGATACTCAGACAACCAATCAATAACTCATATAGACACTCATGTAGCTATTCACAAACCCATGCAGCCACTTACACAGCAACAGACAGACGGTTACAGACATTCACCCAGTTTAGTCACTAACCCTTGCATTCAGTAAGATACGTTTAATCACTCACTTATAGAGTCAGTCACGCACCTACTAAATCCTTCATCCACACACTTATACACCCACTCATTCTTCAATACACCTTTCCCTATGTATTAAAAATATTTAAACTTTACAGAAACACAGTCACTGGATGATGTCATCAGTGATGTCATTTGAGATGTCATCAGTGATGTCATCAGTGATGTCACTGACCATGTCATGAGTGATGTAATATGTGACGTCATCAGCAGTGCATTGCGGGGCGCGAGTTATAGTTAGCTGAACTAACTATAACGGGGGAATTTCTATGGTTTTGTACGAGTGAAATGTCCAACTAACTATAACTGTCCCTAAAACCTATGGTTTTTTTCAGTGAATTTCAAAGGTTTTTAAATGCTAATTTCTAACTATAACGTGCCTGAAACCTATGGTTTTTTTAGTGAATTTCAAAGGTTTTTTAAATGCTAATTTCTAACTATAACGCCCCTAAAACCTATGGTTTTTCAGTGAATTTCAAAGGTTTTGTAAATGACAATTTTTAAATGTATTAATTGTTATATTTATTTTTTTGATACTGATTTACTACATTTTTTTAAACTATTTATTTATACATATTTTATTTTTTAAATTACATTGTAATTACATTATACATTACATTACAAAATATACTTTCTCAGAATGAATTACTTTAGCTTAAATACTTTGCAAATAGGCAATAGACTTTTAAGTACAGTAGTTACAGTTGTTGCAATGGGCAACACAATTTCAAACACAATGCAACATTGAGCTCAATGTGAATTTCTAGTTAAATGCAATTAGTTACTTTATGGATTACTTTTCTAACCACAGGACTGGATCCTAGATTCAGTCCTGGGACATCTCCTGTAAACAGTTGAGTAAAAGCGTTTTGGTTACAGTAGTGATTTTTAAGGAATATTATTGTATTTTAAAAGTTGACAGAAACTTTTTCACATAGAATCACCAATGTTATCCTATAGGAGGAAATTCACTTAGCAGGTAAGTAGTGTTATCGTTACTTTTTCTTACTCAGTGGTGGATCCTGTATCCAGCACTGGTGCATCTCCTGTAAACAGTTGAAAGAATGCGTTTAAGTCATACAGGTGATTTTTAAGGAATATTTGTAGTTTGTGAAAATCGACACTTTGAAACTTTTCTGCTGAAAACCAGACAATGGATTCCTATGGAAGGAAATACAAGTTACTGGTAAGTACGGTTAGAATTACTTTTCAGGGTCAGTGCTGGGCTAAAAGATGCAGCACTGGGTTCTCGCCTGATAACAGGTGAGTAAATCGGAATTCGTAGTTCTGCTGATTTTAGAGGAATATTTGTATGTTTCAAAAATCGACACTTAGAAACTTTTTCAGCAAAAAGCAGGCAATGATATCCTATGGAAGGAAATTCAATTTACTGGTAAGTACGGTTAGAATTACTTTTCAAGGTCAGTGCTGGGCTAAAAGATGCAGCACTGGGTTCGCTCCTGATAACAGGTGAGTAAATCGGAATTCGTAGTCGGCTGATTTTAGAGGAATATTATAAAGTTCCAAAACTCCACACTTAGAAGAATTTCCAAGTGAAACCAGTCAATGTTAGCCTATGGAAGGAAATTCAAATTACTGGTAAGTGCGGTTAAAATTACTTTTCAGGATCAGTATTCGCCTCAAAGATGCAGCACTGAGGTCTCTCCTGATAACAGGTGAGTAAATCGGAATTCGTAGTTCGGCTGATTTTAGAGGAATATTTGCACAATGGTGAAGGGAGGGGCGTGGCCTGAGGTGACATCTGTGCAAACGCGCCCCATGGCGCGTTTTAAGTTGGGGGATTAAGTCCCCTTGAATCATGAGGGTCCCTGGGGTCCAACTAGCCCACCCTGTACCTCCAGTATGCGCCAGGGAGCTGCGTTGCAGAGAGGTGTTCAGAGGCCACGCCCCTTTTGCACCTCTCTGCAACGCAGCTCTGTGGCGCTTTCTGGACGTACCTGGTGGGCTAGTTGGCCCTCAGGGACCCTCAGGATTGAAGGGTATTTCAGTCCCCATCTTAAAATGCGCCACGGGGCCTGTTTGCACACATGTCACCTGAAGCCCCGCCCCCTCCCTTCACCACTGTGCAAACGCGCCCCGTGGCGCGTTTTAAGTTGGGGTATTAAGTCCCCTTGAATCCTGAGGGTCCCTGGGGTCCAACTATCCCACTAGGTACCTCCAGTAAGCGCCACAGAGCTGCGTTGCAGAGAGGTGTAAAAGGGGTGTGGCCTCTGTACACCTCTCTGCAACGCAGCCCCTGGCGCATACTGGAGGTTCCTGGTGGGCTAGTTGGCCCCCAGGGACCCCAGTATTCAAGGGGAATTCGTTCCCCTCTGCAAAGGCGCCAGGGGGCGCATTTGCAGAGTGGTAAAGGAAGGGGGCGGGGCCTGCGGCACAATCGTTTTTTTTTTTTTCCCTCGAAGGGAGGCTGTGTGGTTCCCCTTCCTTTTTCCTTTTTTTGGGCCCTGGGGACCCCATCCCCCAGGGCCTTACCCCTTTTTAAAAAAAAACAAAAAAAACGGGAAGGGGGCCGCGTGGCCCCCCTCCCGTGGCCGATTCCGGCCCCGGGGACCCTATCCCCCGGGGCATGGCCACTCTTTATTATTTTTTTAAGGAGGGGGGCTGCGTGGCCCCCCTCCTCAGGCCTCCTTTTGCCCCGGGGACCCCATCCCCCGGGGCAGGCCTTTATTTTTCTTTTTTTTTTAATTATTATTTTTTTGGGGGGAGGGGGGCTGCGTGGCCCCCCTCCCGGGCCACTTATGGCCCCGGGGACCCCATCCCCCGGGGCCTGGCCTCTCGTTGGAGACTGTGGGGGTCCCCAATCCCCACAGTCCCAGCCGGCTCCCCGCCTCCTGCGCAAGCCGGCATTGCTTTTCCACACGGGGAGCAGCTAACATGCTGCTCCCCGTGTGGAAAGCAATTGGTTTGTATTTTGAAAGAGAGAGCAGGTTTCCTGCCTCTCTTTCAAAATGCAAACCAAGTTTGCTATGACAGGACGGGAGCCGCGATGCTCCCGTCCTGTCATAGCAAACTACAGTGTCCCGGGGGTAGGCACCCCGGGACACTGCAGGAGCCGGCCCTGGGGGTGGTGGTCCCCAGGGCCATCACTGACTCCAGGAGGGGGCCGCGCGGTCCCCCTCCCAACTTGTTCAAAGCCCCGGGGAGGTGGTGGTCCCCGGGGCTCTGGGGTCCGTAACGGACCCCCATATTTAAATCTTTAGTGCCCCGGGGAGGTGGCGGTCCCCGGGGCGTGTGGGGGGCTGGAGCCCCCCCACACAGGTTTTTTAAATTTAAAAAAAACAGCCCCGGGGGGTGGTGGTCCCCGCTGCAGCGGGAGGGCGCACAGCCCTCCCGCCATCATTTTTTTTAAAAAGCCCCGGGGGTGGCGGTCCCCGGGGCTTGGGGGGCCTTAGAGACCCCCCATAAACAATAAACCCACCCCCCGCATGCCCCCGGGACTTGGGCCACCCGGGGGCAAATTTGCATCGAAGCGCGGGAGACCGCGCTTCGATTTTTTTTTTTTTGCGGCAGGATCCGCGCACCTTGAGCGCATCCTGCCGTTTAAAAAAAAAAAAAATGCTTTTTTCTGCCCAGGGGGTCCTTGTGGGACCCCATGAGCAGACCTAGGGTGTCAGGGTGTTTCTACCCTGCCCCCGTTTGTACGTTTTGCGCACTTGTTTCTTTTTTTCTCGGCGGGATTCGCGCACCCTAAGCGCATCCCACCGATTTAAAAAAAAAAAAATGCTTTTTCTGCCCAGGGGGTCCTTGTGGGACCCCTGAGCAGACCTAGGGGTCAGGGTGTTTCTACCCTGCCCCTTTATGCGCTTTGCGCACTTGTTTCTGTCCCTCGGTTCTACCGAGGGACAAAATGGCTGCCAACACTTCCTGATTTGGAGTGTTGACAGCCAATTAGCATGCAGCTCGTGATCGGGAGGGTGCGCGAATCCGACGCGGCCATAGATATATATGTGATTTTCCTTTTGATTTTCACAGGAACTACTGAACGGATTTACACCATTTAACAAAAAGGGTTCTTTCTGAACCAAGAACTACCTCTTTGCCAAATTTGGTGTAATTCCGTTCAGCAGTTCGAGCTGTAGCCGTGGCTAATGTTTCCTATGGGAAAATGAATGGGGAAAACACATTTTGGGACCCCCCTTTTTTCTCGGCCCCCGCTTGACGAATCACCCCGAAACTTTCAGGGTAGGAGCGGACCGGAACGGGCCATAAAGTTTGAAAATTTCGCGACGATTCGTCAACCGACGCAAGAGTTATTTCAAATAGAATGTCGCGGATTTCCTATGGAAAATAGGTCCTAACTATAACTATCTACTGGCGACCGCCAGTAGATAATATATATATATATATATATATATATATATATATATCCATATGAATCATGACGAGAAAAGGCGCCCTTCCAGGTGGCCAGGGCTTCGTAGCGACATCGCCGCTTCACTATTCCAAATGAAAATCATGCCGTATTATAGCACAAAGGAAGCCCTCCAGTCGAGAAAGCAGGTAACAGCAGTCAAAGAGTACATGTATCTATATATATATATATATATATATATATATATATATATATATATATATAGATACATATATATATATAGATACATATATATATATAGATACATATATATATATATCATTCACTCCAGGGCCGGCATTAGCGCTGGTGGCGCCCTGTGCGACAATGTCTGCTGGTGCCCCACCAATGACCACCTCTGCCATGGATTCCCTCACTAGCACCATTTAACAGTGCCCCTCAAGTCTCAAAAACCACTGTCTCTCAGATTAATTTAGTTTTATAGCAACACTCACACCAGTGTACGGTGTCAGAGCACTTTACACCACACACACACACACATTGCACAGAGACAATCGTACATCAGTTTATAGGAAATGCTACATCAGACAGGACAAGGTGTAGTGTAGCAGTAACATGCCATCTATACTGGCAGGCAATATAGTTTGAGCCCTTATTCTGGGAAAGCACAAATCCAGAATTTAAAACGTACCATCATTGTTGGGGGTTCTCTTTCATAATAAGAATTATTTTCTACCCAAATGAACCCTTTTCACAAGATTAAGATGATGAAAGACTGGGCAAAAAAACATAAAGCTCTAACATATCCATTGAAGTTTACATTCAGCATTAGTATGACAGTTTAGCCCAATAAAACCACGAAAAACAAAAGGGCACAGAAGCAGTAACCCACTAACCTCTTTCAGTCCTGCCTAGTATCACGCATCAGGCGTTAGACTAACGCATTTTAATGTGGTGGTCCGCATCACCGCATTAAAATGCATTGTCACGCATTTTCAGCTTCTGTTTTCCACCTGCGCCGGCTGTGAGCCTGGTGAACAATTCGACTCTATATATTACAATATGTAACACCATATTGTAATATATACGTAGTCGAATAGTTCAGTTAACATTCCGCTGCAGCTCCGTTTTCTATTTCTAGGGGGTTTGCGTCGATGTCACGTCCTCTTTCTCAAATTAGGTTGCCGACTGAGGCAGCTAGCTGCGCACGCTGTGGCATTACTGTTAATGACGTCACAGGAGGGGCCCAATGGCTACTACTGACAAGGCACGAGCATGCGCACTCTGCGCAGGTTTGATATTATGACTGGGCTGGCGGCAATCATGGCTGCACAGATCACGGTGCACGTGAACCAAGCAGGAGAACACCGTCCGTCAGGATTATTAGTTGACTCATGCCCGGGCGTTCTGTTGCTGCGGGGCAGGGGCTGATGCCGTACCTGCAGACTTACAACTGCCTGCATCTGCCAACTCTGCAGGTGGCATGATTTGGCAGCACCCATTGGGACTTCACGGACACAAGGCACCGCTCGTATTAAAGTTATTTATTTAGATGCATCTTAATGTGCAAAGCTGTTGTGCTATAATTATTTTTTTAATAGCTGGTTGAATTTAAAATTGAAAGTGCTATATGGACCGTGTGCCGAGGCGCTGTGTCAAATAAAATGCGTATTGTTTTCTCGGATACTGGGTTGAACAATGACTACAGTGCTGCGGAGGTCATGTCAGCAGCTCCGGTGAACATGTACACAACTCAGGCACGGCCTCTGCCTTGAGCACTCCCATCCGGCGCACTGACACCTCTGTCGGTAATGGCCCATGTGATCCTTTGCTCTCACAGCCCGTTAGACAAATTACCACAAATACCAGGTTAACACCTGTCAGTCTCGGCAGGCCCCGGAGCTGCCTCGGTCGCGAGAATCCATCTGCAGCCCTGGCCACAAAGGGACTCTCAGTACATGAGCCAAAGCAAACAGGCCCGGGCATCCTTCATGCTGCCAGGCCACTTCACAAACAGAGCAATTAGCCTTCCAGTGAAGGCCCTGTGTCTGATGGGGGACACAGGGAGCCGAGCCTGCAGAGGCAGGCAGCCTGCTTCGGCAGATGGTGCCACACGAACACTCCTGTCCAGGGAGTTGGGAAAGACGAGGGCAGATATACTAGGGGTAAGTGAGAGCAGCCCATTGACACATCATGTTGCCATCCAGAGCACACATGCGCAGGTTTTTAGATATTGAAGGCAAGCCATTCCCACATTGGTGCTCATTCATGGTAACGTTAGCCTCTCTGAGTTACTGATACTACTCTAAAGCTTTCTGGAACTTACTCGGTGCACAAATGGGTAATTTCAGATATTAATATGTTTCCCTTGTCTTCATTGCTTGATTTAGCTCGCGAGAAAGTGTCACTCATAGTCGTTTAATGTCACTCATAATTACATTGAAATTATGAAAATGTCACACATAAGCAATGTGAAACCTTGGCAGCTATGCTCTTTACATTATATGCACTTTATGTGCATGCCTATGGCTCCCCTGGGAGCCGATTGTGGCCCCCACAGAAATGCCCATATTTTTGTAAATAAATAATTGCCCCCACAGGGGGTCGTCCACTGAGCATTAGGACCGACCCCCTGCCAATATCTCCGCCATTTTAAAAAAAAAAACGTCTTTTTTTTTAATTTTTTGGGGGCGATCGCGCCCCCCAGGGAAAACCAGGTAAATTAATTTATAAATGTGCCCCCGGGGGGGGGGGCGACCAATCACCACGAGGGCCGACCCCCCCAAAGACATCCCTGGTGTCTAGTGGGGTTTCCTGGCCGTGGATCCCAGGAAACCCTTACAGGAAGGCCTCGTTTGAAAGGGGAGACTCTCCCCTTTCAAACGAGGCCTCCCTGAAAGCTGGGGAGGCCGTTTCCAGCTAGATTTCCCCATCGGAGTCGAGCGCGGCCTTACCTGCTGCTGTCCTCGGCTCCGGTGGGGAAATCAGTGACGTCAGAGCGCCTCGCGGCGCGCTGATGTCACAGATGGGCGGGAGGGGGGCGGGGGAAGACGCAGAAAACCTTCCGGGTCTCCCCCAGTAAAAAATTTTAAAAAAGGAAACTCCGGTGCAATGCACCGGACGATTAATTCGTGCCCTCCCTGGTGACGTCCAATGGACGTGCGCAGCACCAGGGAGGTAGTGCTTGCGTCGGCCATTGGCCGACGCAAGCACCAAAAGGGTTAAAGGCAGCCTAGCCTCGTCCTTGGAGGTGAAGTCACATGTTTATGCCGGATCCTTGGAGTTTGTTCCTCTTGATGTTTGCAGTTACATTCACCTGTGCCATTAAGTGACAGGCGCCCCCTTCTAATTAACAAGCATTGGCATAGCTAATATGTCTCGCTTTTGGGACCTTATAAGTATTTAGTTATGCAGCACAATATCCTTGGTGCAACAACATCAACCATTGCATGGCTAAACACTTATAAGGTCCCCAAGGCGAGACCTATTGGCTATGGCAATGCTTGTTTGAATTGATGTTGAGAAATTAAAAAGTTGCTTTGCCTGTAAAGTGAAGGACATTCATGTAGGGCCCGAAAGGGAGCCATTTCAAAGTCATGTTTAATGACTCCTGGGTCTGAAATGCGACAGGATCTGCCTCACATAAAGCTCTGGAAATTGGTCAAAGTAGCACAGTTGGTACAGTGCACTGAAAGATCATAAAAGGGTAAGGCACATGAATGATCAGGGTCAAGAAATTGAGATATTTAAGCCCTCAATGCATTAAATGAGTTGACAATGTTTTGCTTGAGTACCGAGCTCTCAATTTATTTTCCCTTTGTAGATTTCACGAGGAAAAATATGATGAAACCAGCATGAAGAAAACAGCTCTAAATTGGAGGAAAATGTGCGGAAATTGGAGTGGAAACACTGAATACCACCATTAGTCCAGATTTCATAGGGACAAACTTGTACCAGTACTGTAATACGGCACTCAGAAAATACAATACTCCATGGTACCTGGAATTCCTGGTGCATTTGTACCACATCGGTACGCCTTCTTCTTCCATATTGAAGACCTCATTTGAAATTCAGGAACTCTGACCATTTTGTTTGGAGTATAGATGATAGGGTGCAGTTTGGATGGAAATGTTGAAAACAGATCAGCAGAAAGGCTGTCTGCCTAAATACCAATCCGCTGTCTAATTGTTTTCCCCACTGAAAATATCTGAAAAACAGTGTTATTTTACATTCATACCCTCAGGATTTCTATTGTGACTAAAACAATGGCAGTAAAAATGAGCAATCTCCAGAGGGCAACCACCAACATCCTGTTCCAATGTTACTGAAATAGGCATTCTATACACACTATTGGTGATAAAACACTCCCTGGAAAACAACTTAACTGGAGACCATAAATCTCAACACCATGATTTAATTGAAACAAAGTTTATGAACAGTCTTCACCCATTCAAAGAATTCTCCAGCCCACAGACTACAAAATTACACTTAACATTAGATAAACTATTAAGAGAAGCAGTATGGCCATCATCTTCCTCAAAAGTCTTGTAAACATAAACTAATATCACATACAAGATCACATTTTGAGTTCTGTACCATTTTGTGGATGATCAATTCTAAAGTAATAGAGCTAATAAGAGATTGTCCTTAAGGTCTGCTGTCTTCTGCTGCTCCATAATTAGGTCAGGAAGTACCTCTTTTAATTTTTTACAGAAGTCATTTTGCTGCCCTCCAAGAGCTACCAAATGACACATGACGATCATTCTCTGGTATAGTGTCATACAAAGGTTGGACACCGGTGCCATTTCTCTTTCAATTTGACATACAAAGTGAAAACCAGCCTTCAAACAGGTCAACAAATGCTTTCATTAAAAGATGCACACTCTAAAGTGTGTAGGACAAGACCGGGTGGAGAAATTGTGCAAATCTGACTCCGGTGAGGACAAGACATGCTCTTGGATCACTATTAGAAGATGACACAGTGCACTGATATGACACAAGAATCTTGTTATAATAACCTGATCATGGACCTGCCTAATTTGACAACAAAAGATATTGAACATTTTCTAGGATCCACAATAGCTCCAGTTTCTAAGGAATCCTCAAATAACCTCTGCATAGCACAAAGAGGATTTCATGCATTTCCAAACATCAAAGTTGTGAAAACTAAGGAGTCAATTGAAAGCAATGAAAAGTTCCCCTGAACAAAACAACCATGTATGTACCTTCCCATCCATATTGAACTGTATTGTACAGTGTTTAGGCTTTCCTGTTTTTAGTTTCTGTTTGTTGGGAATTCTGGCAGGTTTTTTTTCCAGTGTTTTCCAATGTTTTTTAAAAACTGTGAAAATCTGTGTTTATCAGTTCTTATTCATTTTTGCTCTGTACATAATTACAGGGAAGATGTTTTGTAAATTTGGTTTTGTTTCCTAATGAAATTTAGTTTCATTTTTCTCCTTTACTCATTCATTCCTACTGTCAATAATTCCTACCATCTTTCCTGCTCCAAACTCACTTATTTGTAGATTTTGATTGATCTTATTCTTTCAAGTAATTTATTCCCTCACCTCCCTGCCTAATTCCCCAGTACTCAACAAATTCTTTGCAGCAGTCTAGTCCCACCTTATGTCAAGGGTGTGCATGAATAGCAATATGCTTGTACCCCATCATTAATATTTGATTGCAGCAGATAAAAGATGAAGGGGCATATTTACAATAAAGTGGCGAAGTGTGTCGTTAAGCCAGAAAGCTAATTATAGGCATTGTCACTTTAGAAATGCAGGGCTGCACCATATTTACTGGAATATGGTGCAGCCCTGCATTTCCCCCTGTGCTGGCGTTAACGTTAGCTGCCTAGTGCCAACGCAGGCACCCTTGCACCATAGTGCAAGGGTGCCTGTGTTGAGGGGAAGATTGTTTATATACAGGAAGGTCCCCTTTCCTGCACATAAACAATCTTTAAATGCTGTTTTGTAACTTCTATGTGTGCTGCTTAATGCAGCACACATAGAAGTTGCAAAACAGCATTTTGCTTAAATGATTGTTTATGTGCAGGAAGGGGGACCTTCCTGCACATAAACAATCATAGGCAATTTGCTGTTTCTATGTGTGCTGCACAAGGCAGCACACATGGATATAGCAAAAACAAGGAGAAATAAAGCGTTTCTCCTCGTTTTACCTGTTTAAGACCAGGTTTTTCCTGTTCTTAATTTTGACGCTGCCTCCTATTTACGCTGCCCTTGTAAATAGGGGGCAGCGTCAAAATCAATGGGTGTTTCGGTGGAACACCCACCGCAACACCTATTGCCCTCCCCTTTCACGCTAAATACAGCATGAAAGGGTGCCTTATTTACAAGGCAGCGTTAAGCCACATTAAGTAGCTTAACGCTGCCTTGTAAATAAGGCAAGGCCCCTATCGCCATCACAACATCACTGAAAGTGACATTGTGGTGGTGATAGGGGCTTGTAAATATACCTCGAAGTGTTTTACAGGAGGACATTGATTCTGGAGGCATCTATCTGCACAGTGATCTTTGTTGTCACAATCCTGACACCTGAGCTTCTAGAAAGCAAAGCTCTGCTTGGCTCTCAGTAAAAAAGGACGTAATCATGGATGCGTTCCTTGCCCTGGACTGAGACACTGCTGAGAGTTCAGCTGTGGACCTGCTGGCCACTAGGCAGAAACATGCAGTGAACTGTGAGCTTAAGCCATTGTTGTAGGGATTCTGCACATACACAGAGCTATGCACAGGATAATAGGACCTCGGAATATAGTGGTGAGCCAACCATAAACCTTAGCACCTAAAACCCCAACCCGACTAGCTGTAGCGTCTCATCAGCAACAATGCTACCAATGATTAGACAACCCAGAACACGGTATCTCTCTCTCAGGACTCGCAGTAGCAAGAACACCCTTTCATATTTCACTCATACCTGTCCACAACGTGCGTAAGAAGAGACACTGTATAGTTTAAAATGTTTATTCCAACTAACGTGCTCTAATATACAGTACACGTGCCAGTACTATCAGCATAATGCATAGTGATAAAATAAGCAGCATAGTTACAACTCCATAGAATACAAACGGGGAAAGCATTTCATAAAGCAGTGGATATAAGGCTAAATGACCTTACCACCCTCCCCGTGCTAGTAGCTAGTTTATTATAAAAATAGAAGACCTCTGGGCTTTGACTAGCGAACCCCCATACCTCAATATCTAGATGCAAAGTTTACATCATCAGATACAAACAGCTCTTCTCTCTGGAAAGGTTGTTCTCCAAGTGTCTCTTACAGTGAAAAAACACAATATTAAAGGCACAGGAATTTCTCCAAGGCAGCTGTAAATAGAGTGTTATGTCTAGGTGCGAGGGACTGGCCAAATCAGCAGGAACAAGGGACATTGTTTTTCGACCTTGTACATGATGTGCAGACGTAGCCCAAAAGGGAACAGGAGAAGAGGTTAAAGATAGAAATGCAGACAGCGCCGGGCAGAAGCAGAGGCATGAAAAACAACGGCACAAAGGAACGTGCGCAAAAAAGGCCTCATGGCAGCAAGGCCTAAGCCAACGTAGCAAGGCAAACCAGGAGGCCACAAACCACACGACACCCTCCCCTGGGCAGTCCAACGTTCAAGAAGATGACAGAGACCAAACAAACTGAGCAGAACAGAACGGATGTTGTGAAGCGAACCCCAGGAAAGACAACGAAAGTGAGACGTGGATAAAAAATCAAAAACAAAAAGATGGATCCACAGCCAGTGAGGCAGGTCACAGGAAGCAAAAGCCCTCTCAATCCAATAGAGTGTAAGTGCAAAAAAACGCCACACCTTCCAAGAGGACATCATTGGAATCGTCGGAAAAAAGCGACGCCATCCAGTCAAGTAAATCAAAGCTGCAGTCATGGTCCTCGTAAGAGGGAGCAGCAAACAGCAATGCGGGACAACTTGCGTGATACTCAATATAACTCTGTTGTAGGAGATTCTGAGCAGCCGCCCAGATATTCCATTGTGCCAAAATCCCCAGTGCAGCCGCACGCGCCATGTAGCCTGCAGCGGAACAGTCCCGTTCATGGGCCTCTAGGGGACCCACCAACTGAACAAAATCCGGAACAGACAAAGACGTATTGGAGAGGCAATAATCCATGGCCCACGAGAATGGACATCGGATGCAAGACATCACAGGTTGCACGCAAGTGAAATACGCAAAGCGAAAAGAAAGTGTATAGGACACACTCATTGTCGCCAACGGCAGGATGCCGAAGCCAGTGAGGAGGCGTTCACGGAGCATCTGGAGCCGACCTGGCTCGAGGAGGGCCCATGGAGGTGCAGCCATTGCGTAGGAAACAGACCAACAGCAGGACACCATCCGCCAGGGCGAGGATCAGTGGAAAGCCACCAAAGACGCTGGAAAAGTTGGAATGAATAAAAGCCGGTATTACACCAAAAATAGTTTGAAAAGAGGTCACAAGGCCAGATCCCACAACTTTAAAAAAGTGCACCAGACCTTCAGTGCGGAACGCATTAAAAACACGGTGAATCAGTTCACCGAAATGTTGTGGGAGGTTAGTGTTCAAAAGGGCCTGTATTTCACTGTGGGTACTTGCCACCTGGAGAATGAACGTCTCCCGGGCAGATGCGAGCATAACCTCCTGGTTCAATAATAGCGCTTTTATTCTGCTCAATTTATTGAAATCCGCCTTCAGAGTAGGAACGGAAGGCCACACTGAACTATCTATGATGTCGTGCGGGGGAGGAAAAAGCACATTTTTGCAGCAGACAACCCTGCGGGAAACAGTAACAATATACGGTATGCCGGCCAGTAGGCCACAGCAGTCTTGGTTATTTAAAAGCAAATAGCTACCATTAGCAAGCACAGTGAAAGTAGGAGAAATAGCAGGAGCTGGAATACCCTTTAAAACACAAGCAAGATTCGGAGCCGAAACGTTACAAGCTCCGTGCAACTTAATGTGTTTGCAAATAAGGGAATGACCCACAGTTGAATCGCATGACTCCCCCGTGAGAAAAACCTCCCTCCCGTCTCCAAGGCATTTAAACATGAAAGGCAGGGACCAAAGCTCATGCAGGAAGGCACTGCCCAAAGGCTGGAAACGGCCTACAGGATAATGCTTCATGCACGAACTAAATTCAAACAATGAAAAAGGCAAAGCGATAACCCCGTGTACTAGCCACACAGCAGAATCCAATTCTGCAATAGAGAATGGTAAGGGCTTTATCTTTTCAATATGTAACAGAGTGTATGCTGCATCCTTCATGGACATGAATCGCTGTTTCTCAGTCAAATTAAAAGGTGAAAATAAGGCAGAGGTGTTCAAAAATTGCCAAGGAACTTTCCCCATTTTAAGTGTTTGCAAAGTCCAAGCAAACCTCATTACTGAACGCAATTGATCCTGACCATGATACAACACAGAAACATCATCCTGTACAATATCAACCACAGAGGAAATAATATTCTCTAAGGTGTAAATGCGGGAAGACAGGGTATTAATACTATTGTCAACAACAGCAAGCACCTTTTCCAAATTTGCTTGATCGATTTCCCGCAGACGGGAAGCGGCTTCAATTTGCGAAAGCTTCCAGAGTTCATTATAAGTTTCATAAATGAATCTCTTAGGTCGAGGACCACGAGGCCCCAGAACAAAATCGGACAGATCAATGTTGCCTGATAGGAGGGATAAATGTTGTTTGACAGAATCTAGGGAAGAGTGCTGCAACCACTGTTTACATAATTTTACCAACAGAATATGTTGTCACAGTACGAGAATCAGAAAACCGTGGATCTGGCCTATCTTGTATGTAGCCAGTATTCGGGTTATGAAAACGCAGTTGGCAGGCATTAGATGCAATGGGCCAAGCCAACCAGGGTGACTGAACAAACGCAGTGACATTAAACGAATTGTTCTGAAATAAAACCTGCAATTCGGTAAGGGACATATTAAAATACAAGCTTTCGTTGGGAGTGGAAGACAAGACAGGAAAGGATGGTGCATTCAATTGTTTGGACGTAGCCAAACCCCAACATGTCGTTTGATAGACGGTCTGATTTAAAAATAGAATTTGGGCTGGGATGAGGCAAGCACGGTGCAAGGCTTCTGTGCCCTGCACCTGCCATGCTTTTGTGCCCCAAATAGATTTCAAATCTATGGTGTCACGCCAGTGTTCATACCCACCGACAGCCAAGGCGCTTAAAAAGGAGCCTGAATATAGCAATTTTGTATGGGTCAACATTATTGTCTGTGTAGAGGAAGTGTTTAATTTAAAGAAATAAGACCCAGGGTTAGATCTATTAAAATCTGTAAAATAAGTCAACTTATTTCTAAGAGTTTGGGAGCTACCTGGCGAAGGGGTCGGACAATGTTCCCACTGGGTGTAATTAAAAAGACCCCGAAGGGTACTGGGTTTATGGAGAAAATGGTTGCCCCAATGCTGGTAACAATACAAATCAGCATAATTCGCAGAATTCATGTACAGATCTTCAGCATGAAAAGCAGCATAATATTTCAAATCAGTAAATAATGCTTCAACTGCATGCACATCCCAATCATCAGAATGAATATTACTTTTTACGACATCACCCATTGAAACACAAAGGACATTTGGTACATTAATAATTTCGGTTGGACCATGAATTTGGAAGTTCACCGCATCCCAAACGATGCCATCAGCAACTGGAAACGCTGAAATGTTCACAAATGTGTGGTCTCGCTTCATGATGTGCGATGAAGAATGTGGAGCCAAAGTTCCAGCGACAGAGTTCACCGCAGAGCGTTCTGGCAAATAGTGTCCATTAATGAGTAGAAAAAACACTGTGACAAAGCCAATAGACATGAACAAAAAAATTAGGAAAAGTACCAACCAAATATATGTCCATGGGGGGATCAAAAAATTGTCTCTGAACCAGGATACAAAAATACTGAATTTGGATGGGACAAGTGATGAAGTGGAATCCGAGTCAAAGGAATAACGTGTTGGGCTCAGTGGCGTTGTTGGTAAATGAGCAACGGACTCGGTTGCGGGGTAGATATACTCAGGCTCCTCGTTGCAGGGGGAATCCGGGTAGTCGTGCAAGTTATCAGGCAAATCTACCATCTCGATAGCAACATCAGTGACCGTTCGTGCATGAGGGCCACGAACATTCGTCCGGTAAATGACAGGACAAGAGACCGCTGGTGTAACACTATTCAGGATCGGCCAGATGTTGTAGCTTGACATTTTCCACTGAGATGTATCTGTTCTCCTTGCGACCAGGAAGCGGTGGTAAGATGACTGTATGAGTTCCCTTCAAGCCAAGGACTGGAACCGGTGCACGATAAGAGGGGCCGAATTCTTTTTTGTTCTCCACCTTCTCTCGAACCAGATCTCCAATCTTCGGGAGCCAGCCGGCAACTGGAATCTGCAGTGCAGCGTCTGTGGCTGAAGGTAAATGTGCAATCGCAAGTTTGTCTCGGGCTTCTTGTAAGTCCTGCAACATAGTAGAATGGTTATCTTCATCAAAGATGGCGGATTGCGCCGCCATGTCTAGACCATCAAGGTCAGGCACAAACATTCTTATGCCAAAGAGCATTTCGTATGGGGTCCGCCCACCCAGAGGTCTTCTCGGGAGATTATTAAGTGCACGTTGTACGGTATACAAGTGGGCCAGCCAGTTCCTGCCAGTACCTAAGACTCTAGCTGTCAAGGATTGCTTTAAGTCACAGTTCATTCGTTCAACAATCGAATTGCCCTCAGGCCGATACGGTGACGAAAATTTCACCCGCACCCCCAGTGAACCCATTGCGTCCTTGTAAGCCTTAGAGGCAAACGCTGGACCTTGGTCAGAATGGAAGGTGCCACAGGCGAAAATTCCCACAAAGACACACAAATCCCTTATGACATTTCGAGCGTCAGCACTCCATTGTGGCCAGACCCAGATGAAACGTGTGCACGAATCCACTGCAACTAAGATATATTTATATGCAGTGTCTGAAGAAAAGGGACCGCAGTGATCTAGGTAAACACACCCAAAAGGTCTGTTTGAAATGCAGAGCGGTGTCTGTGGTGGCCGTGTAACCGTGGAAGGCTTAATCTGCTGACAAACGTCACAAGAAAGCACATAAGTACGGGTTTGTTTGTATAAACCACGCCACCAGTAACGCTGCTGCAAGATGGAAACTGTCGCAGACACCCCAGCATGAGCCGAAGCCATGCCTTCGTGTGCTGCAGTAATCAAGGAAAGTCTGCGGTCCGAAGTTGGGAATCAGCCGATCACCAACGTCTGGAATTCTTACATAAGGAGCCTGTTCGGGACCTAATTGATAACAGTATTTGGAAGGGAAACCCCGTGGGTAATTAGCACCTTCCTTTGTCGCAGCAATAGCTGCTAGAATATCGGAATCGATTTTAGACATGGATCTGGTAACTGCTGCGACTGAGCACGTGGCTACTGCTGACTTGGCAGCTTCATCGGCCATGCCTTTACCGACAGCATGTGCGCCCACACGCTGATGGCCAAGAGTGTGTACCACCTGTGTGAGAGGCAAACGTTGTTGTAAATCTGCCACTCGAACCCAAAGCATTTTATGCTTAATTGTGCTGCCTTTTGCGTCTCCATAGTCATTTTGTGACCAAAAGAAGAGATTGTCATTGTAAGACTGAACACAGTAATAGGAATCGCATACAATAAGAGTGGTCACATCCGGATTAGCGAACTCAAGTGCTAGCACCAATGCGCGCAGTTCGGCCAATTGTGCAGTACTGTCTCCCAGTGCTTGAGTATGCACCACAGTTGATTTAAATTTTCCGTTCACAAAAAAACCTGCAACAATAGCACATGCGGCTGAATAAGCATGCTTGGAACCCGTGGCCGGTTGTGCCGAGCCATCGGTATAGATAATACATTCGTATTCCTCAAGCGGTAGCAATGACAGAGGAGGAGGATGATGAACGAATTCATACTGTAAAAACTCCTGAGTCTGAAGAGAAGAATCAAAGATAAAAGTGACATCCGGAGACGTCAAAGATGTTGCCCATTGAATCCAACGGGGGTGCAAAGCTTTAGAGTTCGGAACACTTGCTTTCGTCACTGCCTCTAGGGCAGGATAGGGTGTTACCACCAAAATGCGTTTTCCCTGTGCCAGTGCTCGTTCCTTCAGAATCGCCATTTGCACTGCAGTTAGAACTTTCTCCACAGAGGAAAAGCGCATTTCTGCTGAAGTATATAGATGTGACTTGTATGCAATCGGTACTGTGTCACCTTCGTTAAAGGTTAAGTACGTGAAACCCACTGCCCCTGGAATGATTCTAATCACCAGGTTGGTGTGGTTGTCACGAGTCAACAAGTATTTAGACTCAAGTAAGTCTGTCTGCAAAGTCTGCAGAATGGAGGAATGCTCCGGAAGCCAGCATGACTTCGAAAAGTTAGGTTGTATCAAGGCATACAGTGGCTTGATACGCTGGGCATATTCGGGAATGTAAGTACGCCCGAAGTTCAGAAAACCCAGTAAAGACTGAAGTTTCTTCAGAGTAGTAGGAGGGCACAGAAGTGCACATTTCTCCAGAAAATGGGGGGCTAAGCCCTTACCTTCATTGTTGAGCTCATAGCCCAAAAACAAAACGGTAAATTCAGCAATGTGAGATTTGGCAAAGTTAAACTTGTAACCTAAATTCTAGAATAATGCGTCCCACTCGGGAAAGATGCGGGAATAACTCGTCGTCTGTCAGATAGATATCATCGACATACGAACATGCATCTGGGTCTATGCCGTCTAACAAAGAGACAACACGAGCAGCGAATACGCCCGGACTGTTTTTGTAGCCCATAGATAAACGCCTGAATTTGAATAATTTACCACCGGAGGTAAAAGCGCTCCATTGGCTACTCTCCGGGGCTAAGTTGTGCGTGTAGAATCCATTGGATAGGTCAAGTGTCGTTTTATATTTTCTACGAACAAGACTGTCTACTAGCGCACAACTATGTGTGTTTTGCACCGCAAAGGTCCGACAATGAGAGTTCAAATGCCGGTAATCCAAAACTAAGCGGTACGATCCATCGGGTTTAGAAACCGCGAAAAGGGGATTATTCATCGGTGACTCGCATGTTTCAATCACTCCCTGATATTCCAACTGGGTTAGAATTTCGGAAACGGGACCTTTAGCTTCCCGTTTGATGGGATATTGGGGTTGTGGCTGTGGTAGGGACCGCAGAGGTATTTCATGGGGTGGTGATTCTTCATCCCAGCCCACATGGTTGCGGTATAACGCTGGAGCCAGGGACACAGCCCATTCAGCTGCAAGAGCCTCTGCTTTGTCTTTTGGGACGTGTCGAGAAAAGCTCGGAAGGATTACCTCCTCCCCTTTACGCGCAGCAAGTACGAATGGGGGCGGCCAATCCGCCTCCGCTAACAAAATGTCATACGAAGAGGTCAGATTTTCCCAAAAAATCCCTTTTATAACAAGCTGAGTATCACCTTCGATTTGAATTACAATATTATATAGTCTGTCAGGGGGAGCCACTCTGGTGTCAGCTGTCTCAACAGTAATGAATATTTCAATTGCTGTCGCCTCCACATGAGGACGTAGCGCCTCCTGCACTATGGTAACTTCCGCGGCGCTGTCTAGGAGGGTCACTGCCCACGTCCAATCCAGGAGTCTCGTTTTCACCGTCTGTGGCATATTTCGCTGTTACAGCTGCAACTTTTTTCTTCTGAAATTGTGGGCGAGAACGTTGAAAATCGTCTGGTTTCCCTCTGACTTGTTGTCGAGGTTGGTCTCGTCCCTGTGGATCCTCTCGACCCCTTCCTCTATCCTGGCGATCTCCTCCACCAGCCTGCGAAGATGTTGGTGCCTGTGAAGAACGAGGAGAACGCGAATCAGGGACTTGAAATCTCTCTGGAGATTTAATTCTCGCCCTATCACGCAAATCATAAGTGCGTTCAGAAGAGACGGAAACCGGGGATGCACCTCGTGACCCCGGCTACTTCTGTTGCTTACCCTGTTTTTTCAACCTCCAGCTCTTTTTAGTAAAAACTGGTTTTTCATCTTTCTCAGACTGAGTTTTTGGTTGTTGTTGCGATTGTGTTTGCGTTTTAGCAAAAGGCTTAACTCCCAGGCTATTGCGACCAATGGTTTTGTAAGCCTAAGCAATAATTTTCGGTAATTCGCGAGGCTTGTCCAATTCTGGGACCAAAGCCAAAGCATTAGCTACTTGAAAGTTCACTGCATCGCCCTTGACATTCGCAAGGATCAACTCAGCTACTACGTCGAACACTCCCACCAGTCTCATCCCTAATTCCACAGCCGCTTCAGGGCCATGTTCATCCTGTACTCGTTTAATCACAGAGGGAAGAACCGTCATGGAAGGAGTGCCGAAACACTTCGCATATAGTGCTGCGAATACCCTACCCCAGTTGTTGCATGCTGCCAACTCGGGTATTAAGTCTTTTGGCAAACTAATCGTCAATATCCTATGTTTTTCCACAGGAGATGTATTTGGAAAAACTGCCTCCAGCTGGTCAAATTTTTCTGCAAGCCAATAAGGAAAATCATCCTTATTCTGTGGGCGCTTGCCCATCACCGAATTCACCATGACAGGACTTATGGTTACACCGCCTGCACCAGCTGGATGGGCCGCAACTCCAGGCGGGGCTCCCTGGATGTTGCCTGTAACATATTGTACTAAAGCTCTATGTACTCGTATCAAAGACGAATGCATATGTCGCAGTTCAGCGACTGTCACCGTCATATAACGCGGATGTGGTGTATACCCGGCCAAGACTGGCCAAGTGGCCCCATCAATTGATAATGGGCCTAAACGAACCGCGGTTACCGGTTGGGGGAGGGCGCCATCAAACCAAACACGGTGTTGCCAAGCCGTGAGCGGTACTTCAAGATTCATAGACGGTCTATAGTGATTAGGAACATCGGTGGCTTCATATTCATGGAACAAATTATCAGTCCCATCCACCGCCGGAAAGGTGACCCAAGAGTAAAACACCTCAAAGTGGTAAGCTGGATCTGCCTGTACCACAAAGATCAAGTCGACACCCGCGTCAGGCACTCCATACACTGTTAAGTGAGCCCGGAGCGCTGCACGGCTATGTGCCGCAATTTGCGTAGCCATTTCAGGCTATAAGTTCACGACAAATGCAAAAACAACAGTTGATGGACAGAATGCAGAACAATGTCATACATTCACCCCAGTACAGAGATCTGGGCCAGAATCCATCGTTTTTTTGCTCACCATGCCATTCCAGTTTGAACCCAGCCATATGCAAATCAGTCTTGACCCTGTGCCTCATGGGAACAGTCCAGCCCGAACTGCCAAGCCAGGTCCTCACTGGACTGGAAACAAGCATCCTAGGACCGGTTTCCGGGTTTCACCCCTCTTCAGCCAGGATAGCTTGATTCCAGTGGCATGGAGAGCACGGGACCCACGTCTGGGTATACCCGTCCCACTCGGGGTGACAAATGCAAAAACAACAGTTGATGGACAGAATGCAGAACAATGTCATACATTCACCCCAGTACAGAGATCTGGGCCTAAATCCATCGTTTTTTTGCTCACTATGCCATTCCAGTTTGAACCCAGCCATATGCAAATCAGTCTTGACCCTGTGCCTCATGGGAACAGTCCAGCCCGAACTGCCAAGCCAGGTCCTCACTGGACTGGAAACAAGCATCCTAGGACCGGTTTCGGGGTTTCACCCCTCTTCAGCCAGGATAGCTTGATTCCAGTGGCATGGAGAGCACGGGTCCCTTGCTCACTTTGCCACTGGATTCAAGATAGCCTGGCTGATGACGGCTGTAAGCCAGAAACCGGTCCCAGGATGCTTGTTTCCGGTCCAGGGAAGACATGGCTTGGCAGTTCGGGCTGGACTGTTCCCATGAGGCACAGGGTCAGACTGTTTTGCATATGGCCATGTCTGAACTGGGGTGGCGGAGTGAGCTAAAGAATGATGATGGATTAAACCCAGATCAGTTGACTGGGGGTGAGTGCTTGCAATGTTCAACACTCTGTCCATCATCCCCTTTGGTTTTGCTATGTTCGCCCTTAGTTGGCAGGGTATGCCCAGACTTGGGTCCCTTGCTCACTTTGCCACTGGATTCAAGATAGCCTGGCTGATGACGGCTGTAAGCCAGAAACCGGTCCCAGGATGCTTGTTTCCGGTCCTGGGAAGACATGGCTTGGCAGTTCGGGCTGGACTGTTCCCATGAGGCACAGGGTCAGACTGATTTGCATATGGCCATGTCTGAACTGGGGTGGCGGAGTGAGCTAAAGAATGATGATGGATTAAACCCAGATCAGTTGACTGGGGGTGAGTGCTTGCAATGTTCAACACTCCGTCCATCATCCCCTTTGGTTTTGCTATGTTCGCCCTAAGTTGGCAGGGTATGCCCAGACGTGGGTCCCTTGCTCACTTTGCCACTGGATTCAAGATAGCCTGGCTGATGACGGCTGTAAGCCAGAAACCGGTCCCAGGATGCTTGTTTCCGGTCCAGGGAAGACATGGCTTGGCAGTTCGGGCTGGACTGTTCCCATGAGGCACAGGGTCAGACTGATTTGCATATGGCCATGTCTGAACTGGGGTGGCGGAGTGAGCTAAAGAATGATGATGGATTAAACCCAGATCAGTTGACTGGGGGTGAGTGCTTGCAATGTTCAACACTCCATCCATCATCCCCTTTGGTTTTGCTATAAGTTCACGACAACCTAATGTGTGGCAGCACAATAGAGGGTATTGTTTAAGAAACCTTTTAACAACTTCAAGCTTGAAAGAACCTATAAAAACGTCAATATAGGAGGTATCACCGACACACACGCTTCCGGAAGCGCCTGTGAAGGGAGTTGTGGACAAGCACAAATATTACTCAAGCGTCTCGCAGATAAGCGGCCCCACTCGTTGGTTGCGCCATGTTGTAGGGATTCTGCACATACACAGAGCTATGCACAGGATAATAGGACCTCGGAATATAGTGGTGAGCCAACCATAAACCTTAGCACCTAAAACCCCAACCCGACTAGCTGTAGCGTCTCATCAGCAACAATGCTACCAATGATTAGACAACCCAGAACACGGTATCTCTCTCTCAGGACTCGCAGTAGCAAGAACACCCTTTCATACTTCACTCATACCTGTCCACAACGTGCGTAAGCAGAGACACTGTATAGTTTAAAATGTTTATTCCAACTAACGTGCTCTAATGTACAGTACACGTGCCAGTACTATCAGCATAATGATAAAATAAGCAGCATAGTTACAACTCCATAGAATACAAACGGGGAAAGCATTTCATAAAGCAGTGGATACAAGGCTAAATGACCTTACCACCCTCCCCGTGCTAGTAGCTAGTTTATTATAAAAATAGAAGACCTCTGGGCTTTGACTAGCGAACCCCCATACCTCAATATCTAGATGCAAAGTTTACATCATCAGATACAAACAGCTCTTCTCTCTGGAAAGGTTGTTCTCCAAGTGTCTCTTACAGTGAAAAAACACAATATTAAAGGCACAGGAATTTCTCCAAAACAGCTGTAAATAGAGTGTTATGTCTAGGTGCGAGGGACTGGCCAAATCAGCAGGAACAAGGGACATTGTTTTTCGACCTTGTACATGATGTGCAGACGTATCCCAAAAGGGAACAGGAGAAGAGGTGAAAGATAGAAATGCAGACAGCGCCGGGCAGAGGCATGAAAAACAACGGCACAAAGGAACGTGCGCAAAAAAGGCCTCATGGCAGCAAGGCCTAAGCCAACGTAGCAAGGCAGACCAGGAGGCCACAAACCACACAACACCATATGATGCAAGCCTTGCTTCCAAAATGGGAGTAGAAGTAGGTCATTGAGGTTCTTGCAGATGTCCACAAGGAATATTAAGCAGCTTAGCATGGCCTAAATAGGTTATAGTGAGATTATCTATCAAAGAAAAGTGCTTGGAGGCAGGGCCTTCCTTTATACTGTTTAACATGAGAGGAGACCAATGTAGTAAAAGTACAGCAAAATCCAGTGTTTTCTAAAAACAAGTAATCCATTTGATGGTGTTTGATCGGTTATAATTGGTTTGAACTGAAATCCAGAAACTCTAATTGCCCTGTATTGTATTATATAGGTACTTATAGGAAACCTTCTTACCCTTTGAGATGTCCAAAGCATTCTAAAGATCAGCAAATAACTGCTTTTATCTTATGATTGCTTTATGTAGAGCTTTATGTGTAGAACTAGCTTAGGGTTGTCCTAATGAGGTACAATTGGGCGCAGTGCATGAGGTTTGTTGGAGTGGAAAGCCACCTATGCATGTAGTGTTGTGTAGAATTTGAGAAATAGACACAGCCCCACATGCTACTCACAACCTTTGAATTGGCTATTGTTATGAGTGGAAGAGGTCCCTGAGGTTGTCCTTGAGATGGTTTTCACCAGGTTGCAAGGACATTTGGTGTGCATATCAGCATCTAGTTCACCAGGTTGCTTATTGGTCTAATCCAAAGATAAGTTGAGGATCATCACAAAGCACTATTGTGTTTAATGGGGATTATCACACATGATAGCCAATGTAATTGATGGAGAACACTGGCAAAAAGCAATATAGCAATCCTCCTCACTGACTTGTGTGACAATTTGGATCAAGCTTTTTCTAAGTACATTTCTTTCTGACATCACCAAGGTCATCCATTCTTCTGAATGTGAAGGAAAAGGGTCTGGGTCTTTAAATGATACATTTATAATCCTATTTCCCAAAGAAATAAATGGCAGACTTAAAGGAGATAACCATCTACTGACGAATCTCAAATCTTCGGTTCCCAACTAAGATTCTAGAATACAGGTTATCTACCATTGTGAAGAGTTTATGGAAATTAACATAAAAAAGTGAGAAATCTGGACTGTGGGGTGGGGGGGGGGTCCAAGTGTAATCAGAGGTCCTGGGCCACACATGTCCCAGGTCTCCTGAGGCTCCCCTACTGCAGATCCTGAAAGTGGGGGAGAAAGACCCCTTTTAGCACTTGACCCTCAAGATAGCATGGCAAAGCAGTCTATGGGCTACTCAGGGAGGTGCTGTGGGCTTGAAACTCGGAACCCAGCAGCGCCCGATAAATCAATGCCCAGCCAGTGACTTTTCTTAAAAATAAAAATAAAATACTTTAATACATGGCTATGGTCAAAATTACAAATATGTTCAAAATGGCAGATGGAAAAGCGTATTGGGAAACTCTCCAGTGGTCCTCATAAAACTAGAGGTGTGTGCACTAAACAAACGTTACATGAAACAAACAACTCCATATTTGTCAATAGTAAATCAAGTAGTATGAAATTCTTTTAAAAAATGCCTACTGATTTAGTTGCATGAAACAAAAAAAAGAGTGAACAATTCATTAACACACTTTCTATAGTAATCAGTGCAAAATAATAAACATTCTAATGAAACCTACTGTTTTCTAAAGTTGAATTAAACTTTTTAATTACGTCTCAAAAAACAAAAGTCAAAAGTCCCATATTCAGTTCAGGTTCACAAAAGGTCAACCCCAAAGTACTTAAACGTGTCCAAATCTGGATGGTTCTTTTACAGCTCCTAACATGGCTTCTTCCTCTCCTTTAGCAGCAGTGGGCTGTAAGAGTCTGGATTTGTCCGCCTAGTCAATTCTTGATAGTCTCCTGTCTTGGGGTTTTTCTTGTCGAGGCACCCCATTATGCTCAAGGCAGACCTCTATCACTGCCTGCCCTCTTCTAACAACCAAACCTTCAGTCAATTCAGGGTTCTAGTTTGTTCAGCAGGAAACTGCACTACCCACTCCTATGGCACCCACAACCAGGGCCAATCCATCCACAAAAGACAAATCTGACCCCTTCTATCAAGATTCCAGAACGCTACCCTCTACTGGACTGAAAGGGTGGCTGGGAGTTAATGCCAGTAGCTCTGGAGACAGAGTTCAACAAAAGTTTCAGAAGTACAAGTCGAGAGAGTTGTCCCACTCCAGACTGTGGTTCATCCATGACGTCTGTATCAGGATTGAAGTAAAATAGGGTAATTCCCAAAAAGGAATATAGCTGACCATTCCAATGATCCCCATGTTGCAACAAAGGTACTGAATTGTAATATGTTGGTTAGGAACCCCCAGACAAAATGGGGGAAGCAGAAGGAAAGACACTGGAGACACTGGTTTATAATGGCACCAAGAGAAGCTTGGGATGATATCAGAACCACTGCTGTAATAGCTTCAAAATAAAGAGAGGTAAAGAATCAGTATGACATTTTTTAAATCAATAAATAGTGAATATATCACACTAATGACATTTATAGTTTACCTCTCACTCGGCAAGGACATACTGTGACTATCCCCAGTTCTACTAGGAATCAGGCCTGGAGCAAGCCAGTACAACAGATCAGAAGGTTGGTTCCATAAGGTAGCACAGGAGCTGATACAAACATCAATGAGAAGCTGCAGGGATGTGAAGGAGAAGCAAAATTCTCAATTTGCAGCACACAGATGTAAGGGAGTAGACACCAAATGGTAAACAGAAAGCAGAGGATAAAGACCAGTGAGTTCAGAGGTCAATAACGGGGGGGGAGGGGGTTGAGAATGGTAAAAATAATAAACAGTGAGGGATGACAAATGCCCAGTGACAAATTGATGGAAGTGAAGTAAGCTGAAACAACTGAGAGATGTTGCCAGGCACTGACCCAGTGTCTGTACTGGCCTTTTACAGTCTCTAACCCAAAGGTCCCAGAAGTCTCACCCATAACCTCTAAGTGCAAAATAACCTAGCTTCCAGCTTTCTATCCTCCACATACGCACTAAACCTGACCTCTTCGGAACTTAATGAGGGTTTAAATCCACCATTCAAGGTGAAGGTAGTGTGCTAGCTCAAGCGTCCCTGATATTCTTGACAGTGTGTTGATCTTTCTCCTTCCTAGTTCTCCTCTTCTTTGTAAAGTTTGTTCCTGTAGAAGGATATTAAAATGGAGGTGAAGAGTTATTTAAGGTGAAAGTCTCTATACTATCCAGAGATGCAACATAACCCCTCCACCTCTGACTCGCACATCCAGGGAGCAGCCCCTTGTCTTCCAATCACTCCCACACAGCATTCTGGAAAGAATAAAAATGGCAGGTTGAAGGAAAATTGGGACGTATCCCCATGTCTGAGTCAAGCTCCACCCACTCTGGTCTGGTTTCATCCCACCAAGCTCCAAATGAAAACCCATGTGGTGATTGGAGCCAGAGGTCTCTCCCTCTCCCCCCTCCCCATGGGAGGACATCCCACTTGTACTTGTGGGGCTTAAATTTCAAAAAGACTGACTCAGGTAAACATGCCCAAAATTACAAGTGCATAGCTTAATGTACACAGAGTAAAAATGACTGCATATGCGTCTGTGACCCACACATTTATACATGAAGCAAAATCAATGCTTTGCTATGTAATGCTATCAAAAGTTATTTTAGTCGAACCTTATTCAAAGCATAAAAACAGTTTAAGCTCTACAGAATTAACACTTCAACCGAGAATAAAAGGGCACTTTATTTGTTAATTCCCAAATTAATTTTAAGGCCTTTGCGGGCGGTAGTCAGTTTACCTTGGGTCCAAACTGCCACAGTGCTACCTGCGAATATATGCCAGGCAGTGTCAATCAAGCAATCCCTCACCCTAGCCTCCACACAAGTGCACCTACAGGTGAGCATGTGTTGCACAAAAACTGCTCAAAGTTCTTTAAAAGAGATTTACATAGCAGCTGACCTCATTTTAAAAGGCAGGCACTGACAGTTCCAAAGTCAGTTTGCAACTCACAAATATTTCAGATTAGAAGGAGGTTTACACAGGGGCAGCTCCTCCGCTAAGGTGAAGGTGCATCACCCACTGCTCTTAGAGCAGTGAAAAAGGGAAAAATAAAATGGTAATAACAAAGTTATTATCATTTTATTTTTTGTTACTGCGGGGCTGGGTTAGGGCGGGGCGGGTCTGGTGGCTCAGTAGGAGGAGTGGTTTGTGCACATTAAATGTGCATGATACTTGGCAGCCGTCTTGGGCCAGCCAAACAGCCATGCGCACTTTGCAAGTCCCCCACCAGGCTGTAATGCACATCCTGGTGGGGAACATTCACAGGCTCCCTGTCCCCATCTGAGCGCCGGTCCATGGCTCTCAGAACAATCACAACGCTGCATTGCAGCATTGTAATAGGCTTAGGGGAGCCTGTTTGCTTTCTGCTTCGTCCGGACTATAGTCAGGAAGAGAAGAGAAGCGGAGATGATCAGGAGAGACGGCGGAAAAGGTAAGTGTTTTAAAAAAATATTTTTCAACACCCCTTGTCGCCCCCGCCCGCCAACCCCGTTCCCTACCTGCCACTACTGCAGGAGGCAAGCTCTACTTCAAACCCTAGGAGATCTTCTTAAGCAGGATATCACAGCAAGGCAAAAGATCAGTCCTTTCCACTGCCCACGGAGAGAAGCAGCAATTGCAGGAAAAGGGTCTGTACTCCTCCTGGCAGCTCTTCAGCTATTCTTCTGGGTAAGGTCCTCTTAGTCCAGAAGTAATCTAATGTTCTGGGGGTTTAGCTCTAACACTTACACACCCTTTTTCCATTTGAAGTCTTTGTTCAGAAAGTCTCTCTTGCTAAGTAAAACCAGTTCTGTCGTTCCTGGTCCAGCCACACTACAGGGGGTGGAGACAGTATTGTGCAGAGCAGCCACAGCCTATTCAGGTGCTAGTGACAACTCCCTCCACCACTCTAGCCCTGTATGACTCATCAGCAAATGCAGGGCAAACCTCAGCTCCCTTTGTGTGAGTGTTTGGAGTGATTGCATAAACAGCTCCTGTCAGTCTAAAACCAGACGGTGAATCCACAAGCAGGCATAGGCACACAGGATGGCTATGCAAGAAAAGGCCCACTTTCTAAAAGTGTCATTTTCAAACACACAATTTTAAAAACCACCTTTAATAAAAGGTGTGTTATTAAATTCTGAGTTCAGAGAGCTCAAACTCCAAATCTCTAGTTGTTTCCAATTGAAAGTTACCCTTGTAAAATGTTACAAGACAGCTCCAATGATAGCTTATGGGAGAGCTAGTCCTTGAAATAGTGAAAAATGAAATACACAGTATTTCCCTATCAGGACATGTAAAACACACCAGTACATGTCCTACCTTTAACATACACTGCACCCTGCCCATGGGGCAGCTTGCGCCTACCTTAGAAGTGACGTACATGTAAGAAAAAGGAAGATTAGGGCCTGGCAAGTGGGTGCACTTATGAAGATCAATTATATTGACAAGTGACTGGTACATCCATGGGCAGCACCTGTGCCCCCAGCATTGCGAATTTATATATGCATTGGTTTGAGACAACACACATCTACCCAGCAGACAATCCCTTCCAGGTGAACCTTAAATTATGGAAGAGATATATTGATGATATCCTGGTCATCTGGGAGGGAGACCTCATATCTCTAGATACTGTTTCTACCTGGTTAAATGCTCTGAATACTAATCTGAGATTCACATGCACTAGGAAGCAGGCATCCCATCAGACATTAAGAAGAGGCGCGCCATTTGTGGGTCAATTTCCCTGTGGATCCTGTTTGGTGTGTGGTCTCACACAAAAGACGAAACAGCTAGATCTAAGTCTCAAGACCCCATGGTTACGGACAAATCACAGGGTTACCTGCACGGCACCAGGAGGGACCAAAATTGTGGCGGCGCACCACCCTTGACGACTCTGTGACTACCCCCTTTTTTTGTGTAGAGTGTACTGAAAATCACACCAATTGTAATTCATGAGGTATTATCTAATTAATCAGGTGCCTCTGTTATCTAATATACGTGGGTATGACTACCCGAAAGGTGAGAAGTAGGATCATCGAACACAGGAGTTTGATTAGATGTAAAAAGTCTAATAGAAAGCTCACCAGACACTTTTTGTAAGCAGAACATACAGAGGATGACATCAACTGGGTAGTTCTTGATGAATCCTATTACACCACAGAAAAGGGCCCCTAGATAAAACTTTATTTTGGAGGGAACAGCGATGGGTGTTTAGATTGAGGAGTCATCAAAGAGGTCTTAATGATGACATTCCTTGGTGTTCCCTATGAATAAGAATATGTACGTTGATATATCTGGAGATATTCTTTTTTTGTGCATATAGACTTCCAGCAAACAATCCCTCCTAAGGTGGTTTTTTATGGACCTAGCTAGAGGATGCAAGTGTTACCTCATTTGACTCCACACTTCTACCATTTTCATTGTTAATATATTGGATGCGATAGAATTAGGTGCCATATAATGCTAATTACCACGTGTATGACAACATGATTCGTGATGGGTGTGGTTTGATTTATACACTTTTGCCTAACCGTACCAATATATATAAATTAAGCATACTTTGTAACATTACTCTTGAATTATTGATAGGATTAATCATTCCTCTCAGTTGTCTCAACAAAATTGGATTTACCAATTATGCATTGACAATGAGAACTACAATTCCCATGCACGCTTGGGATGAACTTCCGGGTCATAGATGCACACACGGTTTGTACTTCTGGTACGTCAGGCACAAATGGACACGACCCCTTGGAGTCTCCCTCCTGTTGGCCCTTCACAAGATGCGACATATCGAGACTCTTGAGGTAAGACGTTCTCCATCGGCATCCCATTTTTGACATGCCATTCTTTTTGTCATTTTGGCAGTTAGAAACTTCTTGCTATTGGAGTTCTTAGATATAGTGCAACCTGCTTCCTTACAGATAAAGGGAACAGAACCACCTCTCCCCTCCTGTCTGCCCGAGTTTTTAAAGTTGCATGATAACTGTTGATACATGTTTTTAAATTCTGTACACATTCCTCCAGAAGGCAGCTATGGTGATGGTACGATGTACGTTAATCATGATCCCGATTTCTACACGGCTCGTTAAATAATGTCCCACTAAGATTTGCACAGGGGTTTGAAAACAACACCTCCAGAGCTGTGTTTATTTGAAAGGGTGTTTATTTAAAAGGATCTCTCCATCTGTTAATTTAAAAGAATCTTTCCTTCTATTGATTGGTTGACTTTTTGTTACTTTTGCACACATATTTAGCTCTGACCCGCCCTGAAGGGACTGATGATGGTTGATGGTTATTATTATTATTAGCAGACCTTGACACAATATATATGCTAAGGTCATACAGAGTCTCCTCATGGGCACACAGATTCACTTTACACTAGGTTTGCAGTGTTGGTGATGGACACTGGGATTTTATCGATATGAGGATTGTTTATCATTGTTGTGTTTTATTTTCAGAATCTAGTGTACCCTGCCAGATGATGGTGCCACGAAATTAACCAATATCGTGAAAGTATGGTCTTTTTGGTTACTTTAAATAATTTGAACCAGCAGAGTGACATACACCTTTGGTCTTGAGGAATGCCATGAACTTTTTAGTCGTATAAGGCAGAAACATGTTGAACATAGAATAGGGGAATATCCATATCCCTATCTCATTTAGCTTGTTTTTAATCCTATCCATTGGGGGTACCAGAATAATAGTTTTTTTACCCACCAAGAGATAGTTTTAATTTACCTCTCTTTTGCACTCTGCCCAGCCATCCCCATATAGGAAGTAGTACTTGCAGTGCTTGTGACAACCCCCGCTCCTTTCCTACGAGAGAGTTATAGCCCACACTGGGAACATGGGGTCCCAGTGTGAAGAGGGGACCCAATGGTGAAGCATGTCACCATTGGGTGAGTGAGGGTTCTCGTCTTAACACAGGAGTGCCTTCCAGTCCCTCTTTATTTTTATTTTTATTTTTCTACCACCCGCGTACATAGTTTGAGTTTAAGTGGGTGCACTGGCCAGGTTGACATGGCAGTTAAAAACTGTGCTTGCAGACAGTGCAGTGGCAGGCCTGAGACACATTTTGAAAGGCTACTGTTGTGGGTGGCACAATAAGTGCTGGAGCCTACTAGTAGCATTTGATTTACAGGCTATAGGCACACACAGTGCACTTTACTAGGGACTTACCAGTAAATCAAATATGCCAATCATGGATAACCAATCATAATCACAATTTACATAGGGAGCACTTTCACTTTGGCACTGATCAGCAGTGGCAAAGTGCCCAAACCAGTAAAAACGAAATTCAGCACACAGTCAAAAATACAGGAGGTAAAAGCAAAATGACAGTGGAAACCACACCAAGGATGCCAGGTCAAACACTCTGGGTCTCCCAAAATGCAATTTAGGGTCATCAATGCATTGTACCATTCACAGGCACACATACACCCATTGCATGTATACAGAATACACATACTGCTCAGCACTACACACTTCATGTATTGTACCACTCACAGGAACATATACATCCAGTGCATGCATGTAACCTATATGCACTGCCCAGTGCTGCATTACCTCTGTACTGTACCACTCACAGGTACGCATACACCCAGTGCATGCATGTACCATACACACACTGCACAGCACTACATCCTTCATGTTCCCAGGCACACATACACCTAGTACATCCTCATAGCATACACTCACTGCACAGTACTGCATTATCCCTGTATGGCACAATTCAAAGGCACACATACTCCTTGCACATGTAAACCACACATGTGCTGCACAACACTACAGACCAAACTGATGTAGGCCAAGAACGAGTTAACCACACAGCAGTTGAACTTCGAGTGAGTGAGCCTGTAGATCTCACTCACATGACACTGGTTATAGAGGACCTGTTTACTTGTTTATATGGATATCAATGTGTTTAACAATAAAAATGAACTATCGTCCTTATTAATAGAATCACCTGTTCTGAACTCCACATCTACCCCGACACACAAGTATGTAGTCAGGCAGGCCCTGTGACCTAGGCCCGGAATAACTGATTGATGGGTCACAGGTGTTAGGGGGAATAGCTGGCAGGCAAGCACTTGGGCAGGAAAATCTTGATCAATTCCACAGATAGGCACAGGGACATTACCATGGTCAGGAGAGATTGCCCCAATAAAGCACACATGCCCGAAGGGCGTACGTACGCTCCTAAAACACCATAAAGTCAGATGCCACATGAGTTAGGAACACATAGCTAATCAGTGTCTAGGACACGTAGTATTCTCATGCTCCCCATGCTGGATATCTGGACACATTCACCACTGGCCACACTGTGTTATCGCAGGTCATGACCCAACTGTAGTAACCATTGATCATAAATTTATGACTCTAAAGGCAGCAACCAACATTCCTCACCATATATGGTACGCCGGAAACCTTTTAGTGCTGGTTGTAATATTGTATATAAAGAGAGCACAAACTCGATGTATATTGAGACAGTCCTCAGACCTAGTGCCTGTAACTGTTCTACCAGCCAAACTGTTTAATTAAACAAACTGTTCCTGTTTTGCCAAACGCCTCTTGTCTTCTGTTTTTTAAGGAAATCTGAATCGAGCTACATTTTGGTGAGCCAGCCAGGAGGATAGGGACCTCATACCTGACTGCAGCCGAAGGAAGGTGACCACTCACTGCACAGTACTGCATTATCCCTGTATGGCACCAATAAAAGGCACACATACTCCCTGCACATGTAAACCACACATGCCCTGTGCAACAGTACAGACCAAACTAATGTAGGCCAAGGGCGAGTTAACCACACAGCAGTTGAACTTTGAGGGAGTGAGCTTGTAGGCCTCACTAACATGTCTTTGGTTAAAGAGGACCTGTTCACTTGCTAATATGAATATCAATGCGTTTAACAATACAAATTAGCTATCATCCTTATTAATAGAATCGCCCATTCTGAACTCTACATCTACCTAGACACACAAGTATGTAGGCAGGCCATGCAACTGAGGCCCGGAATTACAAATTGATGGGTAACAGGTGGGAGGGTGCATAGCTGGCAGGCAAGCACTCGGGCAGCAAACTCTTGATCAATTCCACAGATAGGCACAGTGACATTACCATGGTCAGATTAGATTTCCCCAATAAAGCACACATGCCCGGAGGGGGTACGTAGGCTCCTAAAATACCATAAAGTCAGAACCCACAAGTGTTAGTAACACATAGCCAATCAGGGTCTAGCACACGTAGGGATATCGTGATGCCCCTGCTGGATATCGGGACACATTCACCCATGGCCACACTGTGTCCATGCAGGTCAAGACCTAACTGTAGTAACCACTGATCATAAATGCATGACTCTAAAGGCAGCAACCAACATTCCTTATATGGTACGCCGGAAACCTTTTATTGCTTGTTGCAATATTGTACATAAAGAGAGCATAAACTCGATATAAATTGAGACAGTCCTCCGACCTAGTGCCTGAAACTGTTCTCCCAGCCAAACTGTTTAATTAAATAAACTCTTCCTGTTTTGCCAAACGCCTCTTGTCTTCTTTTTTTGATGAAAATCTGATTCGAGCAACATTTTGGTGAGCCAGCCAGGAGGATTGGGACCTCATACCCGACTGCAGCTGAAGGAATGTGACCACTCACTGCACAGTACTGCATTATCCCTGTATGGCACCAATCAAAGGCACATTTAAACCACACACACCCTTCGCAACACTACAGACCAAACTAATGTAGGCCAATGGCGAGTTAACCACATAGCAGTGGAACTATGAGTGAGTGAGCTTGTAGACCTCACTAACATGACACTGGTTAAAGAGGACCTGTTCACTTGCAAATATGGATTTCAATGCGTTTAATGATAAAAATGAACTATTGTTCTTATAAATAGAATCGCCCGTTCTGTGCTCCACATCTACCTCGACACGCAAGTATGTAGTCAGCCAGGTCCTGCTACCTAGGGCCGAGATTACTGATTGATGGGTCACAGGTGGGAGGGTGCATAGCTGGCAGGCAAACACTCGATCAATTCCACAGATAGGTGTAGCGACATTACAATGGTCAAGGGAGATTGCTCCAAAAAAGCACACATGGCTGGAGGGGTTATGCGTGCTCCTAAAAACACCATAAAGTCAGATGCCCATGAGGTGGGAATATATAGCCAATCAGGGCCTAGCACATGCGCTCCCTATGCCGGACATCTGGACACATTCACCACTGGCAGCACTGTGCCCATGCAGGTAAAGAACTACCTGTACCAACCATTGATCATTAATTTATGACTCGAAAGGCAGCAACCAACATTCTTCACCATATATGGTACCCCAGAAAACTTTTATTGCTTGTTGTAATATTGTATATTAAGAGAGCACAAACTCAATGTAAATTGAGACAGTCCTCAGACCTAGTGCCTGTAACTGTTCTCTCGGATGAACTGTTTAATTAAACAAACTGTTCCTGTTTTGCCAAACGCCTCTTGTCTTCGGTGTTTTAAGTAAATACAATTTGCTCAACATTTTGGTGAGCCAGCCAGGAGGATTCGGACTTTGTACTCAACTGTAGCCGAAGGAAGGTAGCCCCACCCAGATGGATTCATGTTGCACAACGAGAAAGGTGGCCAGACACTGCAATTGTCTGGAAGCTCTGTTGAATCCCTGGGATGGAGGTCCATCCTGAAGGAGCCAGCAGAAAGGGTAAGAAACTACATCCGAACCTAAAACATAGTCTAAAGCACTTGGCGTATGGCAAAGTAGGGAGAAGCGTTAGAAGATAACCTGAGCGCCCTGCTGGGTCTGACATATCACCTTTTTTATATTTCCTAACTGTATCAGTTGTAAGGCAGCCTTGGAGGCGTTCCCGCGGAAGTCACCTTTCTTCGATAGCTGACTGATAGGTGAATACAGTTTATTAATATGAATAGCCCTTGATAACTCCCAGGACATTGATTTTTGTGACATAGACATCCTGATTGGGCAGAGTTGACAGTTCAGTCTCGTAATTTTTCAGTTCAATGGTTTCCCCAGTGCTAAATTGGTTTCTTAACAAGCGAGGTGCATCTAGTTAGACCATGGGCGTTACAGGGCGGAATTTGCATAGGGAAACTTGGACCCAGGAAACTGGGCATAACTCATGTGTGGCCAAGAGAGGCCGGTGATTCCAGAGTTGTTACTAAATGGTGCCTATTATAACCACCTTTGTCTAGGAGCGGATGGTGGCAGATTATCTGGTTCACTTAGGAAGATGTTCTACACTAGTCTTCTGTTGCTAGTGGATAAAATGTGATGAACGTACACATTTTTTTTTACAAAGTATTTTTTCTGTCGACCAATATTGAAATGTATTCTTGTATGTGATGATATTGCATTCATTGCCTCTGAAAACTGTATTTTCTGAAAATTTGAATTTGTGCAGGTTTTATTCTAATATATTGCATATTCACCCTGTGTTACAATTCTACATATGCAGTCTTATCTTGTTTATTGAAATGCTTGTTTGAACTGTTTGATGTAAAAAATGTAAGCGCTGAGCAAATAGTATATAAATTGCACCAAATATGAATTGCCCCTACGATTCAACAAACCAAGCTAGGATAACGTCATTTGAACTATATTATCCAAATTACTAAAATTGTCATGGATTCCCCACTTAAGCATATGGAGACGAGGGGGCTCATTACGATGGCATAATGTTCGCCACCGCCGGGCCGGCGGTGGCGACCGTTACGCCATCATAACGTGAAATACCCCCGCCATATTATGATGGTGGTGGGTATCGCAGCAGACGCAAAGTCCGTCCGCCGCTTTTCCGCTGGTCTGCAATTGTTACGATTGCCGGCCGGGCGGAGCTTGGCCACTGATATGGTGGCGGTGCCTAGCAGGCACCGCCAGCCATATTAGGATGTGGGTATTTTAAAGCCTTTCCATGGCGGCGATGCCGCCATGGAAAGGCTGGCGGGGATTGGCTTTGGGGGCCTGTTGCGGACCCCCTGGGGGGAGGGGGTGAGGGGGTGCACTTGGGGGGTACCCATGGTACCCCCCTGCAGTTCCGTGCACCAAGTGGCAGGCACCGCGTGGTGCCTGCCACGTGGTGCAGGGAAATGCTGTGCATGCCCTTTTACCATTGAGGATGGTGCTGCAGCCAGCAGCACTGTCCGTAATGGTAAAAGGCCAGGATGCGCCTGCCAGTATGGCAGGCGCATCCTAATTGGGCCGGTGGGACCGCCGCACGTCTGGCGGTCGGTCCCATCACCGTTATGATGACAGGCGGACTGATGTCCGCCCGCCATCAAAATGAGCCCCCAAATTCCCCAAACAGATAAAAAAGACTTATTAAGTATTGCCAAGAGTGGCATTTACACACAATGGCACACACATTTCCCTGGCCTAAGGAGGGAACGTTTGACACATATAATTGAGCACACTAAAACACATATAAAAACCAGATATATAGGACAGAAGAGAGACAAAAGGGAGGCAGTGCTAGAATGGTGTGCTATCTTTGAAGAGGTTCAACCAGCTCCCCCTGCATTAGGATATTCAAACCCAATAATAGTACAATCCGATGAGTCCCCCACCGAAAGAAAGTCAGTCAGGTCTAAGCTCGAGACATCTAAAAATAAGCCGGCCCAGGCACCATTAGCACAGCCCACGTTTCTAAGGAAGTTCCCCAAAAGCTCGACTCCCCATCCACCACACTCAACACCTCAAAGGCGGGTAAAATTCATATTCCCACTGGGTCAGGTGAGTGCAAAAATGTGTCAGGGAAATTTGTTGAGGCTCTCAATAGCGACTCAGTGAGCTCAGGATATGAAGGGATCTCCAGTCCCCCAGGAACCGATGATGAGGATGAGGCTACAGGCTTTGCCCAGCTAGCTGAGGAGGAGAGCAAATTTACGGCTGAAGCCAGGCTAACCACAGTAGCGTGTAGCTCAGAGCAAAAGGGCCAGGCCAGATGGTGTGAGGAAGAGAGGCATGAACGGAGGCTCGAGACAGAGAGAGGGCACACAAACGGGAGTTAGTACGAGAATATAGAACAGCACACTCTCCTCATGAGGAAAGCAAAGGCAGGTAACAGGCGCCAAGCTGGGAAGAGTCGGAGGTCAATGAAAAGCTACTAGCAGGGTTCAGAGCCACATCGTTTGGTTGACATGGAAGAGGGGCTGACCAAGAGATGAAAGAGCAAGGCAGCCTGGTTCGTACCCACCCGCGATGCAGGAAAAACTAAATGGCACCAGTGCATGCACACGTGGGAAGCAGCGACGAGAATACGTATTGCTCCTCATGGGTGCACGACAAACATAGACAAACCCCGAGGGACATAATAGCTAGAAGCTAAGGCAAGTACTTTGTATACCCATTTTGTGACCTATTAGCAGATTGGATTGAGGAGAGGGACCAATATGACAGGTCTTGGCCGAGGAAAGGATTGTTTGAGCTTGAGGACATGGCAGTAGTGGAGGACTACATCAGGCATGAAGGAGGAAACCCTAAGTGGGTCTTCCTCTACATGCAGCGATACCTTGCAAGATGGGAACACTATCTTGAGGAAAAACCCATAGAGTCACCTAGTGTGAGAGTGTGCCCGTTACTTCAGAAGGGTGCAGCGGGGATAATGTATGTGCCATGAGCCCAGATGGATAAAGAGGTGTTGAGAACCAAGTTTCCGGCATAGCTGGATGGGGCAGAGAAACGGATTACATACTTCGAGAACAACACTGCAGGTTCAAATCTAGCCATTGGAGACCTTAAGAGTCTGCTAAGTAGTCTAGTTGGGGAGCAGACAAACACGATGTTCGCCCAAGCTCGCATTTGAGCAATCACACTAACAGATACCCAGCATGACAGGGCCACATTTAATAGGCAGCATCACTAGATCTGGACCGCCCAAGAGAAATATTTCCTGAAATCCTAGATTTAGGAGGGCTAATGGCAGAGACCATGAAGCCAGAGGAAAGCATAACAATTTCCTGAATGTAATGAGGTAAAGATGAGGACAGGAAACCAGACAGCCGTGGACGAATACGTGTCCACAAGTCACTCTTTTCTACAATATTCTTGAGAAAGGGTTACCCACCGAGATATAGAGTGGGCTGGACATCGTAGTTGGTTTAGAGACCAAACCCTGGCAGGAAATACAGGCTCACATACACCACTACTAAGAAAAAGAAAAGGAAGTATATAGAGACACAGGAGCAGGCCCAAATAGACACAGCAAACCTAGTTCAACACAAGTTGAAAAAGACTGCCCTTGAGGGGGCGGCGATGGCGCCAACCATGCAGATGGCACCAGTCACAAAAGGGTACCAAACAGGCATTCGAGGAGCATGAGAAAATTATGCAATGGAGGCTAGGAAGGCTTGTCACAACCAGATCCCAGAGTGTGCTACTATTGCTATAGGTGGGGTCACCTGGTAGAGAGGGGCCAGAAAAAGGCATACCATGAGCAGCAGAGGTCAGTGAACCAGGGCCAGCCACCACAAATCCCAATGAACATCCCTCCTCAATATCTAGAACGGTATTTAGTCAAAATATTGAGTTTGAAATGTCTACTTACACTAATATCGAGTTTTAAATATCGTGACACAGAAATATCGAAAGCAAGAATATCGTGGTCAAGAATATCGACTTTAAGGTAAGAAATATCGACTTTAAAAATATAGAAGTCATTAATATCGTTTGCAAAAATATAGTTGTTTATAATATCGATTTTTAATTAGTGTTTTGTATTTTAGTATATACTTTAAATGTATGTGATGAATTTTTTTGTATAAGTATTGTTTATGTTTTTTAACACATGTTAAATTTTTAGTAGTTATTTGTTGGACTTGGCCCTTTTTTGGCTAAAGTTCCTTAAACTTTTTGCCTTCCTCCTAGACTTTTTTCTGACATGGTGTTGCCAACTTAGATGCTTTGGGCACTTTGCCACTGCTGATCAGTGTCAAAGTGCAAGTGCTCCCTGTATAAAGTGTTATGGTAATTGGTTGTCCATGATTGGTATATTAGTTTTACTAGTAAGGTCCCTAGTAAAGTGCACTATGTGTACCAGGACTGGTAATGCAAATGCTACTGGTGGGCCTGCAGCACTGATTGTGCCACCCACCTAAGTAGCCCTAAAGAGAGAACTCAGGCCTGCCACTGCAGTGCCTGCGCGCAGTTTGCTAACTGCCATGTTGTCCTGACAAGTGCACCCACTTGCCAGGCCTTACCCTTCCCTTTCCATGCACATAGACTTCAAAGGATTTTAGGGGTATAAGTATTAGAGCCCCATGTGTTTCAAGGAGCGCGGTGTCTGTTGCAAGTGCTGTTCTCGTGACTGAGGGCTTGTTGCTGCTGCTGGGGATCCCGGAGGAGCCACCACGAGGGACGGCCTCCCTGCTGGAGGGCCCGTGTGCTGGCCTGCCTGGGCCCAGCCTTTGCCCCCTGGACTTTGGACTCTAGCGCCTTGTGAGCGCTTTACTTTTATCCTAAAGAGCGCTGGCTTGTTGCTGCTGGGAGGAGCTGGTGTCTGGCAGCGCGCTGCAGAGGTGCCTGCCGAGGGGATCCCAAGTGTAGGGATTCCCCCCCGCGCGGCAGACCCAGCGGGAGCCTACCCCACCTCTGCCTTTACTTTTGGGGTGCCCACCCCGCATTTGTGCATTATTGACAAGCGGGTGCCCACCCCGCATTTGAAGTTCGTTGCGGGAGCCCACCCCGCGTTCAGCGCCGGGGGAAGGTCGCCGGGCCGCTGCCAACGCGACCCGGAAGTCAGGCAAAGCTGTCTGGTGGTAGGCGGGGCCGGCGGCCTCGCGGATGTCCGGAGCCTAGCGGGCTCCACGTCGAAGTCCCGGTCCCGGGAAGGGGGACCGGGTGAAGTGAGGAGAGGAAGGCATGCGAGCGCCGGACAGAGAGCGGGGCTCCCGTGAGCCGAGAGGAGCCCTGTGTCCCCGCCCTGAGAGTGCCGGTGCTGGAGGACCTTTGGTGGAGTTCGGTGCAGAGGGAGCGGCTGTGCGGCGTGAGCGCAGCCCCCACGAGAGGAGTCCGAGCGAGAGGAGAGCCCGGTGAGTGTGGCTCTGTTAGGTATTGCGGGCTCTCCCAAGGCACCTTGTCGGTGCCTTCCTCCTGAGACGAGAGGAGCCTGCTGGAGAACCCCACGTGTAGCGGAAGAGAGGCGGCTGCGGCGGGGTGAGACCGAGACACATTGTTGGTGCCTGCCCCCGCCGCATTAGAGGCGTCTCGGAGTAGGACCCTCGAGGGCTCCGGGGGCTGCAAGGGAGAGAGCGGGACCAATCTGATGAGGCCCCGAGAATGCAGCCCATCGAGGCACGTTGCGGTGCCTGAGGACCGGCGGGGAGGTTTAAGTAGAGGTCCCAAGGGCGGGACCGGTCGGAGCACTTTGTCGGTGACAGGGGATTGGCCAGCGAAGCCCTGCCGAGTCCCCCAGAGAGCCCGGTGAGTGGGGCTCAGTTGTGAACTTGGTGTAGGGGGGTGTGTTGGGGCATATTGTCGGTGTCCGCCCCCCCCTGTGGTCGCTGTGAGTGCACCGTAAGTGGCAGAACTGCTTGGGTGCATTTCCACAGCTGCCCTGCGAGAGCACGGGCAGCTGCAACGTTCGGGGGGGCCAGTACTTTGAGGAGAAGGAGGGGTGAGTGCACCCCAGGCCCCCAGCACCTGTGCGCACTTGGTGTTCGCTGCATTGGCAGCCAGAGGACCAGTAGACGGTCCTGGAGAAGCCCTGACATTCTGGACATAGGGCAGTTGAGCCCCAGAGGAAGGCCAGTTGGCCGGGGGTCATCTGTGGGATGGTGAAAGGGCGCAAGGCCCTAAGGTGATGCATGCACCTGGTCAGTGTACTGTGGTGCCCTGCTGATTTACGCATAATGTGTTTTATGCCTACAGAGGTTGCGTAATGTGTTTATGCTTTGGAGATTTATGCGTAATATGATTTATGCCTAAGTGCTAGTGCCAGTAATTACTGGTTGTGTTTTACATTTGCTACTTGTGCTTTTGTGATGGCACTGACAGTGGCCCGATTGGCCCTGTCTTGTATATAATCCCCTGTGAATATTGCCTAGTGCCAGTTGGCACAGTGTGTATTGTGTGATTACTATTCTAATGTATTTTGGATAATACAAAGGCTATTTTTATAAATAATCTTGTGTGGAGTTTCTTTTGTGGTCTGCCTAATGTGTCGCTGCTGTGTGTGTGTGTTGCGCAAACGCTTTACACATTGCCTCTGGGATAAGCCGGACTGCTCGTGCCAAGCTACCAAGGGGGTGAGCAGGGGTTATCTTCAGCGGGTAACTCCCTCCTTTCCCTGACTAGAAGTAAGGGTCCCTATTTGGACTAAGGTAACTGCCTCAGCCAACTAGAGACCCCCAGTTCTAACATTGGTTGTCAGCGGTGAGGATAGGACTTGCGTTTGCGCAGTACCACAGCAACGACTGAGTTTTATTTTTCTCCTGAGAAGGGTAATTTCTGAATTGTGTACTCTTGCTTCAGCTCAGACGCCTAGGTCTCTTGTGTTGCACCTGTGTATTAAGTGCCTTGCCAAAATGGAATCTACCTTTGACATTCTTCACGCACTGTCAGGTGGACACGGGGCGGGAGATCAGAGCCAGGTGGACTGTCACACAACACGTGAGTCATGTGATACCCTCGTGGGGTTGAGGCTGGGTGCGCCCCCAGAAGTCCTGGCGTGCCAGGCAAAGGTTCAACTGCAGGGTTTAGTCCCTGGGTTGGAAGGCCAGGTTCAGGCTCTGCCTGACCTGGAGGGAAGGACATCGGTAGGTGGTGTCCTGACCGGGGGGATACTGTGTGAGTCCCCAGAAGTCCTGGCGTGCCAGGCAAGTGCTCAGCCGAGGGGTTCAGCCCTAAATTTGGGAGGCCAGGTTCAGGTTCAGCCTGGCCTGGAGGGAGGGACGTCTGTAACCAGCATCCTGACCGATTTGTCTTCCAGGGGTACCGCTCCAAGTGGGAGGGTGCAAAACTCTGGAAGGGGGTGCAGAGGGAGGGGTCCCTCACCTCTGACCCCGGTTCAACCTGAGGGTTTAGACCCTAGGTTGGGAGACCAGTTGCTGGAGAGAGGTCCTCAACTGGTGGGAGAGTCGTGTTCTGGGGGTACTTCTCCACGGGGGAGAGTGCGGGACCCCAGAAGGAGAGGTAGGGGGAGGAGAGCCTCGCCCATGACTTCTGGTCAGCCTGAGGGTGTTGTCCCTAGGTTGAAGGGTCAGTGGCATATTAGAACTGCACTGATAAGGGGTAGAGTGGAGAATGGGTACTATGTGCCTGGGGCTACCGCCCCCCACTCAGTGAGGTGGCAAGGATCAGATACATCTGGATGGCCTAGGGCCTGGTCCTGGCCACGGACAACTAGGAAGTACCAGTGGGGTAGCTTAGGTGGTCCTGGGAGCTTTGACAGAGGGAACCACATGGGTTCCGGATGGCGTTGAACTGGAGGGTGGCCCGGCGGTGGCGGGCCCGCGTCCGTGTTCTATCGCCCCAAGCAGGGAAGTCCATCAAGGTAGTGATTGGCCTACCCTGGCTTTAGGCTGGGAGGGGGTTGTGTTGGACTTGGCCCTTTTTTGGCTAAAGTTCCTTAAACTTTTGCCTTCCTCCTAGACCTTTTTCTGACATGGTGTTGCCAACTGAGATGCTTTGGGCACTTCGCCACTGCTGATCAGTGCTCCCTGTATAAAGTGTTTGGTAATTGGTTGTCCATGATTGGTATATTAGTTTTACTAGTAAGGTCCCTAGTAAAGTGCACTATGTGTGCCAGGGCTGGTAATGCAAATGCTACTGGTGGGCCTGCAGCACTGATTGTGCCACCCACCTAAGTAGCCCTAAAGAGAGAACTCAGGCCTGCCACTGCAGTGCCTGCGCGCAGTTTGCTAACTGCCATGTTGTCCTGACAGGTGCACCCACTTGCCAGGCCTTACCCTTCCCTTTCCATGCACATCAGACGCCCCTATAGTAGGCCCAAGGTACACCCCTGGGCAGGGTGCAATGTCTGTGAAAGGTAGGACATGTACTGAGGTGTGTACCATGTCCTAACAGTGAAATACTCTCTATTTCATTTTTCACTGTTGCAAGGCCATCATGCCCATAGGACAGAATGGGGAAGGCTGTGTAATATGTTTCCAACCTATCTTCCCATAGGCTTAAGATGGAGAGGTGAAGTTTAGTGTGCCTGAACTCACGATTTAATAACACATCTTTTTGTGAAGGTGGTTTTTGAATTGTGTGTTTAGAAACCACGCTTTTAGAAGTGGCTGGGATTTTTGTCCTAACCATTCTGTGTGTCTCTGCCTGGTTGTGGATTGACTGTCTGGATCTGAATGTGATAGGATCTGGGAAATGTCTTGACCCAGGGGAGGAGTAGGTGAGACAGCCACGGTTGACCTGCATCTGGAGTGTAGGGGGAAGGAGTAGCCCCTGGAGGTGAAGAGGCCTGGGCTGCTGCCATAAAACAAAGGCTCCATCTCCTGCTGAGTGATTGAAGATCCAGACCCCCACTATCAAAGGAAGAAGGGACCACTGGCAGGGAGACTCCCAGAACTGATTTAGACAGGGGTCAGTGCCCCCTTAACACAAAGACTTGAAAGGATTTTAGGGGTATAAGTATTAGAGCCCCATGTGTTTCAAGGAGCGCGGTGTCTGTTGCAAGTGCTGTTCTTGTGACTGGGGGCTTGTTGCTGCTGCTGGGGCTCCCGGAGGAGCCGCCACGAGGGACGGCCTCCCTGCTGGAGGGCCCGTGTGCTGGCCTGCCTGGGCCCAGCCTTTGCCCCCTGGACTTTGGACTCTAGTGCCTTGTGAGCGCTTTACTTTTATCCTGAAGAGCGCTGGCTTGTTGCTGCTGGGAGGAGCTGGCGTCTGGAAGCGCGCTGCAGAGGTGCCTGCCGACGGGATCCCGAGTGTAGGGATTCCCCCCCCTGCGCGGCAGACCCAGCGGGAGCCTACCCCGCCTCTGCCTTTACTTTTGCGAGTGCCCACCCCGCATTTGTGCATTATTGACAAGCGGGTGCTCACCCCGCATTTGAAGTTCTTTGCGGGAGCCCACCCCGCGTTCAGCGCCGGGGGAAGGTCACCGGGCCGCTGCCAACGTGACCCGGAAGTCAGGCAAAGCTGCCTGGTGGTAGGCGGGGCCGGCGGCCTCGCAGATGTCCGGAGGCTAGCGGGCTCTACGTCGAAGTCCCGGTCCCGGGAAGGGGGACCGGGTGAAGTGAGGAGAGGAAGGCGTGCGAGCGCCGGACAGAGAGCGGGGCTCCCGTGAGCCGAGAGGAGCCCTGTGTCCCCGCCCTGAGAGAGCCGGTGCTGGAGGACCTTCGGTGAAGTCCGGTGCAGAGGGAGCGGCTGTGCGGCGTGAGCGCAGCCCCCACGAGAGGAGTCCGAGCGAGAGGAGAGCCCGGTGAGTGTGGCTCTGTGAGGTATTGCGGGCTCCCCCGAGGCACCTTGTTGGTGCCTTCCTCCTGAGACGAGAGGAGCCTGCTGGAGAGCCCCACGTGTAGCGGAAGAGAGGCGGCTGCGGCGGGGTGGGCCCGAGACACATTGTCGGTGCCTGCCCCCGCCGCATTAGAGGAGTCTCGGAGTAGGACCCTCGAGGGCTCCGGTGGCTGCAAGGGAGAGAGCTGGGCCGATCTGATGAGGCCCCGAGAACGCAGCCCATCGAGGCACGTTGCGGTGCCTGAGGACCGGCGGGGAGGTTTAAGGAAAGGTCCCAAGGACGGGATCGGTCGGAGCACCTTGTCGGTGACAGGGGATTGGCCAGCGAAGCCCTGCCGAGTCCCCCAGAGAGCCCGGTGAGTGAGGCTCAGTTGTGAACTTGGTGTAGGGGGGTGTTTTGGGGCATATTGTCGGTGCCCGCCCACCCTGTGGTCGCTCTGAGGGCACCGTAAGTGCCAGAACTGCTTGGGTGCATTTCCAAAGCTTTGCTGCGAGAGCACGGGCAGCTGCAATGTTTGGCGGGGCCAGTACTTTGGGAGAAGGAGGGGTGAGTGCACCCCAGGCCCCCAGCGCCTGTGCGCACTTGGTGTTCGCTGCATTGGCAGCCAGAGGACCAGTAGACGGTCCTGGAGAAGCCCTGACATTCTGGACATAGGGCAGTTGAGCCCCAGAGGAAGGCCAGTTGGCCGGAGGTCATCTGTGGGATGGTGAAAGGGCGCAAGGCCCTAAGGTGATGCATGCACCTGGTCAGTGTACTGTGGTGCCCTGCTGATTTACGCATAATGTGTTTTATGCCTACAGAGGTTGCGTAATGTTTTTATGCTTTGGAGATTTATGCGTAATATGATTTATGCCTAAGTGCTAGTGCCAGTAATTACTGGTTGTGTTTTACATTTGCTACTTGCGCTTTTGTAATGGCACTGACAGTGGCCCGATTGGCCCTGTCTTGTATATAATCCCCTGTGAATATTGCCTAGTGCCAGTTGGCACAGTGTGTATTGTGTGATTACTATTCTAATGTGTTTTGGATAATACAAAGGCTATTTTTATATATAACCTTGTGTGGAGTTTCTTTTGTGGTCTGCCTAGTGTGTCGCTGCTGTATGTGTGTGTTGCGCAAACGCTTTACACATTGCCTCTGGGATAAGCCGGACTGCTCGTGCCAAGCTACCAAGGGGGTGAGCAGGGGTTATCTTCAGCGTGTAACTCCCTCCTTTCCCTGACTAGAAGCAAGGGTCCCTATTTGGACTAAGGTAACTGCCTCAGCCAACTAGAGACCGCCAGTTCTAACATTATTAATTTTATTTTAATTCAATTTTGTGTTTTTTAGTACCGTAGCGGGTTGTGGGTTTATAGGGGAATAGGGTGGGAAGTAATTTAATTATAATAAATTAATGAATATATCGATTTACTAATATTTTTTTAATTGAGATTTTATAATATTAAATGTGTTTTTAGGTCAATTTTAGGTGCGGGTTCTGAGGTTTATAGGGATAAAGGGTGGGAAGTAATTTATTTTTAAATAATTAATAATTAGTTGTTAATTAATATTAATTAATTATGACAATTGTGTAATTAATTTTAGGTACGGGTTGTGGGGTTTATAGGGGCAAAGGGTGGGTTGTAATTTATTTTTAATTATTAATAATTCGTTTTTAATTAATATTAATTAATTGACAGTTAATTATGGTAATTGTGTAATTAATTTTAGGTGCGGGTTGTGGGTTTTATAGGGGTAAAGGGTGGGAAGTAATTTATTTTTAATTAATTAATGATTAGCTGATACTTAATATTAATTAATTGATTGATAAAAAAGTTAGTGTAATTGTTTAATTCTTTTTGTGTGTGTGAGTTTTTGGTTTATAGTGGTGAAGGGTGGGGAGTAAATTAATATCACTTACAACATAATTAGTTGTTAAATACTATAAGTTCTTTTATTGAAAAAGTTTTTTAATTGTGTAATACATTTTTTTGCAGTTTAATTTTAGGTGTGGCTTGTGAGGATTATAGGTGTAAAGGGTGGGAAGTTAATTACATTTTTTGTTTTTAATTTGTTTTTTAATTATTAATATTAGTTTAATTGTTAATTAATGATGTTAATTATGCAAGTACATTTTTTTCAATGTGGGTTGAGAGTTGTGTGGTGTTATAGGGTAGGAAGTAAATAGACTAAATTTATGTAATAATTAATGATATTGTTAATAAATAATTTCTAAATAAAAATATTTATTTGTTTGAAAATTATTTTTATTTTATTTAATATAATATTTGTAGGTATTTGTGATATGTATTTAACATTATAATGTTTAATTGTTTTATTTTTAATATTAAATATTTTTATTTTTTATTTTTTACATATTTATATATTTTTTATTTAGTTTAAAAAAATAGTTGTATTTGGTTGATGACATTTTGTTTGTTTTAATTTTGAACTGACTGGAGTGAGAATTGCAAATTTCACCCCTCCGCAATCCAACACTTTTCCTATTGATGCACTGACTGGAGTGGGAATAGTACATTTTGTCCCTCTGCTATCCAACACTTTCCCTACTGTTGCACTCACTGAGAGGGAATAGTAAATTTTATCCCTCCACTATCCAACACTTTCCTTACTGTTGAACTGACTGGAGTAGGAATAGAAATTTTTACCCCTCTGCTATCCAACACTTTCCCTACTGTTGCACTCATTGTAATGGGAATAGTAATCTTTACCCCTCCGCTAGCCAATACTTTCCATACTGTTGCAGTCACTGGAGTGGGAATAGTAAATTTTATCTCTCCGCTATTCAACACCTTCCCTACTGTTGCACTCATTGGGGTGGAAATAGTAAATTTTACTCCTCCGCTATCCAACACTTTCCCTACTGTTGCACTCACTGGAGTGGGAATAGTAATTTTTACCCCTCCGCTATCCAACACTTTCCCTACTGTTGCACTCACTGGAGTGGGAATAGTACTTTTTACCCCTCTTCTATCCAACACTTTCCCTACTGTTGCACTGACTGGAGTGGGAATAGTAATTTTTACACCTCCGCTATCCAACACTTTCCCTACTGTTGCACTCATTAGAGTGGGAATAGTAATTTTTACCCCTCCGCTACCCAACACTTTCCCTACTGTTGCACTCACTGGAGTAGGAAATATAAGTTTAAAGATTTTTAAATAGTTCAATGTTTTAATTTATAATAGAATGTTTTTTAAATCGATTTTATGTTATTGGTATACGTGTATATATATATATACGTTTGTTAATAAAAGCACAATTGAATGAAGTGAATTATCAGTGCCTGTTTTTAAGCCCAGGAAGAAGAGGCGTGCAAGCCTCGAAACGCGTCGGCTCAAAGAGAAATAATTGACAGGTGAAATGCGAGCAGCAGCGAGGCAATAATATACCTTTGGTAAGGGACGTTGTCGAGTGACCCTTCAATGCTTGGGCAATTTTGTTGGACATACTTTACACGGCGGCCCGCCGTGGAAGGAAGCACCATTTCCTGGATTGTGAAAGGCTGCGGAGAGGAACGGATTCTTTCCGAGCAGCACAGCGTCCTCAATGCATACGGAGCTCGCATCAACCTTGTTTATCCTACTAAGGAAGAAAGATTGCTTTAAAGAATATTAACAGGATATTGAACCTACTAAGGGAAGAATGTTATTTACTTCAATGGGACTATGAGTCCCATAATGCTTTGCAGATGATTATGGCTTTTAGCCACACCCACTGAGGCGTTTGTTAATAAAAGCACAATTGAATGAAGTGAATTATCAGTGCCTGTTTTTAAGCCCAGGAAGAAGGGCGTGCAAGCCTCGAAACGCGTCGGCTCAAAGAGAAATAATTGACAGGTGAAATGCGAGCAGCAGCGAGGCAATAATATACCTTTGGTAAGGGACGTTGTCGAGTGACCCTTCAATGCTTGGGCAATTTTGTTGGACATACTTTACACGGCGGCCCGCCGTGGAAGAGAGCACCATTTCCTGGATTGTGAAAGGCTGCGGAGAGGAACGGATTCTTTCCGAGCAGCACAGCGTCCTCAATGCATACGGAGCTCGCATCAACCTTGTTTATCCTACTAAGGAAGAAAGATTGCTTTAAAGAATATTAACAGGATATTGAACCTACTAAGGGAAGAATGTTATTTACTTCAATGGGACTATGAGTCCCATAATGCTTTACAGATGATTATGGCTTTTAGCCACACCCACTGAGGCGTTTGTTAATAAAAGCACAATTGAATGAAGTGAATTATCAGTGCCTGTTTTTAAGCCCAGGAAGAAGAGGCGTGCAAGCCTCGAAACGCGTCGGCTCAAAGAGAAATAATTGACAGGTGAAATGCGAGCAGCAGCGAGGCAATAATATACCTTTGGTAAGGGACGTTGTCGAGTGACCCTTCAATGCTTGGGCAATTTTGTTGGACATACTTTACACGGCGGCCCGCCGTGGAAGGAGCACCATTTCCTGGATTGTGAAAGGCTGCGGAGAGGAACGGATTCTTTCCGAGCAGCACAGCGTCCTCAATGCATACGGAGCTCGCATCAACCTTGTTTATCCTACTAAGGAAGAAAGATTGCTTTAAAGAATATTAACAGGATATTGAACCTACTAAGGGAAGAATGTTATTTACTTCAATGGGACTATGAGTCCCATAATGCTTTGCAGATGATTATGGCTTTTAGCCACACCCACTGAGGGCGTTTGTTAATAAAAGCACAATTGAATGAAGTGAATTATCAGTGCCTGTTTTTAAGCCCAGGAAGAAGAGGCGTGCAAGCCTCGAAACGCGTCGGCTCAAAGAGAAATAATTGACAGGTGAAATGCGAGCAGCAGCGAGGCAATAATATACCTTTGGTAAGGGACGTTGTCGAGTGACCCTTCAATGCTTGGGCAATTTTGTTGGACATACTTTACACGGCGGCCCGCCGTGGAAGGAAGCACCATTTCCTGGATTGTGAAAGGCTGCGGAGAGGAGCAGTTCTTTCCGAGCAGCACAGCGTCCTCAATGCATACGGAGCTCGCATCAACCTTGTTTATCCTACTAAGGAAGAAAGATTGCTTTAAAGAATATTAACAGGATATTGAACCTACTAAGGGAAGAATGTTATTTACTTCAATGGGACTATGAGTCCCATAATGCTTTGCAGATGATTATGGCTTTTAGCCACACCCACTGAGGGCGTTTGTTAATAAAAGCACAATTGAATGAAGTGAATTATCAGTGCCTGTTTTTAAGCCCAGGAAGAAGAGGCGTGCAAGCCTCGAAACGCGTCGGCTCAAAGAGAAATAATTGACAGGTGAAATGCGAGCAGCAGCGAGGCAATAATATACCTTTGGTAAGGGACGTTGTCGAGTGACCCTTCAATGCTTGGGCAATTTTGTTGGACATATATATATATATATATATATTTATTTGTTACATTTTTATATAATTTTAAAATAATAAAATACATAAAAATGATTAGTTTAATAATTGTTTTGGTGTAAATATAGATATATATTAATTATTATATATGTGTTTAACTTTTTAAATTGAGTTTATTTGTTATATTTGTTGAAATGCATATTAAATAATATTTTTTTAAATTAATTTTATTTTTTAATATATTTAATATTTATAAATTTATTTTACATATATATATATATAAAAAACGATATTTTGTACAACTGTATTTATGACCGATATTTGTTTCTCGATATTTTTGAACTTACCATTCTAAGTATAGGATGTAAATATTTTTGACATCGATACTTTGGTCATGATATTTTTGTATGGGGATATTTTGGGTGTCGATATTTTGTCAGTGCACCGTTAAGAACAGGGTGATCAGAACATACCATACGCTCAGTCGCAGGGAGATCACCTGGTCACCGCACAATCGCAGCAGGGATCCAACAATGGGGCAAGCACGTGGCAGCAGCAGTCACAGACAGGGAACTCAACTCCACAGGGTGTGGGCGTCAAACCGAGCAGGGAGTGGTGAAAGTGTGGGGAGGTAGTGATTTCGCGCAATCAAAGGGACAAAAGACATAGTAAAATAGGCCCCTACAGCAAAGAAAAACAGGAAATAATAATAATACTAATTACCCAACCCCCTTGTAGTTCGCCCCCGATAGTAACCACAAACAGCATCCCACACTACCCTTCTATGAAACGACAGGACCACAAACAGCATTGGAGGCTCAAAACGCTTCAAGGAATTCAGGGCTGCTGTAGGTTGTGTCATCAGGTGTCCACATTAGGTCTGGCATCGATGATGAAGCCATGGGAGCACAGAATAATCAGGGTGCCTGCCTAAAGCGCTTAAAGAAAACAGGCCCCACTCTGCTGCTGATCCTCCAGGGAGGGGTTGGCTGGCCACCCCCCCAGGTGCAGGACAGTCTGAGGAGGGGGGTGGAGAAGAAGAAAGAATTATATAAATAAAATCGGTTTAAAGAGCAGTCACCCAGGGCCAGCAAACAAAGTCTAATGGGACGTACTCCAATCACCAGACCAACAGGTCCCCAGCTCCTCTGGCCTCACGCTCAAGCTTGACGCTTCCTTCATGGCGTGCATTTCCAACAGTGCCCCCAAATTGCTCCAAAGGCCTCTGATGCAATTGAGGCCTCTCTTTCAGTTATGAATGAAGCCATACTCGGCAACAAGAACCAATGTTCTTTTCGCTCCTAGAATGGTGAGATCGTAAAACTGCACAGCCCCCCACACACAGGAGTCAATAAGCCTAGAGGACACGGTGTAGGGTGACCCGAAGTTGCATTTTTGCCCGGGCAGTCCCAGTTTATCTTTCTGGTTATCTATCCTGGCAGATTTTCCGGTGTGTTGGGAGGCTCCACAGAGCAAGCCTTTTGAGGCCATAGCTAGTCAATGCACTGTGGCGCCTAGGGGGTCTGTGTTGGCTCCATTGACAAGAGCTGCCTTCCAGGCATTCTGCGCACCTCTGCAACATGAAATTGCAATCCTACTCCCATTTTTGTGCAATATCCCAATTTTGGGGGTTTTGGGGAAATTTGGTCACCCTACCTCAGTGTAATGACGATCTTGAGGCTCCAGCCGGGGGCTCACTGAACCTTCCAAAGCGGGGGTGGTTCAAGGGAGAGGGGGATACCAGAGACAAAGAATTCCAAGTCTCTACCCCCTCTCAGGACAGTGGGTGCACCCTCTTCCAGGTTCAGCCCCCTTCCAAGCATAGTCCGCTCATGCTGCGCCAACCTTGCATAGCTGTCTAAACATAAAGGCTGCCCTATTCTAAAAGAACCAGGGCTTTAAATCATTTTTTACGTAACAGTGGTTCCTTTTAGAAACATATTTGTATACTGAATGAAAAAAGCACAATCACATAAATAAAAATATAGTAGGATGCAGTTTAGGGAAGGCTCCACACTGAGATGACACAAAAATAATAATTCAAAACACAGAAACAATTGTGATGATATTTAGTATATATTATTCAAAGACATATATACAATATAGAGTGACTCACGTGAAACAGAACCCAAAAGAAACACAAAGAAATTCCTTTACAAAACAACAATATATATTAATAAAACTGAAAATGAAAAACAAGAGTTTCCAACACCAAAAGCAAACAACCTCAATTTGGTTCACACAGAAGTTTCAAACCCACCCTTCTGTATTGGGATACATAGTTCATTTGATATTGTTGATGACGTTTCGACCCATTATCGGTTATGGGGTCTCTTCAGGACCATATAATCTGGGGGACACCTGGTAAAAGGAACACAGAAGAAAACTTAATAAAGGAGCCTTACAATAAGTGCCAATGTGTAGATCAATGCATAAGGATAAGCCTATCTGATAATAACAAGACGCAGCACACAAGTGCACACCAACAAAACGTAATCAGAATAAAATTACTTATGTGGGGACCCAAATAGGAACTGTGTGCAAAGAAGAGAAAGCCATTTATTTACTGGTAATAGGCACTAATTCACAGGATATCATAGACCTATGGCATCAACTTTCCCCCATTCAGGGAAAACCCTAATTAATGGATCAGGCTATAAGGGCAGCACTTTGGGCATCCCTCCTTGTCCAACAAGACCACAATCCATGAGACAGGCCTATGTCGTGGGGCATATGCATGATCCATGTTTCCCTACACGACAACACAAATCAACATTAGGGATCCAGACATCAGTTTACATCAGTATACAGTTTGGGAACTGAGGGCAAGGATACCCGACCATTACCATACAGAGAGTTTTTTGTCCCAACAGATGCCCCTCCCAGATCAGAAAAGCCCGATCCAACTCTAAACCTTTAGAGGTTGAGTATTCAGAAAGGTAAAACCAGTGGGAAAGTCCATCAGCATTCCTGTAAGTCAATCTAGCTCTGTGATCCACTACAAATAATAACTATTATAAATAAATAGACAGTCTTAACAACCTGGGAATCTCTCCCTTTGTAGACATCAACCATTTGCATGGCATCTGATCTGTTTGCACCATAACCTTAGTGCCAAACAAATAAGTGCGCAACTTATGTAAAGTCCACAATATGGCAAAGCACTCCTCAATAGCTGTACAGTTCTGTTCTCTGGGTAGCAACCAACTACTAATATAGGCTACCAGACACTTTCTGCCATTGTCATCCAGTTTAGCTAACACCGCTCCTACTCCTTTGTCAGAGGCATCCCTCTGTATAAGGAAACACTGATTGTAGATCAGTACTTTCTGTACAGGTGCAGTGCATAGCACATTCTTCAGTTTCTCCAATGCTTTCTGACACTCCTCAGTCATATCACTTTCCTGGGCTGCTTCTTAGAGGTCAAAGCAGTTAATTTGGCAACACCACTGTTGCTCGAGTTAAAAATCCTTTAAAAAACAGAAGACAAAAGGTGTTTGGCAAAACAGGAACAGTTTGTTTAATTAAACGTAACACCGGAAGAACAGTTACAGGCACGAGGTCTGAGGACTGTCTAAATTTACAATCAGTATATGTCCTTCTTTTATAGAAAACACAATAGGTTATAAAAGTTCTGGCATACCATATATGGTGAGAAATGTTGGTTGCTGACTTTGGAGTCATAAATTAATGGTCAAATGATTACTACAGGTGGGTCTCGACATTGTGTGGGCACAGTGTGGCCAGTGGATAACTTGTCCAGATGTTCGGCATGAGGAGCACATGACCACTACGTGTGCTAGGTCCTGATTGGCAATGTGTTCCTAACTCATGTGGCATCTGACTTTTTACGGTGTTTTTAGGAGCATGCGTGTTGCTGTGCCTATCTGTAGGACTGATCAAAGGATTCCCCCCCTAGTATTTGCCTGCCAGCTACGCACCCTCTCATCTTTGACTCATCGATCAGTAATCCCGGGCCTATGTCTCAGGGCCTGCTTGACTACATATTTGCCAGTAGAGGTAGATGTGGATTTCAGAATGGGCAATTTTATTAATAACCACGAGATTTCATTTTTATTGATGAACGCATCGATTTACATATTAACATTACTTCCATAGTTCGCCACAAAGTTTCTTTAATACCCGGTGAGCCCTAAAAAGGCCCTAACTTCAGTCTGGGTAGTAGGCACTTCCCACTCTATCACAGACTGAATCTTGGCATCCAACAGGCAAATCTTCCTGTTCCCCACCTCATGTCTAAGATAGACTACAGGAGACTGCCCCACCATACAGTTGGCTTTCTTGATGGTCAATTTCATCTCTTGCATCCTAGCCAACACCTGTCCTAGGTGTCTCAGGAGGTTCTGCTATGAATTGCTGAACATCACAATGTCTTCTAGGTAAGTCACACATAACTCATCCAGCCCTGCGAGAGCATATTTCACTAACCACTGAAAAGTGGCAGGAGGATTCTTCAACCCAAATGGAATCACCTTAAACTGATATATCCCCACTGGTATAGAAAATTAAGTCTTCTCCTTGGAAATTCGTCCCAAAGCAATCTGCCAATTTTCACTGCTCACATCCAAGGTGCTCAAGTACCTTGCAGAACACAACTGATCCACAAGCTCATCCGCCCTTGAAATTAGATGGACATCGGTTTTGGTTATCTCATTGAGGGCTTAGTAGCCCACACAGACTGCAAGTCAGTAGCCCCCTGCTTTGGTCCTAGAACAACAGGACTAGCCCAAGAACTACAAGATCTCTCAATGACCCCCAGGTACAACATTTTTGCAACTTCCGCCTTAATGTATCCCTGAACCCAGACAGACATCCAGCACATCCTGTCCATCACTAGCAGACTGTCACCTGTGTCTATGTCATGCACACAGGCAGGTGTCAACCCAGGAGTCCGTGAGAAAAGGTTGGCAAACCGTCCCAACACCTCTGTACATTCCCTCTGCTGCTCATGTGTGAACTCAGGGGCTAACTGAACCCCTACCACAGTGCCATCCTTTATGACACAATGCAGTAAGTCAGGAGAATGTCTCTGTCTTCCTCACCTTCCTCTGCCATAGCCATGACATTCACTGTGCAATCTCTCCAGAGGTAAGGCTTCGGTCTGTTTTCATGGAACACCCTCTTGGGTTCTCTTGTGGAAACTATGTCCACCAAGTTGTTAACCTCAGAAATCTTCGTAACTACCTCATATAACCCACACCATTTGTCCTCCAAAGCCCTGGTTCAAATAGTCTTTAGCACCAACAACTCCGAGTCCTGACATTCCTGATTCCCAGTCAACGTAACTTTCTTGTCACACCATTCCTACATCAGCACTTGGCTGGTCTGATGGTTTTCCTTTGCTTGCCTTGTCTATTGCATCATCAACATCCTGAGGCCAATCACATAGACCACCACATCCTTCTGTGGAGGCTCTGAGGTTTCTTCCTACCCTTCTCTGACTAAGGTAAGTGGACCCCGCACGGGGTGTCCACACAGAAGCTAAATGGACTGAACCTTACCCCATTCTGCGGAATCTCTCAGAAGGTAGATTAGAGGCATGCCAGGAGAATACCCAGGCAGGACTGGCCGTAGCGGGCACCGGGCGTTTCCCCGGTGGGCCGCCAGGGTGGGCGCCGGTTTTAGGCCCCTGGGGGCCGTTTTTGTTACCGGAGGCCGGCAATATCAGCCCCCTGTAATAAAATCGGCCGAAACCGGCCCTAGGAAACAGCTCCCCAGGGGGGCCAGCCAAGCAGTGTGTCAGGGCCGGTTTCGGTTCCCAGTCCAGCCCTGAGAATACCCCACTTCCTCCTGAGGTTCTCTGGCAGAGTTCCCATCATGCTTTTCAGCAACATGGTAAACCGCTCAACCTAACCATTGGGATGTGGGTGGTATGCTATGGAGCAGTGGTATGTCACACCAGTTTGATCCCACATCTCTCACATAAGTGGAGATGAAGTTGGTTCCCCAGTCGGAAATTGCATCCTTGGAAATCCTACCCTATAGAAGATCCCCAGGAGAGCGCTTGCAGCCACCCTTGCAATCATGCTCCTCAGAGGTACAGCTTCTGGGTACCTGGTGGCATGATCCACCACAACCAAGAAATACTTGAAGCCTGACTTTGAGGGTGGGTTTAATGGACCAATTATGTCTATTCCCATCCACTCAAATGGAACATCTACAACTGGTAGAGGCAGTAATGGTGCCTTAGTCCTCTCTCCTGTCTTACCACTCATATGGCAAGTGCACAGGTTCTACAGAACTGCTCTGTGTCTTTCAGCATTCCTGACCAAGAGAACAGAGGGTCCAATATTTCCTGAGTTTTTCTTATCCCTAAGTGTTCTGCTAAGGACACTTCATGGATCAGTGAAGGAAGAAAGTTCCTTTTCACTAATGGAACAACTAGCCTCTTGCTAGTTTCTGGCTGAGGATTTAACGGCTCATTATAAAATATGCCGTCCTGTATTTCAACATAGAGTTTGCCGACCACTCCTTTGCTGACCTGTTCCTGTGCTTCATTCCAAAGTCCCACAAGCGTAGGGCACTCCTCTTGGGAGAAATCTGCTGGGGTAGGCCTACAGCAGGTAGCAATCCTTGAAGCTCTAGAAGTGACCCAGACTCTATCAACTGGTCTGCTTCAAGAGCCTCATCCTTGCCTTCCTCTGGAGCAGAAGCGACGAGCTCCACTGCCATTGCCTTCCCGGCGTATGCCCTTTCCTGCAAATGACCTTGTCCTGGTCCCTTCAACTCAGGAATGATCCCAGTCCCACTCTGAGACTGATGTGCAGCCTGTGTTCTGGTCAACACAGCTGAAATTTTCCAAGCCATAAAGGCCTCTGGTCCTGACACCAAGCCAGAGGCAATCCAATCATTGCCCAAGAGACATCCAGCACCTTGCCTTTCCCTTACCCAGACATCAATCATGGACGCCTTTCCATTGAGCTCAATCTCAACCCTAGCAAGCAGGCACTCTATACCCTCTCCACTGACTAGAAAACGTGTATCCTTGGTCCCAGGGCTATCTCCTCAGGCTTAGGTGCTTCCTCTCAACCATAGTGTGGAACGCTCCGGTATCACTCATGGCAGGCACATTCCTCTCATCGATATTAACTTCCTGCACAAACCTCATCATGTTAGGAGGAGTGTGCTTCAGGGTATCTGGGTCTCACTCCTTAATGTCCATGGCTACTAGGTTGAGCGCAGCCGGGCTCGTTCACCCACATTTAACATACTTGCTATCAAGGGTATTTCTGGGTCAGGGTCTTCCACCTGACAAACTCTCTTAAGGTTTCCCACTTGATGGCATTTGAATCAGGCCATCAATCTTGGCCTTGGAATAACTTCCTTGTCCTCCCTTCTCATGATGCTCCTTCCATGACACATCATTTCCATTCCCATGGTCACTGGGCCGTCCTCGAGTCTCATGAGAATCACCCTGGCCCTTACCCTCCGCTTTGAAACCAGTCTGTTGAGAGTTCCTCTTCACCTCTGGCATAGCATCATGCTGCTCGGACCTTTTTTAGATCTTGTCTAGGCAGTGCATGCGCTGTCTCTTAGAGACATGGTATATCTACTCTATGGGCTTAGATTCCGGCCATCGTTGTTCATTGGTTAGTTTCTGCGTTGTTAAAAAAAGCTTAGTGTATGTGGCTAATGTGGGTTTGTTGCTCCTCCTTTTGGTCTTTTGTTTACGCCTATAGAGCAGTGACCTTTTATTGGTCTTCTAGCCCTTTTGCCTATTTAAGTTGGTGTGTGAACTTTTTTATTAGTTGCTTTCCAGCCAGCCCCTGGTTTCAGACCGTTCCTTTTGATCTTTCGTGCGCATGTTGGGCTGCAAACCTTCTATGTGCATATTTTGCTGCATTTAATTATCCCAATTTAACTTTTAGATCAGTTTTAAACACAGCCAATCACCATGATCTTTTTACATTTGATTCGCATTTATGCTTCTCTGGCTGTTGAGTTTTTTGTTACAGAACCAGTTGCTGTGACCCCTCCCACTGCCCTTTGTTAAGCATGGTGGCAGATTCTGAAGGCGGTGCGCCTTTCATATTTTCTGCACAGCCAAGCTTGATTACTTTGAGCCGCATCCGCATTCTGCACAGGGGAGCTTGATTACTTTGAGCTGCATCCACATTTTGCACAGCGGTGCTTGATTACTTTGAGCCACGTCCCGCTGCCATCTTGAAATAGGATAGTCACTTTCATTTGGTAACAAAGAAAGCCCCATTTCTATATCCATGACTGTCCTCTTCAGCTGCTTCAGACAAATGGAATAGAGTTGAACACAGGCTTTGTGGCTGCTGGTTCTGGTCAGTATCTGCCTCGTCTTTTAGCCTTTGACCCCTTCCACCCTCAGCTTTACTTCCTCTCGAAGAGCATCAGTAGTGCTCTGAGTCTGAAAAAGCCTTGGGGCTCTTCTAACCAAATCCGCTGCAGCCTTGGGGCTCTTCCATCCCCGGTAGTACCACGGTCTGATCTCCCTGCCCCCCATACAGCCTTAGTGCCCTTCTAACCACCACCACCACCCCCACCTTCCCTTCCCTGCAGTCCATCACGCCCGCACCCTCTCAGAGCTCCACGCACCCGGCTGGCCTTTGAAACTCCTTTCCAGCCTCAGTCCTTCTCTCACCCTTCTGCTGCCCATGGGGTCCATTGAGGCCCCTCCAACCCCAGGGTCCCCCTGTGGCATCAAGGACTGAGAGGTGTGAAGTATGTTACACAGCACTTCGTTGCCATCTCTCCTGCCGATCTTAACTAACAGGGTTCTAGTGCTCTCTCACTTTAGCCAATTTCCGGTTGCTGCCATCTAAAATATCAATGTCAGTGGGTGCTTCAGAGCTGCCAAGAAGTTTGCTGGCATACATGAAACCTTCAATCACTTTTCATGTTTAAATAATCAACAGTATTCATACACCTGCAGTGAGTGCCCTTTATAGGTTTGGGCCTACAAGTCTCAGCATGCAGTGCGGTGTTGAATAAAGAGCCGGTATAGGCTGAAGTTGTCCTGTAAGATATAGGCCACAGTAGGCATTGAGGAACTGAATGAGTGCACAGGTCCTGGTGCAGTGTCTACAGCAGTAGACATAGTAGCAATCGCCACAGTGGTGTGTGCTTTCAGGTTAAATGCTGGGCAGTTTGTAGTGAACTGGGGACATTGGTCACTTTTCCCCCCTCGACATTGCACCTGGCTCCACAGGTCTCACTTTGTTGATTCCTTCTGTCCAATCGTGGTGAAGCTAAAGCTAGCAGAGCAGGATGTTCCCACATATTTTCCCACATTCAGCAGACCATCACAGCAAACAAATTTAGTCTCAGCATGTCATTTCACAAGGTGCATTCTTTTCTTGGCAGTATTTTCCCCAATATATAATATTTTGTGGCAGTGTTCCCTTGTTTTAGGTAATGCCTAACAGCGTGAGCATGCGTTGTTGCTGTGAGGGGTATTGTATAGAGTATAGGGTTTGGAGCCTGCCCATTACTTACCATTTGATAGCTTGTCTTTTTTTTAACACCCAAACAGCTGGAGCTTAGCTCCTACTTATTTGTTTTTTTCATCACCAAAAAGGCAAAGCTATCCTCACAGTTCAAAGACAAACAATTGAACTCCACACATTTCAATCCACACCACATGATTCGACACCAAACCACATAATTCAAATCAACAACACAATTACACAACACACCATATACATCCACACCACAGAATGTCACACCATGGCATAAAATTTAACCTCACACCACACAATTCGACTCCACTACATACCACTCCACAACACAAAATACCATCCCACATAATTCCACTCAATAACACACATCCCACTCCACATAATTCCAATACACTCATTAACACATAATTACTATCCACATAATTTCAATGCACACCATGCCACACAATTCCACAGCACAAATCCACTCCACACCACACAATTCCACAACTAACAATTCCAATTCAACCCACATAATTCCGCTAAACACCACATACATACACTCCAAAACACATGGGTAAAAGACATTCTCATTTACAGCGCCAATAGCTCTGATTCAAGCAAATGTGAGACCTATTGCATTTCTAATGCTTTTTGTACCCTGTTAGTTAACTATGTGTCAGTCAACACTGAAAGTTTCTCTGGATCCCTCTCTGTTTCTCTATTGCCTAAGTGGGGAACAGCACCCTTCTTAGAGTTGGTCTGTCACCATCAACTGATTAAGAACCTGAAACTCCTTGGCCCCACCCCCCTTACCCACTCATTCAATCCTGCAATACACCATGAATCCAAGTCTGAATCGGAACACCATTTGCTCGCTTTCAGTTGCAGGATCTCTGAAGGTAATGAGCTGGCTTCAGGTCAAACTGCCTAATGAGAGCTTCCCTCATTTGCCATCTGATTTGCCAAAGGCATTCTCCCTGTGACTGCTGTCCCTTCCAAAGGCATGTACTCCACTAAGGCAGCTGCCTTAGACACCTCATTTAAACTTAACAAGAGACCACAAAGCTCAGAAACCATCACAAAATGTTCTGACTTTCACATACACACTTTAACCTTTATTTTTTTTGGAGTGACTATATATATATATATATATATGTGACGGTAAATGACATCATTAATAATGCCACTGATGACATCTCAAATAGTATCAGTGATGACATCACTAATAGGATCATACAGTCATCGTGACACCGTCCTATAAGGTTTGTGGATTTGAAGTCATTAAACATGCTATACCTGTGGACAATTTTCCATTCACCCTACTGGGATTAACTTCTTAAAGACTTCACATGGCCTGCTAGTTTAGGTTTTAAATTGACTGTCCACAACACAAATATTTAAAAAGTTGGTTTTAAGGATGCTGCCAGTTCTTGTATATATACAATAATGAAAAATGTAAATGGGTATATTAAATTCTCTGTTTTCTGCCACAAAATCACTTTTGAGCTTTTCATGCCTTGGCATCCATGTATGTGTTTAAGGTTATTTGCCATTTTAAATAGTCTAGACCTCTTCGAATAGTAATTAGAGACTACTGACACTGACATGGCTGCATATCTTGAATGTTCTATTAAAATGTTCTCTACTGGTAATTTGTATTAGCAAAATCATGGAAAAATGACAAGCTTCTTAAGATCTATGCATGAGTTTTAATTTGAAAAGGATGGGGCCCTCTGATATTAAAATACTAATTCATATTTTGAAGGATCAAAGAGGCAATTGATCAAGGCATTTTCAGATCAAGTTAAGAGTAAAAGAGTAACACTTAAAGGCAGGCACTCAAACTTAAAACATAATAAAGGCCCTATGATGTCCAATATGCTTTTCGATGGAGTTCTATGTCTGATTGAGTTCATGCCTTAAATAATATTGTCATTTTTATTGGACTGAGCGGCTGTCTCAGGAGTGCTTACTCTTTGATCACGGAGTGGGCAACTTCAGTATTTGAACTTTTTGCAAAATGTGCGACAACTGCAGGTGTTTTATTTGATAAGAAACTGCCCCCGGAAGAAGATACTGCTGGCCTAATGCTAGAAGATCTGGCAGTAGCTGCACCACTGGCGTTGCTAGCTCCGCTGTCACTCACTGCATCAGCAGGGAATGCAGGCTCTGAAATTTCACTGGCCATCAGTATAGAATGGTGCTCTAGCTGGGCGGCATTGGTATTCTAATTGTGCAACCTTTGCACCCTCTGCTTTTAATTCTCAGAGTGGTAAACATGCTATTTGCTGTAGATTTTGCCAATTGCATGTTAATCTGGCAGATGGACAGTTCAATGCACCACTGTTCTGCTGTGCTTTTGCCCAACTCCTCCATCTTTCAGTTTCTGCCTTGGACTACTCCGTAGTTTAAGAGAAAAAACACAAAACCTCTCTCCACCAATTCATTCATAATTTGCCCACTGATTATGTACAGGGTGCAAATCGCTGCTGGCCACTGATGATTAGACTTGCATGCCAGCTACTTGGACAAATCCAACCATGCCTAATCCTTGCTAGGTCCTTGTGAGAGAGCTGATATCAGATCTAGTCTGCATGGTCACAGGTGGAAGAGTATTTATGGCAAAGTTTCTGCATGGTCCTGCACCTCGCTTGGAGGCTTGCACCCCAGTATTTCATCCAGCACGGATCAGTGGTAGGGGGTCGGGGTGGGAGGGGGGAAGACGCAGGGGGAAGTAGGTATAAAAAAATAAAATAAAAAATTACCTTCTCACCGCTTCCTCGTCCCGTCTCTCCTCCGTAGTCCTCCCTCGCTCGGCCACAGGAAGCACACCAAGGCTCCCAGTCAGCCAATCACAACACTGCCTTAGCAGCGTTGTGATTGTTCTGAGCGCCGTGTTACACCGCTCAGAAGCTGACTGGAGGCCTGGGCATGTTCTCCATGTAGGCTGCGATGGAGCCTGCATGGAGAACATGCGAAGTGCGCAAGACTTTTTTAAGCGGCTCAAGAGGGCCGGCCAAGCAGTCATTGCACACTTAGGAGGGTGCTGCCTACCACTCCTCCCTTGCCCCCTCATGCAAAGCTGCTTAATCAGGAGAAAATAAAATGATAATACCGCGAGTTATTATCATTTTATTTTCCCTTTGCTTCACTGCCAAAAAAAAAGCAGTGGGCGATGCTCCTCCGCCTTAGCGGAGGAGCCGCCACTGCTTTCATCCCTTAGAAATCAATACACCGGAGAATTATCACTGATCCTATTTAGATGCACTCGAGGTGCATGGGCATCTCTTAGTATCATAACCCCATATCTGGTCCCTAAGAAGAACACCCAGAGGTTACTATGCAAGTGCTAAATGATATTCTAACATCACTTTGTTGTCCTTTTCTGCATCTACCTGTTGGGAGGGTTAGAACAGGCATGGCACCTGAGAACACAAAGCATAGAGCTGGTAGCCACATATCTCTCTTGTGGACTATCAATAAAGACAAAACATGCTTTGGTACTGAATGGCATTGAATGTGATCTTGGATGCCTCGAGTAAGTTTCACCACTCCTTTTGGACAGGTCCAAGGGGGAAGCCTCACTTCTCAGTGGCCCCCTTCAGGTATACCACAGCTGAACTAAAACACAGAAATAGGATGCGAACTTAAGGAATTCCCTACAGTTGAGCATAGTCTAAAGTGTTTCCATTCATCACATTTTGTTGGTGCTTTAAATGTTGTCACTGCATGCTTTCCTGCCTTCCATTAGGAACATTCCAGATGTACGTTGGAACAGATTAGTTCGCCGTTATTTTTTTTTTATTGATGTCTATTAATTTCAGTAGAAGTTGCTTGATCCGTTGACCACATGCAGTTCAGTTTCTCGAAGGACACGCTGGGTAATGTGCAGTGAATCAATCAGTCTTACTGTGCCTTGCACCAACGGCCCCCTCAGAGTTCGTGGAAGTGCAACTTCCATACAGAGAAACACTTTCTTTAAATAAGGAATAAAATAAGAATACAAGCAACACTAAAGTTAGCACAACCAGAGGCCGGGGGTGTAATTTGCTAACAATTAATTTAAAAAAATTAGTATTCTCAATAGCATGTTCATAATCAATGCGCACATTGTAGAGTTTCCCTGAAGAAGAAGAATTCTAAAAGACTTTAGAGTGGGTTTTACAGCAGCTATCCCTCTTCTTCCGGAGGCAGGATAATGTATTGCTTTGTGCCTTGTCAGGTGATTACGTATGTGCCACACATGGTTCCAATTAAAACTTGCACAGTTAGGCCCCCTCAGGAGTTCCCTTAACAACTGGTTATTTTAATGGTACAAAGATTTCCACTTAAATACTGCTCTGGTACATGTTAAAGATTTCACTGCTTATTTCCGTTGCTGATATAAGTTCACGTGAAACATAATCATTCTCTGCTTTCCAGTCATACAATTCCGAAAAACCTCTCCACTCGTGATTTTTCATAGTGCGCGCACAACGTGACACTCTCTCCTCCCCACTTCCAACATCCTTCTCCGCCCCCTGCTATTCCCATGAACTCACATAATCAGGTTATATTGTCCAAGGCGTAGATTTATTCACATCAAATAAGGTAATTAACCAAAAACCACTACAAGAGTAAACGTATCCTACATGGATATATATATCATTATTCATGGCATCACACTCTAGCGACATCCACATGTCAAAAGCAGATAAGAAATTAAAATTGACATTACAGTTAAACTTTCATTTGGCCATACTCTTGAACACTGTTGTGCTCATTGTGCCAGCAGGCCCCAACGTGCTACAGCCAACAGTTGCACTACTTCAACTCCAGGGCACCGCATAGCGCGCCGGCCCACCGGGGTACCTGAACACAGGCAGCCTCCCCAAGATTCATTTCAGTCCATAAGTTGCGGGTTATGGCAGTAGAGCCGAGGACCACCAGCAGGTCAGTCCCCCCTCTCCTCCTACCCTCTGCACACTTCAATCCTACCCACTCCTGGGGTCCATCCAGTCGCTGAACCTCCATTGTTGTGCATGCCCCCTTTATTGTTAACTGTCAGCGCTCCGCCGCTCCGCCTTACTCATTTTGCCGGGTGGGTGGGTAGTTGCTGATGCTCCAGCAGCTTCGCTAGGGTCCAAGAGGACAAAGAGGACGAGTCCCACTAAGGCGCAGCCTTAAATAGCCTAATATTGGGATTCGGTTTTGTTTCTCTCATCTGCCCGTACCAATACAGCAACGTCACTAGGCGACCCCCTCCTCAACCAGCCCCCTTTTTCATTGCCCTGGAGGATGTTCGTTCCCATGGCGCCGCTAAGGGTGCCCCTCCTCTAGGTGCGGGGGGCACCTGCTCATAGTGCGCGCACAACGTGACACTCTCTCCTCCCCACTTCCAACATCCTTCTCCGACCCCTGCTGTTCCAATGAACTCACATAATCAGGTTATATTGTCCAAGGCGTAGATTTATTCACATCAAATAAGGTAATTCACCAAAAACCACTACAAGAGTAAACGTATCCTACATGGATATATATATCATTATTCATGGCATCACACTCTAGCGACATCCACATGTCAAAAGCAGATAAGAAATTAAAATTGACATTACAGTTAAACTTTCATTTGGCCATACTCTTGAACACTGTTGTGCTCATTGTGCCAGCAGGCCCCAATGTGCTACAGCCAACAGTTGCACTACTTCAACTCCAGGGCACCGCATAGCGCACCGGCCCACCGGGGTACCTGAACACAGGCAGCCTCCCCAAGATTCATCTCAGTCCATAAGTTGCGGGTTAGGGCAGTAGAGCCGAGGACCACCAGCAGGTCAGTCCCCCCTCTCTGCCTACCCTCTGCACACTTCAATCCTACCCCCTCGTGGGGTCCATCCAGTCGCTGAACCTCCATTGTTGTGCATGCCCCCTTTGTTGTTAACTGTCAGCGCTCCGCCACAGGGTGAGAAGCTCCCTGGTGCACTCTCCCTCCCCCCCCTGACGCTGACTGCGCTCTAGAATAGCCCCTAGTATAGTGTGGATAAAGATTTCAGTCCCTTTTCCCGACAGATGTACCCCATCCTGACGGAACAACTCTGATCTCCTGGGATGGAGCAACTTATGCCGAATTGTACCCATCGAAGATCGAACTAATATTCTTTGTATCGAATAGTTCAGCTTTTGTGCAGATTTATTCATGGCCTTCGCCGGAGCCCCACCAGCCCATACTGCCCGCGGAATCACCTTCGACCACAATATTGATGTGGACGGTAAGTATTGTCTAATCCTAGACATCAGTGAAAACAAGGCCTCTCTCACCCCGCACCTGCCAAGCGGCACAATATCATTCCCGCCAGCATGAACCACTAAAATGACCGGGTGAGGCACTGCTTTAGACTCTATTGCTTGTTCAAGCTGGCTAAACAGATCCTGCAATTTTAAACCCCGCACCCCAATCCAATGGTGCGCAAACCCAGCAGCCCCCTGTGCTTCCTTCAGCCTGAACCCACGGAATTGCTGCTCCACTCGGAGAATCAAGGAATGCCCACACCAACACACATGCACTGGATTGTGTGAATCAACTGAAAGAAAGAAAGAATTGCTGTCAGAACCATGACCGGAGGACTCCCTGGGCATCCTCCCTCCCCTACACAAGACCCGGCCGGACGTACCGTTCAAAACATGCTGACCGCCAACGCCCCACCCTTTTGATTGCTTCAGCTAGCAAGCCCATCGCCGCTGCTGTGGTTGCAGCTCCTATGCGAAAGGAATGGGAGCTGAACTGCATTGAATCCTCGTCCAGGTAAGCTAACGCCCTCCTACACACTTGAGTGAACTGGTATCGTGTGATTGGCATCCCATCCTTGTGCACTAGAAGCCTAGTTGAGGCCACCACGGGGTGTCCCTTAAGTTACTCCGCCATTGCCACTGGACAGTATGCGGCTTGGTGTGCCGCATGCAATTTCACCCATGTGCCCTTCCCAAGCGAGTCTGTTTTTGACCGCCGTATCCTAAGATGAATCACCCCTACTTCCAGAAGGACATCCGCCAGGCCTAACCCCCCTACACCCTTCTTGGATGAGGCCACCAACTCGGAGATGCGCAAAGCCCCAAAAAAGGCAAGCACGTATGCAAGGCTGAATAGCTGTACCTCATATTGGGACCGACACACCTGCTGTAAGGCCCCCCAAGAGCCTTCCCAGCCTCTCCACATTTATAGGTCGCCTATTATCCTGCACTCCGGGTACCAGGCGTTCCCAACCCCTGATGGCCTTACGCACCCTGAAGTCCTTGGTGGGATCCCTGACTCCTTGCAACCCAGCAAAGAAGGCAATGGCAGACAATTGCCTGTGCACTAGCGACAGCGATTTGCCCTGGTCTCTCTGCCCCACAAGAAAACCCAGTACTCCCTTCGGTGTGAATCTATCTAGCCCCGTGCCTGATCTGAACATTGCGCTGTATACCCCCCAAGCCCTCTCGTACATACGTTTTGTCTGGGGTGCGAGCGCTGCTGCAATTAGGTCTGCAGCAATGGGGCACCAAGCCTCCACAACTCCACCGGAAACTATGCCATCAGTTTGTCCGCTTGCGGCCACCGTGCCCTGAACTCTGCCAACTTAGATCGAGACAAAGCATCAGCCACTGAATTATCCACACCGGGTACATGTTTGGCAGAAAAATGCACATTATGCAAGAGACATAGGCGAATAAGAGACTTCAACAGCCGCAGGACCAAAAGGCATTTCGCGCTCTGATTATTGATGGCCATGACCACGGACATGCTGTCTGACCAAAAAATTCATCTGGAGTTCCCTAATGATGCCCCCCAAATGTGTAGGGCAACAATGATGGAAAATAATTCCAGAAATGTAACGTTGCGTGTAAGCCCGGCCGCCACCCAATCCTCTGGCCAATGCTTCATGCACCACTTAGAACCCAACACTGCCCCAAAACCAATGCTGCCCGCTGCATCTGTGTAGAGGGCTAGCTCTCTGTTGCTCTGAGCTGGTTGCTGCCACAATAGTGTTCCATTGAAATTCTCTAGGAACCCCCTCCATGTCTCCAAGTCCTCTCTGACCTCTGCGGACAACCTTGTGTGGTGGAACTTTGCCCGTAGGCCGGACATCGCTCTTGCTATGTTCTTTGAGAAAGCTCTTCCCATGGGAATCACTCCCAAGGCGAAGTTCAATTGCCCCACCAAGACCTGTAGCTGATGTAGGGTAACCTTCCTGGCAGTTATGCAGGCTATAACCGCATCCCTGAATGCCCTCACCTTCTCCTGCGGCAACTTGCACTCCCCTGCCACCGAGTCTATCTCAATGCCCAGGAAACACAAACAGGTCGTGGGGCCTTCCGTCTTTTCTTCAGCTAACGGAACTCCCAATGCCTGTGCCAGCTGTCGGAAACCTTGTAGGGCCCTCCCGCACGCCCGGTCACCTGGGGGACCCATGAACAGGAAGTCGTCTAGGTAATGCACCATCGTCCGATGACACCAAGTCTTTCACTGCCCACTCCAGGAATCTGCTGAATGTCTCAAATACTGAGCATGCTAAGGAACACCCCATGGGCATACACAAGTCAAGGAAGTACTGACCCTCAAAAGTGAAACCCAGCAAGTGAATATCCTCTGGATGGATGGGTAGAAGACGAAAAGCGGACTCTATGTCTGTCTTGGCCATCAAAGCCCCCTTGCCTAATCTCTGTAATTTTTTAATGGCTTCATCAAAGGTGGTGTATCGCACTGTGCATAGTGCCTGGTCCAATCCATCATTCACAGATAGGCCAGAGGGGTAAGATAGGTTGTGAATCAAACAGAATTTGCCTGGCTCCTTCTTTGGAACCAACCCCAAGGGCGAACACACCAAGGATGCACATGGCGGTGAACTAAAAGGACCCGCCACCCTCCCCACCTGCACCTCCCTCATAATCTTGTCCCGGACCAACTCCTGTTGTTGCAAAACTGACTGTTGATTCTTAGGTGGGACTGATGAGGGAGGTGCGCGGGAAGGAATACGGAACCCGTCCTTGAAACCGTAGTACAACATGTGAGCATCCTTGTTGTTATTGTATCTACTGAGCATGTGTGTGAGAACATGTATGCGAATTGGGGAAGGGCATTTTACCCTATTACTTGGGTAGTAGACTCTTAAAGGTTGTCTGCTCTCTCTGCTTGCCCTGCCTTTTAAACTACTTGAACTCTGGATGTCCTTGTCCCCTGCAGAAAGAGCAAATGTGTTTAAACTCCCTTTGCTACACTCCTTCTTGTTGTACTGCCAACAGGCCAGTTTTTTGTCTCCCAAAATTTTGTTGAATCGAAAGGACTGAGCCGCCCTCCCATATGCATGAGACATATTGAACTCCGCATGCCATATGCTGATCTCCCTCTGATCCCATGCTATCTCAGGCCTGACCGCTTTCATCTGCCTGGACTTGGTGTCGTACTGCATCCACGCAGACCCTTGAAACTCAGATGCCGCCACGTGTATGAGGGACATGTACCCAAATAACTGTGGGGCCAGCAATGGTGTCTTCTCAGTCAGAATCGCTGCATAAATGGAAAACCCCGTTACCCAGTTCCTCAAGGACCACTCAACCCACACCGTTTTTGGCTTTGACTCGCTCTCCTTTGCCGTTCTGGGCCTACTTGGTACCACCCCCGCATTAATTAAGTCAAAAACGTAATTCCCCCCTGAAAATCTTGTCCCGCATCTCCAACGGAACGTGCCATGTAATTGCTGAAGAAGGGGCCAGCGCCAAAGATGAAGACCCAAATATCAATGGGGTCACCACTGGAGGCGATTGGACTACGCTCGCCCCTACTGTTGCCAGAGTGGTAGAAGGCTGCGCGGCTCCCAGCCCCGCCGTCACCAGCGTCCCACCAGTCTGAGCCCATACTTGCGCCGCCACCCCCCCTTGTGATCCTGTCGCCTTAACTGGTCCAAGTGATGGAGGAACTGGCGCCCCCCCAACACTACAGGGGCCTTGTGGGCGGCAGCGCTCCCAGCTGCTTGCAACCCCCCTTGTGCTTCCGCCGGCACGCCTGGCCCATGTGGTGGCGGCCCCATCCCCCCGCACTACTTCCCGGGGGCTGAAGAGAAGCAGCGCTACCTGCTGCTTGTGTCACTACTGGCGCTCCCCCCCACCTGTGGTGCCCCCACAGCTGCTGTTGTCGTGGAGATTGCCATAATGCTTTGCCCTACCGCGCCCACACTCATGTTAAGTACAGGCCCCTGCGCCGCCTGGTCTGAGCTGCGAGCGGCCATGCCCCGAGCAATTGACTCACCCCCCACCGTGGCTACTGATTCAGGCTGCATGCACGGTTTGTCCTGTTGCCCCTCCCTATATCGAACCGGGACCTTCCTCTGCCGTTTTGTTGCCCTGCCGTCCGGCTGTTGCTCTGGCTCACCAGCCAGCTTCTGCAGTGCTACCTCGATGCCATGCCGCTTTGCCGCCTTCCAAAGCTCATTCAGGGCGTGGAAATCCTCCTGGGTTGCAGGCTTCCCGGAATTGGTGCGTGCACGCTTAGGCGCCATGCCTCAACCTACTAGCCAGAAACAAAAAACATCATGGTATACACCTAGTCTCGCCGTACTTTGCAAAACCCAGCCTTCCATAGCACCTGCCCACACCCCTTTTCCAACTTGAAAATAAACCTTATGCCCACAGTTGGTTGACGCCTTAACTGCCAACCAAATCAACAGTGGTGTTTTGCCAGCGCACTAGGAATATTAAGCATTCCCAGCATTACCGGTGGAAGGGGGAAAAAATCTCACCCTTGCAAGTTAAAGTCACCCCATCTCTTAAATCATATTACAAAGTTCTGATGCACGTATTGGCGTCAGGAGAGATGGGTGGTAAAACGGCAGCCAAGCCCCAGAATTCACTGACAGAGCTTGAGAGAATGGAGGTAAACCCTACTACGCCTGAAATCAGCGCAAGACAAGAGGTAACAAGCATTTGCAATGCAATAGGTCTCGCATTTACGCAAGTTTAAGCTATTGGCATTGCAAATGACAATGCCTTTTATTTATGTGTTAAAAACTAAAACAAAAATAAAAGGCATTGTTATTTGCAATGTCAATAGCTGAAACTCACGTAGAAGCGAGACCTACTGCATTGCTGAAGTGTTTCTGGAATAAAGTGGGAGGCATACTGGTGCCCCTCCAGGAGGGTCGAAGGTCAGGCGAGACCTAAAAAGGAGACGGAGAGGGCGGAGCGAGAGAGTGGGCGAGGAGAGAGGCACGCGCATGCAAGACAGAGAGGCTGAGCGAGGCGCTCGCGCTTGGGAGAGCGAGAGGAAAGCCAGATGGCGCCTCTGCTCGTAACTGTGCGTGTAACCGCACGCTCTATGCCACCCAAAAAGCTGTGGTCGGCTTTTTAAAGCCCACTCACTAAATGTCTCGCCAGAGCAGCGCATGCGCTGGCTCAAGCGAGACCTAAAAAGGGGTCCAGAAATAGAAAAGAACTATGGAGTAGATGAGACCCGTTTCCAGGTTACAACGCAGAACAGGTTTAGCGTCTTGACACTCCGGGACGAAGAAGCGATTGAGGAGGGGTCACAGCACGCCGACGAAGGAAGGGCCCCCAATTTACAACCAGAAACACTGTTAGCTCCCTTGAGTCTGCCGGTACAACGCCCGGTCTATCCCAGAAGTCCCACTGGCCTCTATCCTTCTTGATCTTAAGTAAGAACTTAGAAGTCGGTTTAAAATATCAGAGGCGAATCAAGCAGATATTCAAGCCTCCTGCGCGGTACTTGTGCAAAAACTAGATGATGTCGCAGCTCGGACAGGGATGCTAGAGGAGGAAGTAAGCTTGATGCGGAAGGATATCTCCAAAAATACCAAAGGCGTAGAGGCACTGGTTAAAGAAAACTTAAGCCTCAGGGATGGTTTGGAAAGAATAGAAAATCATTCTCGGAGAAATAATCTCCGGATTCTAAATATCCCGGAAGCGGAGGAGGGGACGAACCTTAAAGCTTTAGGAATTAAACTGCTAAAGGAGACGGTTCAGAAGGATAGACCGGATATCAATCTAGATCAGGAGATACAGCGGGTACATAGGGATCCATTCAAGCGGAATTTACAGCGACAGAAGCCAACGAAAAATTCTGCTAAACTTCCTCTCATATACAGTTAAAGAAACCATCTTGCTGGCTGCACTGAGAAATGGTCCATATACTGTCCAGAACCTCACGTTTACTATTAGATCGGATGTATGCCATGCGACGGACCAGAAACAATGGGAACTGGGCAAAAGAATGGGGGTGCTAAATAATCTTGGTGCCAAGGCCCAATTAAAATTCCCAGCAATGCTTCGTGTTATGTGGAACAATCAAATGCGTAACATACAGTCCATAGAAGAAGCAGACAGCCTGATAGACTGTATAAGGAAAGGTGGGGGTCCCTGAGCAATGAGCTTTAATTCAAAGGTGAAACAAAGTGTGAAATAAAATGTTAAATAAATAAATAAGACACAGATATATAGATACACACACTGGGTGGGGATGGAGGGGTGGGATGAGGGGAGGCTCGGTTTAATTATTGGGTCTCTGTGAGATAAGCCCCCTTCCTCCGGTGGCCCAATAGGCTTTATGCCTGATAGTTTAGGGAGGGTTCCTATGTGGGGGGGGGGGTAAAGGGTAAATGGGTGCAGGGTAAGGCACAGGGTGTGGAGCAGTGGGAGAAAATAAAAAATCAGTCCTCATTAGACATATTACTAGGGTTCACTTTTAAAACAGAGAATCAGAGATCCTCGGGTTCAAGAAAGCTGGCGCACCTTAAGGCAAATGGTTGGGGTGGATAATAACTTACAAATCGCAACCTGTAACGTAAATGGCTTAAGATCAAAAAATAGACAGAGATTGGTAATGAAGTACTTGGAGGAATCCAAAGCCCACGTTATCATTATACAAGAGACCCACCTAACGGCGAGTGAAAGCAGGGGGTGATATCTAAAACAAAGATGGGTAGGGAGCTATGTCGCTTCAGATCAATCAGAATATTGTAAGGGAGTTGCAATAATCATTAGGAATGGGTCAGGAGTTGAGTTGATTTCATCTAAAACTGACAGTTCAGGTAGGTGGGCTTTGGCTACTCTTAAATGTTTGGGTTCCGAATTCGTTTGTGCAGGTTTTTACGGTCCGAATGTGGACGACCCCCAGTGTATTGTGGATTTGCAATTGACGTTAGCTGGGGTAACCTCACCTATAATAATAGGGGGCGATTTCAATACCCTTTTAGATCCAACACTGGACAGGTCTACGAGTAGGAGGGGGACCCAAGCCCAAGCGCCAAAGACAAGACAGGCCCTCAAGCATATGCTATATGAATTGGGTTTGGTCGACTCTTGGAGATTTCTAATGCAAGACAAGCGAGGCTACACCTTTCATAGCAAAAAGTACCATCATTTTTCATGACTGGACTACTTGCTATTGGATAGAGTGTGGGCCGGGAAATTAAAAGAGGCCCATATATCCCCAGGACATATTTCTGATCATGCTATGGTCAGTGTTTCATTGAAGGGAGTTAATGTGAGGGACAATGTGAGATGGACGTTGAAAAGATCTATTTTATTAGATTCTGATGTTGTCGTCCTCTTGAAAAAAACAACTTTAGAGTTTTTTCAGGACAATGCCCATTTGGCTCCAATTGGAGTCATTTGAGACACTTTTAAAGCGTATCTTCGTGGAGTCTTACAAAGTCAGGTCTCGTTTAAGAATAAGGTGGATAGGGCTGGGTTAAGGAAGTTGGAGGAGGAGATCGGGATATTAGAAGGAATGACGCAGCAAGAGATACAAAACATACAGAACAGGGAGGAGATCTTGAAAAAGCTGGAGGAAGCCAGACTGAATTATAAGATCAAGTTAGAGACAAAATGCAGGGAAAGGTAGGCTACGGGACGTATGCAAAACTTTGAATATAGCGAAAAAGCTGGAGCACTGTTAGCCTGGAAGTCGAGGGCTGAAAGGGTGCGAAACCATATTGGGGAGTTGGTCATTAATTCCAAGGGTGATTTACGAACAAGGATGAGGAAATACAGGCCAGCTTGGTTTCACTCTTTTCGGAACTATATGCGGAAGCAGAGAGCCCAGATGAGGAGACCTTAAAGTGTTGGCTAAACAACGTAGGCCTCCCGGCCCTAATGATAGAGGGCAGAAACAGGGTAGACGCCCCTATTACAGAGGGGGAAATAAGAGAGCAGCTTCAACATATGAAGAACGGAAAGGCGGCAGGCCCAGATTCCGTACCGGCCGAGGTTTATAAGTTAATAGCCGATGAGATAGTGCCGGAAATGAAGTCCCTCTTTAATTCAGTTTATAAGGAGGAAGGGCTGATCCCGAATTCCTGGAGAGAGGCCATAATTACTTTGATCTTAAAACCAGCCAAGGACCCGAGGAGGGCTGATTCATATCGGCCAATCTCCTGCTAAATGTAGACCATAAAAATTTATACGGGTATTCTGGCCGGAAGATTGGCAAAGGTGGCCCCCCAACTGATACATATCAACCAGAAAGGCTTTGTCCCGAAGAGACAAATACAAGAACTTACGTTGTCATTAATAGGAACAATAGACCTAGCAGTCGCCCGATCGATTCCGTTGGCGGTGGTTACCATAGACGCCGCCAAGGCTTTTGATCGTGTCAGTTGGGCATTCCTTTGGGCTGTTTTAGGCACAATGGGTTTCAGTACCGATTTTATTAGGGCAATTCGAAAACTGTACGAGTGCCCTAAGGCCAAAATCCTCATAAACGGCTCCCTGACAAGGAGTTTTAATATTCATAGAGGGACGAGACAGGGTTGTCCCCTGTCTCCCCTCCTTTTCGATATGTATATCGAACCCCTTGCGCATATTCTAAGAAATGACGATCAGATTATCCCTATACACCAGCTTCCTTCACGCAGTAAAATTGCCTTATATGCTGACGACCTGATAATTTACACCTCTGACCCGGCTCAAACATTAACTAGGATGGAACAACTGACAACTGAATATGGGGCGTTTTCTGGGTACTTAGTACATTTATTAAAGACAGAAGTAATGTGTTGGAATATGGAGGAGTGGGGTGGTAGAGTGTGCACAGAGATGAAATATTTGGGGATAGTTATCGCAGATAAAATTGATGAGATTCCTACCCGTAATCTGAAGAGAATGGTAAAGGAGGTAGATAGGCTACTAGCTAGGTGGAAGAACTTACCTCTGACCATCTACGGGAGGGTTAACCTGGTAAAAATGTCAGTTCTCCCAAAGCTGACATACCTCTTTAATTGTATTCCACTTAACTTCCCTAAGGATAAAATTAATAAGATACAGGGGAAAATATTGACTTTTATCTGGGCCTCCCGGGGGGTTCGTCTCTCTTGGAAAAAACTAAGAAGCAGCCTTAAGAAGGGCGGGTTAGCATTACCGGATCTCAGACCCTATTGTATGGCCTTTCAATTAAAAAATATTCGTATGTTGGCAGGGGAGCCCATTAGTTCTACCTGGGGTTTAATATTGGGAGAAATGACCAAAGAGGTGGGCTCAGAAGCTTTTCTATATAAATTTGGAGCTTAAAAATCCTTTAAAAAAGTAAGGCTAAAGGTTTTAAAATCTGCATTGAGACTTTGGCTTGCAGTGAGACGGTTACTAAAGATTAGTTATTTCTCAGAATTTGCCCCAATCTGGGAATCCCCGGGGACGCCGAAGTGTTTGAAAGACGATCTATGTCTGCCCTTAAAGCAGGCAGGGATAACTAAATGGGGAGACATGATAACAACTGGAGGAGTTACACTCTGGGAGGTATTGAACGTCAGGACAGGTAATAGACTCTCCAGGTTTAAGTACCTGCAGCCTACTTCATGGTTTTCAACGGTCACCGAGGAAGTAGGGGGTACATGGGATTTTGAGGCCTCACTCCAGGATGCCAGCCCGAGAGCTAAAGAAGTGGCAAAATGGTATAGACAATTTCTAGAGGCAGAGGAAGAGAAATTAAAGGCCCCCTTTGAGATCTGGGCAGGCACATTGCAGGAAGGAAGCATACAATCTCTGTGGACAGACTCGCTGAAATTACTTTATGCTACAGTAACACCTGCCAACCTTAAACGTCATCATTTCTTTGTCATCCACAGGTTGTATTGGACCCCGCAAAGATCGGCCAAGTTTGTGCTACAGCCGGTCCCCAGTTGTAAGAGATGCAATCATTTAAGGGCTAATGATGTTCATGTGTTTTTCACATGTCCAATGATAAAAGAATTCTGGGAGACGGTGAAAGCCACCATAAGGGACATTCTAGAAGAGTATGTAGTTTTGACGGAAACTTTGGCGCTTTTTGGGGTGGACATCCACGACAGCTTCAACACCCAGACAGCCCCAACTAAGATCGATGCACCAGACCCGCCACACACCATCGAACACGACCCCCTGCCAGCCTGGGCCAGCGTGAACATCGAGGACACCATCAAGACCATGAGCACAATACACTCCGGCTCCCCGTCAGACCCTTTCCCGCACCACATCTTCAACAAAGCCAGCAGCTCCATCGCACCCCACCTGTGCAACATCATCAATCTCTCCTTCGAGACCGCGATCTTCCCAGAGAGCTGGAAACACGCAGAGATCAACGCCCTACTCAAAAAACCCAAGGCGGACCCGAGAGACCTCAAGAACTTCTGGCCCATCTCTCTGCTTCCGTTCCCAGCCAAGGTCATCGAGAAGATCGTCAACAAACAGCTAACCCGATACCTCGAAGAAAACAGCATCCTGGACCCATCCCAATCAGGGTTCCGCAGCAACCACAGCACTGAGACTGCCCTCATTGCCGCCACCGACGACATCAGGATCCTGCTGGACAATGGTGAGACCGCAGCCCTCATCCTGCTGGACCTCTCCGCCGCCTTCGACACTGTCTGCCACCGCACTCTACGCGCACGCCTCCACGACGCAGGGATCCGAGACAAGGCCCTGGAATGGACCACCTCCTTCCTCGACGGCAGAACCCAGAGAGTCCGCCTCCCACCTTTCCGATCCGAAGCCTCCGAGATCATCTGCGGCGTACCCCAGGGATCGTCCCTCAGCCCAACACTGTTCAACATATACATGGCCCCGCTCGCACGCATCGCCAGACAGCACGACCTCAACATTATCTCCTACGCCGACGACACTCAACTGATCCTCTCCCTCACCAAGGACCCCCTCGCCGCCAAAGCCAATCTCCATGAAGGAATGAAGGCCGTCGCCGATTGGATGAAGATCAGCCGACTAAAGCTGAACACGGACAAAACGGAGGTCCTCATCCTCGGCTCCAACCCCTCAGCCTGGGATGACTCCTGGTGGCCAACGACGCTGGGAGCAGCCCCGACAGCCACCGACCACGCACGCAACCTGGGAGTCATCCTCGACTCAACGCTCTCCATGGCCAAGCAAGTCAACGCAGTCTCCTCCTCCTGCTTCAACACCCTCCGCATGCTTCGCAAGATCTACAGGTGGATCCCGACAGACACAAGAAGAACAGTCACCCAGGCCCTCGTCAGTAGCAGACTGGACTATGGGAACGCCTCTACGCGGGAGCCCCGGCCAAGCTCATCAAGCGACTGCAACGCACACAAACGCCTCCGCACGCCCGATCCTCGACGTACCACACCACAGCCACATCACCCCCACTTGAGGAACCTGCACTGGCTCCCCGTCGACAGGAGGATCACCTTCAAACTCCTCATCCACGCACACAAGGCACTCCACAAAACTGGCCCAGCCTACCTCAACAGACGGCTCTTCTTCTACGTCCCCAACCGCCAGCTCCGCTCCGCCGACCTCTCCCTCGCCACCGTCCCTCGCATTCGAAGAACAACCACCGGCGGCAGATCCTTCTCACACCTCGCCGCCAAGACCTGGAACACCATTCCACTAAGCCTACGACAGACCCAAGACCTGCTGACCTTCAGGAGGCTACTCAAGACCTGGCTGTTCGACCAGTAGCAGCATCCCCCCCCCTTCCCCCTCCCCAGCGCCTTGAGACCCTCGTGGGTAAGTAGTGCGCTCTACAAATTCTGTGATTGATTGATTGATTGATTGACAGCGTCATACAACATTCCTTAAATAGTAAGCAAAGGGGCTTAGTATTTTATTTACTGCTCTTGGCCAGGCGGGAGATCTGTAAACATTGGTTGGACCCCCTTCCTCCACACCCCACTACATGGTTAAGTGTAGTTAAGTGGACTTGTAATATAGACATCAAATGCAATCCATGGCGGTCAGAAGAAATTTGGGGGGACTTTCTGAAGTGGTCAGGTTAGGGCCCAAGATAAGCCCCAGGATGGTCGTAAACATCGATATATGGTCCAATGATTACACCAGGCCATGGATTTGGGGGTGGGCGTTTTTTGCCCCCCCCCATAAAAAGACCAGTGCCGTGGAGGTTAAGGGTCTGAAATTGCATGGACCACAAACGGACCGAGGGTGTTTACAAACAGCCCAGAGTGCAGCTGCCATGGTGAAATGAGGACTTAAGAAAAAAGAAAAAAAAGCATTACCGGATGGTGAGCCAGCGCTGAAACTTGAACCTGGTTCCCCAGCTTAAAGGTAGGCAGTTCTGGCCGTAATGACACCTCCACCCCTGTGAGGGTTTTTTTTTGTTTTTGTTTTGACTACTTCTTTATTTTAACCCCTTCGCTGCTAGGCCTTTTCCCCTCCTGTGCTAAGCCTTTTTTTGGCTATTTGGGGTAGTGCGCGCTTAGGCCCCTGTAACTTTTTGACCACATAAGGTATCCATGCCAAATTTGCGTCCTTTTTTTCTAACATCATGGGGATTGTAAAGGTACCCAGGGTTTGTGGATTCCCCTGGAGGGGACCCAGAAATTAGTCAAAATACAGCTAAATTTTATTTTTTTTTGAAAAATGCGAAATAAGGGCTACAGATGAAAGCGTCTTGATTTCTCCCTGCAAATGGCATCAAAAAAGGGGTTGTGGGGATGAAATCACCATCTTCCCAGCTTTCAGGGACAAGCAGACTTTTGTCAGAAAACTAACTTTTTTACACAGTTTTGGCATTTTTCTGGGACATAGCCTATTTTTGCTATTTTTTGTGCTTTCAACCTCTTTCCAGTTAATGGTAGAAATGGGTATGAAACCAATAATGGATCCTGGAAAGCCATACATTTATGAAAAGTAGACAAAATTCTGAATTCAGCAAGGGGTCATTTGTGTAGATCCTTAAAGTTTTCCTTATAGAAACTAACAGTTAAATAAAGGAAAAATTGAAAATTAGTTGAAAAAAACAGCCATTTGTGTCAACGTTTTCACCTGTAACTTCTTCTAATTATGACAGCTATTTGAAGGCAATATACCGTTATATCCGCTGGACCTTTCTGGTTGTGGGGATATATAGGACTTGTAGGTTCACCAAGAACCCGACGAACCCAGAGCCAATAATTGAGCAACATCTTGCAATGATTTTTTTTTAAGTACCGGGTATATAGCAATTATTTTGGGAAAATGTATACATGGAAAAATTGTTATGAAAGACACCTATGTATTTCTGAAATGGGAACAAAATGTAGATTTTAGAAACAGTAGATATTTGCACATTTCCGAAATTGGGAGTACCCATACTAGCATGAGAATTATAGGTCATTTTTCAAACTGACTTCTTTTTTACACATTGTCTTTCATTTGGAAGGCAGAAATGCATCGAAAGTCAATAGGTAATAACAGTTGCTCTACAATTCTGTGTTACCCTAAGTCTCCCGATAAAAATGGTACCTCACTTGTGTGGGTAGCCCTTGTGCCCACAACAGGAAATGGCTCAAAATGCAACGTGGACGTACCACATTTTCACAATGAAAAATAACCCTTTTTTTCCAAAGTGCCTAGGTGTAGTTTTTGAACCCTAGCTCTGCCGGCACCTAGGGAAACCTAGCAAACCTATACATTTTTGAAAACTAGACACCCAGGGGAATCCAGGATGGGGTGACTTGACTGCCTCCCACCAGGTTCTGTTACCCAGAATCCCTTGCAAACATAAAAAATTGTCAAAAAACCACATTTTCCCCACATTTCTGTGGTGGAAAGTTCTAGAATCTGCGTGGATCCACAAATTTCTACCCACCCCGCGTTCCCCAAAGTCTTACGAGAAAAATGGTACCTCACTTGTGTGGGTCGGCCTAGTGCCTGCGACAGGAAACGGCGCAAAACGCAACGTGGTCACACCTCAATTTCGCAGTGAAAAATGACCCTTTTTGGCAAAGTGCCTAGCTGTAGTTTTTAACCCTACCTCTGCCGGCACCTTCGGAAACCTAGCAAACCTATACATTTTTGAAAACTAGACACCCAGGGGAATCCAGGATGGGGTGACTGGACTGCCTCCCACCAGGTTCTGTTACCCAGAATCCCTTGCAAACATAAAAAATTGTCAAAAAAACCACATTTTCCCCACATTTCTGTGGTGGAAAGTTCTGGAATCTGCGTGGATCCACAAATTTCCCCCACCCCGCGTTCCCCAAAGTCTTACGAGAAAACTGGTACCTCACTTGTGTGGGTCGGCCTAGTGCCTGCGACAGGAAACGGCGCAAAACGCAACGTGGTCACACCTCAATTTCGCAGTGAAAAATGACCCTTTTTGGCAAAGTGCCTAGCTGTAGTTTTTTAACCCTAGCTCTGCCGGCACCTAGGAAACCTAGCAAACCTATACATTTTTGAAAACTAGACACCCAGGGGAATCCAGGATGGGGTGACTGGACTGCCTCCCACCAGGTTCTGTTACCCAGAATCCCTTGCAAACATAAAAAATTGTCAAAAAAACCACATTTTCCCCACATTTCTGTGGTGGAAAGTTCTGGAATCTGCGTGGATCCACAAATTTCCACCCACCCCGCGTTCCCCAAAGTCTTACGAGAAAAATGGTACCTCACTTGTGTGGGTCGGCCTAGTGCCTGCGACAGGAAACGGCGCAAAACGCAACGTGTTCACACCTCAATTTCGCAGTGAAAAATGACCTTTTTTTGCAAAGTGCCTAGCTGTAGTTTTTGAACCCTACCTCTGCCGGCACCTAGGGAAACCTAGCAAACCTATACATTTTTGAAAACTAGACACCCAGGGGAATCCAGGATGGGGTGACTTGACTGCCTCCCACCAGGTTCTGTTACCCAGAATCCCTTGCAAACATAAAAAATTGTCAAAAACCCACATTTTCCCCACATTTCTGTGGTGGAAAGTTCTGGAATCTGCGTGGATCCACAAATTTCCACCCACCCCGCGTTCCCCAAAGTCTTACGAGAAAAATGGTACCTCACTTGTGTGGGTCGGCCTAGTGCCTGCGACAGGAAACGGCGCAAAACGCAACGTGGTAACACCTCAATTTCGCAGTGAAAAATGACCCTTTTTTGGCAAAGTGCCTAGCTGTAGTTTTTGAACCCTACCTCTGCCGGCACCTAGGGAAACCTAGCAAACCTATACATTTTTGAAAACTAGACACCCAGGGGAATCCAGGATGGGGTGACTTGACTGCCTCCCACCAGGTTCTGTTACCCAGAATCCCTTGCAAACATAAAAAATTGTCAAAAAAACCACATTTTCCCCACATTTCTGTGGTGGAAAGTTCTGGAATCTGCGTGGATCCACAAATTTCCACGCACCCCGCGTTCCCCAAAGTCTTACGAGAAAAATGGTACCTCACTTGTGTGGGTCGGCCTAGTGCCTGCGACAGGAAACGGCGCAAAACGCAACGTGGTCACACCTCAATTTCGCAGTGAAAAATGACCCTTTTTGGCAAAGTGCCTAGCTGTAGTTTTTGAACCCTACCTCTGCCGGCACCTAGGGAAACCTAGCAAACCTATACATTTTTGAAAACTAGACACCCAGGGGAATCCAGGATGGGGTGACTTGACTGCCTCCCACCAGGTTCTGTTACCCAGAATCCCTTGCAAACATAAAAAATTGTAAAAAAAAACACATTTTCCCCACATTTCTGTGGTGGAAAGTTCTGGAATCTGCGTGGATCCACAAATTTCCACCCACCCCGCATTCCCCAAAGTCTTACGAGAAAAATGGTACCTCACTTGTGTGGGTCGGCCTAGTGCCTGCGACAGGAAACGGTGCAAAACGCAACGTGGTCACACCTCAATTTCGCAGTGAAAAATGACACTTTTTGGGCAAAGTGCCTAGCTGTAGTTTTTGAACCCTACCTCTGCCGGCACCTAGGGAAACCTAGCAAACCTATACATTTTTGAAAACTAGACACCCAGGGAATCCAGGATGGGGTGACTTGACTGCCTCCCACCAGGTTCTGTTACCCAGAATCCCTTGCAAACATAAAAAATTGTCAAAAAACCACATTTTCCCCACATTTCTGTGGTGGAAAGTTCTGGAATCTGCGTGGATCCACAAATTTCCACCCACCCCGCGTTCCCCAAAGTCTTACGAGAAAAATGGTACCTCACTTGTGTGGGTCGGCCTAGTGCCTGCAACAGGAAACGGCGCAAAACGCAACGTGGTCACAACTCAATTTCGCAGTGAAAAATGACCCTTTTTGGCAAAGTGCCTAGCTGTAGTTTTTTAACCCTACCTCTGCCGGCACCTAGGGAAACCTAGCAAACCTATACATTTTTGAAAACTAGACACCCAGGGGAATCCAGGATGGGGTGACTTGACTGCCTCCCACCAGGTTCTGTTACCCAGAATCCCTTGCAAACATAAAAAATTGTCAAAAAACCCACATTTTCCCCACATTTCTGTGGTGGAAAGTTCTGGAATCTGCGTGGATCCACAAATTTCCACCCACCCCGCGTTCCCCAAAGTCTTACGAGAAAAATGGTACCTCACTTGTGTGGGTCGGCCTAGTGCCTGCGACAGGAAACGGCGCAAAACGCAACGTGGTCACACCTCAATTTCGCAGTGAAAAATGACCCTTTTTTGGCAAAGTGCCTAGCTGTAGTTTGTGAACCCTAGCTCTGCCGGCACCTAGGGAAACCTACCAAACACACACATTTCTGAAAATTAGACACCCGGGGGCTTCCAGGGAGGTATGGCTTGCGTGGATCCCCCAACGTTTCCTTACCCAGAATCCCCTGCAAACCTCCATTTTAGCTGAAAAAAATCACTTTTGTCACACATTTTTGTGTGGGAAAGTGTGGCATCACTGGCCTCACACAAATTTCCTACCACCCAGCGTTCCCCCAGGTCTCCCGATAAAAATGGTCCCTCAGTTGTGTGGGAGGCCCAAGTACCCGCGACAGGAAAGGGCCCACAACGTATTGAGGCGACCTCAAAATGGCCTTTCACAAAACCACCTGGCTTTGCAGAGAGTCACCTGGGCTTTTGGCCCTGTGCTCGGCGGCCATCTAGGGAAACCTACCAAACCCACACATTTCTGAAAAGTAGACACCCGGGGCTTCCAGGGAGGTATGGCTTGCGTGGATCCCCAACGTTTCCCTTACCCAGAATCCCCTGCAAACCTCAATTTTAGCTGAAAAAATCACTTTTTCACACATTTTTGTGTGGGAAAGTGTGGCATCACTGGCCTCACACAATTTCCTACCACCCAGCGTTCCCCCAGGTCTCCCGATAAAAATGGTGCCTCACTTGTGTGGGAGGCCCAAGTACCCGCGACAGGCAAGGGCCCACAACGTAGTGAGGCGACCTCAAAATGGCCTATCTCAAAACCACCTGGTTTTGCAAGGGGAGTCACCTGGGTTTTTGGCCTGTGCTCGGCGGCTATCTAGGGAAACCTACCAAACCCACACATTTCTGAAAAGTAGACACCCGGGGGCTTCCAGGAGGTATGGCTTGCGTGGATCCCCCAACGTTTCCTACCAGAATCCCTGCAACCCTCAATTTTAGCTGAAAAATCCCTTTTTTCACACATTTTGTGTGGGAAAGTGTGGCATCACTGGCCTCACACAAATTTCCTACCACCCAGCGTTCCCCAGGTCTCCCGATAAAAATGGTGCCTCACTTGTGTGGGAGGCCCAAGTACCGCGACATGCAAGGACACAAAACGTTTTGAGGCAACATCAACATTGCCTATCAAAAATGTTTTGGGCCCTTGCCTGTCGCGGGTACTTGGGCCTCCACACAAGTGAGGCACCATTTTATCGGGAGACCTGGGGAACGCTGGTGGTAGGAAATTTGTGTGAGGCCAGTGATGCCACACTTTCCCACACAAAAATGTGTGAAAAAGTGATTTTTTCAGCTAAAATTGAGGTTTGCAGGGATTCTGGGTAAGGAACGTTGGGAGATCCACGCAAGCCATACCTCCTGGAAGCCCGCAGGTGTCTACTTTTGCAGAAATGTGTGGGTTTGGTAGGTTTCCCTAGATGGCCGTCGAGCACGGGGCCAAAACCCAGGTGACTCCCTGCAAAACCAGGTGGTTTTGAGATAGGCAATTTTGAGGTCGCCTCACTACGTTGTGGGCCCTGCCTGTCGCGGGTACTTGGGCCTCCCACACAAGTGAGGCACCATTTTATCGGGAGACCTGGGGAACGCTGGGTGGTAGGAAATTGTGTGAGGCCAGTGATGCCACACTTTCCCACACAAAAATGTGTGAAAAAGTGATTTTTTCAGCTAAAATTGAGGTTTGTAGGGATTCTGGTAGGAAACGTTGGGGGATCCACGCAAGCCATACCTCCCTGGAAGCCCCCGGGTGTCTACTTTTCAGAAATGTTGGGTTTGGTAGGTTTCCTAGATGGCCGCCGAGCACGTGGCCAAAACCCAGGTGACTCCTTGCAAAACCAGGTGGTTTTGAGATAGGCAATTTTGAGGTCGCCTCACTACGTTGTGGGCCCTTGCCTGTCGCGGGTACTTGGGCCTCCCACACAAGTGAGGCACCATTTTTATCGGGAGACCTGGGGAATGCTGGGTGGTAGGAAATTTGTGTGAGGCCAGTGATGCCACACTTTCCCACACAAAAATGTGTGAAAAAGTGATTTTTTTCAGCTAAAATTGAGGTTTGCAGGGGATTCTGCAGTGAAACGTTGGGGGATCCACGCAAGCCATACCTCCCTGAAGCCCCCGGGTGTCTACTTTTCAGAAATGTGTGGGTTTGGTAGGTTTCCCTAGATGGCCGCCGAGCACGGGCCAAAACCCAGGTGACCCCCTTGCAAAACCAGGTGGTTTTGTGAAAGGCCATTTTGAGGTCGCCTCACTACGTTGTGGGCCCTTGCCTGTCGCGGGTACTTGGGCCTCCCACACAAGTGAGGCACCATTTTTATCGGGAGACCTGGGGGAACGCTGGGTGGTAGGAAATTTGTGTGAGGCCAGTGATGCCACACTTTCCCACACAAAAATGTGTGAAAAAAGTGATTTTTTCAGCTAAAATTGAGGTTTGCAGGGGATTCTGGGTAAGGAAACGTTGGGGGATCCACGCAAGCCATACCTCCCTGGAAGCCCCCGGGTGTCTACTTTTCAGAAATGTGTGGGTTTGGTAGGTTTCCTAGATGGCCGCCGAGCACGGGCCAAAACCCAGGTGACTCCCTTGCAAAACCAGGTGGTTTTGTGAAAGGCAATTTTGAGGTCGCCTCACTACGTTGTGGGCCATTGCCTGTCGCGGGTACTTGGGCCTCCCACACAAGTGAGGCACCATTTTTATCGGGAGACCTGGGGGAACGCTGGGTGGTAGGAAATTTGTGTGAGGCCAGTGATGCCACACTTTCCCACACAAAAATGTGTGAAAAAAGTGATTTTTTCAGCTAAAATTGAGGTTTGCAGGGGATTCTGGGTAAGGAAACGTTGGGGGATCCACGCAAGTCATACCTCCCTGGAAGCCCCCGGGTGTCTACTTTTCAGAAATGTGTGGGTTTGGTAGGTTTCCCTATGTGGCCGCCGAGCCCCGGGCCAAAAACCCAGGTGACCCCCTTGCAAAACCAGGTCATTTTGAGATAATGTATTGTTTATTTCTGCAGCGTGAAAATTTTGGCACAATATTGCAAGGGAAATGTGACAGACATTTTGAGGTTTGCAGGACATTGTGGGTACCATAACTTGTTGGGATCCACAAGAGAGATATCACCATGTACTCCCATGGGTGTTTCGTTTACGACAATATCTACAGTTGGTAGGTTATTCTTAGACGGAATGTACACCTTGGCAGACATACTAAAAAGACAAAGATTACTGCACAGCCATCTATTCCTCAAGCACACACACATACTGGTTGGATTTGGCACGAGGGCAAGTGATGGTTCAGTATATACAATTTTATTAACAAGAGATTTCACAAAAATGAAATGCACTGTCAATAATTGAAAGGACAAAAAACGGAACCAGTGACTCGCAGCTCGTGAGCTGTAAAGCCACGTCAAGGCCCCAACCGCTTCAAAGGCCATTCACACACCTTTCATACGTGATACACACAAGACCATTCACACCCCCAGGCACGAAACAAACACATTACAACATTCACAAAAAGCGACAAGGTACACCCTGCTTGAGAAAGACAAAAAAAATATTACTGCACAGCCATCTAATCCTCAAGCACACACACACATACTGGTTGGATTTGGCACGAGGGTGAGTGATGGTTCAGTATATACAATTGTATTAACAAGTGATTTCACAAAAATGAAATGCACTGTTAATAATTGAAAGGACGAGAAACTGAACCATTGACTCACAGCTCGTGAGCTGTAAAGCCACGACAAGGCACCAACCTCTTTACAGGCCATTCATACACCTTTCATACGTGTGACAAATACAAAACCATTCACACCACCAGCCGCGGGCTCATCACATTACAACACTCACACCAGCAGACAGCGCCATTCAAGGGCCCATCACTTTCACACGCCCACATTCCTAACACAGCAACCACAAAAGCTGATGGATTGCGTGGAGTGTTGCTCGGCTAGCAGTGTGTGTAGTGACCAGCAGCAAGTCACTACTCACACACTGCCAGCCGAGTGCCAGTCCACGCACACCGCCAGCCAAGCGCCACTCCACGCACACCGCCAGCCAAGCGCCACTCCACGCACACCGCCAGCCAAGCGCCACTCCACGCACACCGCCAGCCTAGCGCCACTCCACGCACACTGCCAGCCTAGCGCCACTCCACGCACACCGCCAGCCTAGCGCCACTCCACGCACACCGCCAGCCTAGCGCCACTCCACGCACACCGCCAGCCAAGCACCACTCCACGCACACCGCCAGCAAAGAGCCACTCTCCGCACACCGCCAGCCAAGCGCCACTCCACGCACACCGCCAGCCAAGCACCAGCCTACACACACCACCATCACATTTAGGATTTTTATACAAAAAGAAAACACAACCAAATTGCAAATAGATACAAATCTACTAACACAAAATCAGAAACTAAATACATTGCACTAATGCCAACCTTGAAACAGAACAACAATTCTTAAACATTACAGACCAGGCAGTTCACTTTACCACTCATGGTTGCTCCCAATAATTCTTTTGCTTGTGGTACGCTCTATAACAAGCAGGCACACACAGCCCAGGGTTAGAAGGACACTCAGGGCAGTACATACGAGTCTCCTTCCGTGTACCTCTTCGCCAACAGACTCTACATCTCCTAGTGGGAAAGTCTTTTGAGGGTGTAGGAGGAATGTGATCAGGAAAGTGGCGATCTTTCAATCGAGCCACATCCTCCACCACTCCAACTCTAGGAACACTTGCCTGTTCCACAACAACAAGGCTGCCTATGACAGACTCCTGAAACTGAACAAAAGTCAACTTTGACGCAGGAGAACACTCCTTGAACACAACAAAAGCATTGAAAGTTGCTAAATTGAAGAGATGGATGGCCAACTTCTTATACCAAATGTAAGACTTACGAATAGCAGTGTAAGGTTCCAACCTCTGATCTACTCTATCAACACCACCCATGTGCTTATTGTAGTCTAAAATGCACACAGGTTTGCGCACTTCAGCAATCTGACCCCAAACAGCCACAGGTGAAGTACTCTCATCATGGATGGTAGTCAGCATGTACACATCCCTCCTGTCCACAAATTTCACAGCTAGCAGTTCCTCACTACGCAAGGCACTGCACTGTCCCCTCTGAAGTTTTTTGCAAACAAGCTCTTTTGGATAACCTTTACGGTTAGAGCGGATTGTGCCACAAGCAAAAGTGTCCACTTTGAACAATTCCTTAAACAATTGCACAGCAGTGTAGAAGTTATCAAGGTACAAATGGTGGCCGCTGTTAAACAGTCCTCTAGCAAGATCCCACACAAATTTCTCTGAAACTCCAAAAGTGGACGGACAACCAGGGGGGTCAATAGTGAAATCCCTACCAGTGTACACACGCAAATTAAAAACATATCCTGTCCTACTCTCAGACAACATATACAGCTTAATTCCATAGCGTGCCCTCTTGCTAGGAATGTACTGCCTAAAAACCAAACGGCCCTTGAACAGGACCAAAGACTCATCAATAGATATTTCTTTCCCTGGAGTATAGATCACTGAAAATCGATCTACAAAGTGATCAAGAACAGGCCGAATCTTAAAAAGACGGTCACATTCAGGGTGATCTCGTGGCAACGCCAAACCATTATCAACAAAATGCAGCATCCGAAGCAAAAGTAAATACCGATCACGAGTCATAACTGCAGGAAATATGGCCGTTGCCATCAAGGGACTGGTAGACCAATATGAACCCATGGACGGCTTCCTTATCAAACCCATCAAAAAGTCAAACCCAAAACTTCTTCATCTCTTCCAGATTTGTGGGACTCCACCGGGTAGCTCTAGAATGGGGCCTAAGTCTGGCACTGTTGTCCCTCAAAAACTATTCAGCATACAAATTAGTCTGCTCAACAATCTCACCCAAAAATACATCATCCATAAACAACTGAAAATACTGTATAGGCAAATAATGTTCACAATCCACTCTACACCCTGCATAACCACTAAAGGCAGGCAACACCGGCTGCACCATGTTTGGATCAACCCAGAGTCCAGCACTTCCAGTAGGAAGCCTAGCAGCCCCAGGCTGCAATCCAGATGCCTCTTGCACCATCGGCACAGTAGTATCCTCCTCTAAATCAGGCACTTCATCTGCACTGAGAGTACCTTCATCATCCGATGATTCCATGTGGAGAGAAAACTCACTGCCTGAATCTTCCCCTCCCTCCTCTCCCTCAGACGCACTGTCAGTCTCATAATCCTGCTCAGAGGAAGATTCAAGAAGCAAACCAACCACCTGCTGAGCAGTAATTCCACATGCTAGCCATAATGCTTACTAATAAAGGTTACTTGTCAAACAAGTCAACAACAACAAACCCTTTGTAAAAAAAAGAAATAAACAAAATGTAGCTTTATCACAAAGACCTATATACTCCAACACTATACCACTCACGTGACAGAAGCAGCTAGACTCACCACCACCTACTCTGCACAGACACAGTAAGGATCAACAATATCCCACTAAAAAGAAGAAGAAAAAAATTACACATAAGACAATGCAAAACATCGCAAAGAATTTCATGCTCTGAACACTAACAAATATGCTGCCATTATGGCACCACTTACAAAAAATTCATTCATGCATGACAATAATACTCATTTGGAGTACACACAACAAAAATATTTTTCTTACCAAATAAATGCAATTACGCAAAACTGCAGAACCACAACTGCCGAAACCGCAAACAGGAATCAAAAGCTTTACACTAGAATAAAAAGGAGAAAAAAAAACATTACAATCACATATGCAAATAATGCACCAGTCCACACACAATCCACCAGCCAAGCTAAGGGGTAGGTGGGCCTAACAGTATAAATAAAATATTCACCCTCGTAAAAGGGAGCAACCCTTGCCCTTTTGGCCACTCCCCAACACAAAAATTTAAAAAACCCTGGTGCCTAGTGGGCATTCCTGCTGCACGATCACATGATCGTGCAGCAGGAATGCACAAAAGAGGCATCGGGGGAAAGGAAACCCTTTCCTTTCCTCGATGCCTCTTTGATACAAACCCCCTCCCCGAGCCAAACCTCATCTGGATTTCTCCGACGCGCTGGAAGCAAATGGCTTCCAGCGCGTCGGGAAGAAAGGAAACCCTCAATGATGTCAGCGCACCTCACTCGCTGACGTCATTGATGGGGCGGGGAGGCAGGGGAAGCCCTTCCCCTGCCTCCCCAAAAAAAAAAACCTAACGATCGGATTCCCACGGGGGAGCGCCAGCGCTTCCCCGTGGGTGGTCTTATGACGAGCTGGACTCGCCATGAGCACACGAGCACTGTGTGCCATGACGAGTCCAGCTCGTCATAAGCACCGAAGGGGATAAAGGGTCAGAGCAGGATCTCAGCGGCAGACGAGGAGAAGGAACCTCCTGGTCACAGGAACTACACGAGCATTGCGCCGAGAAATTCAAGGATGCAAAGACCTCCATCAAGGATTACAGCTAACTTTTCAGGGTGTAAATGGAGAGAAGCCACATCTGCTTAACCACGCTCACGAATTCTACACGAGAATTGCGCCGAGAAAATGAAGGATGCAAAGACCTCCATCAAGGATTACAGCTAACTTTTCACGTTGGAAATGGAGAGAAGGCACATCTGCCCTGCATATTTATCCACGAAGATGCCACCGTTTTGTGCAATACCTCTACTCAACTGGAGTACTTTCTACTGGCTAATCAGTAAGTGCTACCTCGTTGGGTAAATGTATAGTGCCTTTCCTACACTACAGCTGCGTAAAGGACCAGAAGAATTGTCTCCAGTGACCTGTGTGTCTGTAACTTTGCCACCGCGCCGAAAGCGCCGGGGTCCTTTGAGTAAGCTGTCCATCATAGTGGGGAAAGGGCGGGCATACGTTGCATACCGCTAGTGTATGTGTGGCGGGGCCAAACGAGCGGGGCTTCTAGGCCCGTTCACATGCCTCTTGTTTATAAAGGGTCAGAGCAGGATCTCAGCGGCAGACGAGGAGAAGGAACCTCCTGGTCACAGGAACTACACGAGCATTGCGCTCGAGAAATTCAAGGATGCAAAGACCTCCATCAAGGATTACAGCTAACTTTTCAGGGTGTAAATGGAGAGAAGGCACATCTCCACGCTCACGAATTCTACATGAGAATTGCGCTCGAGAAAATGAAGGATGCAAAGACCTCCATCAAGGATTACAGCTAACTTTTCACGTTGGAAATGGAGAGAAGGCACATCTGCCCTGCATATTTATCCACGAAGATGCCACCGTTTTGTGCAATACCTCTACTCAACTGGAGTACTTTCTACTGGCTAATCAGTAAGTGCTACCTCGTTGGGTAAATGTATAGTGCCTTTCCTACACTACAGCTGCGTAAAGGACCAGAAGAATTGTCTCCAGTGACCTGTGTGTCTGTAACTTTGCCTCCGCGCCGAAAGCGCCGGGGTCCTTGGAGTAAGCTGTCCATCATAGTGGGGAAAGGGCGGGCATACGTTGCATACCGCTAGTGTATGTGTGGCGGGGCCAAACGAGCGGGGCTTCTAGGCCCGTTCACATGCCTCTTGTTTATAAAGGGTCAGAGCAGGATCTCAGCGGCAGACGAGGAGAAGGAACCTCCTGGTCACAGGAACTACACGAGCATTGCGCTCGAGAAATTCAAGGATGCAAAGACCTCCATCAAGGATTACAGCTAACTTTTCAGGGTGTAAATGGAGAGAAGGCACATCTCCTCCACGCTCACGAATTCTACACGAGAATTGCGCTCGAGAAAATGAAGGATGCAAAGACCTCCATCAAGTATTACAGCTAACTTTTCACGTTGGAAATGGAGAGAAGGCACATCTGCCCTGCATATTTATCCACGAAGATGCCACCGTTTTGTGCAATACCTCTACTCAACTGGAGTACTTTCTACTGGCTAATCAGTAAGTGCTACCTCGTTGGGTAAATGTATAGTGCCTTTCCTACACTACAGCTGCGTAAAGGACCAGAAGAATTGTCTCCAGTGACCTGTGTGTCTGTAACTTTGCCACCGCGCCGAAAGCGCCGTGGACCTTTGAGTAAGCTGTCCATCATAGTGGGGAAAGGGCGGGCATACTTTGCATACCGCTAGTGTATGTGTGGCGGGGCCAAACGAGCGGGGCTTCTAGGCCCGTTTACATGCCTCTTATTTATAAAGGGTCAGAGCAGGATCTCAGCGGCAGACGAGGAGAAGGAACCTCCTGGTCACAGGAACTACACGAGCATTGCGCTCGAGAAATTCAAGGATGCAAAGACCTCCATCAAGGATTACAGCTAACTTTTCAGGGTGTAAATGGAGAGAAGGCACATCTCCACGCTCACGAATTCTACATGAGAATTGCACTCGAGAAAATGAAGGATGCAAAGACCTCCATCAAGGATTACAGCTAACTTTTCACGTTGGAAATGGAGAGAAGGCACATCTGCCCTGCATATTTATCCACGAAGATGCCACCGTTTTGTGCAATACCTCTACTCAACTGGAGTACTTTCTACTGGCTAATCAGTAAATGCTACCTCGTTGGGGAAATGTATAGTGCCTTTCCTACACTACAGCGGCGTAGATCACCCTCCCTCCCTCTCTCGTGGGCATTCCTGCTGCACGATCACATGATCGTGCAGCAGGAATGCACAAAAGAGGCATCGGGGAAAGGAAAACCCTTTCCTTTCCCTCGATGCCTCTTTCGAATCAAACCCCCTCCCCGAGCCAAAACTCACCTGATTTCCCGACGCGCTGGAAGCAAATGGCTTCCAGCGCGTCGGGGAAGAAAGGGAAACCCTCAATGATGTCAGCGCTAAGTCCTTCCCCTGCCTTCCCCCAAAAAAACCCGACGATCGGATTCCCACGGGGGGAGCGCCAGCGCTTCCCCCGTGGGTGGTCTTATGACGAGCTGGACTCGTCATGAGCACACGAGCACTGTGTGCCATGACGAGTCCAGCTTGTCATAAGCACCGAAGGGGTTAATTCTCTGCTGTAACCAGAGCTCAACCCAAATTAACATTGTGCCTTGAAAAAGAAAGGCACACAGGAAGCTTAGATGTAAACCGTAGGCCTCTGTCTGGGGCAGTGTATTGCTGTGTAACACAAAACTTTGTCCCGTGAGATCACAGAATACATTTCACACCTTTACCCAAACTTTTGTCACGTGAGGTCACATGATGCATTTCACACCATGACCCAAACTTCTTCCCCACCGCACTGGTATTGCATGCTGTGCCAGATTAACATCAATAAGGCTGCATGCGTTCCTGCCATTCCGCACACCATGAGACTCGAACCCCGGTCTCCAGGATCCCCATCGACCATCCTACCCACTGAGCCACACCCCCCTTCTGGGCATGTCCTTGCCCCCAATCGGCCTTCACATCCACCATGCCATAATCATTTAAAGGAAGCAGCCGATCCACGCTAGCGCCTCCACTGGAGGTGGAACCCCTGGCGCCCCATAGTAAAGACGACCGCCTCGTCCACCGGGTGTAAACCAATCCCTACACGGCGCGTCCTCGCACCCGCGCGGCCATAACAATAAGGCAGTCAGCATTACCCGTGCCCCCGACTGAAAATGCCAAAGCGCCTCCTCGCAAAATAATATAGTTAAAACCAGCGTGTCGAGATACCTGAATAAATACAGTTAAGGTATACTCCGTGGCCCGAACCCGGGGTCACCGGCACTAAACAACCGCCCTGCCTATCGGGACCACGCCCCCTCAACCCTCGGGCGTGGCCTCGCAAATTATATGTTTGCCACATTTCTATCATTGGGCAGCTCATTAAAAACAGCCATACACAGATTCAACCCAAGAATTACCTTTATTAAAAAACCTAATGTTGCGCCGCCACTGAGACCATTGCGCCACGCCAAGCCTCGAACCCCGGTCCCCCGGACCAAGGTCGACCGTTCAGACAAGTGAGCCACCCTTTTCCACATGGGCTCAGCCACACTTTGCATGGACTCGTAACCGCATCCCGGTACCGGAATGAAACGTAATGCTGCCTCACACTCTTCGGCACCTGCATGGAGGCCCCCAACCTAAAAGACATGTTCCGCGCAGCCTCCCGGCAGGGATGAGTACCCGGCAGACGCACACCGGTACCGGAATGAGCTGCAATGCCACCCAACACCTATGTGGAGGCTCACACCCAAAAAAGGCACTCTGACTGGGGTCCGGAAGCCCACCGCAAATCGCGGCGGCCCCCTGGTATGCTGAAAACCCCACCGCGACCCCGGGCCCCTTTAACCCTCCATCTTTTAAGCAACAGTGTATCCCAGAACAGTTGCACGCCCCCAACCAAACCACACTGTCACGCCGTGTCGGTGTAACCAGCCAATAAAACCAATTCTGTGAAATTGAATTAGCGGCGTCCCGCCGAAATAATCACTCAGTACCCCTCATACTACGCCGGATCCCCCGAACCCACTGTGCTGCCCTCCTCGAGCTGTCGACCGGAACTCCTGGTTGCCAACGCTCCAGCAGCTTCGCTAGGGTCCAAGAGGACAAAGAGGATGAGTCCCACTAAGGCACAGCCTTAAATAGCCTAATATTGGGATTCGGTTTCGTTTCTCTCATCTGCCCATCCCAATACAGCAACGTCACCAGGCGACCCCCTCCTCAACCAGCCCCCTTTTCCATTGCCCTGGGGGATGTTCGTTCCCGTGGCGCCACTAAGGGTGCCCCTCCTCTAGGCGCGGGGGGAACCTGCTCATTAGCGACCAATTTTTTTTATGACTCATATAACTTGAACCCATAATCAGCAGGGATGCTTAGCATAGGCCATCGAGGACCAGGTAGGTCCATGTCAGCATATGCACCTAAGAGTTACATGCAATGCATATAAATAGAACGGATTTGCATGCATCAGTGCTATCCTGAAAATCTGGCTTGAACATGGTCGACATTCGTGGGCCTAATGTCACACTTTTGAAAAGTGCTATTATCAGAGCTCTCAAATTTTCAAAATCCATGCATAAATATCTCATCAAGTCCATATCAGGTCTCACCTAAACAGTGCATGCACTTTCTCTTCAAGACCCTTTCGGGCATATGTACAAGCCCCTATCGCCACCACAACGTCACCTATAGTGACGTTGTGGTGGTGATAGGGGCTGTGCCTTATGTACAAGGCAGCGTTAAGCCACTTAACGTGGCTTAACGCTGCCTTGTACATAAGGCCCCCTTTCACGCTATGGTTACCGTGAAAAGGGTGGGCAGTGGGTGTTGAGGTGGGCGTTCCACCGCAACACCCATTCATTTTGACGCTGCCCCCTATGTACAAGGGTGGCGTACATAGGAGGCAGCGCCAAAATTAAGACCAGTTAAAAACTGGTCTTAAAATGGCGAAACGAGGAGAAATGAATTATTTCTCCTCGTTTTTGCTTTTTCTATGTGTGCTGCCTTGTGCAGCACACATGGAATAAGCAAAATGCCATTGTCTGTTTATGTACAGGAAGGTGTCCCTTCCTGTACATAAACAAACTTTAAAAAAAAAGCCATTTTGTCGCTTTCGTGTGTGCTGCATGAAGCAGCATGTATGAAAGTGGCAGAATGGCATTTCTAGGATTGTTTTTGTGCAGGAAGGGACACCTTCTTGCACATAAACAATCCTCCCCTGCACGCAGACACCCTTGCACTCTGGTGCAAGGGTGCCTGCGTTGGCACTAAGGGGTCTATTAGGATGGCGGACGGATGGCCACCGCTGGGCCGGCAGTGGCGCTCGCCGGTCCGGCGGTGGAGTTCCGCCCGCGATCGCAAGCCAGAAAACCGCCGGTCAGATTAGGATGGCGGTGCTGACCGCTGTGGTGTGAAATTCCGCTTGCGGATGGAGCAGGACCGGGATAATGGTGGCGGTGCCGAGCAGGCTCCGCCGGCAGGTAGGTAGCCAGCCTTTCCGCAGCGGTCAAACCGCCATGGAAAGGCAGACGGAGATTTGTCTTCCGGGGGCCCGTTGCAGGCCCCCAATGTTTTGGGGGGGTGTGGGTGCACTGGGGGGTACCCATGGTCCCCCCCTACAGTTCCCTGTACCAGGTGGCAGGCACTGTGCAGTGCCTGCCACGCAGTGCAGGGCAATGCAGGACATGCTCATTTGGACATCGCGGCGGTGCTGCGTGCAGCAGCAACCGCCGCAATGTTAAAGCCCGCGATCAGACCGCCGCGGTCAGATTTCGACCGTGGGCCATCGTAATTCGACCGGCGGTGATGTCGCGGTCCATGCGGGCGGTCTTTTCCCGCTACCATGGAGGTCGGGGAGGTTTTCCGACCGCCATCCTAATAAGCCCCTAAGTTGCTAAAAGTAGCGCCATAGCAGGGGGAAATGCAAGGCTGCACCACATTTTTGTAAATATGGTGCAGCCTTGCGTTTCAGAAATGGAGGAGAGAGGCGTTAAGCCAGGAAGGCTAACGCCTCTCTCCTCCACTTCCTTGTACATAGCTCCCTTTGTTTTCTGTCAGTGGGTTTAGAGACCACCTATTGCTTCCTATTGTTTGGCTTCAATGCCACTCTCATTTGCTGCAATACGCATCGTTCTTCTTCCTGTGCTTGTTCCTTTCCTTGAGCATGGATTCATCACTTGTGTCCTGCCACTGCTCATTTTGTAGGCTCTAATTTATTCCTTTAATTTAAGCACTCTATAGAGTGCATCTTTTTCGGTAGGCTGACTTGTGTACTTCTACCTTCTCAGCTGTTTTCTTGTCTCGCTTGACCTCTGTTGCTGCTTGCCCCAAACAACCCTCCCTCCCTTCATTGTTGCTTGCCCCCACCCATCCTCCCATCTTTCATAGTTGCTTGCCCCTGCCCTGCCTCCCTCCTTGCTTGTAACCCCACATAGTTGCTTACACACTTGCTGTTAAAAAGAAACAAAAAAAGAGTATGATGTGTCATAGCGTTTCTTTCTCCACCCAGCCACCTTGTTGCCGCCCACCCCACCATCTCTCCAGCAGGAGTTATTTGAAACCTCCACCCACTCTCTCGCCCTCCTTTTTTGCTTGCAACACCATACCTTCCTCCCTCCTTTGTTGCTTGCCACCCAATAACACAAAAGTGCTGTCAGTATTTTGTCCAGTCAAATACTTGCTTTTATGAAAAAAGTAGAATTTTATAGTGTTGGACTTGGCTCTCTCTGCATTGTCACCACCAAACATTTTGCCTTCACCCCTCCTGTTTTCTGAATTTGTTTTTGTTGGCATTAGAAGTCTGTGCACTTTACCATTGGTTACCAGTGATAGAGTGCACTCTCCCTAAAACTTGGTAAAATTGACATACACTTAATTGGTACATTTAATTTACTTATAAGTCCAAAGTATATGATCAACATGTACCAAGGCTCTGTAAATTAAATGATATTAGTGGGCCTGCAGTACTCACTGTGCCACCCACTAAAGTAGTTCTTTAAAACATGTCTCAGGTCTGCAATTGTAGACTGTAGTGCAGTTTTAAAACTGCAATTTCAACCTGGCAAAATAAACCTTTGGCCTGGCCTAAACCTTCCTTCTTAATACGTATAAGTCACCCATAAGGTAGACCCTAAAGGCCCATAGGGTAGCGTGTATTGTGTTTTAAAGTAGGTCATGTGTGTTTAAGATTTACATGTCCTGGTAGTGAAAAACTCCAACATTTATTTTTCACTACTGCAAGTTCTATTTCTCCGATTGGATAACATGGGGTTACCTCATTACATTTATTAAGTGCCAACTTTTGACTGGCAGTAGATAGAAATGAAATGAATGAATTGTAATTTAACATTCTCTTTAATGGCAAAGTCGAATTTCAGATTACGAGTTTGAAAATGCTACTTTTAGAAAGTTGGCACTTTTCCTGCCTGACAGCTACTTAGGCCATTTAGGAGTTTCCAGCTGTCTGGCTCTCCCATTAAGAATGTGTATTGGGTCCAGACAGTGAACAATAGGTGACTAAGTGTGGGCAGGATAGGCCTTCCTACAAAGTTGGTTGGGGACGAAGCTCTTCCCTGCCTCACTTACAATTCAAAGGCCTTGCCTCCAGCACACACATAGGAACATGATACTAGGGTTGTTTCTACCCTAGACTTCTTGGTACCTTGGCAGGGGAAGGGAGGAACTTTCCAGAACCAGATGTAGGGGCATCCTAGAAAATTCCACCAAAAAGGATGGCATCAGGTATAAATATTGGACTTTCTGAGCCACACTTCAATACACACCTGGACCTCCAGACATTACAGAAGAAATGTTGCCTTGTTTCCCCAGAGGTCTGCCCTGCAGCCTGAAGCCTGCTCTCTGTAATGGAAGACTGAACTTGTTCCCTTCATCCCAGGCTACCTTAGTGACTCCAAGGGTCAGCTGACTGACCTCTTGTTCCATGCTACAGGAACACAAACAGCTCCAGAGACCTCCCTGCAACTGCCCAGCTGACCTGTTGCACATGGACCTGCAACTGGACCTGCCCGAGCCCTCTGTTAGAGCTATTCCCTAGTCCCCATGGGGTGCCTTCCCAGGTCCTGGGTCATTGACTGGCATCAGAGTGCACTTCTCTAAAAGAAATGGAGAAATGCTGAAGTTCTAGACCTTTCTCCCCTGACTTTGAGAAAGTAACTTTTCTTAGCGGGACTAACCTGGTCCCTGTATCTGGCCCACGCTCCATCACGGTCAGCCTGAACTTGTAACTTTCCCCTAGTCTAGCATGACGACATGGCTGCAAGTGTCACTTTGTGGTTTTAGGCACTATACCTTCCTAAAACTTCAAAATTACATATTTCCAGTTCTACTGATTGGAATTTTGTTGTTTCAGTTTCATTTTATTTATTAAAATTTACTCTACATTTCTAAACTGGTTTGGGACTTTTCTTGTGTTATGTTTTCACTTTATTACTTTTTGTGTGCTGCATAAATACTTTACACAGTGTCTCCAAGTTAAGCCTGACTACTTTTGTGCCAAGCTACGAGAGGGTTAATTAAAGGTTCATAGAGTGACTTTTGTGATTCATCCTGACAAAGATTGTGGTTGCTGCTTGAGTTGGGTTTTCACCCTCTCAATCAATAACCCAATTTCTTACATATATGAACACAAAGTAAAATACAGCATACACAAGTAAAACAGACAGCCCCCTGAGGTCAGTACTCTAGTCTTTGATAGGCAGATCACTGAATCTAACTTCCCTCTCTCTCTGGTGGTGGTTATTCCCCATTCACAACAGCCATCATTCAGTTTATATACCACTAGTAGTCTGAGTCTCAGGAGTCCTACTCTGACTCTTCCAAAGTCAAAAGTGTTTCAGCACCTAAAGCAATATGAGTCAGAATAAGTTCCCCTGTGTCCTCTGGCCCTGCAGCCCTGCGATCAGCCTTACCCACTCCTGCAGGGTTTGCTCTATCAGAGTCCATGGGAACAATTGTTACTCGAGTGTCGCAGAGGTCTGCAGTGGCTGCCAACGCGGAGTAGCACTCTTGGCTTTGCAGTGGCAGCGGCTGATCATCCACGGCACTTCCTCCGATGACACCATACATTTCAATCTTCCTTCTCACAGGCAGGTGGACAATCACCAGGCTCCAATCCTTCAGTCGGGGCTTGAGTATGCACAGATCACCACGGCATCCTTTCTTCTTGACATCGGTGAAACCAAGCAATGGTCTTTGTTTTTAACTGCAGCCTCCTTTGGCATATGCCGTCACTGACTTTACTCTGCATGCAGGCAATGGCCTGATAGGCGCAGCAGTAATACAATCTTCATTATGCCCCTCTCTGGCATAGAGGGTCGCCAATTTTACTCTGCACACAGGCAATGACCCGATCAGTGCCACAACAGCTTGCTTCACAGAAGAGCCCTCTGCATAAGTTGTTGCTGACTTGAATATGCACATGGGCAACAGCCCGATCGGTGCAGAAGCCACCTTCTCACACATCGTGCATGGGTATCCACTTGCCAGGATTCCCAACTGGAGCTTGCGCTCTCATATTCTTCACAGGGCACACTGGCCATGGCAAGCAGGCCAGCAGTGGTGATTCAGGCTCCAGGGCAGGTGGTTTTGGATTTCCCAGGGTGATGTCCCCTCACCCAGCAGGGAGAGTGGCAGACCTTAGTCCCCAGTCCTGGTCACAGGTAGAAGTCTTGCGAAGTTTTTCTCCTCAATATAGAGTCAGATTGCCTGCTTGGCAGTTGACTCTTTTGGGAGCCTTGAACTCCCATTCTTATAGTCCATTTCCAGACAAAAGATGTGATTTAGTGCCTGAGTCTTTGCAGTTTGTTTTGGGTGTCTGCTTCCTGTAGAAGTTACCACTCCTCTGCCCTGCCCTTCTTCTAGAAATCAGTCTGTCACAGCGGGAGCAACTCCAAATCTTATAGATCCAAATCACAAGCCATGGTAGTGACTAGAGCAGCAGTTCTTAGTGTTTTGACTTCTGAGCACCCAACTGAATCATTACTAAAATCAGAGGACCCCCACTGAGTCAATATTGCAAGCCGGGAACCCCGAGCCTAAGCAGTTTCTATGGTTTGAACCTTAGAACACTGCATAAAAATGCAAAACAAGTATACATCAGACCAATTCTCAAATAATGAAATATTTTATTTAATTCACAATCAAATATAGAAGGAGTTACATTTTGCTTTTTTATTTAGTAGGCCTCACAGAGCCCTGCGGGTGCTCACACCACAGGTTAAGAAACATAGAAATAGAGGTTCACACCTGAATGTCAGCTACAGTGCATCAAAGGCTTATCCAAGGTCCTCAGCCCTACTCTTTATGATTCCCTCATCAGCCTCTTGTCCTCCCTAAGATGTGCCCAGTCTCTTTCCAGTGATCTCTCTCTGATTCGAGAGCACCCTTCAAATTGTACTGAAGAGCCTGCCTCTTCCTTCCCCCAGTGTGTGTCCCACCCAGCTCTCTGGAATACAGCCATCCACAAATCTGTCCGGGGAATCCTCTATCTCCTCATGCTCCTCCAGTCAGCTCTGGTACTCCCAAAAGGAACCCAAAGGTTTCCATGTATTAAACCACTCACAGGCACACATACACCCAGAACACACATGCAACCACACTACATAATAACTTGATGTAGGTCAAAGGTGAGTTAAGCACACAGCAGCAGACCTTTACATGAGTGGATCTGTAGGCTTCACTCCAGTGACACAGGTGAAAAGGCCTGCTCACTCCTGCTGACCACTACAAAGTATGCTGCCACCACCCTGCTAGTCCTACCTAAATCCTGGTACAGACAGTATCCTTTCACAATCATGAAGGTAGAACTTTGAGCACCCTTCCTGGTGCAACAAGACCACAATTCATGAGACAGGCCTATGTCATGGCACGCAAGCAAGATCTATGTTCGTCCATGATAACAAAAATCAGCACCAGAAATCCAGATATCTTTGCTGCTGGGGCACTCAGGGCAGGGGCACACATCAGTCAACATGCAAGAGACTTTTCCGTCCTAACAGTTATATACAGCATAGAGTTACTGAGTGTACACATGTGGGTCAATAACATGGAAATAGGATGGAAGAACATCATTCAAGGTTGAAAAATATGTCCATGTGTGCAGAATTGAAGGCACTCTACGCATAATCCCCATGGCAACTCTACTGTCTACAGTATTTCATTAAATGTTTGTGTGCAAAAGCCTATCTCCATTAATAAACACATCAAGGTGTAAAATACCCAAAGGTGTGGTTTCTGACCACAAATATTTTATACAACCAAGAACATTTATGAGTGTGAAATCATATCTAGCACAACCATTTAAATGGATTCCAAGAAGGACAAAGCAAAGCACCAACAATATTTCAAATAAATGTATTTTACACATATCTGCTTTATACGTACAATATAATACTGCAGAAGAAAGCAGTCTTTATTATACCTTTCTTCCTCAAATCCTGTCCTGCCTGCAGTCTTTGAGGTGCCGCAATAAGGGTGACATGGACACCAAGATAAAACAGAAGTGGTCATCTTTGGTAAAGACACCTCGCTATGGGACTCCACCTGGTGGCCTGATGATCATCCCCAACCCATGCGTAGAATCTCAGAATAATAATTGACTAACAGCTCTTTATGACAGGTCAAGTCCACATTCCCAAGATACTCAAGAAAATGTTCAGATGGCTGCCCTTCAACACCTGCAGAACTGCCACCCAAGCCCCCATCACCAGCAAGTTATTCTTTGGCAACACACACACACACACAAAGGTTTGCACAACATCAGCCCCACCTACCTCAACAATCACATTAACTTCCACATACTTGCCCGACACTCCCGCTCAGCCGGTCTCCTACTCGTACACATTCCCCGCCTTCGCAGAACCAGATCCTGTGGCTGCGTCTACATTGCTCATAAAGCCTGGAATGGCCTACCCCTGCACATCAGAGACACTGCCTCAGTTCTTGAATTTCAAACTGAAGAAATGGTTCTTCACTTAGCCTCAGCCCTGGTTCGGCCCACGCTGCTTCTGTTTTTCAGCACCATGATAGCTGTCCCAGATGAGTTATGTGCTCTACAAATACCTGTAACATAACAAATATGACATAGCAAATATGGAAAATGGATTCCGACCCCATGTATGCAAAGAACGCCCATAACTGGGTTGGAGAAGGCCCCTTAGTGCTGTGGGCCATGGTGCCACTGCACCTGCTGCACCATTTATAGCTGCGCCTCTGGTCGCTTATCAACACTGTGTCCTGACTGCAGACCCTTGCTAGCTGGCTGTGAAATGGGAGATGGATATTTACTGTGAATGTGATTACATATAAATTAACATGGGCCCCCCTTAAAGAAGGGCAGTTAGGGAATTATTCTTTGATCATAGTATATTGAATAAAAATGGAAATGGTAACCCATGCATGTAGAATTATCAACATATAAATTCTGGAAATGCAGTAATTTGTTTAAACGGCGAAGGATTTCATAATGCCACGTAATAAAACCTTTAAGGTCCTGGTTAGCACTGAAGACCCACTGTCTTAATTGGATTATCTGTTCACATAAATGTTTATCACAGGTTAACAAAGGGTTTCCGAAAGCCAGGGGATTTAATTGCTAAGCGCTATTTATACAAGAATGGCAGATTCTAAGAAATCTTTATTGTGTTAGTATTCATGCTGCCACTGCCTGCGTTCAAAGGCTTCAATAGAAGAGAATGCAGTCCCTTTGGAGCTAGAGATGACGCAGGCTAATCTACCGGCAGCGATGCATTGCAGGAGAGTTCTATCTGTGACAAATATACCGAGAAAAGGAGCAGGCTCCTATCACAGAGAAATTCTAATTTTATTTCGATTAATGATGTTCAGTTTCCTAAAATAGATTCAGAGGAATGTACGTGCACACACTGACTAAACTACAGAGAATGATGCTTTGGAAGAAAACCACCAGTACAGATTATCACAGGGGTGCCCAGTGTAAGTCCGCAAGATAGTGGTACATGCCAGATTTTCAGCATAACCACTGACCATATAAATGATTCCCCTTTAGAGTCACTGATTTAGCCCATGTAGATGCCCTGAAACTCTGGCATGGATGTGGAGTTCGTGGGCCAAGAATGGAGTGGCCCAGTTTATGAAACAAGTAAGCATGTTTTCACATCACCAACAGATGTGTGATGCCAGTCAGCAGTGAAGGGATTTTGAAATACTCACCACTCAGTTCTCTTGTGTATAATATAATGCCCGGTTACTCACCGGTAATCTTCATTACTCCGAGTCCTGGTCTTCCCGTCCCATTCCTTATCAGTGAGCAGCTTGTCTGCTCCCCAGAAACCTTATACCTAGCAGAGTTTTTAGCACTTCCCCCAATGAGGCGCCACCTATCAGGTGAGAATATAGGGGGAAGCGCGTCACACAACATCCTGAGAATACCAAAGAAACCCAGAAACAAAAACAATCACCATAAAGAAACCCCAGGGAGGGAGGGAAGGGCTCAGGAATGGCCCCGGAAGACCAGGACTCGGAATAATGAAGATTACCGGTGAGTAACCGGGCATTACCTCCTCGTCCGTCTTCCCGTCCCATTCCTTATCAGTGAGCCCATACCCAAGCACACAGTGATTGTTAGAACAAAGACCGGAATTTGCAGCAAACAGGCCAATTTAATCAAAAAGAAAGCAGTACAAATCACAAACCATGTACAGCAGACAAAACATGAGAGCCAAAGGCAGCCGAGGCCGCCATCCCCAACTGAAGACGGTAATGGGAAACAAAGGTATGGGGAGAGGCCCACGTGGCAGCATTACAAATGTCACGCAAGGAGGCACCTTTGAACATGGCCCAGGAGGAGGAGACACCCCGGTGGACCTACCCTGGACCGAAGAAGGGAGAGGACAGTGGCGGACTCATAAGCCGAAACCACAGAACACTTCACACAACGAGTCAAGGTGGATAAGGAAGGACGAAGCCCCTTCCCAGAGATCCCGTAGGTAACAAACAAAGAATCAACCTTCCGAAAGGCACTGTTCCAATCCAAATAGATGCTGAGAGCCCTCAACACATCCAAAGAATGCAGAACCACTTCCTCCGGGGAGGAGGGGTCCGGAAAAAAGACCGTGAGGACAATATCCTCCTGACAGTGGAAAGAAGACAAAACCTTGGCTAGCAAAAAAACTGACTAGGACGAAGAATCACCTTGTCAGAGCAAAAACGCAAAAAAGGGGGGGGAAGCCATCAAAGCACCAAGCTCACCAACCCGCTGCCCAGAAGAAATGGCCACCAAAAAAAGAACCTTAGCTGTAGGGAACTTAAAGTCCACAGAGAGCAAAGGCTCAAAAGGGGGCCCAGTCAAGGCCTGCAGAACCAGGGGAAGATCCCAGGCCGGGACAGGAGAGTGAGAGACAGGACACTGAATCAAAAAACTCCGCAAAAGGCGAGCCACCAAAGGGGAGACAGAAGACACAGAAGAACCCCTAAAAGCAAGAATGGCAGCCCATTGCGCATGGAGAGTGGAGACAGCGAGCCCCAGGACAAACCCATCCCGCAAGAAGTCCAGCGCCCACACAGCCGCACAGGAGGAGGAAGACAGACCCTTCCCAAGGCACCAGGAGGAGAAGTGCTTCCAATGACGGTCATAAGACTTCAAGGTGGAAGGGCGTCTAGACAATGGATGCTCTGGGCTACCTCGACAGAACAACCCTGGTCCAACAAACTCAACCTTTCAAGTGCCAAACCCCCAGCCGGAGGCGGCGCAGGGAGGACACGCGGAGAAGAGGAGCCCGCAGAGGGGAGGGACACAGGGGAAACTGCCAATGGGGGAACACCGACAAGGCCAGAAAAAGGGGAAACCAAGGCCGACAGGACCACTCCGGCACCACCAGAAGAATCTCCGCCTGATCCAACCAAACCTTCCGGAGGACCCAGGGGATCAACGCAAAAGGCGGGAAGGCAAACAGGAGACCCAGCGACCAAGGAATGGTGAAAGTGTTGATCGCCCAGGCCAGCCGAGAAGGAACGAGGCTGCAAAAATGAGGAAGAAGGGCCGACTCCTCCGAGGCAAACAGATCCAGCCAGGGAAGGCCGAATCGGAGGATGATCCGATCAAACAGAAGAAGGGAAAGACACATGGTCACAGATGAAGGGAACACCCTGCTCAGAGAGTCCACAGGCCCATTCTCCTTCCCTGGAAGATAGACAGCCATCAGAGATAGGAGATTCCGCTCGGCCCAAAGACCGATCCTCCTGGAAAGGAGAAACAGAGACCGGCACATGCCCCCCTGACAATTCACATAAGCCTGAACAACCTGGTTGCCGGTCTGAACAGAGACAGCATGTCCCAGAAGGAAAGGAGCAAACCACAGAAGAGCCAACCAAACCGCCCGCAACTCCTTCCAGTTCGATGACTGGAGAGACTCGAACTGGGACCACCGACCCTGAGCCTTCGAAGCACCCAGGACCGCACCCCAACCCACGGCACTGGCATCGGTCGGCAACCACCAGAGCCGGAGAAGGAAGAAGGTCAAAAACCAGAAGAGGTTGGGGACCAACTGAAAAAGGACCCGTTTAAAAAGAAACGAAGTCCCGAGGCACCCGACCTCTCGCGCAACTTGGAAAGTGGGCGGATGCATAAAAAGGAGCCCGGACGCCGGAAAACCCCTAAGGGAGGCAGGAAACCCAGGAGGATGCTCCCCGCCGCAGGTAACCAGGAGAGGACCCTCGCCCGCTAAAGCATGGCGCGAAGGGACCAGTAAAACAGAAGCGGCCGCTAGAGCAGGACGCGCATACCATGAATGCATACAACCCTTACACAGTGGCTGGAAAGACACAGGAAGCGGGAAGCGGGCAGAGGCCATAAACATACATGGAGGCCACGGAGCACTGCCGAAGCGAAAGAAACAGGCACAAGCGGCCGCTAGAGCAGGCCGCGCAAATCCCCAAATGAAAAAACATAACACGTGCATTCATGCAAAAAAGCAGAAAACAACAAAGTCAGCCGCTACAGCAGGCCGCACGACAACACAATAAAAAAAAAGAAGAATGAAACACTTACCCGACCAACCGCCCTGCTAGGTAAAGAGAAACTGATGAAGTCAGAAAAAAACTAACAGGATGTTGTGTGACGTGCTTCCCCCCTATATTCTCACCTGATAGGTGGCGATATTGGGGGAAGTGCTAAAAACTCTGCTAGGTATAAGGTGTCTGGGGAGCAGACAAGCTGCTCACTGATAAGGAATGGGACGGGAAGATGGACGAGGAGGTAATTGTTCTTCTCCAATGTTTATATTGCAGAAAGTTGGCTCTTCTCTCCTACAGTAATTAGCTCCAGGGCAGCTCTCATCAATTTGAACCTGTGCAACGCCGGTGTATGGGGTCATAAGATGCACGGTGCATGCACATTTAAAACCGTTTAGAAGTAGACATGTTTGTGCCTGACCTGCGCTTTGTAACATCGAAGGCGGCCGGCCTTCTCCGAAAAGCACTGACCTAGTACGTTATAGCTACTCCTCAAAACGTGAAAAACCAACGAAGCAACAAAAAAGCTCAGTGTTCATTAAAGCCTACAACTCTCAGAAGAATTTTTTCTTCAGCACTCGTCACCAGGGCCTCTAAAGTCACTATTGACTAATTGTTAGAACTGGTTATTTTTCAACAGTAAATGTGAACAAGCATTGACAAAGCCACAAAGTCTCACCTATACAAGAGCTATTGGCTTTGGCAATGTGTTTTTGCCATGTTGTGCACCACTGAAGCTGCTGTTCGGCATTGCTAAAAGATAGTGGCATGGAGTGTCCTAGAGTGGAGTGGGGGGAGTAGAGTGTTGTAGACTGTATTTGCCAGAATAGAGTGTCGTAGAGTGGAGTAGGGGGAGTAGAGTGTCGTTGAGTTGAGTAGTGGAGAACAGAGCTCAGTGGTTCAGTGGCAGAGAGTGTCGTAGAATGCAGTTTCTTAGAGTGCAGTGTCATAGAGGGCAGTGTCGTAGAGTGCAGTGGCACAGAGTGGAGTGGAGTGGAATAGGGTGGAATGGGTTGGAGTGGATTGAGGTAGTGGGGTGGATTGGATTGGAGTAGATTGGGGTGGATTGAATTGGAGGGGTGCAGGGTGGATTGGGTGTGGTGGGCTGGATGGATTGGATTGAGAGGGGTGGAATGAACTGGGGTGAGGTGGATTGGGGCAGAGTGGGGTGGAGTGGAGTAGAGTGGTGTGGTGTGGATTGGATTGCGGTAGAGAAGGGGGGATTGGAGTGGGGTTAACTGGATGGGGTGGATTAAATTGGAATTGGGTGGATTGAAATGGGTTGTAGTGGGGTGGGGTGGGGTGGATAAGATTGGAGTGAGGTGAAGTGGGGTGGAGTGGGGTGGAATGCAGTGATGTGGAATGGAGTGGGGTGGAATAGAATGGACTGGGGTGGGGTGGAGTGGAGTGAATTGGTGTGGGGTGAATTGGATTGGTGTGGGTGGGATGGACTGGAGTGGAGTAGACTGGATTGCAGTGGGGTGGATTGTATTGGAGTGATGTGGATCGGGGTGAATTGGATTGGCATGGGTTGGGTGAACTGGAGTGGAGCAGACTGGATTGCAGTGGGGTGGATTGGATTGGAGTGATGTGGATTGGATTGGGTGGATAGGATTGGGGTGGATTGGATTGAGGTGGATTGGATTGGGTGGGGTGAACTGGATTGGGGTGGGGTGAATTGGATCGAGGTGGATTGCATTGGGGTGGGGTGGATTGGAGTGGGGTGGGGCTAAATGGAGTGGGGTAGATCGGATTTGGCTGGATTGGTGTGGGGTGAACTGGATTGGATTGGAGTGGGGTGGATTGGATTGGATTGGAGTGGGTTGGATTGGATTGGGGTACGGTGGAATTGATTGAAGTGGTCTGGGGTGGGGTGGGGTGGAGTGGAGTGGGGAGGACTGGAGTGGGGCTGATTGCTTTGGATTGGAGTGGGGCAGATGGTTTTGGATTGGAGTGGGGCAGATTGCTTTGGATTGAAGTGGGGCTGATTGGAGTGGGATCGATTGTTTTGGATAGGAGTGGGGCAGATTGTTTTGGATTGGAGTAGGGCAGATTGTTTTGGATTGGAGTGGGACAGATTGTTTTGGATTGCAGTGGGGCAGATTGGAGTAAGGAGATTGTTTTGGATCGGAGTGGGGCAGATTGGAGTGAGGCAGAGTGTTTGGATTGGAGTGGGGCAGATTGGAGTGAGGCAGAGTGTTTGTATTGGAGTGGGGCAGATTGGAGTGTGCAGATTGTTTTGTATTGGAATAGGGTAGATTGGAGTGGGGTGGATTAGAGTGGGGCAGATTGGAGTGGGGCAGATTGTTTTGGATTGGAGTGGGGAGGTTGTTTTGGATTGGAGTGGGACAGATTGGAGTGGGGCAGACTGTGTTGGATTGAGTGGTGCAGATTGTTTTGGATTGGAGTGGGACCGATTAGAGTGGGGCAGATTGTTTTGTTTTGGAGTAGGGCAGATCGGATTGGGGCAGATTGATGTGGGGCAGATTGCTTTAGATTGGATTGCGGTAGATTGGAGAGGAGCAGATTATTTTGGATTGTAGTGGGGCAGATTCTTTTTGTTCGGAGTGGGGCAGATTGTCTTGGATTGGAGTGGGTCGTATTGGAGTGGGGCAGATTGTTCTGGATTGGAGTGGGGCAGATTGCTTTGGATTGGAGTGAGGCAAATTGGAGTAGGGCAGGTTGGAGAGAGGCAGATTGGATTTGGGTATGTTTAGAGGATTGGATCGTGGTGGATTGGATTGGGGTGAGTGGTTTGGATTGGAGTGGAGTAGGGTGGATTGGTGTGGGGTGAGGTGAAGTGAGGTGGATTGACGTGGATTGGAGTGGAGCGGATTGGAGTTTGGTGGATTGGAATGTACTGCATGATTATGTGTTAAAGCATCGTTTCAGAAATTACGTATAAGAAAGAAACAATGTTGCTGTGCAATCAGATAATCCTCATCTTTTGAGAAGAGCGCCCACGAGCAAAAATAAAAGAAAACATGAGTGCAAAGTGACAAAAGAAAACTTGGAGAAAAAAAAAAGTTAACTATAGAAAATAAATCTTTGCTGGGCACCCTTTGCCAGTCACATGCCTTCTGTCTGCAGGGCACCAGAAGAGAAACAGAACAAAATAGTACTTCGATCACGTCAGGAGCAGCAGACGGGCACTGATTAAGTTGAATCAGTTAGTGCTTGGTCACTGATCCACAGAGAGGAACGGAAATGAGGTTAGGCCTGCCTTGACGAATTACAAGGCTGTAATGAAGAGTGCCATGCAAGCCAACAAATGGTAAGCAATGGGCGGACTCAGAGCCCTTTTGTTAACAACAGTGTCTCGCAAGCGAGACGCATGCGCTAGGCCATGCTCTCACAGGCTCAACCCTATAAATGGTCATTCAACATTTCCATTATGTATGTGTGAGTTCAGAGACAGTGAAAAGTGAGTGTGTTTGTAAGAAACGGGTGACAAAGAGAGGAGTTTGAAAGCAAGATAGTGTGTGATAAGGTCAAGTAAGAGGGGCTTTCTGATGCAAAGGAAAGTTTGAGGAAGCCCGTGCATCTGAGATGGGATTGTTTTCATGAGGTAGGAGGGTATGAGTGTGTGTGAGAGAGAGTGAGTGAGAAGCTGGGTTGGAAAGAGGAGAGTTTCTGGAACAGAGAAGAAAATGTCAGAGATCGGTATGAGAAAAAGGCAAGACTAGGATATATGAGAAAGGAAGTTATGAAAGAAGGTGATGTGATGGTCAGAAAGAGATCAGCGTGTATGTGTTTGTGTGTATATATGTGTGGTGAGTTAGCGGAAAGTTTTAGTGAGAGAGCAGGATGTGAGAGGATGGAGAGAAATTGGGCAAGCAAATGAAAAGGGTTAGTTTTGTTGAGAGAAGAGGGTAATTAAGATAGAAAAAGGGGGTGAGTGGGTGAGGTGAGAAGGGAGAAGTGAATCATATATTCATGAAAAAGGAGAATGCGTGATAGAAAAGAGTTCAAGAGTGTAGGTTTGAGAAAAAGAGTATGGAGTGTGAAAAAGAGGAGAGGATGGAGGAAGTCTCAGGGGAAGGCATAACTAGATAGGTGCCCAGGCTGCCACAGGCAGCAGATGCCATAATTACCAGAACAAGCAGTAAACGTGACATCCTTGCAAGAGGGAGTGGTAAAGAAAAATGTGCCTTCAGCCGTGGTAGCAAACATCATTGCACTGGCGGTGGGGGAGGTGGAGAAGGATATAGACCAGGAAATAGAAGAGACAGCTGGAGGTAACTGGGAGAGAGAGGATGTGAGTGAGTGTTGAAAATGAGACCTGTGAGACAAAGTATATGTAATAGAGTAGGATGGGAGAGAAGTATGAGAGAGGCAGGTATGAGGGAGTTTGAGGGTGTAAATAGAGAAATGAGGGTAAGATAAGATGAAGGCAAGAAGAAATTGAGAAGAAAGAGAAATAAATGTCAACGAGGTAAACATGACTGGAAAAAGAGTGTCTGGTAGGAGGGAGAAGATCTATATGAAAAGAGGGAATATGTAGACCACAAGGGACAAAGGAGAGGGAGAGCACAATAACATCATCGAAGTGCATGATTTGTTATTACATCTGAAACATTTTATTTCTAAATGGTCCTACTATGTACCTGTCTCTCCCTACTGTTAACTTTCACACCACAAGTGAGTAGGGGATGTCTCTGTATAGGTCTACAAAGAACGGAGCCTATGAGATCTAAGGGTCATTGTCAAATGTCAATGTGAATGGCAGTCAGTGGTTAATTTGTAAAACAAATAAGTGCTGGGGCTCTCCTCAGGAGGCAGCTTGCACCAGCCCATTTCTCCTGTTAGCGCCGCATAAAACAGAACCAACTACTAACCATGAAAGTGGGCAGAGGATGTGGTGTAATGGCCAGAGCTGCCGACTTTAGAGCTGGAGAACCAGATTCGAGTCTGAGAGTTGGCTGAATATCCTGTGATTCTGGGCAAATCACTTAATCTCCCTGTGCCTACTATAAATGAATGTTTCCTTAACTGGTGCTCATGAAAAGCGCTGGTGTTGATGATTAAGTGCTGGTGCCCAGCACTGGAAACCACTGGCTCAAATTAAGCACTGATGGGAGTGGTAGGATCTGAGGGAAGAAATAGCAGCAAAACCTCAAAAAATGAGGAGTCACACCAGAAGCATAAGGACTCAGAGGGATTACGGGAGGACTTTCGGAATATGACATAAACATCACTGACAGAATCCTGAGTGAAAGCATACGACGTGGAATAGAGTGATAGCAGGTGTGCTGACAGAATGACATCCGATCGAGACGCACCTGTAGTTCTCTTGGAGAATTAAGTGCTTGCTCCAAAGATCTTTGTGTAACCGACATTCCACTGAAGCCTTAACTGCACATGTTCTTTGAGGAATGGGAGCCTGCACTACTGTTGCCTTGCTGTATCTGTCATCAGAAAATTGAATATTGCAATGCTTTTTGTTGTTTCCGTTATATTGTACGTGTTCTGTGAGGGAGGAATGGTTGCACTGCAGCTGTCCAATTTGCACCAGTCCTGTAAGGGAGGGAAGACTTAACAATTGCTTCTTCTTTTAAACTTTTTCTGAGGTCTTGACAGTGCCACCTGTTGCTCCTGTCCCGGCCATATTCTTGTATTCGTTTTATTCCACTGCTGCCCATGCTGTACCTGTATTATTTGTTGGTGAAGTCTTTCACCATAAACAAACATAACGATTAACATTGTCAGTGCTTGTTACAATGTGTGAGGAGCGCTCACAAAATATACGAGACGTGTTTACTTCTGGTTTTGTATGGGGAAAAAATCAGTTGACATGTTGGGAGCTCTGAGCCCATACTGAATGTGGCAAAAGCAAAACGACAAACTCCAGAATGTAACATGTTGAAACTAAAGTTATGACTAGCCAGTGGTATCACCTCATTGAGCCACTCGCCAGCCTTAATAAATAAAATGCAGTTGTGATCTTTGCCTTTTTCGTGGAGGCAATCAAGGATTATTCAGTCAGGGGGATGAGAGAAATGGGCTTTTAAGTGCAGCTGTCATCATCCCAGCACTAGAATGCTAATGTTAAAACCCCTCTAAAAACAAAATGGCATGAAAAAAAGCCTTGTTGATTAGAACAATGAGAGTCTACATGGGTTTAGGCCTTGGACACAGCACCCTAAACAGCTGGAGCATGTGTTACACGTACTACCCCCTAAGGCCCCCCTATGTATTTGGTTATATACCTCCAAATCCCAAATGCATCTGGATGCTTTTCTTTATCTGGTCTGTAACTGTCTGGGCTCAATTATTTGAAGCTAATTAAGATGGCTGTCAGTCAAGTTGGTGATCTCACTAGACTTCAAAAGTTTGAGTCTGCCTCTTCATGGTTTGACTTTAGACAGGACTTCAACCAGACTAGAGCAGTAGACTGTGGGCCCGATTCACAAAGGTAAACTTAGACTTAAGTTTAAGTTTACTATTTTTTGGTATTCACAAAGGTAAGCTACAACTAGAAACTTTACTGCTAGTAATATTACTACAAGTAACGTTACTAGTAGTAAAGTGACTGCTAGTAAGTTTACAAGTAGTAGTCATTAGTAGTAACTTACCTTTGTGAATATCAAAAGTAGTAAACTTGAACATATGTAAGTTTACTACTTTTTGGTATAAACAAAGGTAAGTTACTATTAGTAAGGTTACTACCAATAAGATTACTAGTAGTAAAGGTATTACTAGTAAAATTACTAGTAGTAAAGTTGCTAGTAGTAACTTACCTTTGTGAATATCAAAAAGTAGTAAACGTACACTTACGTCTAAGTTCACTTTTGTGAATCGAGCCCTCAGACTTTAACTTCTAACATTTTCGAGAGAAACCCTTTATGCCTTACAATTTCTTCTATTTGTCTGGTAGTATGTGGTTTGTATGGGGTTAATACTAACTGAACACTGAGTTATGTGAGGTTTGACATTTGAAGGGACATCGTGGGGTCTAATGCTGTGTTTCTTGGCAGAGAGACTGGAGGTAATTTCTAGCTAAACCAAAGGGGATGATGGACGGAGTGTTGAACATTGCAAGCACTCACCCCCAGTCAACTGATCTGGGTTTAATCCATCATCATTCTTTAGCTCACTCCGCCACCCCAGTTCAGACATGGCCATATGCAAATCAGTCTGACCCTGTGCCTCATGGGAACAGTCCAGCCCGAACTGCCAAGCCATGTCTTCCCTGGACCGGAAACAAGCATCCTGGGACCGGTTTCTGGCTTACAGCCATCATCAGCCAGGCTATCTTGAATCCAGTGGCAAAGTGAGCAAGGGACCCACGTCTGGGCATACCCTGCCAACTTTGGGCGAACATAGCAAAACCAAAGGGGATGATGGACGGAGTGCTGAACATTGCAAGCACTCACCCCCGTCAACTGATCTGGGTTTAATCCATCATCATTCTTTAGCTCACTCCGCCACCCCAGTTCAGACATGGCCATATGCAAATCAGTCTGACCCTGTGCCTCATGGGAACAGTCCAGCCCGAACTGCCAAGCCATGTCTTCCTTGGACCGGAAACAAGCATCCTGGGACCGGTTTCTGGCTTACAGCCATCATCAGCCAGGCTATCTTGAATCCAGTGGCAAAGTGAGCAAGGGACCCACGTCTGGGCATACCCTGCCAACTTAGGGCGAACATAGCAAAACCAAGGGGATGATGGACGGAGTGCTGAACATTGCAAGCACTCACCCCCAGTCAACTGATCTGGGTTTAATCCATCATCATTCTTTAGCTCACTCCGCCACCCCAGTTCAGACATGGCCATATGCAAATCAGTCTGACTCTGTGCCTCATGGGAACAGTCCAGCCCGAACTGCCAAGCCATGTCTTCCCTGGACCGGAAACAAGCATCCTGGGACCGGTTTCTGGCTTACAGCCATCATCAGCCAGGCTATCTTGAATCCAGTGGCAAAGTGAGCAAGGGACCCACGTCTGGGCATACCCTGCCAACTTAGGGCGAACATAGCAAAACCAAAGGGGATGATGGACGGAGTGTTGAACATTGCAGCACTCACCCCCAGTCAACTGATCTGGGTTTAATCCATCATCATTCTTTAGCTCACTCCGTCACCCCAGTTCAGACATGGCCATATGCAAATCAGTCTGACCCTTTGGTTTTGCTATGTTCGCCCTAAGTTGGCAGGGTGGGCCCAGACGTGGGTCCCTTGCTCACTTTGCCACTGGATTCAAGATAGCCTGGCTGATGACGGCTGTAAGCCAGAAACCGGTCCCAGGATGCTTGTTTCCGGTCCAGGGAAGACATGGCTTGGCAGTTCGGGCTGGACTGTTCCCATGAGGCACAGGGTCAGACTGATTTGCATATGGCCATGTCTGAACTGGGGTGGCGGAGCGAGCTAAAGAATGATGATGGATTAAACCCAGATCAGATGACTGGGGGTGAGTGCTTGCAATGTTCAACACTCCGTCCATCATCCCCTTTGGTTTTGCTATGTTCGCCCTAAGTTGGCAGGGTATGCCCAGACGTGGGTCCCTTGCTCACTTTGCCACTGGATTCAAGATAGCCTGGCTGATGACGGCTGTAAGCCAGAAACCGGTCCCAGGATGCTTGTTTCCTGGTCCAGGCAAGACATGGCTTGGCAGTTCGGGCTGGACTGTTCCCATGAGGCACAGGGTCAGACTGATTTGCATATGGCCATGTCTGAACTGGGGTGGCGGAGTGAGCTAAAGAATGATGATGGATTAAACCCAGATCAGATGACTGGGGGTGAGTGCTTGCAATGTTCAACACTCCGTCCATCATCCCCTTTGGTTTTGCTATGTTCAGCCCTAAGTTGGCAGGGTATGCCCAGACGTGGGTCCCTTGCTCACTTTGCCACTGGATTCAAGATAGCCTGGCTGATGACGGCTGTAAGCCAGAAACCGGTCCCAGGATGCTTGTTTCCGGTCCAGGGAAGACATGGCTTGGCAGTTCGGGCTGACTGTTCCCATGAGGCACAGGGTCAGACTGATTTGCATATGGCCATGTCTGAACTGGGGTGGCGGAGTGAGCTAAAGAATGATGATGGATTAAACCCAGATCAGATGACTGGGGGTGAGTGCTTGCAATGTTCAACACTCCGTCCATCATCCCCTTTGGTTTTGGTAATTTCTAGCTCACACCAGTGCATAGAGCAGAACTATTGCTCCCTTGCTACATACGAAGAACTTTTATTCAATAGTGTGGTCGTTCTTTACTAAGTACAGACAGCAAAGCGCTCTCTCAGGGGCATATTTACATTAAAGTGGCAAAGCGTGTCGTTAAGCCAAGAAGGCTAACAACACGCTTGGTCACTTTAGAAACGCAGGGCTGCACCATATTTACAAGAATATGGTGCAGCCCTACGTTTCCCCCTGCGCTGGGGCTAACTTTAGCTGCCTAGCGGCTATACAGGCACCCTTGCACCATAGGGCAATGGTGCCTGTGTTGAGGGGAAGATTGTTCATGTGCAGGAAGGTCCCCCTTCCTGCACATAAACAATCTTTAAATTCTATTTTGAAACTTCTATGTGTGCTGCTTAATGCAGCACACAGAGAATTTGCAAAACAGCATTTGAAAAAAATGATTGTTTATGTGCAGGAAGGAGCACCTTCCTGCACATAAACAATAATTGGCAATTTACTGTTTCTATGTGTGCTGCACAACGCAGCACACATGAAACAGCAAAACCAGGAGAAATAAAGCAATTCTCCTCATTTTCGCCTGTTTAAGACCAGGTTTTCCCTGGTCTTAATTTTGGCGCTGCCTCCTATTTACGCTGCCCTTGTAAATAGGGGGCAGCGTCAAAATCAATGGTTGTTGCGATGGAACACCCACCGCAACACCCATTACCCTCCCCTTTCACTCTAAATACAGCGTGAAAGGGTGCCTTATTTACAAGGCCGCATTAAGCCACATTAAGTGGCTTAACGTTGCCTTGTAAATAAGGCGAGGCCCCTATTGCCATCATTGTGGTGGCGATAGGGGCTTGTAAATATGCCCCTCAGTTACCACAGACAGCAGAGCCCTTACCCTAGAAAGCATATACGATCACACTTGGGGCAATGGACGGGTGGATACCCCACTTCCCATATTGATGTGCCTTTCCTCTGAAACCACAATTACATATTTCAGTCTGACTACAAGAACCAAAAGACCGAAGAGGAAAATACAGCACCACACAAAACTTATGTCACGTTACGTAACAAAGCACCATCTTTCAAAAGCATTCACTTTTAATTGTAAGAGTCTAGATGATCTTGTGCATCTCCTAATGTGCCATGAGGATGACCTACTTGTTAGGTCTTATGCTACGTTGTTGCTACCCGGTCAGCAATGTGCATAGAGTACATCTACAATATGTTGCTTATTCAGCTATGCTCTGTGCCTATGCATCATAACAGATAAATTCGTGTATAATAACTAAATTTGTGTATATTTGGAAGAAACAGTTGCAGAAGGGCATTCATTTGCCATTGGCGTGATGTGTCAAGAGACCTCATCTGACATCGTGCTGTCTGAAAGGGAAACCTTAGTTACAATAATCATGGTCAGACTGAGGCTAATTGTTGGTGTTGACTGAAATATTGATTTTGAGTTTGCCTGGGGCACTCCGTAACAAACACAAAAGGCACGGCACAGAATTTAAATTCATTCAAATGCCAGGTTCCATCATAAAATACCTACAGTAGCTTCGTCTGTGTTATACCTCTGCCACCATGAAAAAGAAGTTGGTGTCAAGTGAACAGAAAAGAATTAGGGCTTCAAAGATAATATGGTACTAAGCTGGAGTAATCATCACAACTAAGACCTTCATGCTTGATCATTGGCTTTCCCAATCCTATTTTGACTTTTCTTTTAATGCAAATGTTTCTGTGAAAAACATGAAGCAGTTAATCCAGGAGGACTCTGGAGGAATTTTTTGAGGTCTCTGGTTTGTTTTGTCTGGGGACGTTGAAATAATATGCTTAGAACAGATAGAAAATTGAAAGGTAGTGTTTTGTGGCTGAAATTTGATTAAGAGATGTTGGGGTCTGCCAGTTTCTAGTATCCATAACTTGGGAATAGTTAACCTAGAGTAATTGATTTATAGGAGTTAGGTTGATGTGCTGACAAGGTTCAAATTTGTGTGGAAAGTAGCCATCTTCGATGTTCGCTGGTTCTTCTTCCTGTGATTTGCATGACTTTAGCATTGACTTTTGAGGCTAAACATGCTTTATGGCACCTTTCAGAGGTGGGCCGTATGGTGCTATATGGGACAGACCTAAATGTGGATGATGAAACCATTCTAACCATTCTTTCAGTCATAGTTAAATTACTGCAAAGGTGTGGTATGGCTTCCAGGAGCTCCTATCACAGTGGTCAGACATTCACTTGTGACTTTGGGCCAGATCGAGGACAGCCAGACTCGTGGGGGCACGGTGGTGGTGGATCCAGCCACCGCCGCACCGGCAGTCCGAGTGCCCGATTACAACTTGGGCAGTCGGGCTGCACTAGGACCACTGGCTTCGACGGGGAACTGCAGTTCCCTGGCGTAGGAGCAGTAGTCAGAGGCCGCAATATGCTTGGTGGGACCGCCATGGTCCCCCCCAAGCATATTACCAGTTTCCTCTTTGCCAGGACTTTCATGGCGGTTCCACCACCATGAAAATCCTGGCAGAGAGGAATCAAAGGGGGCCCCACAGAGCCCCCTGTGCCTCAGTCATATGGGGATGCAGACGGTGTGGTACTGAAAATTCTGGACCTGTGTCATTAACATCATTGTAACATGACGATTTTGGTATCAGCAGACCGGTAATGACAGGTATGCTATATCTGAGTATTTGCGTCATATTCGAGTGACGGGATCACTCTAATATTAACGATTCCCTTGTGAACCCTCGGGTTCCATTTTGTGTACGGCAGCCATTTTGTGGTTGCCCTCACATAAGGCAATGACTAAAGCCAAAACGCGCCTTAGGGGACACGTACACTTTCAGTGACCTGGGCAAGCTGACTCCACTGTCCAGAGCCAGAACCTGTTCGGCCAGTTTTAGTTCCCAGTGGCCGATCGAGATTAGGGGCCCAGGTGCAGCATGCCATAAACCCTTCATTGCACACATCTATATCTAAATCTTATTCACACCTGTCACTGCTCTTTCTTTATGACCTGCTTTACGAGGAGGAGGTGCCCGGTTTTATTAGGGGTCCAGATTATATCTGTTGCAGGTGTTGGGCCTCACTGGGTATTTGGTTGTGGGCTGGACAAACTGAAAATGGGCTTGTCATCATGAATCTGTCTTTTTGTTGTTGTAAGAAATATGTGAATGACTCACTGTAAAAATAAGGAATGTTTGCCTAAAGCATAATATTCTGTATAAAAGAGATAGCTGGTTTGCATGATAAAGGCAGTCTCCTGAGAACATACACATTGTTGTACTTCTAGGATACCTGTTGCTGGCTGCAGCCAATAAATTGATCTTTGAAGCCACCAAGAAGACTCTGTGTTTCTGTAGTCTGAGACAGGAAGAACTCGAGGTCATTGGGTGTGTTCCCTGGCACCGCTGGGTCCAATAAAACCCAGTACTTCAATTGGCGCCCAACGTGGGGCGATTTCAGCGGTACCGGTCCAAGCCAGAGGTCGTGAGGAGCTTCGTGTAAAATTCTGGAGGAAGGCCAACCACTTCATCGACCCCTGTATGTCGTTCGTGGTCCGAAAGTCTTTGCTGCGAGGTTCCCCGCGTCCCGACGGCTACGAAGGACTGCTGCCCTGACTATCGCCCTGTCTTGGACCCTTTTATGATTTGTAGAGCGAGACAATAGACGAGTCTTCTGGTGACGTCATCGATACCTCAGTTAAGTATAAGTGGAGCGTCTCCCAGTCCTTAGTCTTGGTTCTTAGTTTTGGGTATCCCATGGGATCTTTGATTTGTTAGGATCTTTTGATTTGGAACTTGCAAGTACCAAAGCCGAAGGACTCGTGTATTCACGAGACTGTCGTATTCGATAATCCTTTGAAGTTTGAAGCTAGACTAGTGAGCGAAGATGCCTGGTCTTAGCAGACTTGGAAATTTGTTTTGTCTTGGTTGTAATAGGGATTCCCGATTGGAGGACTCGTGTCCGGTTCCTCCAATTGGAACTCCAACCTATGAGCTCTACGTGAAGCATGGAGTGGGCCCTATCACGTATAATAACGTATGGGTTAGGTACACAAGGAAAGATGGTGTCCTAAAGTGGCCCCAATATGGTAGTTTTGACACCGAAATTCTGGATAATTTAGAGGTTAGACTTTTTAAGAAGAAAGCCCGGCCGGCGATGTTTGACTCTTTCCGCCTATGGCGAAAAGAAGCCAAACAGAAAGAAATTAAATTAGTAAAGAAGAATAAAAGAGAAAAGGGTATTTCAATAATGCAAGCTGCTATGCAGTATAAGGATGATGAAGAGGAACAAGCGAGTGAACAGCTGCACAGGCAACGTAAATTGGCAATTGATAAATGTTATCCAGTTTTGCCACCTCTTCAGCAAGATACAGTGAAGGAACTTGAGAAGGATCCTTTAATGTCTCATTTGTTGAATTCACCACCTCCTTATGCGCAGAGTGCTACAGCACCTCCGCAACCTTTAGTTGTACAACCCCCAGTTGTTGTACCTCCGGTTCTTCCACAACCACCAGCTGTTTTTCAGTTGGCTCCTACTACTATGGCGCAGCCCCTCAAGGGCTGCCACCTTTACTACCTGTTCCATCTTTACTTCCTATGACTTTGCCCCCTGCATCTATTTCCCTCCACACTATCCCTTCTGACACTGCCTCTGCATTTGCTTTGTCTCCTCCTGTTTTTCCTCCTGTTCATTTGTCAACTTCTCCTTCTGTCCGACAGAGAATGACAAACACTGTTACTAGTATTTTGTCTCCTTTCTTTGGGTCACCGACTATGACCCCCGTTTTAGAGCGTAAACAATTGCGTAGCCAATTGCCCGATTCTAGAGAGAAGGGAGTATTGGATCATTTAGCGCATAAATGGGTCACTGACCCTACAAGATATGAGTTAGAGTCTGTTATGGATGTCTTCCACCAATGGCAAGCACCGAAACAGAGATATGTTTTTGACAAAATGTGCGAAGTTCTTCTTGAAAGATTAAAAGATTGTGATATGGAGGCCAATCCGCCTGAGTTGTGTCATGTACGGTTTGAGTTTTCCAAAGGCACGATTGTGGGTTCCGATATTGAGAAAGCAGTTGCGACATTATTATCATTTAGGAGTGAGGGTATTTCTCGACTGTTGTTTGAGCCAGAACCCTCTGTTAAAAGGAAGGTCAGACAGTATCCCATGAGAGAAGTTCCCCCAGTTTGGAAAGAAGGAGACCTAAATGCTGTTCCACCTATTCAGCCTCATTTTCAACGTGTGTGGGTACATGTTCCATGGAAGCGAACTGAAGTCCTGGCTCTTAAGCAGACTCTACCCGACCCCCGTAAAAACCCTGCAGGTTATTATAAGGAATTATCACAGACTGCAGACTCCTGTGTTATGAATTTAGCTGATATAGACATGTTGTTTGGAAATGTGGTCCCACAGCCTTTATGGAGAGTGTAATACAATAATGGGGTAACCCGAAAGGCCACTGGACCCGGGTAGTTTATGGTACAAAAGAGTAATGTCACAGTGGACTGCATTTACATGTTATGCCAAACAAAGGAAAACATTATTACTTTAAATTAATTAAACGCCACCATTTGAATCATTCACCAAAAATGGTTATGATTTTATTACATCACAGAGTTGCATAATAGCCCGAATATAAATGACATGTATCAATATGAAGCATTTAATTCAAGTCTGGTGACAAGAGGGAAAAGTGCAAGGAAAAGGGGAGTGTTTGTGGAAGTGAAGTGAAAAGGGAAGGTGGTGTGCATATGTGACATCATTGATCCATATATACAACCTAACCAACCAGATGTCTGGCAATTATAAATTTGAAAAACATAACACAAAGTATCCGATGCAGATAATGAATCTCTGTCATCAGTGTCTGAACACAAGAAAGAAACAACGTCAACGTTTCGACCCCTAACATAAACAGCTGGTTTGATGCCTTGTGAGTGGGGTCTTCCTCAGGACGGGGATAAGAGTTAAGAGTGAGCACCTAAAGAAAAGGGATAATATTACAGCGGTGGCATTCAACAATGGAGACAATGAAGTCTAACATTAAATATATGTGAATTAATTTACCAGAAGAAAGTACAAACAGCTGGGCCTCGCGGGCTCCTGAGGAGAAAGGGTATAGACAGAGACATCAGATTCAAAAGAGGAGGGAGGAGTAAAATAAATTACAAAACAGAGCACAAAAAGCTCTGAGGACTTACTCAGATAGGTCCACAATTCTTCAATAATTCAAGTGAGACGTCGAGGTTGTTCAGTAACCTCTGACTGAAAAGGAAGGAAAAACCATCTGAGTGATGGACTAAAGTGTGAACCGGCTAATATCATGTGTTTCATCTCGCGCAAACGTAATTGATCTAAGGGAGCGTGCCTCGGTGATGTAGTAATAATGAACTACAGGATTCGTATTATAAACAATCCCAGTGAAAATCATGGCAAAGGCACGAAAAACATTGTAACATAGGCACGAATCAAAAATGAGCACCTGGCACAATGACGTCCGAGTTCACTGCCCGGAAAAACAAAAGAGGCCACTGTTGTCGACCGGAATCATATGTTAAATCTCACAACAATACACTATTCAGAAAGAGTACCTCAGCGGTTTAATGACACAAAATCCATCAAATCTTTAAAGATTACGTGGCAAAGGCGCGAATGATATTGCTAAATTGCAACATGACCAAGAAATGAATGATTGTGGCTCAGATTTAGAAAATCACAATAAAAGGCCCCCGTAAATAATCTTCCCACTCCTGCTGTCCGAGTTGCCAGACTTACAGACAGCATGTGTCAGTTTAATTGAACATTAACAATGGCTGACTCTAGCAGAGCCCAGATCCTAATATAAGAAGAAACTAGGAGCACTGACATGTGTCAACATACCTGTAGGCTGCTGCATCATAGACTGAAAAACAGCTAACAGTGCCTCCCTAAACTTAAAAGTCACAGTCAAAGCGTGCACGCAAGGCACGTCTGGTCTAAAAAAACGATCGATGGTTTACAACTATTAAGAGTGATATTTACAGCCCATATAAAGGTCTGTTCACATTATCTTAGAAGTGAAAATAATAATAATGAATCCCTTTAAAAGTCATGATTTACAGACAGCAGTATCAGTATTTAGAATCAACAGTTGCTAAATCTAACAAAACCCAGAACCTATTATTGGAAGAAACTCGGAACACTGGCGTGTGTCGACATACCTGTGGGCTGCTGCATCATCGACTAACAAACAGCTAACAGTGCCTCCCGGTAGCTGCCTTGACTTTAAAGGTCACGGTCAAAGCGTGCACGCAGGGCACGTCCGATCTGAAAACGATCGATGTTGTACTACTATGAGTAAGAATAAGATTTACAGCCCATTTAAAGGTCTGTACACATTGTCTTGGGAGTGAAAATAATGATAAATCCCTTTAAAGGCATGATTTAAATAAAAAGTATATTTAGAAAAGAGAAAAAAGAGAAAGAAAAGAAACACTGTCTGCGTTTCTGGGCACAATTATAATTCCGTAAAATATACTAATGGACTGACAGTATTTACTTATTTATGTGTGAACCAGTGTGTGGGTCTCAGTATAATTCACAAATATAGATGGCATATTCAGTACATAATTGCATGTTTACAATGAGATATATATACAGCGCCATTAAAGGTAGAGTGAAGTCTACAGGGTCATAATTAGAAAGCACTGTCTGCATGTAGCAGCGCACAATATATGAGCAAATCTAGGGCTCAATATATGAGCAAATCTAGGGCTTTGACAAAGGCCAGCATGTTTGAATAACATGTCCAAATAATATTCACAAATATGGATAACATATTCAGTACATAATTGCATGTTTACAATGAGATATACATGCAGCGCCATTAAAGGTAGAGTGAAGTCTACAGGGTCATAATTAGAAAGCACGGTCTGCATGTAACGGCGCACAATATATGAGCAAAATCTAGGGCTTTGACAAAAGCCAGCATGTTTGAATAATTTAACATGTCCAAATAATACATTGTCCTTTTAAGGTTTACAGAAGTCAAAAGGAAAAAGGAAAGGGAGACACATGTAGCCACGATAAGACATAGACAATAGGGAAACCGTCATGGTAAGGAACAACAAATGGCCTATGCAGCACATTAATTATGTATCAAAATAATTATGCATGTTCCGAATCAGGGACTTAACCAGTGTGTTGGTCCCTAACAATATCATTCTGCAATACGAGTTATATTAATCCTCGTTTAATGTGGAAAGTTGTGCATAAGTTACATCCATTTCGTTAAGACCATTGTGGACAGTGTTAAAGAGATCCATCCATTTACATTCTCGTACATTCAAAATGGAGCCCAGGTTGCCACCCCTTAGACCCAATCTGACCTCCTCCAGGACTAACCATTTAAGAGATTCAGGAGAATGATCATGAGTTTGAAAATGCTCAACTAAGGGTGCACCCGTCACCCCACATCTTATCCTGCTACAATGTTGTAGTATACGTGCCTTAACCTTCTGAGTGGTTTGGCCTATGTACACTTTGACACAGGGGCAGAGAATAGCATAAATTACGTTGTTGGTATTGCAGTTGGTATGGCCTTTGAGAGCCAATGTACAATTATTATGTTCGAAATGCTTCGTTACAATGGTCATTCCACAAGCCTTACAACTTCCACATTTAAAATGGCCCATTATTGGTGGAAGTTGCCACATAGATTGGAGCGTGGGTGGAGAAGGTGGTGCAAGTAATGACCTGACCACTTGGTCCCGAATGTTCTTTCCTTTTTTGAAGGAATGCATGGGGGGCAAGGGTAATTTTACATCTTCTGCTACCAGGTGCCAATGTTTATTGACGATTTGTTTAATACTATTACTTTTAGTATTAAAGGTAGTTACACAGATCATTCTGTCTAAATGATCTTCAGAGCGTTGTTTAGGCATGAGTAGAACATCTCTGGGGTTATGCCAGGCCCGTTTCCTGGCCCGCTTGACCATCCTTTTAGGGTAACCACGTTCTATCAGTCTGTTGATAAGTTCATCAGATTCCAAGAAAAATCCTCCTTCAGGGTACAATTCCTCCTAATCCTGAGGAATTGCCCAAAAGGCAAGTTATCACGTAGTCCCCGGGGATGGTGGCTGCCATATTTCAGTAGAGTGTTTCTCTCCGTGGGTTTTCGATATAAAGTGGTATATAGGCTGTGATCAGCAACTTTAATGGATATATCCAAAAAGTCAATAGAGCCTCTATCCTTATGGATAGTAAATTGAATATCCGTAGATCTGTTATTCAACCATTCAAAGAAAAATTGGAGTTCTGCTTCATTTCCAGTCCAGATCATGAAGACGTCATCTATGTAACGTTTCCAACAGGTTACCTGATGTTTAAAAGGGTTTGAGTCGTTATAGATAAACTCTTCTTCATAGTTAGCCATGTACAATATTGCCAGATCCGGGGCAAAGCTTGCCCCCATGGCCACTCCCTTGGTCTGTACATAATGGTCACCCTGGAAGTAGAAGAAATTTTCGGTCATGGCAATTTCAAGCAGTTGTACAATAAATTCAGTAGGGACTGGTGCCGGAAGTGGTCTTCTATCCAAGGCATGTCTCATAACCTCCAGAGCATGTTGCTGTGGTATACTGGTATATAATGATACAATATCCATTGTAACCAAGATTTGAGAGGTTGGTTCAAAGCTCATACCATCCACAAGGTTGATCACCTGCATGGTGTCACGAAGATAAGATTCAGTCTTCTCTGCTAGTGGCTTCAGAAAAAAATCTATGTACTTACAAAGAGATTCTAGGACCGAGCCACAGCCCGAGACAATGGGCCTGCCCGGTGGTTTTTGCAGATTTTTATGTACCTTAGGTAGGGTGTATACCGTGGGTAGGCGAGGCTGTTTTTGGTTCAGGTAATCAAATTCCAAGTTTGACAGAAAACCGGCCTTCTTACCACTTTCAGTGGTACGTTGGATTAGGGAAATGATCTTTTTGGTCGGATCATTCCTCAATCTAGCATAGCTGACGCCATCTCTCAGTTGGGAATAGATCTCTTCCTTATACGATTCCACGTCTTGAATGACAATAGCCCCACCCTTGTCAGCGGGCTTGATCACTATGGAATGATTATTTCTAAGATCATAGAGAGCCATCCGTTCTCCAGCCGTCACATTTTGTTTCACATATTTCGTCGAAGAGCATGTTTTAAGTACTTCCTTGAGTACTGTGCTTTCATAGGTTAGAATACGGTGGGACACCATTTGTGAAGAAGGTGTAAAGGTGGATGGAACTCTCAAACCTGTCTTAGATGTTGTAGGCAGGGAGGGTGACTGCCTAAAAAAATATCGCAAACGAATTTTTCTGAAAAATCGATACAGTTCCGTCTGAATATTGAATTTGTTGGGATATGTAGTGGGCACAAAAGACAGGCCTTTGCTAAGAATCATTTTCTCTTCTCCAGTTAGTTCATATGTGGATAGATTAATGATCGGGTCCGTTTGACTGCTCACCATCTGTAAGTCTTTCGTCTTGTTTGTATCTCTCCGTGTTGTTCCTGGGGAAAACGAACCTGTTTCTGGTTCTGGTTCAGGCCTTGTTGTCTCCCGCCAACCCAGCCTTGTCCTTGTTGTTGCTGTGGCGGGCCACGTATTGGACCTCTGTTCCAATAGGTGTTTCTGCCCCTCGGTGGTCGCCATTGACCCTCCCCTAAAAAAGACGGTCCTGGTTGGGGATAATACCAATTATCCTGATACTGATATCCGGAACTTGCGCCGCACTGGTCCGTCTCGCTTCCTGAAGAGCCAGAGGATTCTGAGAAGGTTGTGAATCTACGATTGCCTCTATAAGTTCCTCTGCCTCTATTAGTAAAACGACCCTGTTGATCTTGCCTGAAATAGTCCTCCTGGAGATATGGATAGGTTTGTTTTTTGTCGTAGAATCTAATATCTTTGGATAATTCGTCAAGTTTTTTAGATTGGGTATTGGTATCGAATTCCTTGATTGTCTACCATTATATACCAGTATACCACAGCAACATGCTCTGGAGGTTATGAGACATGCCTTGGATAGAAGACCACTTCCGGCACCAGTCCCTACTGAATTTATTGTACAACTGCTTGAAATTGCCATGACCGAAAATTTCTTCTACTTCCAGGGTGACCATTATGTACAGACCAAGGGAGTGGCCATGGGGGCAAGCTTTGCCCCGGATCTGGCAATATTGTACATGGCTAACTATGAAGAAGAGTTTATCTATAACGACTCAAACCCTTTTAAACATCAGGTAACCTGTTGGAAACGTTACATAGATGACGTCTTCATGATCTGGACTGGAAATGAAGCAGAACTCCAATTTTTCTTTGAATGGTTGAATAACAGATCTACGGATATTCAATTTACTATCCATAAGGATAGAGGCTCTATTGACTTTTTGGATATATCCATTAAAGTTGCTGATCACAGCCTATATACCACTTTATATCGAAAACCCACGGAGAGAAACACTCTACTGAAATATGGCAGCCACCATCCCCGGGGACTACGTGATAACTTGCCTTTTGGGCAATTCCTCAGGATTAGGAGGAATTGTACCCTGAAGGAGGATTTTTCTTGGAATCTGATGAACTTATCAACAGACTGATAGAACGTGGTTACCCTAAAAGGATGGTCAAGCGGGCCAGGAAACGGGCCTGGCATAACCCCAGAGATGTTCTACTCATGCCTAAACAACGCTCTGAAGATCATTTAGACAGAATGATCTGTGTAACTACCTTTAATACTAAAAGTAATAGTATTAAACAAATCGTCAATAAACATTGGCACCTGGTAGCAGAAGATGTAAAATTACCCTTGCCCCCCATGCATTCCTTCAAAAAGGAAAGAACATTCGGGACCAAGTGGTCAGGTCATTACTTGCACCACCTTCTCCACCCACGCTCCAATCTATGTGGCAACTTCCACCAATAATGGGCCATTTTAAATGTGGAAGTTGTAAGGCTTGTGGAATGACCATTGTAACGAAGCATTTCGAACATAATAATTGTACATTGGCTCTCAAAGGCCATACCAACTGCAATACCAACAACGTAATTTATGCTATTCTCTGCCCCTGTGTCAAAGTGTACATAGGCCAAACCACTCAGAAGGTTAAGGCACGTATACTACAACATTGTAGCAGGATAAGATGTGGGGTGACGGGTGCACCCTTAGTTGAGCATTTTCAAACTCATGATCATTCTCCTGAATCTCTTAAATGGTTAGTCCTGGAGGAGGTCAGATTGGGTCTAAGGGGTGGCAACCTGGGCTCCATTTTGAATGTACGAGAATGTAAGTGGATGGATCTCTTTAACACTGTCCACAATGGTCTTAACGAAATGGATGTAACTTATGCACAACTTTCCACATTAAACGAGGATTAATATAACTCGTATTGCAGAATGATATTGTTAGGGACCAACACACTGGTTAAGTCCCTGATTCGGAACATGCATAATCATTTTGATACATAATTAATGTGCTGCATAGGCCATTTGTTGTTCCTTACCATGACGGTTTCCTATTGTCTATGTCTTATCGTGGCTACATGTGTCTCCCTTTCCTTTTTCCTTTTGACTTCTGTAAACCTTAAAAGGACAATGTATTATTTGGACATGTTAAATTATTCAAACATGCTGGCTTTTGTCAAAGCCCTAGATTTTGCTCATATATTGTGCGCCGTTACATGCAGACCGTGCTTTCTAATTATGACCCTGTAGACTTCACTCTACCTTTAATGGCGCTGCATGTATATCTCATTGTAAACATGCAATTATGTACTGAATATGTTATCCATATTTGTGAATATTATTTGGACATGTTATTCAAACATGCTGGCCTTTGTCAAAGCCCTAGATTTGCTCATATATTGAGCCCTAGATTTGCTCATATATTGTGCGCTGCTACATGCAGACAGTGCTTTCTAATTATGACCCTGTAGACTTCACTCTACCTTTAATGGCGCTGTATATATATCTCATTGTAAACATGCAATTATGTACTGAATATGCCATCTATATTTGTGAATTATACTGAGACCCACACACTGGTTCACACATAAATAAGTAAATACTGTCAGTCCATTAGTATATTTTACGGAATTATAATTGTGCCCAGAAACGCAGACAGTGTTTCTTTTCTTTCTCTTTTTTCTCTTTTCTAAATATACTTTTTATTTAAATCATGCCTTTAAAGGGATTTATCATTATTTTCACTCCCAAGACAATGTGTACAGACCTTTAAATGGGCTGTAAATCTTATTCTTACTCATAGTAGTACAACATCGATCGTTTTCAGATCGGACGTGCCCTGCGTGCACGCTTTGACCGTGACCTTTAAAGTCAAGGCAGCTACCGGGAGGCACTGTTAGCTGTTTGTTAGTCGATGATGCAGCAGCCCACAGGTATGTCGACACACGCCAGTGTTCCGAGTTTCTTCCAATAATAGGTTCTGGGTTTTGTTAGATTTAGCAACTGTTGATTCTAAATACTGATACTGCTGTCTGTAAATCATGACTTTTAAAGGGATTCATTATTATTATTTTCACTTCTAAGATAATGTGAACAGACCTTTATATGGGCTGTAAATATCACTCTTAATAGTTGTAAACCATCGATCGTTTTTTTAGACCAGACGTGCCTTGCGTGCACGCTTTGACTGTGACTTTTAAGTTTAGGGAGGCACTGTTAGCTGTTTTTCAGTCTATGATGCAGCAGCCTACAGGTATGTTGACACACGTCAGTGCTCCTAGTTTCTTCTTATATTAGGATCTGGGCTCTGCTAGAGTCAGCCATTGTTAATTTTTAAACTGACACATGCTGTCTGTAAGTCTGGCAACTCGGACAGCAGGAGTGGGAAGATTATTTACGGGGGCCTTTTATTGTGATTTTCTAAATCTGAGCCACAATCATTCATTTCTTGGTTATGTTGCAATTTAGCAATATCATTCGCGCCTTTGCCACGTAATCTTTAAAGATTTGATGGATTTTGTGTCATTAAACCGCTGAGGTACTCTTTCTGAATAGTGTATTGTTGTGAGATTTAACATATGATTCCGGTCGACAACAGTGGCCTCTTTTGTTTTTCCGGGCAGTGAACTCGGACGTCATTGTGCCAGGTGCTCATTTTTGATTCGTGCCTATGTTACAATGTTTTTCGTGCCTTTGCCATGATTTTCACTGGGATTGTTTATAATACGAATCCTGTAGTTCATTATTACTACATCACCGAGGCACGCTCCCTTAGATCAATTACGTTTGCGCGAGATGAAACACATGATATTAGCCGGTTCACACTTTAGTCCATCACTCAGATGGTTTTTTCCTTTTCAGTCAGAGGTTACTGAACAACCTCGACGTCTCACTTGAATTATTGAAGAATTGTGGACCTATCTGAGTAAGTCCTCAGAGCTTTTTGTGCTCTGTTTTGTAATTTATTTTACTCCTCCCTCCTCTTTTGAATCTGATGTCTCTGTCTATACCCTTTCTCCTCAGGAGCCCGCGAGGCCCAGCTGTTTGTACTTTCTTCTGGTAAATTAATTCACATATATTTAATGTTAGACTTCATTGTCTCCATTGTTGAATGCCACCGCTGTAATATTATCCCTTTTCTTTAGGTGCTCACTCTTAACTCTTATCCCCGTCCTGAGGAAGACCCCACTCACAAGGCATCAAACCAGCTGTTTATGTTAGGGGTCGAAACGTTGACGTTGTTTCTTTCTTGTGTTCAGACACTGATGACAGAGATTCATTATCTGCATCGGATACTTTGTGTTATGTTTTTCAAATTTATAATTGCCAGACATCTGGTTGGTTAGGTTGTATATATGGATCAATGATGTCACATATGCACACCACCTTCCCTTTTCACTTCACTTCCACAAACACTCCCCTTTTCCTTGCACTTTTCCCTCTTGTCACCAGACTTGAATTAAATGCTTCATATTGATACATGTCATTTATATTCGGGCTATTATGCAACTCTGTGATGTAATAAAATCATAACCATTTTTGGTGAATGATTCAAATGGTGGCGTTTAATTAATTTAAAGTAATAATGTTTTATGGAGAGTGATCCGTCACACGGATCATGCGCCGGAGTTAGGGGACACATGGATTAATATCAATGCGGCAAATGACAGACAAGTAGGCGGTGCTAAACCAGAGCCTTTAGTAGCAGACCTCCCTGGTAGGATCGTTACTTACATGAAGACTTTGATGCCTGCAATGCGTGTAAATTGGGATAAATTGTCTGCATGCAAGCAGAAGAAGGAGGAAAGTGTATCTGACTTCTTCACTAGGTTTGAAGAGACATTTATCGACCACAGTGGTCAGGATATGAGTACAGAAGGTGGTCAAAGGTTGTTTGTTGACAAGTTTGTGCATAATTTGCTTCCCGAATTGTGTAAAAAATTGAAAGATTCAGAGAGTTCTTGGGCCGTTTCCTCTTCAGCACAGATATTGGCTACTGCACAATACTACGAAAATAGAGATAAAGATGAGAAAGATAGAGCAGACAAGAAAACTAAAGAGTTAAAAACAAAGGTTCTTTTACAACAAGCGTATCCGCCTCGTAGTAATCAGCGTGACTATCAGCAACCTCAACAGTATCAGAGGAATTCGCAAAGGTTTGAGTATCCTCAACAACGTGCTCTGATAGGCCCTAACCAATGTTCATATTGTAAGGAAGAAGGTCATTTTAAATATAATTGCCCTATTTTGTTGCAGCGTATGAATGGTATTTCTGGCGCAAGAGGTCGAGGTGTTCCACAAGCACCTAGAGCTAGAGGACGCGGAAATTTCACCCAGAACGCGCGCCCATTTCCTCCTCAAAATTCAATGAATAGTTTTGATCAGCAGAATAACGCGTCTGGTAGGACGACTCAGTACTATGCTGATGACTACTATGCAGAAGGTGAGAGTATGGAAGGTGATGATTGCTAGGACAGCCATAGACAAAGAGAGGGAGTTGTTTCAGTTCCATTAGATCAGAATGGACCTTATATTGAGGTGATTACATCAGGTGTGTCAGAGCCTTTTCTGTTGGATACTGGTGCTACAAAGAGTTCTATTATGCACTCTAAATTCCCTGGCGCACCTTTGTCTGGCGAAACTAATGTTTCAGTAGGTTTTTCTGGCGCCCCGGTTAGGAACCCGATTTCTAGTCCTATGTCTCTTTCTGTTGGACCTTGTGAAATCGAAGCACCACTTATTCTAACGACAGGTTGTGGTGAGAACTTGTTAGGATTGGATCTGCTGAAAAGATTGTATGCGACATTGTATTGTTCTCCTTCGGGAGTACAACTCACATTGGGTAAGACAGTGGTTTCACCAATATATTTGTCAAAGGACAAACTTCCAACAGAATTGTCGTTTCTCCCTGATATTCTTTGGGCTACTGGTCCCAATGATGTAGGTCTTTTGGAAATACCGCCATATGTTGTAACGTTGAAAGCCAATGTTAAAATGCCGCGCATTCCCCAATACAAGATCTCTAATGAAGGTGAAAAAGCGTTGCTAGCGATCATTTATGATTTGATTGAGAAAAATGTAATTGAAGAGACAAGAGGTAATGTTTGCAATAGTCCTGTTTTACCTGTCTTGAAGCGTACTGACTCTTCTCAGCCACCTGTTTACAGGTTTGTGATTGATCTTAGAGAGGTAAACAAGATAGTTGTGCCACAGTTTCCAGTCGTTCCCGATATCACTGCTTTACTGACAATGATTCCAGCCTCAGCCACTTGGTTCTCGGTGATTGACTTGAAGAATGCTTTCTTCAGCATCCCTATTGCCGTAGAGAGCAGGGATATTTTTGGATTCTGTTTAGGAGGCCGAAGCTTCCGATTTCAGAGAGCTCCTCAAGGTTTTTGTGAAAGTCCTTCTATCTATAGTCAGGCTCTGAAGTCTCAGCTTGACACACTTGTGTTACCTGATGGCGCTACCCTTCTACAGTACGTCGATGATTTGTTAGTTGCTGCAGATACTAAGGAGATTTGTAAAGAAGCCACTTTGTCATTGTTGCGTCATTTGTCTGATTTACACCACAAAGTGTCTCTTTCCAAGTTACAGTATTGTCGACAAGAAGTGACCTATTTAGGTCACCTCTTATCGAAAGAGGGAAGAAGATTGACCCCAGAAAGAATTCAGGCAATTGCAAAATTAAGTGTGCCAATGACACAGAGAGAAGTGCGTGCTTTCTTAGGTATTACATCCTATTGCAGACAATGGATACCGAATTTTTCATTGATGGCTAAACCTTTGGTAGCATTGACCTATAAAGACACGCCGAATCCCCTTCCTTGGTCCGAAGATTGTCAGAAAAGTTTTTCCGAATTGCGTGATGCATTGTGTTCGGCTCCTGTGTTGGGTACCCCGACTACAGCAAGCCCTTTACGCTGTATGTCCATGAGAGAGAAGGATGTGCATTATCAGTGTTAACACAGTCTTTTGGGGACAAGCAACGTCCATGTGCATATTTCTCGTCGATTTTGGACCCGGTAGCTAGAGCGTTGCCGAGTTGTTTGAGAGCCACAGCGGCAGCAGCTGTTTCTATTCGACAGTCTGCTGGTTTGGTGATGAATAATACGCTGGTCGTGATGGTCCCACATGCAGTGGATATTTTGTTAAACAGGACCAAGACACAGCACTTAACTAGTGCTCGATTGTCAGGTTACGAGTTGACACTTTTAGCGAGCCATGTGCACATAAGAAAATGCAACACGCTGAACCCAGCTACATTGTTGCCAATTATAACAAAGACAGATGTTCCGGAACAGCATGATTGCTTTCTTAGGACAGAAGAAGAAACGAAAGGGAGAGTAGATCTTAGGGACACTCCTCTTGTAAAGTGTGATGGTACCTTATGGGTGGATGGGTCATGCTTCAAGCTTCCGAATGGTGATACGACTGCGGCATATGCTGTCACGACTTTACATACGATTGTTGAAACTGCACGTATCCCACATAATTCAGCTCAAGCAGCAGAGTTGACTGCACTTATGAGAGCGTGTGTATTATCAAAAGGAATGAAAGTGACCATATATACCGATAGCCAGTATGCGTTTGGTGTGGCCCATAGTTTTGGACGCTTGTGGAAGGAACGTGGGTTCCTCACGTCTCACGGTACGAAAATACAGCATGGTCAATTGGTGAATGAGCTCCTGGAGTCACTTACTTTGCCATTGCAAGTCGCGATTGTGAAATGCAGTGCACATAAGAAGATCACTGACGACGTTGGTCGCGGTAATATGTTTGCTGATGAAGTTGCGAAAGAAACAGCAAGAGATGTGGTGAGTCGAATGTATGTTGCGGGCCCTGCAAGATGGATTGGTGACGTTGGAATGTGTGAAGATACGATAGAGAGTGTGAAGTCCATCCAAGCTGAAGCTACGGAGAAGGAATTAAGTACGTGGAGAGAGAGTACGGGTAAATTGGATGCAAATGGTTGTTGGGTTGAATTGTCGGAGCATCAGCGATGGTTGTTACCCGATACATATGTGCTTGCAGTGGTTACAATGGCACATGGGATGGCCCACATCAGTGTGAAAGGAATCTGTAAGTTATTGGCTCCAGCGTGGCAAAATGCTGGAATTCCCAAATGTGCAGAGAATGTGGTCAAAAATTGTATGGTTTGTTTGAAATACAATCCTGGTAAGGGAACCCCAACTCCAGCTGGTCATTTTGCGCCTCCAACGTATCCGTTCGAGGTTTTGCAGCTAGATTTCATCCACATGGAGAGGTGCAACAATTTGAAATACGTACTCATTGTTGTTTGTGCCTTTTCAAGATGGGTAGAGGCATATCCTCTGAAAGATAATACTGCCTTGTCCACAGCGAAAGCCCTTCTCAAAGAGTTCTTCCCTAGGTTTGGTTTGCCGAGAATGGTGTGGAGTGATAATGGGGGTGAATTTGTGGGTCAAGTGATGAAACGAGTGTGTGAAGGTTTAGGAATCCGGCAGAAATTTCACGCTGCAAATCATCCCCAATCAGCTGGATTAGTTGAGTGCTATAATGGCACTCAAACTAAAACTGGCCAAGATACAAGCAAGCTCTGGCCTTAAATGGCCTGATGCGTTGCCATTAGCACTGTTGTCAACTAGGATGACCGTACATTCCCGAGTAGGACTTAGTCCTCATGAGATAGTGTTTGGTCGCCCGGCTAACATATGGGGAGTGCCGAGGCCAACGAAATTCAGCGAGATTGAACACCCTGTACTGCTTGATTACTTGCATGATTTGACGGCTAAATTGCGTGTTTTACACCAACAGGTTCATAATACACTGCCTCAGGCTTCTAAAGATCCAGGGCATGCAATCAATCCCGGATCGTGGGTGTTAATCAAGAACTTTCAGCGGACAAAGAACGATCAGCCCCGCTGGATTGGCCCCTATTTGGTGATTTTGTCCACAAGATCTGCAGTGCGAGTACAAGGGAAGAAAAACTGGATCCACGGCGTACACTGTAAGAGGGTCCCTTTGCCTCTACCATATGACCGGTGGGTCCAGGAAGGAATTGCTGACTCGGAAACTGAAACAGTGCCTCATTTTCTGACTTTTAGTGACGCACGCGTCACAGGGACAAATTCTGAGCGAGAAAGTGACGATCTTCTCCAAAGAGCAATACCATCACCACTTCGATTGGACACTACTGAGCCTGAACTTTTGTTTTGCGACCAGACATTGCCTGGAAAAAGCCGTTATAACTTGCGACCGAGAGTCATGGACAAATAAAATGAAATTTTGGTCCTCCCATCCGAAAACCTGTTTTTGAACCACCATCCGGGTTCAGCTGTAGGGTCGTGGTGAAAAGACTTGAGTGTGTAGCCTGCGGACACAAGGTCTACGGGTCTGGTTTGTTCTAGGGCGTTCCCTGGGACATTCAGAAACACTCTCAAGTGAAGAAAACCTACCGCCGCGAATAGCACGTTAGAGGATGGAGCCTTTTCAGATGGAGAGACCTGTTGAAAGAATAAGTTTCAAGAGGAAAATATGTGCAACCATGAGCAGAAAATGTTTTCTAATTATGTGTCTTTGTATTTTACTTAGTCTAATGATGTCTTTAGTGGGGTATATCATATTCTCTTTTCAAGTGACATCTGCACCCACTGTACAGCCCATGCCTTCCTCTACTATCTCCTCACATTCTTTTCACCCTCTACCTGAACACGGGTCCGTTAGAAGATTAGAGTTTATGAACAACTCGTTTGTTCAGCTCTTACACCAACACCAGCTAGTAGTGAACAGAACCAACTGTTGGGTGTGTGGCCTTATGCCTCATACTACTGAGAAAGGTATTCCCTACCTAGTGCTGCCATTCAGCTACAATGGTTCTGTGTGGGCATACCGAACGATGTTCATCTATGCTTGCGAAATCCACCCCCTACGTTCCGTCAAAGACAACCCAAAGAATAGTGCTCTAGTTAAGGGGATAGTCGACATGATAAGGGGAACTAGTTCCTACGAAACTATCCTGGAAGATGAGACACTAGCGTATATTGGATGGAACGTGACTGGATATGGAGCGAGTCTGAGCGAGAACCAGCAAGCAAAAAGATCCGCTCCAATTTGGATTGTACCCCATCAGGGTCATCTATGTCTGCAAGGTAATGGCAAGAATCCAAGAGCTCAGTTAGGGAAGAGTATCTGCACTGAAACGTATATTTTTGCGTCTCAGACTTCCCCTTTGTTCTTAGCAGCTAGGGGTACCTACTTTATCTGCCATGATAGGGCCTACACGTGGTTGCCCCCTGACTTCTCGGGCACATGCTTTGTTTCATTCCTGTTGCCTCCCACCTACACAACTGCGGCAGATTACCATAAGATAAGAAGAATTAGGGGTGTCTTCAGCAAGGAAGACACTGCAGGACAAGAAGCGGGAGACTTCTTTAGGGGTTTTCTGCCGTTCTGGGGACCTATGGCTAACAACAGGAATGTGAGGCAATTGACGCGAGTGGTTGAATCCACCATAGTCGAAACTGTCGGTGCCCTTAATAATTTGACTGCTGAGCTCCAGTCGGACCGCCTTATGACCCTGCAGAACAGGGTCGCGTTAGACATCATACTTGCAGACCGTGGTGGGGTATGTAGAGTGATCCAATCCAGTTGTTGCATTTTCATTCCAGATAACGCTCCAACAGTGTACCAGGCCATCTCCAAACTACATAGGATCTCTGAATCCATCCATATAGATGAAGGAGACTGGTCGTTGATGGGATGGTTCTGGGAACTGTTATCCACCTGGGGATGGAAAGTTCTGATGGTCATTGGGATACTTCTAGCCATCCTTTTCCTGTTTTGTCTGTGCATACAGTGTGTTCCTGCCATATGCGGCCTATGTGTTACATCATGTGTAAGGAAACCTGTATCAAGGGACGAGCTAAGTAATAGGATGATGCTACAGCAACATCTCAATGAATTCATGAACATAGACCTAGACTCAGATTAGCATGAGTGTAAGTAAATTGCCTATGTAAGGGCAAAAGGAGGGTCTGTGGTACTGAAAATTCTGGACCTGTGTCATTAACATCATTGTAACATGACGATTTTGGTATCAGCAGACCGGTAATGACAGGTATGCTATATCTGAGTATTTGCGTCATATTCGAGTGACGGGATCACTCTAATATTAACGATTCCCTTGTGAACCCTCGGGTTCCATTTTGTGTACGGCAGCCATTTTGTGGTTGCCCTCACATAAGGCAATGACTAAAGCCAAAACGCGCCTTAGGGGACACGTACACTTTCAGTGACCTGGGCAAGCTGACTCCACTGTCCAGAGCCAGAACCTGTTCGGCCAGTTTTAGTTCCCAGTGGCCGATCGAGATTAGGGGCCCAGGTGCAGCATGCCATAAACCCTTCATTGCACACATCTATATCTAAATCTTATTCACACCTGTCACTGCTCTTTCTTTATGACCTGCTTTACGAGGAGGAGGTGCCCGGTTTTATTAGGGGTCCAGATTATATCTGTTGCAGGTGTTGGGCCTCACTGGGTATTTGGTTGTGGGCTGGACAAACTGAAAATGGGCTTGTCATCATGAATCTGTTTTTTTTTGTTGTAAGAAATATGTGAATGACTCACTGTAAAAATAAGGAATGTTTGCCTAAAGCATAATATTCTGTATAAAAGAGATAGCTGGTTTGCATGATAAAGGCAGTCTCCTGAGAACATACACATTGTTGTACTTCTAGGATACCTGTTGCTGGCTGCAGCCAATAAATTGATCTTTGAAGCCACCAAGAAGACTCTGTGTTTCTGTAGTCTGAGACAGGAAGAACTCGAGGTCATTGGGTGTGTTCCCTGGCACCGCTGGGTCCAATAAAACCCAGTACTTCAACGGGGGGCATAACATGCGCCCCCCTGTGTGCATGAACTTAGGATCCTGCACGGCATGGACTTACGAGTCCATGTCGTGCAGGAAGCTTGTGAGGCGTACCCATTGTGGTGCCTTTTTTAAAGGCACTGCCACCTTTTAAATGGCACTGCAGGTGGAACCACCAATCCGCCCTCCCACCAGACCACTGAAAAGTAGTAATCTGGCGGGCGGGCGGCGCGATCTTCGGCAGAGCGGTGGTGGGGCAGTTTGCACCGCAGCGCAATCGCTCTGCTGTGAGGTCGTAATTTGGCCCTTTGTGTGCTTTCTGGATGTTGAAGGGAATTCTAAATATAGTAAAAAAAAATGTAAATAAGAAGCAACTATAATATCAAGGGAGCCTTCAAATCCTCACTATTCAATTATTGTGAGACATGTCTCAGAGCACCCCCTGTTCCGACTGAGCGTGACAGCACATATTCTACCCTGTACATTTTGGATGGCTGACAGTGAGTTCTGACTGCACCTTTTGTTCTGAAAGAAACTTTTCAATATAACCAAAATGAAAGACATATTTATCAGTGCCCGAAGAGGCTGTCACATACATAAATATAGGATACAGGAAATAGCTGAGATCAAGCCCTGTCTCTCCTCATCGCCTGATAATGCACTAATTAGTTATGGTGGAGCAATGGGACAAAGTGTGTGGGTGTAAGAAGTGAGCGGACAGCTTAGCCTTCACATGGCAGGTGCTGGATGTTATGCAGTAAAAATGTCAGAATACAGTAAGAGATCTAGGGCCATATGTATCAAAGTTAGGTTTTGCGATTCTCAAATAGCGAATTTTTGAGAATCGCTATTTGAGAATCGTAAAACAAGATGTATGTAGGATTTGCAAAAAAATGTGCGAATCCTACATATTCCTTAATTGCGAATCGCAAATTGTGATTCGCAATTAAGGAAACCCACCCCATTCATTCCTATGGGCCTAGAGGCCCACAGGAATGAATGGGAAGACATTCTCAATTTGCGATTAGCAATTAAAGAATCGCAAATTGAGAATGCAATTTCAAGGTTGCAAGGGTGTCAAAAGGACACCCTGTTGCACCCCTGAAATAAGCATGGGTGCACATGTGGCGCACATACATGCCCTATGGGCATGTATGTGCGCCACATTGCACTTTGAAAAATGCAAAAACGTGCATTTTTCGAAGAAATCGCATATTACCACCAACTTGAAGTTGGTGGTAATTTGCGATTCCTTAAGGCCAAATTGCACTTTTTTGGTGCTTCTTATATTGCATTTAAGGAATCGCAATTTGCAATTCCTTAAATGCATTCGCAAAATAGGGAATCGCAAATTTTGCGATTCCTTATTTTGAGAGGCAGTTTTTCCTTCATACATACCACTAAGCCAAATTGCGATCGCAAACGCTGAAATTCTGCGAATTTCAGCGTTTGCGATCGCAATTTTGTTTGATACATATGGCCCCTTGGCTCTAATGAAACAGCAACACCATAAGCAAGAGTGCACAGCTGTCAATGGCTCACCACTCCACCACTTATATTAGTCTAGCACAATTTGCTAGGATGGAATGTCCTCAATGTCACAGAACACATTCTTGCACAGGGCAGGAGGAAACAGAAACAGAACACATTCTTGCACAAGACAGGGGAAATTGAAATTGGAACACAGTCTTGTCCCTAAAAACGAATTGGACAAAGGTACAGAAAAGGAATAACAATCCTGTCTAAAAGCTCCAGTTGCCTCACAGATCCAAAGTGACCCCATCCAAAATTGGAACCAAAAATGTAAAGGAAGGGGCGTGGCCTAGCAAGCCATCATGGCGGACGTGTGCTAGGCGAGCTCCGTCCAGCCTAAGCACATATCCTGCACTTATCCTGCTTCTCCGATCGCTACATTCATCCAGATCGTGTCCCAGTTGGGGCGCGTGTGGGGGCTGCTCTTTTCGCTCCGATTTGGTGCGCTACTGCCCGGAGTGACGTGGTTGGGGTGGCCCGGAGTGCGGCCTGCCGACGGCCGGACTGTGCCATAGACTGGCGGCCTGTTGCGGCGGCTGGCGAAGTGGAGTGTGCCGTGCCTGTGACCTCCGGCGGAGTGCTGAATCGGCGCCGGAGAGCCTGCAGGGTTTGATCCTGCTGTGACGGTAGCGGGCGGCGGTGACTCCTTGAATCAAGCCGCGAACGCCCGGTGTGAGGCCGTCTTCTTCCCCGCTCCCCCTCCTACGCAGCTGTTGGAGTGTCAGCGGTCCCATCAGGCCGCGGGTGACAATGGTAGGGGGTGAAGCCGCGCATTGGGACCGACGGCCGCATCGTGGTTACCGGGCCGGTGTTGGGCCCGGGGCCTCATCAGCTCTTTGACTCCTGGGGACTGCCCTCTGCTCCTTTCCTCATCGGCTACTCTGCACACTCGCTTCGGTGGCCATTTTCGGGTCACGCGAGTCGGCTGCGGGACGCACGGCCTGCGGAGCGGCCGGAGGCTTCGGTGCTCTTTGGCCCCTGCGCACTTCGGGGGCCAGTGGTGGACCCTCGTGGGGGCAGTGAGGAGAGTGTTGGTGATTCCCCTGGCTCCTTGAAGGAGAACTCCATTGGCCGCAAGCACCCGTGGGCACAGGGCCGTCCTAGGCCTCAGCGTAGGAGACATTGGTGAGACGTTGACGGAGTGGTGTGATACCTTGGCAGTGGGCGGCTGTCCGTGGACACTGCCAGTCCGGCGCTGAGTGCTCCCGAGGGGGGTTTCCCCCCCTTTTTTCTTTGCTGGCGGTCCCACGGTCAGCAGCCGGATCGGGTCGTGCGGGCCGCGTATCTACGCCTCTGCGGCTCCTTGTCAGCTTGCTTGTTTTCTGGACTAGGGGGCTGCGATAGATCAGCTTGCACAGGGGAGTGTACTTCTCCTTTCCCGGACACTGGCGGGCCCATAGTCCCCTGACGCAGCTTCTTGGTGAGTCGGCTGAAGCTATCCTGGGTGCCGGAGGGCTCAGTGGCCGCCATGACGAGAGACAAGGCAAGTGGGGGCTCGTCCAAACAGAGCACGCTCGATAAGTTTGCAGGCCCTGGGGCCCCTGCTGCTGTGCTGGGGGAGCACAGGGGGCCGGGCCGAATATGCCGGACAATGCCGCGCTTATGGCTGCCATCACGCAGTCCAGGGATGTTCTGGACGCTAAAATCGGAGCGGTCAGCTCCGATGTCATGCTCCTGCGACAGGTCTTGCGGAATGCAGTGGCACGCATCACGGAGGCTGAGTCACGGATCTCGGGAGTGGAAGACGGAGTCACCACCTTACAGAAACGGGTGGCCGCACTGGAGACAACTCAGCGGGGCCTTGCGGCACGAGCCGAGGAAGCCCAGGGATGGGCCCGGCGTAACAACCTCCGCTTTGTGGGCTTTCCGGAGGGCTGTGAGGGGGGAGATATGGAGCAATTTCTCACTCAGTGGCTGGAGAGTTGGCTTCCCCCGGAGTCCTTGTCGCGCTGTTTTGTGGTGGAGTGTGCCCATAGGGCTCTAATGCAGAAGCCTCCGCCTGGGGCCCACCCGAGGCCGGTCATCGCAAAGCTATCATGACCGTGACGTTATCCTCAAACAGGCCAGAGCCAGGGAACCTTTGCTGTTTGACAATGCTTGTATATTAATTTTTCCCGACTACACAAACTTGGTTCAGCAACGGAGGCAATACTTCTTGGCGGCCAAGGCTCGCCTCAGAGACCTTCAGCTTCCATACGCTCTGCTGTATCCGGCCCGGCTGCAGGTGGTGTACCAGTCCCGCACTCATTTCTTTGACTCGCCGGAAGAAGTGTTCCAGTGGACGGATGAGACAGTGAGGCTGCGTCCCCACACGCCGCCTAGGCGGGAATTGGATTCTTCGTCTAGTGAGGCAGCTCGGAAGCAGCCCCAACCGAAGCTTAAGAGTCATAGACGTTCCAGATCCAGACGTCGGTCTCAATCTTGCAGTGCGTCCTCCCAGGCTGGATCGGCCTCCCGGCAGACTACATCGGCCTCATAAATTGGAGGGGCGACCACAGTCTCGTGTGACTTTGATACTGTTGCTGTGATCGGAGAAGCCCGTATGAGGGCCGGATTCTCTGTTGGACCTTCCCCGGCGGAGAGAGTGCCTGTGGACAATGGGCTGTAAGTTGGGGATCCATTGGTCGGGGTGTGCTGAGACCCCCCATTGGGGTCTGCAGGCCACACCCGCCGCGACAGATACTTCATCGTTCTTGAGGTATAGGGTGGGGGGGTTGTTGGGTTGTTTTTGTTTTGTCCCCGGTTCGCACTTCCTTACACTAGCTTTAGGCCTCCATGCACGCACCAAATGCCTTCCACTGCACCAGCATTTGCTATCAGGGTCCTATATGACAACTGCGCTCGATAGTTCACGGGTGCCCTCCGGTACCCTTCAAATAGTAAGCTGGAATGTCAGGGGGGCTCTAGACAAAATCAAACGTGGGGCCATACTTCAACAGGTCAAAAGGGCCCATGCCGACATACTCATGCTACAGGAAACACACCTTATGGGATCGAAGGCACTTTGCCTTCAGCGCTATGGCTTTGTTCAGGTGTTTCACTCCGGGTTTGTGCGGGGGTCACGGGGGGTAGCTATTTTGATCCACCGCCGAGTTCCATACACACATGTCAAGATGTGGGCAGACACCCAGGGGCGGTACTTGTTCCTGCAGGGCATGGTCTGGGAGGAGCCGGTGGTGTTGGGTTGTGTCTATGCCCCCCCTCCACTCTTGTGGAGTCTGGTGGAGCGCCTTATGACGTTATGGACAGATATGCCGGATGGCCTGTCTGTGGTTGGGGGGGACTGGAACGACGTGATACCGGGTACTGATGCCACCTGGTTAGCTTACAACAATGGGTGAGTCCAAACGATATTTACCTGCTGCAGTACACTTGTGCCACTATGGTTGTAGTTCACACTAGCTCACTGTGGGCACTCACCATGTAGCACAGTTGTTTTTACAATGTTTTTAATTCTCTAAACTTTGGCTTTCACAATTCACTGACAGAAAACTAAATTTGAGTCACAAGGGAAATGATACTGTATGTATATTCGAATGTGTACCATTAATACCAATGTCACCCTTCTCTCCCCACACAGGTAGGACCAGGTCTGACAGGTACACGATTTAGGTAGTTACCTGGTTGATGTGAGTATGTTGCCACGTCGCCAATTTTAAGTGTAGATAGTTTCCACAATATAGGTCCTGATGAATCGCATGTAGACTATTACAGTGAGCGAAAAACAGGTTGACCTCATTTGCACCAATAGCGACGCTTAGACCTAAGAGATAATACTTAGCCAAGCACCGCATTGTTCATATTTTTAACTAGGGTAGGAGACCCACTGATTAAAAATTGTCTTCACGGATACTCCGAACCTTATTTTAAATCACACACATACATCTACACAGTTCTGGCCCCTCACCCCCACTTCACCATACGACTATTGGAAAAAGATCTCCGCCAAAGTGCCCCTACTACAGGGAGCCCGTTGGGTATTGCACCGCCGACCCGACGAGGAGCAGCACAGATGATGAAGCATGACACCCGATTGGGTGTGTGAGGGCATTACAATCCAATAAATGGACTCCCAACTCTGAACCTAAACGTTCAGGGTGGTGTCAATTTCCCTTGTTCGTACACTCTTGAGGAACAGCATAACCTTCTTCCTCTAATACTTCAATTAGGGCACCTATGCTGGACCTCCCTCGACACTGATAGAGGAAAAAGCCCTGTAGTCCCTCCTTTGTATACTGATCGAAGGCACTTTGCCTTCAGCGCTATGGCTGTGTTCAGGTGTTTCACTCCGGGTTTGTGCGGGGGTCACGGGGGTAGCTATTTTGATCCACCGCCGAGTTCCATACACACATGTCAAGATGTGGGCAGACACCCAGGGGCGGTACTTGTTCCTGCAGGGCATGGTCTGGGAGGAGCCAGTGGTGTTGGGTTGTGTCTATGCCCCCCCTCCACTCTCGTGGAGTCTGGTGGAGCGCCTTATGACGTTATGGACAGATATGCCGGATGGCCTGTCTGTGGTTGGGGGGGACTGGAACGACGTGATGGATGTGACCAGGGATCGCTGGAGGCCCGGGGGGTGCGCAGCTGTCGCCAGCCCACGAAACTACATTCTCGGACGGTGGGGCTTGACTGGGTGGACCCGTGGCGCCTGTTACATGGGAATGCTCAGGGCTATACATTTCTCTCAGCAGTTCATGACTCCTATTCCCGACTAGATTACCTGTTTGTTCCCCGGGTGGGGGCGGATAGGGTTGTCGAGGCCGATATTCTTCTGCCGGGCCTTTCTGATCACTCGCCGGTTGCCCTTACGTTACAGGTGGGTCGGGCGAGACAGCCTTTCCGTTGGTGCCTCTCAACTTCGAACCTCCAGAAGCCAGACTATAGGGAGTGTGTAGGGGATGCTATCGATCAATACCTGGCACTCAATGTGGAATCAGTTTCGACGGCAGAGCCCTTGTGGGAGGCATTGAAACCCACCCTACGGGGTGTCGACATCTCCTTTTGTGCGGCAGCTCGCAGGGCGCGTAGGGAGGCCCTGCTACAAGTGGAGACTCATATTACGGACCTGGACCATTGCAGATGGGGAAATGGGGGTAGTCAGGCCCGTCAACAATTGCTGCTGGCGCAACAGAATTATGCCGCTCTCCTATTGGACGAGGCCCGCCTGGCTTGACTGGCTATACGCAGTAGGGTATACCAGTGGGGAGATAAATCTAGCAAGATGCTCCACTGGTTGTGTCAAGGGATGTTTCACTCCCAGGCTCTCCCTGGCATAGTTGGTCCGGATGGGGAGTCCATTACGGACTCCTCCGAGATTGCCGAAAGTTTTGTGGGTATTATGCGGAGTTATACGCCCCCAAAGAATGTCTCACCGAAGATGTGATAGGCCGTTTTTCTGGACGACCTCCCACCTAAGGCTTTATCAGATGAGGCGAGCGAGGAGCTGGATCTCCCGCTCACAGAGGAGGAGTTGGGTGCTGCCCTGGGGGACCTTAACTCTGGGAAGGCCCCAGGGCCGAACGGGTTTCCCTGTGAATTTTTCAAGAAATACTTTCTGCAGCTAGGGCCCACTACCTCAAAGTGGTGGAGGAGGCCCGCGAGCAGGGCTGTCTTCCTCGTGACTGGCGACACACGGAGGTGGTGGTGTTCCATAAGCCCGGCGGCCCTCCGGACCAACACGCCTCATATCGCCTTATTTCCCTCCTGATCGTCGAAGCAAATATTTTGGCCAAGGTACTCGCCAATCGCCTGCGGCCCCATATTACCGCGTTAGTGCACCCAGATCAGGCCAGGTTTATGCCCCAGAGGGCGACCCGTCAAAATATTCAACGAGCACATGTTGCAGTCGCGACAATTCGGGGGCTGGGGGAATGGGCTGCGCTATTGCTGGCAGATATGGACAGGGCATTTGACTCCCTTAGTTGGGTGTACCTCTTCGCCCTGCTGCATAGGCTGAACTTTGGACCGTGCTTTTTGTCCTACCTGACTTTACTTTATACCGACCTTACGGCGTCCGTGCGTGTCGCCGGATCTACCTCCTCCACCTTTTCCATTGGATGAGGCACCCGGCAGGGTTGCCCCCTGTCTCCGTACCTGTTTGCATTGGCAGTGGAACCCCTGGCCGCCTGGGTGCGTATCGATGCGCAGGTGACTGGCTTTGAATGGGCACACGGATTAACGGATCGCATCGCCCTATATGCCGACGATGTTTTATTTTTCCTTACCGATGTTGACAGGACGGGGCCGAGGCTGCTTCGTATCATGCAGATCTTCGGGGAATCGTCGGGCCTATATTTGAATCCCCGCAAGTCCACCTTGTGGGTTCTTGGTGACACATCGAGTCTGGGCGCCTGGGCGTCGTCGGTCCGAGTGGTCACAGGGGGAATTAAGTATCTGGGAGTATTTCTATCGGACTCGCCTACTGTGTCTTGGGACAGGAATCTGGTTCCAGTTTGGGAATGCGTGCGGGAGGATCTTAAGACTTGGTCCCATATTCCCCTTTCCATCTATGGTAGATCGGCCATCTTTAAGATGGTCGCGCTCCCCCGTTTACTATATAAATTGCAGAATCATCCCTTCCCGATTTCCCCCAGATGGTTCCGACAGGTTAATGCTGCCTTGGGTCAATTCTTGTGGGCCGGGGGAGCGGTAAGAGTCGCCCTGCGGATGTGTTTCCTCTCTACGTATTGTGGGGGGCTGGCGACTTCCGACATTTTGTCATATTACATGGCCTCACACTTGCTCGTTTTGAATGAATGGTGGTATGGGGATAGGGATGACCCAGCCTATGATGTTGAGCGGCGATGCATGGGGGATTTCTCCCTACACACGTTACTGTACTCTGCACCGCGACGCAATTCTTTACCGTCAGCGACGAAGGTCGTTTTCCAAATTTGGCGGCAGGCCCTACGGAGGATGGGGTGGTGGAATAAACTGACGCTGGAGACCCCTCTATGGAACAATGGGCCTCTGCCACAATTAGCTACTCTGTCGGGGTTCCGTGGATGGGATAGCATAGGTATCTCCACTCTGGGGGATGTAATGCGGGGACCGGTCCTGAAGTCTTTTCAAGACTTACAAAAGGACTTTCATATGCTGAGATCCCAATTCTATAAGTATCTTCAGTTCCGGCACGCCCTCTCCCCTAGCCTAGAGGGCTTGGAGTCACTTGCGGAGTGCAGCCCGATAGAGGCGAAGGTGTTTATGGGAGACCTTCAGGATCATAAGATCTATAAGATTTACCAATCCCTGGTTACTCACTGTTCTCCTACGCTGCAGAAGCTTAGAGGGGCCTGGGAGGGAGACGTAGGCCCACTGGATGAGGAAGATTGGACGGAGGCCCTGGCCTCCCCGCTGGGGGCGGCCATAGCAGTACGACTGCACCTTGTCCAGTTCAAGTATCTTCATCAAGTTTACTTCACGCGGGTGCGGTTGTGGAGGGCGGGGTTGGTGGCCTCCCCTGTGTGTCTCAGGTGCGAACAGGAGGAGGGTACCCTTATGCACACAGTTTGGCACTGTCTTTCCCTGGCGCGATTTTGGAGGGGGGTTATGGCCTGCCTCTCCAAGGTGTTGGGTCGGGACCTTCCCCGCACTCCGAAGCTGGTGCTCCTACATGTCATGGAGGGGATTGGCGGCAATATATATAAACGCCATCTTATGTTGCTTGGGTTCACCCTGGCGAAGAGAGACATTGCTAGGGCATGGAAGGCGCCGGCCTCAGTGTACGCATGGAAGAATGGTCTGGACTTTTGCATGGGTTTGGAGCTTCCCATCTTTACTGCAAGGGGGTGCCCGCATAAACATTTTAAAATTTGGAAGCGATGGGCGGACTATCGAGGCTTGCTGCTGGAGCCGTTCTCTACAGCAGGACCCCTCAATCTAGCTTAAGTTTTACCCTGTTGGTGCGAATTGTGATTTATTGTGTATTCGTATGCTGCAAGTATTTGGTATGGTGCATTTTCCATTGATGTGCTGCTACTGGGAGGTTGTTAGTGCGACGGGGGTGGGGGTGTTGGGTTGGGTTCTCTTTTGGTTTCTTTCATCTGTATTGCACTTCATTTTCTCCTTGATTCATGCTGGAAAAGTCAAAGTCATGATGTTGTACGTTTATTATGCAGAAGTCTCTGGGTTTCAGAGCCCTGCTCTATATGTGCTGCTTGACGAATAAAATTTGTTTAAAAAAAAAAAATGTAAAGGAAGTTGGTAAGCAAGGGAAGAAGATCTAGGTAGGTTTGATTAGGAATGCTTACCAATTGAGAGCAACACAGGTGTTTCTGATTACGTCTTGACCAAAATGGCTCCCACTAATATGTAAAATGGGTCTGTGGAACATGTTCAAAGATTGTGCCATATTGCCCTCAAGCCTGCTCCTGCAAGCTTGCTCCCTGGACTTGGCCCGAACCACAAGATCCTTGCTGCGTGATGCATCTTTCTTTTTGAGCTCCACTCTGCATGTGCAACCTTTCGCACACCTTGTACATTGAGATCATTGCTTCATACATTTGACCAATTCGATTGAGCAAAAGGTGCGTCTGATGAAGGAAGTTAAACTGAGTATACTTGAACCGTAGATTCTAGAAACTGTTTTAGTGTATTCCAGACATTTCGTCCATTGGTTGTCATAGATCCTTCAATGAATTTGCATTTCTCATTCCAATTTCAGGCTCCGATTTCCTTGCAGGTATGGTGGAAGCAGTACTGGATATAATGTGGAAATGGCCTTTTTACTTTGTCTGTGTGTGCGCATAAGATTCAGGGCATCCGAACTCGGAGGTTCAGCCTTATTCAAACCCCATTTTCTTAGAATGGCTCCAGTGAGCTCACTATGTGGCATAAAACGGCCATCACATAGATGATATGTTTCTCTCACGTTATCAAATGTGTGTAGGGATCCCTGGCTAAATAAGTTCCCCATTGCTGTAAAACCTGCTTCTATCCAGGGTTTATTATTGTGTGCTTGTGGAATCCCATGAACTTGGAAAGACACCATAGAGGAATTCTTAGGGAATATGGCACCAGTCCCCGACCTGTTTTAGATACCTTAGCCAACAAGTCCTATTTATGCACAGGAAGACTAGGAAAGAGGGTGGCAGACTCTAAGCACCCAGAAGCCAGTTCAATATAGTGTGGTTGGGGTAATGCAGCTTGTATGTATTTTCCTTTTGAGTTGCTGCATTGCCCTTCCGATCTCATCATCCACTGCAATTGGCCTCTCAAGTAGTAAATTCATGATTAGGAGCACCCGAGCCTTCTGTATGAACAGCCCATTGTGCCATGTTGATCATAACTCTAATAATGTATAGTTTAAATAACTATCCACCCTAATGCCCCACTAACCCAACAACCTGCTACTAAATTAAAAGGTGGTAGTTAAACTAAAAACAAATTAAATTGCACATTAAAAATGACATACAATACAAAAAATAAAATAATTATCATAATACTAATATCTAAAAAATAATATAATATGTAATATATATTAAGTCAATAAAAGCCAATATTTAAATATCTATTCTAAAATAAACAATATTACAGACAAATATATTTAAAAAGGCAATATTGTATTCCTAAAAACGATATTCTTACGTTCTACATTCTGTTCCACTATATTTTTGATTTGACGATAATCTTAATGATAAATTCTTATATCACAATATTTTTTCCACTATATTTTGATAATTCATTCTTCGGCCTCCACTTGAGTGTTTATATTGAACTTCACGAGGGGCTGCTTTACATTTATAATCCTCCCTATCCGCTCCTGCATGCTCCCGCTTGTATATCTTGTATTAATGTTCTGACTTAGTCACATTAAACTCAGACCTATCGGCTTTGCCATTAAATGTTTATTTTTTGTGCTTCTAAGAATTTGATACTTTTGACTTTCTCTCAGAATTTTGTTGTAAAAATGATATTAAAAAGTATGTTTTTTTTGGGAGGGTTGTTTCTCAATCATTTTGACTTGTTTTTTCAATGTCTAGCGAGCCAAACGTCTATAGCTTATCGTCAGAATCTCCATGTATTCATCTCTTTCTCCATTGCACTGCATATCATTGCAGGAGAAATACACACCTCACAGCTGTTCTCCTTTAGGAAAGTGTGTCCCTCAAACTACAAAAAATCAATTGTACATATTCCTTCCTTTTTTTACCCTCTTATAAATCTTCTTGATGTCAAGGCAACACCCTGCAGAGCTGAAGCTCATCCCACGTTAAAAATTTGCACCATTTATTTTTCCTTATCAGTGACCAAAATATAAATCTCTGCGGATTTCTACGGGGTCTAAAAGGACCCAAAACAGTAGTAAATGTACTACAGCTCAAAGCTAGAGTAAGCCAACCACTCATGGCCAAACATTGATACAGCTGTTCCCTACTATAGAACATAATGGAGTCAGGGACAAAAAATCCATAAGAAGAAATGTTAAATACAATTAACTAAATTTAACTTTTTACAAATATAAATGAATTAAATTAAATTCTTAATTTATTAGTTTATCATAAATTATGTTGTTAACCTTTATTACATGTAAAAATAATGACATTTTAATTTCTTTAAAAAATAATTAATTTTATTTAAATTAATTCTATACGGGGGCGTGGCCAGCAGCCGAAGAGAATGGCCGCTCACTAGTGCGGCTCCGTAACTCGTACCCGCAATCCTGCCAAAATCCATCGAAAATCCGAACCAAAACCCGAACTACTTAACAACACCAGATTCTGGTACCACAGGCTACATCCTCGTCTGCTCAAGCTGCCGAATCACCAGCCAAAGACGTCTAAATCGGCAAGAAACAAATCGGAAGCGGCAAAGAAAATGCCGGAACCCGCGGCCTCACTCGCCTAGCTGGGCTGCGAAAAAGTAAACATCACTATTCCCGCAAAATACCCGGTCAAGTACCTCGCCGATTGCGACTGGGGAGTACAAGATGTACAACCCCACGTCATACAGCGGCGGCGGGGCACATAGAGGAAGGAATCGACACTGCCTGCCTGAGCTGCTGCGGGGGCCCAGTAGCCGCTGTTCGGCCGCCCTGGACGGTGAGAAGCAGCGGGAGACAGAATCAAGCCACCCGGCAGGGGCACATCAATAGAGATTGCGACCGGGGCCGTCTACCTGCCCCGCCACCGATAAACAAGTCACAACAAGGTATATAGTGGGCGAAGCCCAGGCAGCAAATGAAAACAGCCCGACTGGAACCCATGGACTCACCTACCTGAGGGGGCTGGAGCTCCACAGACGCCTAGGCCGTACCGCGGAGTGACTCCTCCAAACCAGAGGCCGAAGGCCCCTTGATCCGAGCTGGGACGCTCTGAGGCGCAGAGTGGTGAAGGAGTGTCCCTGCGATTGGAACTGGGCCCAGGAAGACGCACAGCGAGACAGAGGTACATCCAACAAGTAGCTATAAAGGCCTGGGAGGCGTGGAATGTAAGGTTGCATTGCGGAAAAGAGTAGCGGCCTCGCTGAAGGAAATCAGGAAAAGCAGGCTGACAGAGACACGGCGGACCCGGTGCTGGCGATGCCAGGCTGGGGGTAAAGCCTACGGGGGTGGTGGAACTGGTGCTGCGGGTGGCTAGAGTGAGCACGAAGGGGAGGGTGCGGACTGATTCGCCCATCAGGGCCAATCCCTGAAGACGCCATACCGACCCACAAAGACGCCGAAAAGTTGCCGGGGCTGGGATACGCAGCAAATGCCATAAGACCCCCCCCAGTGAGGAGATTGGGGGAAACGGTTGGCGTGGGTGGGACTGGAGAGAGCCCCCAGGGACAACATTAATTTGCTTCAAACAAGGGGATCTCCACCCCTCTATATAAAAGAGGAAAGATCTTGCAAAATAGACTGCTGGATTACAATGTGGCACCAACTTACTGCCTAGCCCACAGCATATGTAGACACCAGCTGAACAGTTACTAAGCCAAAAGTAAGATCGCGGGCCGTCAATCCAGCACCAAACAACTACATACATAAGGACTTGAACTGGATAGTTGTGAAGTACACTGCTTCATAAGCTGAGAGAAATCCGATAGGCCGCGAAGGGCAAACTACCCCTAGGCAGGCGGCGGGGAGTACTGAGCTACACCTACGGTCAAATTCTACAAAACACGTATATCACAAGAGAAAATGCCTGGACTAAAGGTGGTGAGGAACAACTAGTCGAAAATACACAAGACCAAGTTGAAACTCCCACGGGACAGCCCGACTTTACTCTACAAGACATAATGGCACCCATCAACAATGTCCGCACCGCCCTAGAATCGAGATTAGACACAGCAAATATAGAAATCTCACATATTAGAGCAGACCTCCGAAATATGGATGCCAGAGTCAAAGAAGTGGAAGAAACCACCATAACTCTATCCACCGATACGATCAGCCTCAAAAAACAACTACAGGTGTTACAAACCAAACAAGGCAAGATGGAGGCCCAGCTGGACGACTATGAAGGAAGTGCGCGACAGAACAATATACGCATTCTTGGGGTGCCAAAACGTGCGAGAGGGCTAGCAACAGACTTGTTTATCGAGGATCTAATTATCAAACATCTGCAACCAACAGGTCTGTCCAACTATTTCTCGATCGAACGAGCCCACCGAGTCCCTGGTGGAAGGCCAAGCCCAGGGGCCCCTCCGTGGAATATAGTCGCTAGGGTATTTAACTTTCGAGATCGGGACCTTATTTTGCAAACAGCACGCGTAGCCCCACCCACAAAGTTTGAAAACAATACGATTATCTTCTTCCCAGACTTCACGATCAAAGTACAAAAACAGCGCCACAGCTTCCTGGAAATCAAAAAAGCGCTCAGAGACAAAGGCATCAAATATGCAATGCTATTCCCTGCAAAATTAAGGATCGAAGCAGATGGGAAAACTTGGTTCTTCTCCTCACCGGAGGAAGCGTGAGATTGGCTCGAGGGCTGGCGACAAATTGGGCACACAGGAAAAGACGGACACCCAAGGCAAAAATGATCTCGGGCCAAGCAGCCCCAGCTTAACCGTAATAACACAGACCGGGGCGAGGCAGAATCAAGTCTGGGAGTAGAAGAAGCTCTTGACTAGGCAAGCACCTAACAGCCAAATAAGTACTGACGTAAAACAATGCTGGAACTTCTGCCAGCCCTAAACTACCATGCTGGGCTGGGATGCGGGTGAACTGGGCCCATACACAGCCCCTCCTAGCGCACTGAGATATGGCGGCAGGAGATGAGTCAGCTGGACTCAACTGAGGAGCAAATCGGTGCGAGACTGATGAACAGAATTTGGTGGTAATACTGAACTGAGCAGGGTTTGAGCGGGATTGGGGGGGCATGGCCTGGTCACAGACCTTACCTTCTTTTCTCGTGGGGCAATAGGCACTCTGCGAAGTTGGGGTGTCCGGTAGTTTAAAGTTCATCAGCAGGGCAGAAGGGAGGGGGGATTGTTGGGGTCGGGGGGTTAGTTTTAAATTTCAAATTGTACAGGTCTCAAAATGCACACACGATCTCACCAAAAGGTCTACACAGACTCTCAAAATCAAATGCAATTACATTAGTCGGACAGGTTCTCTCTGTGATACACTCACTGACACCATGCGAAACATCACGCACACTCCACAAACCTGAAGAGATACCAGACACGGCAGATAATGGTCACTGTCAAACACCCAGGCTAGAATAATGACAACAGGTCTTTTAGAAATCACACTTAAAATCCTCACATGGAATGTTAACAGACTTGGAGATAAGTTGAAAAGAGGGATAGTATCACAATATCTTAAGAGACTTGCCCCAGACATAGTACTATTACAGGAAACCCACCTAGTCGGCAATAACTGTAAAGCGTTAAGTAGATGGGAATATAAATTGGAAGTACATGCTGGCTTCACACTGGCTCCAGAGGGACCGGGATATTAATCCGCAAAAACCTTCCACTAATTCCACACCGGAGGTGGGTAGACCCGCAGGGCCAAATCGCCACCCTAGAAGCGAGTTGGGAAGGGCGACCAATTAATATCATATCAACAATACGATTATCTTCTTCCCAGAAATCAGCCCTTGCAGAGCTAGGAAAACTGATCCTAGATCTACAAATCGGCACTCTTGTCCTTGGCGGGGACTTCAATATGGCCCTCAATGATCAAATCGATAGACAGCCATCCTGCACCGCAACCCGCAACTCCACACCTCTCTTTGAATTTCTTATTGCTATTGGTCTGACAGATGCGTGGCGCCATTTCAATCCGCAGTCGCCTCAATTCACCTTTTTCTCGGGGGGACATAACAGCCAGTCCCGAATAGACTATATCCTGACGCACACAGCAGACATAGGTAAATACAGAGAAGCCCGATGCCATGCACGTGGTGTGTCTGAACACTCACCAGTCCAAGTCACACTCTCCTTCAACAAACACCAACAAAGAAGCACCATAACACTAAATCCATGGCTCCTCAGGATCCCAACTATTAAAGACACCCTGATAGAACAAACAGACCTCTACTTTAAAGAAAACGTAGGCTCGGTGGCATCCCCACAAACAATTTGTGAGGCCTTCAAAACTGTGTTAAAGGGCCAAGCATTAGCATGCCAAGTGGGACACAATGGAGAAAGGAGGGGGAAAATAGAGCAACTTGAACTAGAATTGCAAGACAGGGAAACAGAATACGCGCAGACCCCCAATGAAACAAATAAACATAGCCTAAAAACAACTGGAATACAAGGCCCTGGTAACAGAGGCCCCTAGAGCCAAAAATATAGCAACACATCATAAAATCTACGAGCTGGGAGACAGAGCGGGCAAACTGCTTGCTTGGCAAGAAAAAAGGGAACAAGCGGCGCGTTGGGTCCCCATGTTGCACATCAATTACACTTATATCATTAGAGACCCACAAGAGATAGCAGATGCTTTCGCAGATCACTTCGAAAGGCTCTATACCCCAGTCGCTAAAACCACGGCAAAATATTTGCAGCAATTACTTGCAGATATCCCCCTGTTGACCCTATCCCCCGACGATAGGGACTCATTAGAAGGAGATCTTACAGGCGATGAAATTCGCTCCGCAATCGGAAGCATACAATCAGGGAAGGCGATGGGGCCCAACAGACTCCCAATCGAATTTCTTAAAGTCACTGCATCCCTGACCGCACTGCGTTTACGCGAAATGTTCCTTGAAAGTAATGAGAAAGGGGCTCTACCTGAAGACCAAAGGCTGGCATCCATAGTGGTCATACATAAAAAGGGGAAACCAGCCGAAGACTGCAGCTCCTACCGATCAATCTCTTTGATAAATGTCAAGGCTAAAATCCTCGCTAAAATATTGGCTTCTCAAGTCGCCCCAGTTATCACCAAGATAGTACATGTGGACCAATCAGGCTACATGCCCCACCACAACACGGCCTTAAATATCTGTTGACTACATAACGTACTCGGTCGAAAGAACACAATCGCAGAAAACGCTGTTATACTATCCCTGGATGCCAAGATGGCATAATTGAATGGCCTTATCTATTTGAAGTCTTATATCGACTGGGATTTGGCCCCAATTTTATTAAATAGGTTAGGCTTCTCTATACCGATCTCAAAGGGCAAATCAAAGTGAACAACCATACCTCGCGGGCATTCCCACTGAGGAGGGGTACGAGACAGGGGTGCCCACTGTCGCCACTGATCTTCTCCTTAATGTTAGAACCACTCACAACTTGGATCAGAGGTGACCCACTGCTTAGAGGCCTAAAGTGGGCAGAGGGACATGAGGCTAGAATATCCCTATACGCCAACGACATCCTGCTGTACCTTGCATCGCCAGCAGGATCCATAAACAGAATTCTCCACATTTGCACAAACTTCGGTAAATACTGGGGTATACCATTAACTGGTCCAAATCAGTCATTTACACACTTCATGTACCCAATCCAAAACTGCCACCAAATTGTGGTGCCATGACAGCAGAGAAGGGTTTCAGATACCTCGGTATATATAGAACCCCAGATCCAGAGCTTTTCTACACCAAAAATCTAGCAGACCCCCTACTCAAACTACAAAACGACATGCGACATTCGAGAGCACTGCCCCTGTATCTGTTGAGATGAGCGGCACTGTTCAAAATGTTAACACTACCACGTTCTTATATATCCTGCAAAACAATCCATTCCAAGTTCCAGAGGCCTATTTTAAAAGCATTGACAGTGAACTCAGAACTCTACTCTGGGACAGCAAGACACCACTTATTGCCACACATTAGATAACAAGAAGCTGGTACGATAGCGGAATAGCCCTTCCCAATGTGAAATTATACTATTGGGCGGCCCAACTAGCTGTAATTAATCAATGGGTGTACTGCCCTCTGACAGAACCTGCAGTTCACTTGGATAGACTTCAAATGAGGAAAGAAGGACACAACTGGGCCCTTTACTCTAAACCTAAAAAAGACCGATACACCGGCCCTATGGCCCTAACGGTTGATATTTGGCACCAAGCACACAAAACACTTGGATGGCATGGAAAGATAACCCAAGCTACCCCATTATGGTCCACTATGGTCCACACAGAGATTGGGTACTTTGAGCACCCAGCAGGGATTTGATAAATGGGACACCATCGGGATCTCTACAGTGGGTGACCTGTGGAAAAGAGGGACAATTCTCAGTTTTTCAGACCTACAACAGAAGTTTAAGTTATCCAAAAGGGAAGTGTTTCGATATCTGCAAATCCGACATGCACTTATCGCAACGCTCCTGCACAAGGGGAGGTACCGGAAGCGTCCCCACTAGAAGAGAGGCTCTTATGTGAGCATATGACCAACAAAGCGATATCTGTGACATATCAAAAGCTGTGCAATAACCTTCCAGACCCACTCACACTCCTCCGTGATTATTGGCAGGGAGCTTTTGGACGCTCGAAGACGACGAGTGGCAGACGCCACTGATGTTCCCCCGTGAGGCAGCTATACCACTCAGACTACGCCTTATCCAGCTCAAAACCCTCCACAGAACATACTTAACGGGGGCCACACTAGCTAAACTGGGACGCAGGGAAAACTCTCACTGTATTAGGTATCGCGCAGAGGAAGCAACATTCCATCATGTATTATGGAGCTGCCCCACCATATTACTAATCTGGGGGGAAATAACGCTTCAAATGCAAAAAGCTTTGGGGAAAAACATCATGCTAACACCCAAATTGGGACTCCTCAATATATGGGATGCCATGGATCTCACTAATATAGAACAACAATGGTCCACACTGGGGTTCACACTGGCCAAACGAAACATAGCAATGCGATGGGGGGCAGAGGACCCACCAACAATGAGGGGATGGGGGAACGACTTGGACAAATGCATGATTGCAGAAAAAGAGGTCTTTAAAGCTAGAGGATGCCCCAAAATGTGGGACAGAAAGTGGGGAAAGTGGAACACATACAGAGCAGAGATAGGTTTATCCCCATCTGTCAAACTAGCAACTGGAGGCAAGGATAAGAACCAGCGTATTGGAAACTGTATCACATAGTCCTGTTGTCATAAATGGTTTTTTTTTGTGCTGTGAAATGTGTTCTAGTCTAAATGAAGAACCACTATGGCCTGTATTGCATGATTAATTAAAATTAATAAAAATGTATTAAAAACAAAATTCTATACATAAAGTCTAATAATTTTTACTAGATAATAAATATAAATTATATGCACCAGGTTGGGTTTTTTTTCATTTAAATATTGAGAAAAATGTAATTTAATTTAGTATATTCACAGTAATGAAACATGTAATTAAGTTAATAATGCTGCATTTTTTGTATTGTGTTCTAAATTTAAAATGAATTTTAAATTAACTTTCTTCAATATTTATCTTAAACATCTTTTTTCTAATTTTTTAAAACTTTTCAGGGGGAGACATGGAAGCCAATACTTGTAGTCAATGAAGAATTGCCTAAAGTAGAAAATGTATTATAAAGTGTAAGAGTATATTTATACATGTATATTTGCTCATGTATAAGTTTACCTGTGTGACTACCCCCCCTCCATGTTTGAAATGAAATTAAATGAAATATGGTATTTATTCGAGCGCACAGCTACTCAAACAAGAGTGTCCTGGCGCCATTGACAGCAGTAGACTAAAGAGTGAGAGAGATCCAGTTAATGATTAAAGAGCCAAGTTTTTAGGTTCTACCAGAAGGACAGAAGGTTTGTGTTTAACCTCATGGCTTCCGGGAGGCTGTTCCACAGCTTTGCACCTAGATAGCCAAAAGATCTGCCTCCTGTGCGTGCCAGACGTATCCTGGGAATGCAGACCAAGTTGGCATTTGAGGAGCATAGAGATCTAGAGGGAATATAGTGCTTGACCCGTTTGGTTAGGTAGCCTGCACCTACTTTGTGGAACGCTTTAAAAAAGATGGTTAAGGCTTTAAAATCTATCCGTGCTTTTATGGGGAGCCAGTGTAGGGATGCAAGAATTGGAGTCATATTGGATCTGGGTTTAGGTTTAATGATAGCTCTGGCTGCCGCGTTCTGAACCACTTGCAGATGCTGGATCAGAAATTTAGGAAGGCCCAGGTACAGGCAATTGACATAGTCAAGTTTTGTGGTTATCAACGCCTGCACCACTATCTTTCTGCTTTCCAGTGGGAGTAATGGCAGGAATGTTTTGAGCATACGAAGTATGCTAAAACAGGTGCCAGTGAGATTTTGGATCTGAGAATGCATGGAAAGAGATTTATCCATCGTAATTCCCAAGTATTTTGCTTTCTCCTTTTCTGCGGGAGGAGGAGGAAGATCATCGGGCCACCAGGCGCTCCATTCCGGAGTTTCAGGGCAACCGAAAAAGACCACTTCAGTTTTATCAGGATTACACTTTAGCTGATTAATCTTCAGCCAGTTGAACACCTTCGTTAAACAGAACCTGATCCTTGCCCCATCAAAATCTGAGCCTTTATCACAGGTGAAAACCAGCTGAGTGTCGTCAGCATACAAGACAATCTTGGCACCCTCTTCCTCTACCATGGATGCAAGGGGGATAGGTAGATATTAAAAAGGGTGGGGCTGAGGATAGAACCCTGAGGGAGGCCCACATCAGAGTTCGGCACCGGAGATGAGAACGGAGGGAGCCAAATAGCCTGAGATCTTTTTCCCAAGAAGGAGGACATCCATGTCAAGGCGGTCCCACACAGGCCGATAACTTTGAGCCTGTTAAGGAGCCTAACGTGTGGGACCGTATCAAAGGCCGCCGACAGGTCGAGTAGTATCAGAACGGCTTTGCCGCCTTGATCCAGGCTGCCCCTAATGAACTCGGTCACCTCTAGCAAAGCTGACTCAGTGCTGAAGTTGGCTCTAAAGCCAGACTGGGATTCGTGGAGAAGCTTACCGTCTTCAATGTGTCTTTGAAGGGCCTTGTTTACATGCTTCTCTAACGCTTTAGAGAGGGCCGGAAGCAAAGATATTGGCCTATAATTCGCCGGGTCCGACCGATTGGCGTTGACTTTTTTTATCAGCGGGAGAATCTTAGCGTGTTTCCATGAATTTGGCATGATGCCAGAGGAGAGGGAGGCATTGAAGAGCTGATGTACTATAGGGTTAATAATGGGGGCAAGTAAAGCCAGGATATTGGCTGGGCAAGGGTCGGACGGAGAGCCCGACTTAATGCTTTGGATGAGGGACAGTGACTTTTCCAGCTGGAGCTCCGGAGAAGCGTGTAGAAGTGGCGGGTCCCGGTTTTGAAATTTATTATTTGTACTGTGATAGAAAGACAGCTCATCTTCTGGGATGTTGGAGAAGGCTTGTTTAATCAGCGAGATCTTTTTATGAAAAAATTGGGCAATCTGCCTTGACCAATCTTCTGTGCATGGCCCTTCAGTTAAGCCGGCTCTCGGTGAGGTGAAGGACTTCACTATCCTAAAGATATCTTTACTTTTGTTTTGGGAAATATCAATCTTTGTTTGAAAGAAATTCCTTTTGGCTGTTTTTACCAGAGAGTAGTGGGTTTTTAAGATTTCTTTATAGGCCTTCTTGTCTTCTGGTAAGTAAGATTTGCGCCATTTACGTTCTATTTTTCGACAGTTCTTCTTACTGGTTTTAAGGAGGTCACTGAACCAGGGAGCCGGTGCGGCCAGCCTCTTAGAGGAACGCGTGATAACTGGAGCCGCTGCCTCTATATTTGTACGAAGCCATGAATCGAGTAGAAGGGCGCCTAAATCAGGGATGTTGGATAGCTCGGGTAGAGAAGATCCTAGAGCATCAGCTAGCTTTGGAATGGATATCTTATGAAAGGCTCTGTAGCTGGAAGTCTTTTTCCTAGCGGTCGCCGAAGAGATAGAGCCAGAATGGGGTATATCAAATTTGAGAAGAAAGTGGTCTGACCAAATAATAGGCAAAGGAGCATTGACAGCCAACTTAAAATTATGAAAAATTTGGTCAAGGACATGACCTTTCTCATGTGTAGGCAAAAACGTGGCGGTGGTCATCTCAAAGGTCTGCAAAGTTTCCACCAGGATAGTAGCTTGGAGATCTTTCGCATTATCCATATGGATATTGAAATCCCCCAGGATCAGACAATCTTTGTATTTTAAGGCCAGGACGGCGATGGCTGAGTTAAGAGAGGTGATAAAGTTTTTAATAGCACCAGGGGGTCTATAAATTAGAAAACCCGCGATGCTTTGGTGGGGAGATAGAATACAGTGGAAGCCTAAGAATTCTGTGTTCTCTATGGTTTCCGTCGTGATGAGGGAGCAGTCAAAGCTATGCTTATAGATTATGGCGACCCCTCCGCCCTTTCCCCCCTGACGATCCTTCCTGAGAATTTTATAGCCCGTGGGAATGGCCATAGCGATCGTGGGGTTGGAGGCGTCAGACAGCCATGTCTCCGTAAGAAATAGGAGATCAGGCTGCTCGTCTGAAAGCAGATCATGAATGTGTGACGCATGCTTTTGCATGGATCGGCAATTAACTAAGATAGCTTTGGTACCACCAGTGTCTCACTCGTACGTTTGCTCTTGATATTACTCGGGAGGCTTTTGGGAGTAAGTGCTTTAACCTGAGGAAGATGCCAGTCACAATTGCTGCAATAGAAATCAATCCCTAAACTTAGATAAGCCGTGTTGCACTAAGTGCAGGGCATTTCATTGTAAAACAACATACACCAGGTCCTCACAATTGAAGTATGTGGATTAATGGAAAATTGAAAACGGTGAAACCACATTGGAGGAAACCAAATCAGGGAAAAACTATTTTAAGGAAAGACAATTCTAAGGAAATACAAATAAATCAAAAATTAAAGGAAACATTTTAAAGAAAAGATAATTTTAGGGAAAAATAAAAAATTACATTAAACATGGGTAGAGTTTCAGGGTAGCGAGGAGTGTTTGGCTTCAGGCATGGGTGGTGTTTAGTGGGGATGAGGGGTTTTTTAGGGGTTAGGGATGGGTAGATGTCAGACATAGAAAAAGGTTTTCAATGTTCTAGGATGGGTGGAGTTTAGGTCTGGTGAGGATTTTTAAGGTCCAGTGATGGGTAGAGTCTAGGGGTGGGGAAGGGTTTTTAGGATTTATGAATGGGTGGTTAAGGGTGTAGGGGTCAAGGATGGAAGGAGTTTATGGACAGATTGAGTTATAGGGTTCAGGAATGGATGGAGTATTGGGTGGTTAAGGGTTTTAACGTTTCAGGGAAGGGTGGAGTTTAGATGTAGAACAGGGTTATTTATGGTTCAGGCATGGGTGTAGTTTACGGCTGGTAAGTGTTTTTAGGGATCAGGGATGGGTGGTGTTTGGTGGTAGTAAGAGTTTTTTACTGTTCAGGGATGAGTTTGAAAGGATGGAGATTAGGGGTGGTGAGACATTTTAGGTATGGGCTTTGATGGAGCAGAGAAAATAATTTTTTAACCCCTAACAAATTTGATAAATAATTAATAAAAATGTTCGTTTAAATGTATTAATCAACAATGTACGTGAGGGAAGGGTAACACGCAAGTATATATGCTGAATAATCTATTAACGAATGTCTGTGTGTCTAATAATAACATAAAATAATTGCGTACTAAATAAATAATAAATGCATGATTTGTGCTTCATAGAATATAAACGTGTTGTTGCAAAAACAATAGTAATGGTAAGTAAGGAACAGCTTAAATGTTGCTTTCTGCTAGGTAATAACTAATTGGGGTACGTAGATGACGGGAGGGAAACGAAAAGGCTATGTTTCTCTATTTTAATTATGTTTTATTTATTTCTAAATAGTGCTGCTAAGTATAAACGAGTGGCGATATAAAATGGCTGCCGGTTATTAGAGTGCACATGTGCTGGGAAAACGCGTGACAAGGGAGAAAAAGTTGGAGAAAGGCTAACCACGTGATGGTGTTGAGAGGCTAAGATGCAAGAATGGTCAAGGCTGATGTGACCTAATTGAACTGATAGTGTGCCGTGGTGATCAGCAAAGAATCGTGGGAAACCGTTTTAAGAGAAAGGACAATGCCTGCAGAGTTCTCGAATGTATAAGAAAGAAGTTACAAATGTACTGATCGAAGCGGATGGAAACATGTCTTGAACTGTGAGAAAGGAAATGAACATATACATTCCAAAAGAACAAGCTGGATCCGGGAGAACTTGATTAAGAATGAATAGATGAAATGAATGGACCAATGAGAGAAAACCGCGTTATTAATGTTGCAACAATTTAGTTAGCAAAGTTAGAATTAGGGTATAAGAAGGCCTACTCTTAGTGGGAGGGGTAGTCGTAGTCAGAGTCGGTGTTGGAGTTGGTGGCTTCCAGTGCTTGGTGTTCCAGATCGATCCATTTTACTGAGCGGGAGATGTAAAGACTGTTAGATGAGACGGGTTGCGGTAGCTGATGCTGACGAGCTGAAGTTTCTGTTGCTGTCTTATTTTTCCAGTTGAGTATGAGAATCAGGTTATTTTTAAATCTTAAACTTAGGTTAGAAATCATTAGGCTAAATTAGGAAGATAGGCAGGTAATTAGGGTTTTGCTTCATGACAAAATTTCCTTTCTGCAATAAAATTGATTTTGCTTAATAAATATTTGAATTAATAATGAATGAATAATTGAATAAAAAGTCTAAAATTCTTTCTCATGCCTTTAAAATTATATAAAATGTAAGATTCTTAAATCAAACGACTCAGTGGTTATTTTACTAAATGATTGTGAAATTGGTAATTGGTTATTGTGATTTAGCTGGTCTTAATCACTATAAACTGATTTCTTACTAGATGATCCATCGACAAAACAATGAGCAGGAATATCTTAAGAAATAACTAAGAAAGCGATAGGTTAAGGTAATAAGGTATCCCGGCTCTTTCCAGCGGTACATAAATGATGTTTTTCATTTAGTTCTCCTATTTCTCCTAGGAGTATAGAATTTCGTAAAGGTGTAGAGGAAATCCAGGTGTGTGTGTATGTGTGTGATAGGCGATGTTATGGGCCCCATCGTCATGTGGATGTGAGAAAATATAAGTCGCCCCTGGATGACCGATGAGTGACCTAGGAGGAAAATAGTTTTTATTGTATCCGCTGCATCAGCTTCAATTCACCAAAATACCTGGGATAGCGGTAGCGACATCACACGCCATTTGACGTATACTTTTCATCACACATACACACACTGCCTCTCGCATAAAGACACTCTCACCCACAAGCACGCACACAACATATATTTAAAAGCAATTTTTGCTTACCTCAGCTAACAAGTAGAGCCAAATTCCAGCCAACTGTACTCCATTTATCACACTAATAAGGAATCAGGTTATATTATTCACTTTTAGTATAATAAACAAATTGACAGAAAACAAGGAAAGTGGAGCCCTAGCTGACGTCCATAAGCACAAGCTACCCTTGTTCCTGTCACTGGTTTTGCCACCTCTGAGGCCAGGGGTCACAAAGGCAGTGCCAGGGGTCACAAGGGGCAAATCAGGGGTCACAGCTGTGACCCCTGGCGACCCCTAAATGACGTCCATGGTTTTAGTGTTCAGGGATGGGTGGAGCTAGGATTAGAAAGGGCTTTAAGGCTTCAGGGATGGTACAGTTCGATGGTCAGAGATGGGTGTAGTTTAGGTGTGGGGGAGGGGATTTTTGGGCGTAGGTAGGAATGATGTTTAGGGGTGGTGATTAAGTCAGGGATGGAGTGGTGTTTAGGGATGGTAAGGGGTCAGCAAATTAAAAGTATACAAGTAATTGTTTGACAATGAAAAATATATAAATTTGAAATAATGTCCAGTGAAGTACAGCACTGAAATAAATAACTCCAACAAAAATGTGTCAGAAATTAAAACATAGTACTACTGAATTTACAACCTAAACAATAAGCATGCCAAACCCAATTTTATAAAAGACATTCTATGAATTGATCTATATGAAATGGTAAATGCATTCATCCTGCAAAATTCCATTAAACAGATTAGGTGAAATCGTTGCTAAGTAATGGTATTCCATCAAATCGTTTTTCTATGAAAACACATACAGCCCCTCGAAATTTTTGTATTGAATTGTATGCCCGAAGATGGATAGCAGAATACTAATGGTCACATGAAAAACTGAAAATATTTCAATTCCGACAAAAAGTCAGTTGCTGTGCATTGCATCTGCATTTGCACATATGTAAAGGTCATATGAATTACTATACTTGCACACGAACAAATGGGTACATTTGCTCATTATTCAGTTAATTCTTTGCCCTACAGTACTATCACTTGAATAAAATGTAATTCTATTCCTGTAAATGCCTGCATCGCCCTTTTTAAGGACCATTTTGGGCAAATATTTAATGGCTTGTGTGGCCAGTGATAGGATTCTGCGCGCCACTTACTGCATTTCTTGGACGGGGATTACCAGGATTTGCTGTCTAGTATTTAGAGGTCTAGTTCAGGGTGCAAGCTGTTTCTTTGCGGATCAGCTGGATGATCTTTTTGCAACCGAGCTAAAATGCTGACCTTGAGCTCTGTGCGGAAAACGGATCTCCTCCATCATGTGCCAGGCTTCGTGTATGGACGTCTCTCTATTCTACTTCCATCCGAATAGGGCATTTCTGAATAAAAATAAATAAAAACACACCAAAAATACAACCAACTTCTTAAACCCTTTTTGGTACAACGTACTGCTAATTTAGGTTTTACAAATTCCATTTCTAACTTAGTTCGAGTTGTAATGATGTATCTCTGGGCTGTTTGCTGATTAGTGGTGTAATCCTGAAAATAACGAGACAGTTCCAATTTTTTTTATATACAAAATAGCATATCGGAAAACACGTTATTTGGCTATCATTAACTGCATAAGTTTGGACAATTAATTAAGAAGGGTTTTTATAATTATTATTTTAATTCTACTATGAGGTACCATCATTCAGTGAGCATACCTTCTTTACAGCAGACTGGCTTTTGCATTAGAAATAGCGTGCTCTGAAGTTTTAGAGACTACTTCTCAAATCCCAATGCTTCCTGTTGTAATTGTCTTTTGTTTAGGCCAAAGGTTTGTGTTTGAGCTGTTTTATTATATCAGTAAGGCAGGCACTCAAAGCATTGATTTGGGTGAGTGAAATTTCAATCTTGCAGTGTGATATCATGTAATTCTCGTTTTTTAAGTTACATTGTACGAATTTGCTTCAGTAGAGGTACTTGTTTAATTTGACCTCTTACTGCTTCAATCTAGTTCTAATAAACTGGTAGAAATGTTGGGTCTCACTGAGATCAGACCCTGTGCAATAACACTAGGAGGGTAACTGTTCCTAAGAAAGTGTGCGTTAGGTTGGATAATAGCAAGAGGGAGGGAGTCTTCCTTATTGAAAGGTAGTGCCCTCACACACCCGTGAGAGTGTCATGCTTCATTATCGGGCTTAGCTCCTCATGGGGTCCGCACTGCAATACCCCACGGGCCCTGCGAGAGGGCTCTTTGGTGAGGTCTTTTGAATATAGCCACGATGATGAGTGCGGGTATGTGGGGTGAATTAAATGGTGAATTAAAACTACCTAAGGGGTACTATGAGATATATTTAATCAGGGGCCTCTTTGGTATAGCTAAAAGATTATGTGTGAATTGTCTAATTATGAAGAATGGCAATCTTTCAGTATGTGAAAGTTGACATGTTTCACGCCTCAGGGGTCCAGGAGGGATCCATGGCGTTTCTTCAGGACCAAAAAATAATAAGTATCCATCCCCTTAGTCAGGGTTAGGCGCATGGAATTATAGTATAAAATGATTCCATAAAGCGACTAAAGGCCCGATTCCGATGTCGGACGGACCGGAGTCCGTCCGACATCGGTCAGGAACTGTAACCGACCAACCTCCTGTCGTCGATTACAGACCTGCAAGTAGGATGCGACCGAACCCTGTTCGGTCGCAATCCTATACTTAACAATGGGAGCATACATTCCGAACGGAATGCATGCTCGCATCGTTAAGTGCAGAGGTGCAGTTCATCCCTGCACCCAGTGGCAGGCACCCCAAGGTGCCTGCCACCGGGTGCAGGGATCATCGGGGGGGCACACTAGGTGCCCCCTAGGCCGCCATTCGGCAGCCACGCATCCATGGGCACCCATGGAGGCCCTGCTGGGGGCCCCCAAAGACAGTTTCCCACTGCCTTTTTGTGCCGGAAAGACCGGCACAAAAAGGCAGTGGGAAACTGCCATCGTACTCCCTCGGCCTGAAAGAGCCGGCCGGGGGAGTACTGAAGGCTTTCCGGATAGCGGACGGGCACTCCGAGCCCGTCGTAAGCCATCCGTAAAACCGGGTCGGATTCCTTTCTGACCAAGCCCATCAGAATGGCTCGGTCGGAAAGAAATCCAAATGACATTCCGATGCGGGCAGGAGGGCTCCAACCGATGGTCGGAGCCCCTCCTGCCCACATCGGAATCGGGCCCTACGTAGGGACGTAAGTCAAAAAAGTACCTACATTGAATAAACCTAATAAGGTCTCCCAATCTAACCTGAAAGATAAAACATATATGATCGTGGAATGTACTTTGTGGATGTTTGTACATTCCATAGAGGCCCCCAGGGAGTACATAATGTGGCATAGGTGTATAATAAAGAAATCATGGCATGCTAGGAGCGCAATGCAAAGCTCCCGTTGTGCATATCGTAGTGTCACACATCCTGAATATTAGGTGAGTGATGCTAAGGTAATTGACAATATGTAAAAAAAAAAAGCGTAAGACAGTCACACACAGAATGTTGTGCTAGGAGCCCTGTTTATTGAGGATCTGCAATATTTTTACATATTCAGAACCCCTATAGTCTCCCCTAGGTATTCCAGGGGTGGGTGGTCCAGTAGAAATAGGCAGGATCCTTATAAAAAATGTTTTATAAGGCCTGGTGATGGAATAATTGCCCAAGTCATTTTCCCCATTGCAAATCCCCAGCCACATAGGTTAACATGGCAAGAAGTTATTCATAAATAATTCCCACCAGGATAATCAGAAAATATAATTCAAGGACTTACTAGAATGGTATTGATAAATTCAACAATATATTATTGTTGAATTTATCCTAAAATGTACAGACAAGAAGTTATAAGACTTTCTTGTCTGTAAGCCAACATTCAGCCTTCCAATGATCTGTCCTGATTGGTCAGAGTTAAGTGGATTAGCCAAGCTGCTTTGATGAGGTGATAAGTAGCCCTGGGATGAAGAAGCCATTCTGGGAGGAGAGGGTTCTGCTACATAGGAATGCCAGAGCAAGGGGGAGGGGTCGTATCGATAATCTTCAAAAGAAGGAGGAGACAGGCAGGAGAAACCAGTTTCATTTACACCCCTACTCGTTTAACCCAGCCAGATGACAGGCTTAAAGAAGGAATGTGCAGATGCCACTGGAAGGGAGAATATGGAGATGAGCCATCCTGGAGGCTGGTTTAGCCATCTCTTGCCTCTCTGCTGGGACATCATCATTATTGGATTTTGGAGAAATTGTGCTTTCTTGGAGACCATTGTGCCACACTTTCTAGGAAATGGTCATGCTCTGGGGTGTTGTCCTGCACCTCATTGGACAGGAGTGCCCTCCTGTGTGACCCAGAGAACACTGAATAAGTATCTGATAGGGGCAGTGCCTCTCAGAACTGCTGCTTGAAACACCAGGAAGAAGAAGGGTCCATGCTGAGAAGTTTGATTTGCACCAACCAGTCCCTGCACTCTGACTGAGCCTGCTGCACAATCTGGAACTACAGCCCTGTGGACCTAATTTGCTTCTAAAGGACTAAAGAGTGGACTCCCTGCAAGCTACAGGTTAACAGAGTTCACCTGGACCATCAACACCAAGAATCCCCAGCCTGGAGCACTGGCAGGCTGGAGATTCTCACAATCCACTTGGTTTTGTCTAAGTGGATTGTGAGAATTGAAGTCCCAAACTTTCAAAGGCCATCTCGGAGCTTCCAGACCCTTGGAGTAAGTTTTGGACACTTTAGGACCCTCAAAGGAACTTCAGGAAGAAGTTCCAGAAATTTGAAGATCTTTGGGGCAACCTTGTAAAAAAGCTCCATAAGTGGACTGACTCGACCTGGCCAGCCAAGCCGTTGACCCTCAACCGCGAGCCGGCCTGCCATCCAGGTTTGTTCTGCTGAAAAGGTCCGGAGGTCAGACTTCTAGAGTTTGACCGGGAGTTGGTGAAAACCCAAGCTGGCGAACCCTCACCGGATCTGGCCAGGTGAAGTGCATCGAGGGACCCCACGAGAAAAAGCTCTGTAAAAGTTTCTAAGTCTGAACGTAGAAAAGGTGACCAGGACCAACCGCAAGAGTCAAGCCGCCCACTTTCAACTGCGAGCCAGCCTGGATCTCTGGTTCATCCCGCTGGATAGCTCATGAGGTCTGACTTCCATAGGTTTAACTGGGAGCTTGTCTCAAGGCAATCCGGCGAATTCTCACTGTACTGGCTGAGAGCTTCGAGGGACCCTGGGAAGAAAAGCTACAGAAAAGTTTCTAACTTAGAAGACCTACTGTGAGGGGTAGCTGTGCAGGGCTCCATCACGGTCAACCTGAAACTTCGACTTTGTCCCGGTCTAGCGCAACCAGATGTCCCAATAGGCACTACAGGTTTCTAAATGCTATATAGGGCTAAACCTTTAAAAATTCATATTTCAAGTTCCCTACATTGGATTTTTTTCATTTTGGTGTCATTTTAAAATAAAAATATGTCCTATTTTTATAAATTGGTGTTGGATTTTTATTGTGTGTTGTGTCTAAATTATTTACTAAATTGTTGCTTTTAAATGCTTTACATACCTGTCTTTGAAGTTAGGTCTACCTGCTCCCAGCCAAGCTACCAAGGGTTGAGCATGAGAATAATTTTCTAAGACCTATACTGAGCCTTAGACTGCATTAGTGGCCTTATTGTCAGTGTCAAATAAATCTTTACTGCTACTAATTAGCCACTTTCCAACAGGTACAAATTGATACCTCAGCATATTTTCCCCTGCCCATCATGAGAAACGACTGCCTATTCCATCCTCATAGGTTAGTCGACAAAGAGCTTATTTACTTTGCTGCTCTCCATGGATATAGTTTAAAGGTTGAGTTCCCACCATTCATGCACAAAGGGGCGTAAGAAGGTCTTTTTTGTCCAAAGGAATGTAGCATGCAAAAAAAAAATAAAGCAACATTTGAAGGAACGTATCAAATCCATTGTACAAGGCTATGAAATAATGCAGCCTAAGGAGAAAAGACATCTCAAACAAATTTTAAAACTAGCATTTCTTACTCAGTAGAATAAAATTCCTAATTAAGTTGAAATATAATGAAACAAATCACACATATCATATATAATCATTTTATAAAGTTGTCAGTGATTGTTACACAGAAATGTTCAACTTTAATTGTGGCCTACTACCACAATTTCAAAATGTAGCAACATGTAAACTATTTCTAAAAATCATTAAAATAAAATTGTTTTAATGCATAAATGATCTTTATAATGTTAGGCACTTATACTGAAAGTTTCAGGCATGTAACTCTTTGCATATACAATTTGCACCAATGTCGAGTTTCTGCAGTAAAATCAATAGAAATGCTAAGCCTTATCATTAGTTTTTCATGACATCTCTGTTAATAATATAAGGTAATCAGTAACTAAAACATCTTAAATTCGCTATATTAATATACTGTTTCTACCTCATCAAGCACACTTTTACGGTGCTCGTACATCAACTTTTCTTAGTTTCAGTGTTGTTTTTCTAGACGTGTGCAAAGTGCACATTTATGTTTTCATTGTCAAGATAGGTTTATGTATCATGCCGAGCATGATCAGCCTTAATGATGCATCAGTGTTCAACTATCTGCCTAATAACATTCTTTTGTACTGCCAAAATACATGAAAAATGTATTATCCAGAAACCCGAACCATTCTGGACCTCCATCTGATTTTATAATCAGCTCATTAAGAATATTGACCACAGTCTTGGGTGCAACTCCCTACTTGGTCTCTGGGATGTGAACCTTGATTTTAATGATGAGGCCCAGCCTTTCTACTCGGATGTATGACGTTACAACATATTCTGTTGCAACGCATGCCTTTACCACGCATGCGTTACAACGCGAATGCTGTTACCACGCATAACCTTTACCACGAATATGCCTTTACCATGCATACTTTTACAATGAATTTCGTTGTAAAGTCATGCATGGTAAGTGCATATTCATGGTAAAGGTTATCACAGACCCCTGCCCCAAGTCCTATAACTGCTCCTTTGCGCCCTCCAGCCCCCAAATCTTTTTCATTAAAAAATACCCCTCCCCTGTACCCCTGCGCGACCGTCCCCCCTTACCCCCCAGGCCCCCAATCCTTTAAAGAAATACCCCTGCCTGAAACCTAAAAATGGAGCCCAGCGTGATTCCCAATCATTGCGTCAAACTAAGGTCTCGACTATAAAGGGAATGCCTAATTTATATGTGCTTCAAAGCTTGAAAATGGTGGAAACGCTACTTCGGATCAGGCAAATCAGCAAGTTTAAAGTCCACAACGGTCTGCGCGGCTGGCACCAGCAACTTTACTTTATTGAAAGACTTTCATTTTTGCAGCTCCCATATTGTACGTGGAACTACACTTACCTCAAAGAATTTAAGTTAAAAAAAAACATACGTGAACTACTTGCATCTGAAATACCACCCCTAAACCCCTCCCCTGAACCCTAAAAACAGACCCCTGCTCGACCCAACCCCCAGCCCTTAAATCAATTTTATTTAAAAACTAAAATCCCACTTACCTCTCCTCGATGTCTCTTCTCCAAGCTCTTCTAAGGCGCGGTGCACGTCATAAAGAGGAAGCGGAAGGGTCTTTCTGTTTCCTCTAACGACGCCGATAGCCTCCACATCTTTTACTAATAAATGTTTTGTGTCTCTGTGCAAGCGACATTTCGTTCGCATTTCACAATGCGCAGTTGCTGAAACAGAGCTCCCAAGATTGAGGGCTTTTCATATGAAAATCTCCCCCTTTTATAATAACTGTGTAATCCGGGACCACCTTTCATTGGTTATCCAAACGAGAGCTTTCTAGGAGGACTTTTATCTTTACCACGCATTCCTTTACAGCGAATTAAGTTGTAAAGGCATGCGTGATAAAGGCTTTGTGTGGTAATGGTGTTTACCCATCACACACATACCTTTACTATACATACCTTTACAACTTAATTCGTTGTAAAGGTATGCGTGGTAAAGGCTATGCGTGGTAACCATGCATGCGTTGTAATGCATGCGTGGTTAAGGGTATGCATGGAAACAGCCGCGTTGTAGTGACTGTTTCCCTCCCTACTCGTGCTATTAGATTTCTCTGTGCCTATCAACGCATTGAATCACTGTATGTTAGTAGAATGCCTGTCCACCATCTTCTGGACCACAGATAGCATAGCTGTGAGAGAGCATTCTTTTCCAAAAAGCTACTTCCATCTGGTTACATAAGACTCCGTCACATTTGAGGTTGACATTTGAGGTTTTGACAGATGAGACTGCATGATGTGGCAAGGGTCTTCTCTGGTCTTCTCTGTTACCTTAATATATACCTCAGCCCTTTATTCAATCTTTTTCCAAGTGGTAGGTGACAGTCCAATCCTACACTGAGGACATCTGGGGACCCTGTTACATATTGCACCCAGGTGGCGCAACAGGCGTGTGCGCCCATTTTCTTATCCACCGGGGCACAGCAGTATTACAGAAGGGACCATAGACACTTGTACAGCCCCTTCTGTAATTCAGATAGTGCCGGGACATATATAGTGCCAGTGCCATTTAAGTGGCAATCCCTCGTGAGCATGGGAGAATGTCCCTGTCCCTAGCGCACCTTGTTAAAGGTGCACCTCAATGCAAACAGAGATAGCGTGCCCCAAGTGTAATATTGCCCCAGGTGTACATTAGATTTGGCCCAGATCCCAGTCTAAATATCAAAATATATTTTCAATTTTTGAGGTTGGGGATTGGAATCTGGCTTGTTACCAATAACTGGAACTCATTTCCATTTGATAATAGGCTTTATCCCTCACTGACAATCTTCATGAAAATGTTTGTTTTTTGTATTTAGAATAACATGTTCAATTTTGATTTGCCATGAATTATCTTTGATTGACCTATGTGGTCTGCCCATTAACGCTTAATTTGATCCTCAATAACAGTTCTATTATTAAGGTGCGTTAAGGAGTCATTTGAAAGAATGAAGTATATCCATGAGTCTGCTTTCATTCAAACGCCATTAAATTTGGATGCAGCACTGAATGAAACATTGATAATGTTGGGTCTTTGTGCTTGCTTGTATCTTTAACCCCTTCGCTGCTAGGCCTCCCCCCCCGTGCTAAGCCATTTTTTGGCTATTTGGGGTAGTTCGCGCTTAGGCCCCTGTAACTTTTTGACCACATAAGGTATCCACGCCAAATTTGCGTCCTTTTTTTCCAACAGCATGGGGATTCTAAAGGTACCCAGGGTTTGTGGATTCCCTGGAGGGGACCCTGAAATTAGCCAAAATACAGCTAAATTTTGGTTTTCTTTGGAAAATGGGAAAAAGGGCTACAGATGAAAGCGTCTGGTTTTTTCCTTGAAAATGGTATAAAAAATAAAAAAAAAAAAAGGTGTTGTGGTGCTGAAATCACCATTTTTACAGCTTTCAGGGACAAGCAGACTTTTGTCAGAAAACCAACATTTTTTACAGTTTTGGCATTTTTCTGGGACATAGCCTATTTTTGCAATTTTTGTGCTTTCAACCTCCTTCCAGTTAATGGTAGAAATGCGTATGAAAGCAATAATGGATCTTGGAACGCTATACATTTTAGAAAAGTAGAGAAAATTCTGAATTCAGCAAGGGGTCATTTGTGTAGATCCTTCAAGGTTTCTTTATAGAAACTAACAGTTAAATATAGGAAAAATTGAAAATTAGTTGAAAAAAACAGCCATTTGTGTCAACGTTTTCACCTGTAACTTCTTCTAATGATGACAGCTGTTTGAAAGCAATATACCGTTACATCCGCTGGACCTTTCTGGTTGTAGGGATATATAGGACTTGTAGGTTCACCAAGATCCCGACGAACCCAGAGCCAATAACTGAGCAGCGTCTTGCAATGGTTTTTTATTATGTACCGGGTATATAGCAATTATTTTGGGAAAATGTATACATGGAAAAATAGGTATGAAAGACACCTATGTATTTCTGAAATGGGAACAAGATATAGAGTTTAGAAACAGTAGATATTTGCACATTTCCGAAATTGGGAGTACCCATACTAGCATGAGAATTATAGGTCATTTTTCAAAATGACTTCTTTTTACACATTGTCTTTCATTTGGAAGGCAGAAATGCATCGAAAGTCAATAGGTAATAACAGTTGCTCTACAGTTCTGTGTTACCCTAAGTCTCCCAATAAAAATGGTACCTCACTTGTTTGGGTAGGCCTAGTGCCCACGACAGGAAACGGCTCAAAATGCAACGTGGACACACCACATTTTCACAATGAAAAATGACCCTTTTTTTGCAAAGTGCCTAGCTGTAGTTTTTTAACCCTAGCTCTGCCGGCACCTAGGGAAACCTAGCAAACCTATACATTTTTGAAAACTAGACACCCAGCGGCATCCAGGATGGGGTGACTTGACTGGCTCTCCCCAGGTTCTGTTACCCAGAATCCCTTGCAAACCTAAAAATGTGTCCAAAAAAACACATTTTCCTCACATTTCTGTGGTGGAAAGTTCTGGAATCTGCGTGTATCCACAAAATTCCACCCACCCCGCGTTTCCCAAAGTCTTCCGAGAAAAATGGTACCTCACTTGTGTGGGTAGGCCTAGTGCCCGCGACAGGACTGACATTTCTGTAGGGGGGTGGGGACATTGCCAAGCCCTTTTTGGGCAGCCCCCACCCTGTCAATAAAAAAAAAAATCCCTGGTGTCTAGTGAGCTTTCTGCCCCCCAAGGGGGGGGGCAGATTGGGGGCTACTGCCCCCGTCTTCCCCCTGGGGGGGCAGAAAGACTGACATTTCTCTGGTGGGGGGGCATTGGCATGCCCTTTTTGGGCAGCCCCCACCCCAACGTCAATAAAAAAAATCCCTGGTTTTTAGTGGGCTGTCTGCCCCCCCGGGGGGGGAAGATTGGGGGCTAATGCCCCCATCTGCCCCCCGGGGGAGCAGAAAGACTGTTGTGCCCAAAAGAAAATGGGGGAGCAAAGGCCCTTGCCCAAGGGGCCGCTCCCGCCTCCCTGGTGCTAGTGGGTGGATCCCTGCTTGGGGATCGCCCTCCTGGGGTGATCTCCAAGCAGGGATCCACTAGCGAAGGATACCATTGGAAAGGGGAGATTCTCCCCTTTCCAACGATACCTCTCCCATCTTTTTCGGTGCTCGGGGGGCTGAGATAGCCCCACAAGACCCGAAACTGAGAAACTGAAACTAAGTTTCAGTTTCGATTTCGTTGTAATGACAATCGCGCGCCATGCGCGCGATCGTCATTACAAGGAAATACAAAAATATGCCTGGGGAGGTTGGGGAAGCTCTTCCCCACCTCCCCAGGCAAAAAAAAAAAAAATGGGAAATCCCTCTGCTGTCTGCAGCTGAGGGATTTCCTAAGCATGTGCTCATGACGGAATGGTTCAGTCATGAGCACACTAGAACTTGTGCTCATGACGGAACCATTCCGTCATGAGCATGGAAGGGGTTAAGAAAGAGCTGTCTGTTTAGCTAGGCATTTTTTTTAAGGCCAGCGCCATAAGATCGAGCTGGGTAGTGTGATGTAAGTCAGTCAGACCACTCATAGCTTTCCTCTAAAATTATAGCATCTGAGTAGCAAACTGGGTTCCATCCATTTTTTTCCACCCAGATTTTTCACTTTTGATCACCCGGTTTTTGGACCTTTACTGTGGGTGGGTCTCTCTACTTGAGTCTCTCGCATGGTAATTTCATGGTAACTGGACTGAGCATGTTTACTGCCAGTGTCTGCCTTTAAGATCAATCAATCAATCAATCATGTCACTTATAAAGCGCACTACATACCCGCGAGGGTCTCAAGGCGCTGGGGGAAGAGGTGGGTGGTGCTGCTACTGATCGAAGAGCCAGGTCTTGAGGAGTCTTCTGAAGGCCAGTAGGTCTTGGGTCTGTCGGAGGTTGGTGGGGAGGGTGTTCCAGGTCTTGGCGGCGAGGTGGGAGAAGGATCTGCCGCCGGCGGTCGTTTTCCGGATGCGGGGGACTGTGGCGAGGGCGAGGCTGGTCGAGCGGAGCTGGCGGGTGGGGGTGTAGAAGCTGAGTCGTCTGTTGAGGTAGGCTGGTCCGGAGTTGTGGAGTGCTTTGTGTGCGTGGGTGAGGAGCTTGAAGGTTATCCTCTTGTTGACAGGGAGCCAGTGCAGGTCTCTCAGGTGGGGTGTGATGTGGCTGCGTCGGGGGATGTCGAGGATAAGACGTGCAGAGGCGTTCTGGATGCGTTGCAGCCGTCTCAGGAGCTTAGCCGTCGTTCCTGCGTAGAGGGCGTTTCCGTAGTCCAGCCTGCTGGTGACGAGGGCCTGGGTGACTGTTTTTCTTGTTTCGGTGGGGATCCACTTGAAGATCCTGCGGAGCATTCGGAGGATGAAGGAGGATGAGGAAACGGCGTTGACCTGCTTAGTCATGGAGAGGGTGGGGTCGAGGATGACCCCTAGGTTGCGTACGTGGTCGGTGGGTGGCGTGGCTGTTCCCAGTGATGTTGGCCACCAGGAGTCGTCCCAGGCTGAAGGGTTGGAACCAAGGATGAGGACCTCCGTCTTGTCCGAGTTCAGCTTCAGGCGGCTGGTCCTCATCCATTCGGCGACGGCCTTCATTCCTTCGTGGAGGTGGGCTTTGGCGGTGTGAGGGTCTTTGGTGAGGGAGAGGATCAGCTGGGTGTCGTCGGCGTAGGAGATGATGTTGAGGTTGTGCTGTCGGGCGACGTGGGCGAGGGGTGCCATGTAGATGTTGAACAGCGTTGGGCTGAGGGAGGAGCCTTGGGGTACGCCGCAGATGATCTTGGTGGCCTTGGATCGGAAGGGGGCGAGGCGGACGCTTTGTGTTCTGCCGGAAAGGAAGGATGTGGTCCAGTCCAGGGCCTTCTCTTGGATCCCGGCGTCGTGAAGGCGTGTTCGTAGTGTGTGGTGGCAGACCGTGTCGAAGGCGGCTGATAGGTCCAGGAGGATGAGGGCTGCTGTTTCTCCGTTGTCTAGCAGGGTCCTGATGTCATCGGTGGCGGCGATGAGGGCGGTTTCGGTGCTGTGGTTGCTGCGTAAGCCGGACTGGGAAGGGTCCAGGATGTTGTTCTCCTCGAGGTAGCGGGTCAGTTGTTTGTTGACGATTTTCTCGGTGACCTTCGCGGGGAACGGGAGCAGAGAGATGGGTCGGAAGTTCTTGAGGTCCTTGGGGTCTGCCTTGGGTTTCTTGAGTAAGGCGGTGATCTCGGCGTGCTTCCAGCTTTCCGGGAAGGTTGCTGTCTCGAAATAACACTACTGTAGTGCAGCTAGGGTAAAGGGCACCTCGCATGGACATCATTTGGGAGTAGTCAGGAGTCACAGCTCAAACCTCTAACTTGCTCCCTGCTTCTCCTTGCACTTCCTTTCTGACCCCTGGCCTCAGAGGAGCCAAAACCTACTCCCAAATCATGTCCATGGCACCGGGCTGGTTGCCCGTGAACATGTATGGCCTCGTGTGTGCACACGTGTAGAGGCTGTGCATGTGAGACTACTGTCATGAGCTGTCCAGTTATTGCGCATAGGTAGCCTGGCTCAGAAGAGACTCTGTCAGGATAGGCCTCTTATTATGAATGGGCATTCATAGATAGGTCAGTCGGGTTTACTGGTAAATCTGAAGTGCTCCACTGTATTATACGCACAGTTGTGCAGTTTTGCACCACTTAGGCCTACACAGTCCAGTGAGGTGTCAAACTGGGTTGAAAGATGCACACCAAGGTTGAACATGCCAGTGCCAGTAACCTACGTACTCGAGTGGGTGCAAGTCCCTCCTCCCGTATGTGTGCATCTAATGGCTTGTCAAAAATTTTAATATTTTTCTGGATTAGCTCAGAATCATATTCTAGACTTTTTGTCCCACTACTGGGTGAAGTTAAGTAATCTGTTCCACAGCTTAGGGAGCAAATACCACCCCACACAAAGGGAGTAATTGTAGGCGATTGTCTCAGTTCCTGAGAAGGTAGGGGTGGGAAGGAAAATCTGCATCTCATAATTAGATGTTACACTGCACTTGAGATGGACAGCCCAGGCCCACTGAACAAAGGAGGAAGCCCAGACATTTTGAACCAACACAGGATGGGTTACCCTTTGAAGTTTTGATGAGAAGGCATCTGGCAGTTATGTCAGCTAGGAGTGGAGTTGAGACCCTCAGAGGAGCTCTGCACATAGATAACTTGGCGGTGCTATATTATATTGTCCCAGGACCCTGTGCAGGTGGGTTGGGACAGCAGTGGAGGGATGTGTGACTCCTAGAAATGGTCTGGGGTGCATGGGATCTAGAACTTTAAACCCTACTTCAGAGAAAGAAAGGGCCCTGCTCACCGTCTCTCCCTTGTGTGAGGTGTAAAGTTCTAGATGAAAAGATGAAAAGTTCTAGATGACAAGAGAATTATGGGTAGCTGGAAGTAAAAGCCCACTGATGCCCTTGATGGACTAAGGACTTTGCATGCAGCTGACCCTCAGGACTAGATGAGTCTCTCCAGGGCCAGTGTTGCTGGTCTCCTCATCATCCCTGAGGACCATTTGGGAAAGACCTGGTCTCCACTAACACTACAAGATCCCTGCAGGACACCCAGGGGGCTATGGGGATTTTGAGTGTGGGCATAAGGTTGCTTTGCTGGCTAGTAGTGGAGGGGGTGTGGCTAGCCACCAGGAGCAAAATGATCAAGAACTTTGGCCCACAAGCGCCTGAGTAATGCACCTTTAAAAATGCTCATTTAAACATGCCCATTCAGAAGCAGAGCAATTGGGGCTCTGCCGCTCTTTTAAAGAGTTACCCAGAGGTGGGCCAGTTCCCGGGGATCAGAGCTACTTTAATTTTTTTTATATCTTTGGGGGCAGGGGCAGGCGTGGAGCTGCCCCTCCCTGAGCCAGACTTTGGCCCCATCCCACAGGGTCCAATGGAAAAGACTAAAGCAGCCCTGTCGGACCAGCACCTCCTTCACTTCTGCCACTGGGACCCCACACCCCAAGGCAGGGATAGTTTGGCTGGGTATGTTCCCGCTCCCTTGTCCTGCATGTAAGAATTCGGTTTTCTGGTTGAGGGGTGGTGAAACCCTACTGAAGCAGGAACCACAATACTTTTGATGGTGAAGTCACAAGCAAACCCTAAATTAACCTTTGTTCAAACCTCTGGTAGCTTGGCACAGAGCAGTCAGGCTTAACTCAGAGGTAATGTGTAAAGTATTTGTGCAACACTTCGAACAGTAACAAATTAAAAATACAAAACAAAAATTATACCACACGAGATAAGAGAAATAGAGCGATGTCTAATAAATAAAACAAGACCAAAAATACAAAAATGCAATCAGTAGAACCGGACATATGCAATTTTAAAAAGTTAAGAGAAAATAGCGCCTATTAGTACAAAGTGCCAATTGTTGATATCTGGTCACGCTAGACTGGGACAAAGTCACTATTTTATGCTGACCACGATGGAGCAAGGGCTGGTTACAGGAACCCACTTAGCTGAACAAGAGTACTTTAAATACTTGTTGCTGAGTGTTGCCAGGTTCTGAGTCAAGAATGTGCTGGGCAGCCAAGATGATGCAAGATTCAGGTCAGAGATGTTTCGCCCATGGTCGGTTCTGGGGATCGACAAGGCTGCGATGCGAGGTCCTGCATCATCGTTGAGGCCATCAACGAGGGGTGCTTGCAATGTGAAGTCCTGCATCAAGGATATGTCATGCACCAACTAGTGCCGAAGAAGCTGCAAGGTTTGCGATGTGAAGTCCTACGTCATTGTCAAGGCTGCAGTCGAAGAGGGGCTTGCTATCTGAGGGCCTGCATCAAAGATGCTTCAAGCAGCGGTGGTTCCGATGAGGCTGCGATACAAAGTCCTGGGGCTGGGAAAGTCCACACACCAGATGCGTCAGTTCTGCTCGGGGTTGTGATGCGTAGCAGAAGAGATGTGTCTGTTCTACTGGTTCTACAGATGGGCTGGCAGAGCCCCTTCAGGCCCTCTTCCAAGGGTCCAGGAATCGGGTGGCACCACCTGGCAGGGTGGAACTCACAGTTGCAGAGTCCAGGTCCTGGTTACAAGAGACTAGTCCTTGGAGTCACTCTGGTGGTCCTGGGTAGAGGTTTCCAGTCCAGTCCTTCTGACCCAGGCAAGAGGGCAGCAGGCAACAGGTCAGCACAGCAGGCAGCAGTCCTTCGGGGCAACAGTCCAGTAGAGTGGCAGTCCTTTCAACAGAACAGCAGTCCTTCTTCCTGGCAGAGCCTTCCACCGTTTCCAGGAGTGTACTCAAGAGTTGGTGTCTGAGGTCCAATATTTATACTTGATACCTTCTTTGAAGTGGGAGAAACTTCAAGAGGATTCCCTTTGAAGTGCTCAGGTTTCCGGGCTCCCCTGCCCTGGCTCCAGACTAACTACAGGGGGTATGCAATCCTTTGTGTGAAGGCAGGACACAGCCTATTCAGGTGTAAACAGGGCTGTGCTCAGCTCTGCCCTCCCCTCCTGCCAGTGATGGCACACCTAAGTTCTCTATCATGTGTGGCTGTCTAAGAGGAATACACAAAGACCAACTGCCAACTACACTAAGTCATGTGACCCAGATACTGGCTGCAGGTGCTAAATGACTAAGGTAGGAAAATGCAAACTTTCTAAAAGTGGCATTTTCAAAATTGTACTTCAAAATCTGACTTTACCATCAAAGAGGATTTTTCATTACAATTCCAAAGACATCAAACTTGAACTGTTCACCTGCTCCCATTTGGAAGATATCCTAAATAAATGTATTAAGCTAACTCCAATGTTATTCTATGGGAGAGGCAGGCCTTGCAATTGTGAAGAACACATTTAGGAGTTTTTCACTATCAAGACATGTAAAACTTAAAAGTACATGTCCAGCTTCTTAAATACACTGCACACTGTCCTCTAGGCTCTTCAGGGACTACCCTAGGGTTGACATATGTTTTAAAAGGAAGGTTTGGGTCTTACAAAAACAAAAGGTTTATTTTGCCAGGTCGAAATGGTAGTTTAAAACAGCACACACAGGCTGCAGTGGAAGGCATGAGACCTGTTTAAAAGGGCTTCTTAAGTGGGTGGCATGATCAGTTCCACAGGCCCACCAGTAACATTTAATTTACAGGCATTGGGCACAAGTAGTGCAACTTTACTAGGAACCTACAGGTAAATTAAACATGCCTGTTGGGAATTAGCCAATGTTACCATGTTTTAAGAAGTGAGCACACTTGCTTTCTCACTGGTTAGCAGTGGTAAATAAAATGTGCAGAGTCCTAAGCCAGCAAAAACAAAGTCAGCAAAAATGGAGGCGAACGGCAAAAAGTTTGAGGGAAGACCACCCTGAGGCTGACATGTCTAATAATCCTCTTGTGCGTAGTTCTCAATAGAGCAGAAGTCCACATAGAAGGAATGAAGCCCCCTTGTAAACCCATATTTTTTCTTACTTTTCTCTGCAGGGAAATCATTTTTCCCTTTGGATAAAGTACATCTCCTCCAAATGTGAGGGTGATTAGTGTCCATTCCCACTCCTTACCTTTGCTGAATTAAATCTCCAACCATTTACAGCATGAAAAGGAGACAGAGAGCACTTAAGGAATGCCTAGAAACATATGTCTTTGTGGGAGTTCCCAAGCTTCAATGTAAATTGTGCCTTGAAATGCATTTTCCTACTCATTGAGTGTGATTTACGAATGTGCTCGTAAATGTTTACACATCTGCCAGGAATCTCTTTGTGGAATCCTGGCATGCATAGAAAAGGTAAATTCTGTTGGTAACTTACTTTTACAGAAAAATATGCCTTTGTGAATCAGCTTCAGTGATTTCAGGGGTTGCAATTGTAGAATCAATTTTAAATGAAAATGGGATTCATTTAAAATGGAGAGAAGTAATAAAATATTTATTCACATCATATTACAGACAAATACCTCACGCTACTAATATGCTTGAAATACATGCAAAGTTCAGTTTTGAAGGTAAAATGTTTGAATTTATGTATGTCAGGGCAAAAACACTACCACTCTCACTTGGTTGCTTGGTTGCTTGGCTGCTTGGCTAGTTTGGAGAGAAAAGACTCTCGCCGGAGGGACCTTTGCTGGGGACTGCATGAAATTGCTGGTGACTGCCGGTGATCATGGGAGGCAAGCACGGCTGCCTTTTAGCAGGCGGCCGCAGCAAGTGTGAGCCCCTGGCGTCTTGCGGAGGCGGCCTGATTAGTTCAGGTGCAGCCTGCAACTCAGCCTTTAGTGCCCCGCTTGCCCCCGCCCTCGCGCCAGCTCTCCACCGCCTCCCCGCCTCAGCACAACCATCCCCCTACCACCCCGGCTGAAGTCATAAAGCAGGTCCAGCAATAACTCTAACCTGTCACAGATTCACTTCGGGTTAAATCTGTTGTGCACAGCTCACAGGCTCACAGACCACTACTACCAGCAACCTCACCTACAAACAGAAAAGACGGGAAAGCCAGGGTGCGGGATAGGATATATTAAGGCCGTTTCTCAGCTGTTCCCTAGTTGTCCCAGTTACCCGGCTAATTCACCGTCCACCATCCACCGGTTCCCCAGGTGGGACATTCAACCGGTGAAACTGCAAAACAATCATCTTCTTCACAACTGAGTAAGCCCTAAAGATTCCTTACCAACCATCAGGAAGACGCACACTAGGAAGACGCACAGCCCTTCCCACCAGCAAAAAGCCCCTTAGAATGAGATTGGGGCGAGTGAGGAAAGCTCCAACAAGGCTTACCAAAAAAAGCGCAAAGACGAAGGCTTTCCTCGAACGCTTGGCAGCATCTCCAGTGGTCCTCATGAACCCTCAATCACCCTCAATAACCCGCAAATCTAAAATCAGTTTTTGATTCAGGGCATGAACATCTGATCACAGACATGCCGGAATCAGGCCAGACAGAACCCATAAACTCCACGATAAAAAAGGTCTCGTTAAGGGATTACTTTAGGAACTCAGCACCAGCGACAGCGATAGCCTTGAGGAAAAAATCCAGTCCCTTGGATAAGTTTCAGGCTCCCCTTCCTACGAACATAGCAGCTGCGTCGCATCAAATTCTGGTTCAGCCCACGATTCACGCGGCTGCTGGAGGGTTTGACAGCTTGACACCAACAAGCCTACCAGTAATGACAGAGTCCTTTCTAACAGATGCCCTAGATGCTCCAGACGACAGTCGATTACACCAGGCCTCTGACCAACAGACAGCCCAACAGATAGCCCAAACCGAAAGGGCTTCTCTTCAAGCTACCACCTCCAAAGATGCATTTCTGCCAACTCTTCAGCCTGCCCCGAACCCGAGTCAGTTCTCCCCAATAGCACTAAAATTCCCAACCTCAACCACATCCGATCATCAAACAAGGAACACCAAAGTTCTGTCACCACAGGTCATGACCCTCCCATGTACCCACTCCAGCAACCTCAAGCAGTTACATCTAGAAAGTCCTCAAGACAATGCCGACCAAGGCGATCAAACGGTCAACCCAGAGGGGCCCAACGAGAATGTAATCTACACTTCTTTAGACCTATTGTTCTTCATTAACGAACCTAAAAAGTCCACCGTGCATGAAAAGTCTCCATCAATTGACCTCAATGAACTATGGTCTCAATTATTGCAAACCCTTCAAACCACGGCTGCAGCATTGACCTACCATTCAGATAAGATGGACCTGCAGGTGCCCCTTCTAAACACACTTGCGGTGTACACCGCCGGGATTGACCAAAAACTGGAGGCGCTTAACTCACTCATCATAAAAGCCCAATCTCAAGTCCAACTGGTCCAATCGGTATGCTGTTGCTCCCCCATAATTGACTCTTTATCATCCTTACCTCAATTTCTCTCCTTAGTATTAACGGAAATTAAGAAGCTACCAAAGCCGGGGCCACCTGATTCTTTGCCCCAGGATCCTAGCTTGGTCCAGGGTCCTAGCCCTCTGGAAGTACAACTCTGACCCTTTTATCCGCACCTCATGGAGCCAGCTGATGGCAATGTAATTCCCACTGAGTCACCCAACCATCATAACATACATCGGATGTCGAAACGGGAAAAAAAAAAAAAGACAGCGGAAGAGCCGGAACAAACAAATAACGGAAACCAAAATTTCAAGAGTTCGTTTTTTCCCAAAGACCAATTCAGAGTCTTCACGGGAAGAGCCAGCTATCCCAGTTATGACTGGAGTAAACCAGTGCCCGCAATCAATGGCGCACCAATCAGTTACCCACATAGAACTCTCACGACAGAACAGTCAATCAGAAGGGCCATTTCAAGACCTACAGCTCTCCTCGCAGCTACTCACCCAAGTAAAACCTGGCTTTAATCAATCCCCAACAGAGGCGCCAGCACCTGACAAAGGGCAACTAGGAACCGCAAATACTCAGACGCAATTTGTGGACACCAGCTCCAGCGTTCCACCCACAGAGGAGGACAACAATCTGGGTCCACAGTTCACAGTCAAGGAGCATGTCCACTTGAACCCCTCAAATTTATCAAGCCGTCAACAGTTGGTGGCCACAAGTAAAAGATCTCCTGTTTTACCTCCAATTACTTATCACCGTGAATCGTCCTTTCTACTGCTCGCTATAGGCATAACCAAGCTGCCCCTTGAAGAAAATTCTAAGCAAACAAAGCCGGTAACGATTGATGAGGCCTTTACGCAAGTAACCAACAGCTCAGCCACTAAACTGCTGCTAACACCAGAATCCGTCTCCAGAGGCCCCCACGACATTCTTAATCGAGGGAATATTCTTAGACTCTTTAAATCATCCCCGGACTTAAGCACTTTGCAATCGAAAGACATAGTTGCGATTGAATTTATACCAACCATAGGATCTAAAATGGGTGAAACAACCCAACTTACACTAGCATCCCCAGCAATTCGAGAATTGGTTCAGTCAAAAACCGATCAATTTAAAAACTGCGGCATAATAATCACAACGCCCAGTGTCCCTCGCTATCCATCAATATTAGAAAACAAACGGGCTCACACCCTCAGCACAATTTCGGCTCCTTTTTCAGTTTTAAAGTCAGCAAGAAGCCGCTCGCCAACAGCAATCCCAGAGCACATATCCAACCCGCAAAACCCAGAGAGGGTAGATTGGTCATGGTTACCAGGGGCTCTATCTCAAAGCCGGGACGATTGAAACATCTCCAACCATGGCCTAACAATATGCTCTTGGAACATTAACGGATTCGGGCAGAAAAATCAATCCGCCGCCACTCTCGGCTTTTTAAAGGAACATGACATCATTCTCTTACAGGAAACCTGGGCAGTAGATAGCATCCCTATAGAAGGTCTACCTGAAATTTACGTCCTTCGCCTCAAGACAGTCCAAGTTTGGCAGGCCGAGCGGCGACCTCTCGATTTATGCATCAACTAAACTATCCCAATGTATCACGCAAATAAAATTTGAGGAAAACTGGCTTTCTGGCATAGTGCTGGGAAGTTCACCTACTGATAGCCAGTTGCTCCTTCTCAACGTTTATATCTCCCCCTTTACCATCGAGAAAAAATCCAAAATGGACAGTTTGACTAATATCATCTGCAATCTACTTAGCAAGCACGGCAGCATACCTACCATAATATCAGGAGACTTTAACACCAATCTTCATTGCAGCTCTTCAGAGGACATCGGGATTGAACCCCCAATGGTTCCCTCACATTTTGCTCCCCAGTCGACTCCTACAGGAAATAGACCGTCGAAATTGGGGGAGTATGCAGTCATTCAGCTCAGCAGTGTAGGATTCACCGTATTGAACGGGCGTCTTCATACGGACACTCCTCCTGCCTGGACCCGTTCAGACGGCCGAACCCACTCCTTCTTGGACTTTACCTTAGGGAGCAGAGAGATACTTCCTCTGATTGAGAGTTATTACATCGCACCACAAGGTGAGAGTGACCATCAGCCACAAATCATAACACTATCCACCAACATCCCATGTCACCAGGAACTCGCTCACACCCTCTCAGGTTGTCAAATAGAAAACCTAAAGCGAATAAAATGGTCGGACGCTGCGGCTCTCCCTTTGATGGAAAAATGCGGAGTTCTACTAGACTCACCACTGGAGTCAGATACTTCTGTTATTAGCAGCTGGGCTAGCTTCATAAACCAATTATTCGAAGATTCGCCACCAAAGCGGAGCATTAGGCAACAAGCATTTCAATTTCGCATCTCACAAGCCACAAAGAAATTAAAAGCACAAAGAAATCGAGTACTCCGCCTATCAAGGAAGAGCCCAGGTAACATAACCAAATTCAACAACTATAAGCAAGCCCAAGCAGCTTTCAAAATCGCAATACGCAGGGAAAAACAAGCGGCTTTGGATCAATTTTGGCTGAAGCTTATTCACGAAAGCAAAAACCCCAACTCAAAGAAATTCTGGTCTCTCGTAAACCGGGGCCTGCGAGGTAGAAGTGGTGACGGTAATGCAAACATCAGCGCAGACGAATGGAGCCAGTTCTTATCATCTCATTTTAAGGATCATAACAAAAAGGACGACCATCCCAAATCCCTCAGTTCAGCCAACGCCGTGACTCTATGTCCGGAACCTAAGAGCTCAAGACGACCTGATCTCAGTCACTCAGTTAATACCGAGACAGAAGAACCATTAAATGAGGGCCCAGCGAAAAATAATGACTTACTGTTGGAGACCACAGTGTCATCAGATGAACTAAAAACAAGTCCAACTCCATTCGGAAACATGGGTCAGAATCAAGCTGGGTGAAGGCTCCCATGTGTCCAGGAAGATCTTAACTAAATCCGGTGTTAAACAAGGCTGTGTGCTGGCTCCACTCCTTTTTAACTTGTTTATATCAGATTTATCCCCATTACTCAATAGTGTTAACTGCCACCCCCCTCAACTAGATGGAACCCGCATCAGCAACCTGCTGTATGCCGACGACTTGGTGTTGCTAAGCTACACAAAAGTGGGCCTACAGAGACTCCTCGACGAACTGCTTCCCTACACTATAAGAAATTCTTTAGAATTGAACCTGCTAAAACCCAAAACAATATCTTTCGGGAAGCAAAAGAGGAAACGTGGAGGGTGGTACTTCAACAATGCAAAACTCGACAACACCACATTACAAATATCTGGGACTCTTTCTCGACCGCAGATGTTCATTTGTCAAGCAAAAAGAAACATTAAGGTCCAAAGCCGCTGCCGTGAAACTGTCAAAACAGCTAACTGGCCCAAGCCTAACCCCTGTGCTGAAAGTGATGAAGGCGAAGATAACAAACTCTCTGTCGTATGGGCACGAGATTACGAAGGGCACAACGAGCACTTTATTAAACAAACTAACAATCAACATTTTTAAACGTGCTTTTCGTCTGCCAAAATCAGCTTCGCCAGCCCAAGTTCGACTAGAATTGGGCCTACTAGACCATCATGGCGTAGAGGCTGGCGCGTTTATAAAGTTTTGTAACAGACTGCGCCACGCCCGGGAGGGTTCCCTGGAGGCCAGACTTTGGCAGGAAATATTGAAAAACCAGACCAGCCAGAAGTATCGGCAGCACCTGGATCACAGCTTACAATTACTAGGAGTCAAAGAACTCTGGGGAACAAACCCCTCTCAGCCGGTGCTAAAGGTTGCCATCAAGAAGAGCGTCAGACTGTGGTCTTTTCATTCAGACAGGGCAACACTGTCAAAAAGTAAACACGCTTGGGCAGTAATTTCCAACTTCAAACCAGGCGTCGAGTCGCCCTATTTATCATGCACATTTGCACTTTACTGGAAACAAAAGTTTTTAGCTCTGAGGATGGGTGACTGGCCATTTTTAAAGAACCTTCCTGAATGGCGCCGCTCAGGCAATAGCATCAAATGCAGGATGTGCGGCTACCACTCTGAAGCAATGGAACACATAGTTTGTGTATGCCCCGCTATGCTTACAGTCAGACGGTTACTATTGCGGGAAGAATGGATCAGGCTAGGAGTTTGATCATGCCGCCAGGCTATAATAGCTGCCTTAAACCCAGACAACACCAAGCTAAATATTGGGCTAACAAAATTTGTCAACAAGGCGTCAAAACTGTTAGGAGAAATTAGTGCCGCCAAATCTCCCTTATCTCCCTTATCTCAGCAGGGCGGCACTCAGTCTGCCGGCCCAACAACAGAACCCTAGACTGCCAATAATAGCCGATTCGATCTTGGCTTTCCAGCTGAACATTATCTGCCTACAATGCATTGGGAGGTTTTAAGCAATTTACAAGTCCTGAATTTTTTTTATTTTTTTTATTCAGCGGCCTTTTTTATGAATGAATCGATTGTGTTTCCTAGTTGAACATTATCTGCCTGCAATGCTATTGAGGGTTTTAAGCAATTTACAAGTTCTGTATCTTTCTTTTTACTCAGTGGTCTTTTTTATGAACGAATCGAACGAGTTTTTAAATTGTAATGGTTTTTTAATCAAACAATAAAGTCTTATATGGTATGTCAGGGCAGCCTTATAACTATTCCAGCCAGATTATGTAAACTCTCTTCCATCATAAGAAAGTTTCATTAGGCAGGTCAAAGCTACAAAATGTCAGCCAGATCAAAAGGAAAGTAAACATAGATCATCATGTTGAAAAAACGCAGCTATTCATTAGAAACAATTGCCAGATATTGGCCAGTCTTTTTCAAAGAAGAACTAAATGCAAATCACTGGCCTCTCTATAGCTTATCCTCATCTGAACTTCTTTCAGAATATCTGGGGATGCGGCAGCACGACCCACAACTCTACTTCCAGTGCCTATGGTGCTGCGTTGCACAAGGGGGAAAGCACAGTGCCGGGACTGACCTGCTGCCATCCCCTGCGCTGGTGCTCTAAAAGGTGCACAGCCTCGTCGTGGTCGGTGTGTGCTGCCTAGCATAGGATTTGTGCAGGAAGCATCCCGGTCCAATAAAAAGTCCTACATCTAGTCAAACATGGAACTTCATTCAGCACACATGCAATGCATGGTCTTTTTTTAAAAAAAATGAAGGGCTTCTTTTACAATATTCTGACGCACAGCAGCGCACCAACCCTCCTGCTGCACTGCCGTTCATCAAAATAAATGGGCAGGAATGCGCTGTATCTACAAGTTACGGCACATTCCTGTCCTTCTCACTCTAAGCAGCTGTGCACCAACGCAAACACCCTTGCACTATGGTGCTACGGTGCCTGCGTTGCAGGGATGATTGTTGTTGTGCAGGAAGGGACACAAAACAATCATTAATGTCATTTTGCTCCTTCTATGTGTGCTGCGGAATGATTCTGCAGCACACATAGAAAGTGCAAAAAACGAGGAGAAATTAAAGTATTCTGCCTCGTTGCACCCCTCCTACGCCTCCCCTGGGTAGGCGTAGGATTCTGACACATTCCCCGGTTTACAACACTTTGTAAATCTAGGAATGTGTCAGGTTCCATGGATGTTGCGTGGGAACACCGATAGCAACACCCATGGAACGCCCCTTTCACGCAGAGTAATGTGTGAAAGGGGCCCATATTTACAAGGCCATGAATAGTCACACGGGGTGACTTTACCTGGCCTTGTAACTATGGGAAAGCACACTGTGCCACTGGAGCATGAAAAAAAGTGACGCTCGGTGGCGCAAGGGGCCTTGTAAATGAGGCCCGAAATATTTTCTTCTTCTTAGCACCTGCGTTAAGGAAGTAGTATGTTTTTTTTTACATCTAAAACCTGGTCTGCTTTTTTTTTTAGTAGATTGGGCTTTGTGTTAAAAAGGTATGGGTGTTTGCACTGACCCATGCACGTAACACCTCGGTAATTCCACCTTGACTCAAAGCAACACAAAGTGCACTGAGAAAAGGGGCACATTTCCAGCACAAAGTGCTTTTGCACTGGAAAGTTAACACAAGGGGGCATATTTACAAGCCCCTATCGCCACAGGAACATCACTTTTAACGACCTTTCTGTTGCGATAGGGGCTTCGCCTTATTTACAAGGCGGTGTTAAGCCACTTAATGTAGCTTAATGCCACCTTGTAAATAAGGAACCCTTTCACGCTATACTTAGCGTGAAAGGGGTGGGCAATGGGTGTTGTGGTGGGCGTTCCGTCTCAACACCCATTGATTTGATGCCACCCCCTATTTACAAGGGTAGCGTAAATAGGAGACAGCGCCAAAATTAAGACCAGGGAAAACATTGTCTTAACATGGCGAAAGGAGGAGAAATGCTTTATTTGTTCTTGCTTTTGCTATTTCTATGTGTGCTGCATTGTGCAGCACACATAGAAACAGCAAAATGCCATGAATGATTGTTTATGTGCAGGAAGGTGTCCCTTCCTTCACATAAACAACCATTACAAAAATGACGATTTGCAACTTCTATGTGTGCTGCACAGTGCAGTGCACATAGAAGTTAAAAATCACCATTTGTGATTGTTTATGTGCAGGAAGGGACACGTTCTGCACATAAACAATCATTCCCTCAATGCAGGCACCTTTGCACTATGGTGCAAGGGTGCCTGTGTTGGTTCTAGGCAGCTTACTTCAGCGCCAGCGCTAGGGAAAACGCTGGGATGTGCTGTATCTTTGTAAATATGGCTCATCCCTCCGTTTTCAGAATGGGGGAGCGTGGCGTTAGCATTTTGTGCTCAACTCCATGCTCTGCCATTCTGTTGTACATATGCCCCAAGGTGCCATTTTGTCACTTTGTGCTGGCAGAAAGCCTTAGTAAATATGGGTTGGTTTCTTTTCTCTCGTGTAAACATAACACCCATAGTGAATTCAAAGAAATTTTCTATGAATTGGAGACTGATCCGTTTTTAAGGATCCTGGTCCTATCGTGCACTGTCTTTCTTTTCCATTTCCTTTATACCTGCACAGGGCAGAAATCCCAGCGAGGCCATGTTTAAATCCTTAATCACCAGCCAATGCACAGATAATTTCAGAATAAATACATGGTGCAGAGACATTTTAAGGCATCGGCAAAGTGGGCTCTGGTCCAGGGCGCCAGCCTTTCACGGGCCCCTCTGATAGAGCTGGCTCTTTTCTCCACACAGTCCTACCCTGATGGCTTTGAATGATTTTTAAACATAGATTGTTTTATATACCATTTCCATTAATATATTTTTAATACGGGTAATGCGTGAGAGTCTATTGCAGACATTTTACAAAGAAATGCTGTGCTTATAATTTTCAACACCATGCAACGTCCGTAAAAAAGGCTCCTTAAAGATCAAAACAGCACCTTACATATGAGACATGGCAGTGGGTCGCAGAGATTAGTGCAATATTAGTGAGCTGCTGCTATATTACAATATTGAAAACACACATCACTATTCCTGAATATTAGATGGAAACACATTTAAAATTTGGACCAGTCTGCCTGTGCAGTGTTGGGGACCTTGTCAAAGTAGGCATGAAACAGCTGTAATTGAACCATAAATTCAAAGATGTTCCGAACAGGGGCCCTCAAAATCAGCGGTGGTTTCTGTCCAAGAGTGTCAGGGCTCCGCCCTGTTACATTTAGAGTAAAAAAAATCACAGCCATAGGGATGCTAAACATCTGTTTTAATACACACTTTAGTTAGTTACAACTTGGAGCACTGTCTGCCCAGTCGCATTGAACGTTGTGGTGGAAGTAGAACATGTGACTCACGCGCTTTCACAGGCAATGTGCTCCCCCTGGGTGGGCCCAAAGACTAAGTATTGGTTGGGCTGAGAATCTCACAGCCCTGAGGCCTGTGAGGTCATCAGCTAGGCAAAGACTGAGAATCGAGACCTAGTCTCCACCCCTGATGACGTGGGGGTAAAGTTAGCACCGGGCATTTCAGATGGAACGCCTTAGCGCAAAGCCACCACATCAATCGGGGAGTGGAGAGCGTTGTCACCCCACCCTTTCCCAAGTTGTCACAGGGTGGGATGAGACCCACCTTGTGAAGAGTTGGTAAAGGGTGTGGCAGACTGACTCCAGGCAGGAAGGGAAGAAATCGAGTCTGCGCAGACTTCAAGTCCACTGTGGTGTGACTGCGACACACTGCTTCCTGGTCATGATGCCATTTTAGCTCTGTGTGCTGAGTGTTTTTCAGACACATGATCATTTTAATTAATCATTTATGGCAGTAGTGCCGGCAGTGTCCTTGAGCACAGCACTGCAGGTTGTTTGGTGTCTCCACTCCGACTGACTCGTCGACGTCGTGTCTGTGACTGCGTGTGAAGGAGTCGGAAGACCAGGCACTGTGGCAGACCAGGGTAAAAAAAAAAAAAAGTGTCAGCTACCGGGTCCAGGCCCAATTGGTTTGTTAACTGGGCCCATTTCAGGGTCTGGGATAGTCTAGAGTTGAGTGCTGCACAGAGGCAGTGATGTGCCCACCTTCCTTCAGTTTCACTTGTGTGTATGAGGCACAACCATGGGCGTCCGCAGAAATTTTCCAGGGGGGGCAACATTTTTACTTCATCACCATCCTCCAACATGATTGAGCACAAGTATTAAATAAATAAATACAAAATCTAATAAGACAAAGAGCTTAAATAAACAAAGAAACCCATAGGGGGGGAAGGGAAGAGAAAAATCTTGTGAGGCGCCACAGCAGATGGCAACTACAATGAAACGGAGGAAAAAACTAAAAATGGCCGGAAAAAAAAATCTAAATCAGATTGATGTGGTTCTAGAGAAATCCACATCAGCAAACCTTTCATTGATGATACAGTGGACGATTGTGCCAAATTCAAGAGCTAGTAAGATCAGCCTCGCTAAGCCACATTGTCTAGAACAATATTAATGAAGCAACTCATTAAGTACCAAAGCCATGACTGATTCCATCCATCTACTTGGACAGAAACTCACAGAGGAATGTCCTCTTTAGAGTCTGTGGAAAAGCAAGAGAGGGAGATCTCAGTGCAGAAGTAAAGGCCAGGTGCAGGAAAACTGAAACGAGGAAAGCAGGGGACTGATAAATGGGTAGGTTTTAGGTGTACTCTGCAAGTCATTGAACACGGAAGTGGCAGGGCTACATGTCCTCTAATGCACACCTCTTTAGAACAGAGGCAGAGACCAAAAGGCAAACAATAAGGATGGACAGAATGGAGTTCATGGGTTTGGTGAGATGGAGTTCTGACAGACTTGGGAGTTACATTCAGCTAGGAGTAGGGGGCAAGAAAATGGGGGACGAGCTTGATGCCATATTTTACGTTATTCAGGGGCCTTGCCCATTCTAGAGAAGAAACTGTGTTTTGAGGTCACTTAATAAAAGGTGATGTGGTGAGAGTAAAAAGGTACTGTAGATGGGGGCAGGGGGTTATGAGGTAGGCCCAGCTCTTTCTGGTGTTGCTAAAGCTAGGACACAGATGCCCAGGGCTAACAGATACATTTAGGAGAAAAGTAATCTGCTAAAGAGGCAGGTCCGGAAGCAATAAATTATATCAAGTAAGACTTGCTGGGGATTGATGAGAGATGACCAAAAGGTGGAGATAGACTAATACAGTTGCTTCTAGTTTTAAGAAAAAGGGGGTGGGGTAACCAGTCAAGTGAACATTCTACCTATTAATTTATCTAGAGGGTCCGGGTCAGACATAATATAACCTGGAATCACTGAGATATGGCAGTGCTGGCCTGATACCGGTAAGTTTGAGAAAGGACTAAAAGATCAGTGTGGAGAAGGTGTCTGGTAGGCCTAACAGGAGACCAATATGCCAATGCAAAGTGGACAGGGCCTAGAACCTAAAGAACTAGGTAAAGTGGTGAGAGAGATAGCCGAGAGTCAAATACAGGCTAGGTTATTGCATAGTAGATGGTAATGGTATGATGTATTAGTTTTTCATTGATCATTCTATTAGTTTAAAAACTAAGGGGGTGGGGAATTATTTTGAGCTTTTTCTTGTCTCAATAATAACATGAACTTTATTCAACTTTAAAGTTCGTCCGTGCTGATTTCATTGCTCCTTTTCGTCCTTCAATGACAAGCCAATTAGTTTGATCCCAAAGAGATACTTCTCCAGTTGCTAGCCCAAGAGATGTGCTTTCAAATATGCACACCCCATGTTGACACCATTTCATACACACACATGCATAGTCTCCACACCCATTCCTGCCTAAAGAGCTGCACTTCACACCGACAATGCCCCTATGGAGCTTGAGGTTAAATTTTGTTCAAAATAGTGACACCTCACACAGATCCCAACAGAAGCATAGCGCTTTGCAGACACTTCTTCAAAAGAACTGCATCTCTCAAATACACCAAGGAAGAGTTCTTCCTTTCTGAGACACTGCCCGTTGGTGCTACATAATTAAGGCGACAAGATGCCTGCAAGTTACGGGGAGAATTACTTTTCCAGACCTGGGTTTTGCTTTTACATTATTAGCTAGTGTGTTCGACCAACTGGTTGAAATAAAATTAACCTAGACTACAGCTCCCAGAATGCACTGGTATGGCAAATCAAAACTGGAAAAGTTGTGCCCTGGTGAGAGTCATCTGGTCACCCTATACATATGGCTGATACTGCCCCGAAAAATGTATATTCGCAGACAGTGCCCAACCACCACAATCTCACCAAAGCTCTGCAGTTCACCCAAACAAAGACCCACATAAAGGGTGAGCCTCATACCAATACTTATTTCTTCCAAACAACATTAATATCGACCCCGCCAAAAAGGTAAAATAACAATGCCCCGACATGGGGTACTTAATACCAGCACAGTACTCCCAGAGACATAGCCCACACAAGTGGCTTTAGCTGCAACTCCCCGAAGAGGCCCTCCTCAGAAATAACCCCCAAAGCACACACAGAAAAGAGCGAAACCCCACAAATATGCCACCACAACGAGCTGTCAATTAAGTCATTCTATACTGCCCACCACCCCCGCCCCCAATGCAAAACGACAATCCTATTTCTGTTCATGAAATGGGGGCTAGCTCACTTCAAACTCACCACAGGTACTAAACCAACTTCTGAGCGGAGTTGCATCACAAACACACAATGCGCCTCCTCTCAAGTTTCGCATAACTAACTGAAACCATTACCCCTAATAAAGCACCTTACATAGCATTCCTCTATGTACCAATATTTCACACAGCCGAGATGTACTTTAACAAAAATCAACATCTTCCCCAATTAAATAAACGATTTATCATACCAACACTTTGAGGATACCAAAAATAAGCAAAACATGCCGTAATCTGACTGCTAATTTAAGCAACATTTTGTATCTAAATGGTTTAAACCAACTCCAAAAGCAAGAACGTCAACATAGTTTCAGTGATGGCCCTTGTGCACTCACTATTCAGAAATCAACGAAGGTTTTTGCCTGAAAAGCAAAGGACATGACTACAGGGCCCAGAAGGGACCCGTTTCCATGTCCATTGCTTAAATCCTTACAAAACATAAGGAGTATGGTTTTAAAAGACCACATTCATGAACATAAAGCTGCAGTACACATTTTGCAAACTAATATAAGGAAAACAGTTGATTTGATAAGGATCACATTAAACGTTTTCTACACCACGCATCAACCAGATATCGCACTACCTCCAGGAATGGTGAACTTCCTCACCTGAGGAAAACAATGCTATTCAAAGACGATAAAAAATGAAAGTAGTGCTTCACTGACAAAGTCTGTAAAGTGGCGCTAATGTGTTTGGGTGTAAATAAAACCAAGCTGGCCACTTTGTGACCACTCTGTCTTGCTTTATTTAGTTATTTATTTTTCGTATTTTTAACATTTTTTTTCTCTCCATCCCGAGGCTGCACTTTGGAATAGAAAAATGTCAGAAAAAGACATTTCCAGCAAAAGTATTACTTCCTTTTAGATCCATTTCAAAAGTGAACGAATAAAGCAAAGGAGAGGAAAGAGAGGGAAGCCAGTTCTTGGAGTCACGGTTTTCAGCAAGTGCGGAGCTAGACAGAAAACAGGAGAGGTTATGCTTACTTCAAGCTGTGGGAGCAGGCAGGTCCGGACCCTCTTCTCTTGCCGATCAGCAGCAGTTTTCCCGCTCATCAAGCAGGGCCGTCATTGCAAGCGCTTTCTCGCGCTCTTAATATTGACGGGCCTGCAGTCGACAAACACTACTGTGGGGGCTGTCAATAATGACACAAGTAGTTACCGTAAGGCGCGTCCCCTCGCGCCTTAAAGTAACTACTTGTATCATTTTGTGTGAGCCTGCTGCCTCATAGTTAACGGTGGGGGCTGACTTGGGGAAGGGTGGGAGGGGAAAGTTACGGAGTCCCTGCGTTTGCCTGAGAAAATGAAACCAGGCAGCTGAATTGAATCGAGTGCAACTTATTTAAAGGGACGCCGCCTCCCCTTAATAAATTCCGCACACAGGGCCAAGTCCAGCCCAAAATTAAGTCACCCGCCACGGACGGACCGGCGATCCAGGGGGGGGGGCAAGCGCCCCTCCTTGCCCCCTCCTGCGGACGCCTATGGGCACAACCTTGGGGTCCGGACTCATGCATATTTAAAAAATGTCCCATCTATAGTTCTCAGGTTGAGTATGTAAGTACATTTTAAATATAGCCCAAGGTTCTTGAATCTTGCGAGCATGATTCGGGACATGGCGGAGCCACCGAGGAGGCGAGAGCAGCTGCATTGGCGGCAGGGTTGGTGTAATACAGCCCGGTGAGACTGCACAGAGATGTGCCCAGACCAGGAGGCTAACACACAGGCCGGCCTGGTCTGGTTAACTGCTGATGCGCAGGCAGAAGGATCATTTGGAGCGAAAGAGAAAGTGGCCCTGAATATTTTAAATGCCTAATTTCTAAAAGTAATACGTTTTGATGTTATCTTTGACATGGGATGAACAACAAGCTGTCTGCCTGGGTGTTTAGACTCGACACGAAGGCCTTGATTATGAGCAGGTTTGCGTTTTTTACCCCAGCACAACACCTGCAAGGGTCCTTGCAGCTCGTTAGCTCTAGGCACTGAACGTATACTCCATGAGCAGACACGCGAGGGAGAAGGGCGCGCGCCTCATCTGGGCCCGGCTGCCCGGGGTGTGAAGAGAGCTACCATGCCCAGCAGCTGATGGTTTGGATGGAGCTGAGAGTGCAGCGCACAGACAAGCAAAGCAGTAATAATGAATGTGCCCTGCTTCCTTCACCTGTGTGTATGAGGCACAGACAACCTTGGGCTCTCATCTTTCATATTTCAAAAATGTCCCGACATCCATACTTCAGCTATGTATGTAAATATACAAATGAAGTTTTGAATCTTGCTGGCATGAGGGCTTGGGAGCCACTGAAGAGGCGAGATCAGCTGGTGGCTTAGTGGACTAATAAGTCCATTTTAGGGTCCTGTGTTTGACCTCATTATCACAGGTTCAAATCCTTGTGTGTCCCCGCAGCCTTTCATCCTTCTGAGGTCGCTAAGATGAGTATCATTGAGTTGGGAAACAATAAACATCTGTTATTCAGCCAAGATTATTAGCCCCTACCTATCCTATTATCCTCAATATATCTGCCTGACAATTATTCGCAAACTTCTGGACTGCTGCACATAAGTCAGGCTTGCCTACTAAGCCAGGCCTATGCAACCTATTGCTTTTTGTGCAGCTTATTATTTCATTTTTGTTAAATAAGATTAACATTGGAAATGGCGAATAACCTCCCGAAAAAATACCTGGCCCCCGCAAAGCAACCCCCCCCCCAACTCAGTTCAGTCCACTTCTCACAAACCTCACCAGCCGCCACTGCTGGGCCCCAAAAATCCTTAAAATGCCCTTGACACCGACGTTATTACGAGTGGAGTGAGCACTGACCTGCGATTTCTAGGAAAATATGCAGTAATTAAAGTCTGCAGAGGGTTTCCTCTTCTTGGAAATCCGCTCCAGCATTCGTTCTGCTATATTGATCCAATATTAATGGATTTGATTTCAGAGCCTCTGCAGCTGCGTGCAGAGGAACAGAGATTATTTGCATTTTTACTCTCAGTTTGAAATCTTTTCTATGTTCCTGCAGAAGCGCTTGCCTCAATGTCACAATAAACAGATGATTAGGAGATATTAATGACTTGTTATTCTATTGCATTTTCATCCCCAACGCTAAATAGTTATTTACCAAAATACATGTTTGATTTCCGTTAACTCTTACATAGTATTCCCGTATTCCATCTTTCTATGCTAACTGGTGCTGTCTGGTCCGTTATTTGAAATTACTCGACCCCTACAATAATATATAAGCCATGTAACATAATGGAAATGACCTTGTTAATGAACATTAATAAATCTTTAGAACAAATGTTCAAAGACAAAATAAATAACAATTATAAAAAATGTATCATTGCATAACAAACATTCCAAAGTTCCTGACATATTCTGACCGAATTAACAACAGGAAATACAAAAAGAAACTGCGTGATCCATGTAAAATGTCAGTGCTTGACAAGGGTGCATGGAGTGGTGTTATCGCATAATCCAGCTGCAGTTCGTAATACGTATTACCCTGCCTAGGGGCATTTGTGGAGACCCTGTTTAAGGCGAGTTATATGTGCCCAGGTCATACACGAAGTGCATTGTTTTCCATGTTGAACTGCCTTGTGAATTAAATGCGGCCTGAAATTATTATTCCGTCAGCCATACCATTTAAGACCAGTAGCGGCCCGTGGTGGGAGTGCTGGCGGGCGCTGACGTGGGGCGGGGGAGGGGCAGGGTGGGGGGTAGTAAACTACGGATTACGGCCGATTAGAGGTAAGTAAACATATAAATAAATAAAACGAATTTCGTTGCGCGCGCTGCATCGCATTTGGCGCATTTGCTGAGAGGACGGAGGTTATGGATTGATCCATTCCATAGCTGTACTATTCGACTAATAACAATATACCCACAAAGAGAAGGGAGAATGCCGATATCATTACCATGACCCATTGTAATCATCCGATATCAATGTCATGACCTATTTTAATCGTCCGTGGTCTCAGCGAGATTGTAATCCCATTCAGGGAGCTATTGAAATCAAATATTTGCATCCAATATCTCTCTAAGAAGGTACAGGATGCAAACATATGCATTGTATCAGCGCCTTCTTTTCTACAGCAAGGATATTGAGAATTGGCCCAGAGACCCCATCTCCATAGTTTAGCAAGGGTGTGATAAAGATTAAAACAATGTTTTATAGTTTTGAATTTTAAGATTGGCTGAAAGTAGAAGCAAGCCATCTAACCTAGCAGTCTCCTTAACATCAGGTTGCTCCAAACTAAAATGGCTTCATTTGCACTTGCCCTGTTTTTGAAGTAAAATGACTTGATTATTTTTGCAGAAACTTGCACCCTCGGAGATCTGTATTGATGTGTGTGCTTGCATCAGTAATAATCAATCAGGGAATTGTAAGCGCGCTAGTCACCCGTGAGGGTCTCAAGGCTCTGAGGGGGGGGGTCCGCAGATCTGTTTAGCTGAAGAGCCTGGTCTTGAGGGTCTTCCTGAAGGTGTTCAGGGAGGGGCGCGTCTGATGTCTGCCGGTAGCTCGTTCCAGGTCTTGGCTGCAATGTGAGAGAAGGATCTTCCGCCTGCTCTGGCTCTGTGGATGCGCGGGGTTTCGGCCAGTGCGAGGTTGGAAGATCGGAGGTTTCTTTTGGGTACGTGGAAGTTGATTCTGTCGTTGAGGTATTTGGGTCCGTTGTTCTGTAGGCATTTGTAGGCGTGAGTGAGGATTTTGAAAGTGACTCTTTTCTCCACGGGGAGCCAGTGGAGACTTCGAGGGGTTGACTGATGTGTTCGTGTCGGGGGATGCCGAGGACGAGTCTGGCGGCGGTGTTCTGTATTGTTTGGAGTTTGCGGAGTAGGGACTTGTTGATGAGTAATAACAAAAAGCAAGACCTCCCAAGCCCCAAGGCCCCAGCGGGATTCCAATTTCTGTAATGAAACAAAATCCAATGACATGGAGTAGAATACTGAAGACTGTTCAATCATGTTCTGCGGTCATGCGAGGTACAAGCTTCATGGCAAGGGTCAATAATCCAACCACTTCAAAAAAGGGAAGCCAAAACAACCCTGCGGAATTCTGCCTGATAGCTATTTTAGATGCTGAAGGAAAAAGTTTTGCCAAATACTTACCTTCGCATCTAACTGACGGAAAGCATCTAACAATTTGCTGCGGATTTATCAAACAGGCTTCAGAACAGAATACGCAACTTTAGACAACACTGACTCTCCTCATCGAGAATGCATTAAACCTAAGAAAATCACTTTGTATGCTTTGTGGATTACTCTTTGGCATTTTAAAAATCAAATCGTAACTGTCTTTGGTCAAAGCTTTTACTATTGGGAATGGACTTCAACTTGTTACACCTGATAATAGCCCTACACACCAACTCTTGGATGCAAATTAACTTGTTGACCAAACAGCACGTCAACAATGGACTAGACCAGAGCTGCGCACTAGCTCCATCTCATTTTCATTAAACATTTCTGACCTGGGCAATTATATTCAAATATTGGAATTCCTGCCACCAAAACTGGGAAACTGTTCAGTTAACTATCTTGCATACAGGTGTGTGACTTGGTGCCCACTGAAGATGGCAGCCCACTGACAGAACTCTGTGGCAGCCGATGGGGTATTTTGGCTGCATCCCTTCTTCGTTGCTGCCAAACCATTTTCGAGGCGGTTTTCATGAAGCGGAACAGCTCCCAGTCACAATGCGCTTACCAGGTGACATTTTCCTTCGGCATTACCCCCTCATGGGTCCTCCTCGTCCCAGTCCTAACAAAGGGCATCATTACGATGGCGGGCGGAGAAAGTCCGCCCGCAAGGGGTGCGGCGGTCCCGCACATGATATTACGATGCCACCGCCACCGTGGCGGTGGCAAGCCCTATTCACATCATTGTGGCGGGCGGTGCTCACCGCACCGCCACCATATTAACCTGGTTTTCCGCCGGTCGACTCGTCGACCGGCGGAAAAGCGGCGGACGGTCTTTCCGTCTGCCGCGGACCCCCCAGCCATCATAATATGGCGGGGGGTCTTTGCTGTGTGGATGGCGGGCGGATCGCCCCCGCCGGCCCGACGGTGACTACCGCTGGCCCGGCGAGGGCGATCCGCCCGCCATCATAATGACCCCCATAGTGAGGCAATCCTGCCTCCTGACAGCCAATCAGAACGCTTATAATATTTTCAAAGGATATATAATCCCCTCCCACCCACCAACATGTCTGTTTTTTTTGCTGTCCGACGTCAGTCAGAACGCTGGTGTGCTCCGCGTTTCCTGCTTGACGGTTCCCGAGTTTGAAGGGCTGGGTTTGCGGTGCCGTGAGTTTTTTCTTTTCTATTCTGTTGAAGTGTTTGTTTTACTTCTTTTGTTGCACGCTGCCGCACCGGTGTTCCGGTCGGCCGCGTTCCTGCTCCTTGGCCAGAATGCGCTCCCCGCGCATGTGCTGGGCTGGGCGGGGAGCTTTCTCTTGCGTTCTGGCCTTGGGTCGTTCTGGTGCTGGGGTCTTCTAGCGGCATCCAGCTCCCGCGGCCCTAATGTTTGTTCTGTGGCTGTGGGGGAGGCTGCAGGGCTGTCCCTTTTTCTTTCCCAGGTCTCGTGTTGCTATGACTTGGTTGTTTGGGGATGGTTTTTTAGGGGAGTTGCTGGGCACTTCCTGGTGTGTGCTGTGGCTTCCTGATACTGCTGCGTGTGGCCAAGGGTGTTGAGGTTTCCGCTCCAGTGCCTGCAGGATCTTTGTTTATGCATCATCATGTTTCAGGAGCTGCAGGTGGTTGACCTGTTGCAGACTTCCGGTTCCAGCCTGCGGGATTTGGTTCATTCTGCTGTGATGCCTTCCCATGCGGGCTGCGCTGCTTGAGCCGTCTGCTTCCTCCTCTCCGGAGGGTGGGAGTTTGTTGTCATTTTCCCTGCTGTGGGGTATGTCCAGTGAAAGTTTTTTTTTCGGTCATGTTGGTCCATTTCGTGAGGTTCTCTGCTTTACGCCTGCTTCATTGTCTGCGGAGGGGTGACTCCCTGTATTTTTCCTCGGTGGTGCATGACCTGCCTTTCCTTTATGTCGTTTTGGCGATTTGGCTGTCGCATGGCTTGAGGTCGACATGCGGGGGATTCCTCTTTTTCTGGGGAAGCGGTGTCACCTGACGGTGTTTGATACTCATTTTCCTCAGGTTCCTGGGGTCTATCTATTTTGACCTCCATGTCTTTTTCCTCATCTTTGTCTTTGGAGGAGTCTGCTCTCATGCGTTCTTCTGCTGCTTCTCGTTTTGGGGTTTGTGCTTGCACTTCCTCAGCCTCTGCTTTGCAGGTCCATTCTAGGGGTTTGGGTACCTGTTTGTCTGTCTTCCGGTTCGGGGGGATCTCACTCCTTTCTTGGCGCAGATGGAGGTCTTGGCTCAGTTTCTGTCTGCTGCATTTTGTTGCCCTGAGGGCCCTCTCCTCGGCTGCTGGGGTGGCGGTGGCTGGTAGGAGGTCTTTCTAGACCGCGCTTTGGTGCCTTGATGCTGCGCTGCCGCCTTGGTCCGTTGCCTGCCTTTTGTGGTTCTCAGGGTTTTTGGCTTACTCCAAAGGCAGTCTGTGCGGAGGGGCTTGTCTTTTTTCCTTCTGATGGAGTTTCCAGATTCTCTGTCTTCTTATCGGCCCTTTCGTGGTCGGGCCGTGGTCGGGGGGCTGCGTTACATTTGGTTCCCGGCCTGTGCAGCGCCTGCTGCTGCCCCTGGGTGTTGGTCAGATATTGTTATGCCCAGGAGGAGTCACCGTGGTCTGGTGGTTCCGGTCTCTTCCTCCGAAGGTTATGTGTTCAACTCCTGGTATTTCGCTGGTTGTGAGTTCCCTGTCTACATTGTTGGCGATGTTGCAATTTTGGGGACTCGGTTCGGTTGTTCCTGGATCATTGGTCCGGTCTGATTTCCGCCTGGTGGGTCTTGTCGGTCATCGATCTTGGTTACTGGATTCTGTTCCGTGGCCGTCCCCCTTTTTGGACTGTTTTCGGGGTTACCCCGTTGTCCATTGGCCCCGTGATGCGCTCTGCCATCTTCTCTGGCGTCGGCCTGTTTTTGTCTTGGGGCACTGTTGTGCTGGTTCTGGTGTTGGAACGGGCCTGGGGTTCTATTTTTCTCTGTTCCTGGTACCTTCCGCTCGGTTTCCGTATCCCCGGGCTTTGTACAGTTTGGTGCGGCTGGGTAATTTTTTGGATGATCCCCTTGCTGTCCGTTGTTCCCCTCATCCTGGTGGGCGATTTTTTGGCTTCCCTGGGTTTGGAAGTCGCCTGTTTTCCCATTCCTGTCTGTCCGGCAGGTCAGCGGTTCCTGCGGTTTGTGGTGGACGGGTTCCATTACCAGTTTCAGGTGTTGCCTTTCAGCCTCTCTACTGCTCCCCTGGTTTTTCCGCGGTGTTGCCTCCTGCTGTGGGGGTTTTGCTGAGTCTGGGTTTCCCTATGTTGCTTTTGTCTGGTTTCTGCTTCCAGCCTCCTTGTGGCTCTTGTGGTGGTGGTGGCGTTGATGGCCTTGTTCCAGGATCTGGGGTTCATGTTGGATCTGGTCTTTTCTTGGGGGTTGCTCTCTCGTTTCCTTGGCCTTCTGGCTTTCTGTATGCCTTCCCTCCTATTTCCCTCTTCCCGGGGGTGCTGCAGAGGATTCGGGGGGTGAAGGTGTCTGTGCTGTGCTGTTGGTTGCTCCTTTTTGACCTCGCTGCCTTTGGTTTCCACTCCTGCTGCTGCTGGAGGGGGGCAGTTTGGCCGGCTTCCCTTGACTCCGGCTCCGCTTCTGTGTCCGCACATGTCTTTGCCCTATCTTTGTCGCCTGCATCTGTCGGCCTGGCTCTTGAGCGGCTGTCGTCTTTGGGCTGTTCTTCTGTGGTGGCCTGTGGCATTCCGTTGTTGCATCGGCCTTCAACACTTAAGGACTGTGGTGAGCGTTGCGGCTCTTTTGTCTCTTGGTGCTCTTCTCTTGGTCTGGATCCATGGTTGGTGGTCTGGCTTCTATTCTTGTCTTTCTCCGAGATGGGTTTTTGATGGACCTTTCCCCTTCCACCTTGTCTGCTCGTTAGGCTGTGGTTCAGGCTTGTCGGGGTCTCGGGGCCTCTTTGGAGGTTGTTGCCCCTTGGGTGAGTCGGATTCTGTGTTGTTTTCGGCTTCCACATCCGATCTCTCCTGTGATTGTGCCTTCTTGGGTTTGCCTACTGTTTTGCGGGGTCTGCAGTTGCACCCTTTTGTGCCTTTTTTGGAGGCTGTTTGTTGTGGTTGTCCGCAACTGTGGATTTTTTGTTATCCGTCTCCTCCGCGCGGATGTTGGGTGAGTTGGGTGCTTTGCTTCTCTCCTTCCCTTATTTGCATTTTCTGCTGGATGGGGTTGTTTTGCGGCTGGGCCCGGTTTATTTCCCTGAGCAACCTCCGGGTTCCATTTGCTGCTGGAGGTGATTCCTTCCTATTTTGCCTGGGGATGGGGATTCCTTTGTTCCTTCATCCTTGGTTGTTCGCGCCCTTCGTTTTTTCTTCCTCCGTACCTTGGGGTTTCGTCTTTCCCCTGCCCTGTTTTTTCTCATGTGGGGGTGTGGCTCAGGGATGGTTGGTTTCTCCTTCCACCTTCACTCGCTATGTGCGTTTGGCGGTCTGCTTATCCTGTGGGTCTCTGGGTCTGCCTCCTCTGTCTCTGGTGCTGGGTTGTTCGACACAATCTGTGCCCGCTTCCTGGGCTGAGGAGGCGGGGGACTCTGTCCAGGTGTTTTGTGGAGCGGCCACTTGGCTGTCCCTTCACACATTTGTTCAGCATTATCGCTTTGCTGTTTTCCTTGCCTCTGTGGCCCATTTTGCTGTTGGCGTTTTGCACGCTGCTGTTCCTTAATCCTTTGTTTGATTGTTTTGTACTTTTGCAAGGATCCTTGGTGTCCTGCGTTTTTTCTTCTTGGGTCTCTGCTTGTGAGTTCCTCACTATGGGGCTCATTATGATGGCGGAAGGACTGCCACCGCCGGGCCGGCGATGGCAGTCCTTCCGCCATCACTGAGCATTTTATCCACCGCAAAATTAGGATGGCGGTGGGTATCGCGGCGGATGCAAAGTCCGTCCGCCACTTTTCCGCCAGAGGCAATCGCACCGATTGCCTGGCGGACGGAAAAGGGCCACTAATATGGTGGCAGTGCCTAGCAGGCACCGTCCGCCATATTATGATGTGTCCTGGAATAGGCCTTTCCATGGCGGCGCTGCCGCCATGGAAAGGCTGGCGGGGATTGGGGGCCCGTTGCGGGCCCCCTCTGTGTGGGTGGAGGGTGTAGGTGCATGGGGGTACTCATGGTACCCCCTACATTTCCATGCACAAGGTGGCAGGCACTGCGTGGTGCCTGCCACGTTGTGCATGGAAATGCCCATCCTGGCCTTTTAACATTGCGAACGGTGCTGCAGCCAGCAGCACCGTCCGCAATGTTAAAAGGCCAGGATGCGCCCGCCAGTATGGCGGACGCATCCTAATTGGACTGGTGGGACCGCCGCAAGTCTGGCGGGCGGTTCCAGCACCGCTATGATGGCGGGCGGACTGATGTCCGCCCGCCATCATAATGAGCCCCTTTGTTAGGACTGGGGCGAGGAGGACCCATAAGGGGGTAATGTCTTGTTACTTACCGGTAATCTTCATTACCCCGATTAGGGTCCACCTCGTCCCAGTCCTGTTCCCTCCCTCCCTCCCACCCACTGTGTTTGTGTCAGGACTTGTTGATAACAGGCATGGCGGTGGGTGGGAGGGGCTTATATATCCTTTGAAAATATTATAAGCGTTCTGTTTGGATGTCGGGAGGCAGGATTGCCTCACTATGTTAGGACTGGGACGAGGAGCACCCTAATCGGGGTAATGAAGATTACGGGTAAGTAACAAGACATTTGCTGAGTTTTCTGATGTGAGCGTATGCGTGCTCTTGACTAGTCGCGTCCACCATTCAGATTCACTTCAGAGAGCAAATACTGGCATTTCCTACATCGAGCTCTGGTCAAAAACAAATTGAAGGTTTTCTTGGCATTGTGCTTCCACTATGATCTGATAATATGCTTTCTGTGCATGGCGCTCTTTCTATTAAGTGAATGTCAGCTTTTAGTCAATTCAGGAAGTAAATATTACCTCTTTCTGCATTGCACTTCATTTGTGAGGTAAATATTGACTTTCTCTGCATCATACTTCGTAATTTTTACTTACATGATGCATATTTACTTTGCTCAGTCCAGTCCTTTTGAGCATTTTGGGAACCCACTTTACCACAAGAAATCTCTTCAACTTTGCTTTCTCCCTTTATTATATTCTGTGAAAGAGTGCCTTGAGTGACTGTTTCAACATATAATCTCTTTATTACATTTGGAGGTTCATATTTATAACTATTACCTTAATTCAGTGAACGTTCCATTGTATGGAGAAAACCAGGAATTTAAAACTGCATACACCCATTATGACCAGTTCTCAGTTTACAGTGGACCCCAAAAACCCCTTTTCCATCTTGGAATCTACTATGGAACACCCTGATATGTCATCTCAAGTTCAGCTTGTCATGTACCTTCTTTAAACACGCAAATTCCTCTAAGCAACATTCTAAAATCCCAACAACAGCTGCATTACCAACCAACAAATGACCAAAAAAGATCCACCATCCCCTGTTAAACCTATTTCCTCTGCCTCTATGGAACTTATATTAGATGAGATTTGGGCTGTGAAACCTTATATGGAAAATACTAACATGAAACTACATCTTGATGACAAATGGTCTCTAATGGAATTTAGAGTTACAAAAATGGAACAACAGATAAATATTTTTCGAGATACTACTCAAGATGTTACACAACTTGAAACAGAGGTATCATATCTTAAAAAGGTGTTTGAGGATTTGGAAAATTGTAATCAGCAGAATAACCTCCGCATTTATGGCCTTGCTGAAGACATGGAGGGCTCTCAACCAATTTTTTTTCCAAACTTTTATCTCCAAAATGTTATATGTGCCTGAGTCCACCCACTTAAACATACAGTGAGCCCATAGACTTGGTCATCGGTCTCATCATACCTCATCATCGCAAAAACCTCGAGGTGTTATCATATTTTCTCTGGAATACCAGGATCTTCTCAGAATGATCAAAGCAGCTAAAAGAAAAGGTCATATCACTTGGTGAGGAAATTCCTTATTTTTTACTCAAGACCTGGCCAAAGCCACAGCAGATAGAAGAAAAAAATTTCTTGACATGTGTCCTGCATTTCGTTCCATTGGAGCCAGATTTCGTCTTTCATCCATGCTTTTTAAAGTAACCTACAACAACAAGACAATGACGTATGATGGTCCATCCATGTTGCAGAAATGTGTTGAAAATTGTAAATTGAAACAATGCACAACTCTAAATGTTTATTTTCCTGAATGCAGTTTTCTGTACTTCATGTCTCTTGTTTCCTGTAATATATTTATTAACCTGCTTATTTAATTATATGTTTTTCCTGTATTTCATTTGTATGTTCCTTGTGTGGTCATAATGTATTTCTTTTTCTTTTCTATTTAGGTGATTTTCGTTCCATGTATCTCAAGGTCTTATATATATATTCCCATACCTGTGGTCTGGATATCATTCCTGCCGGCTGCCTCTGGATCTCGGTTGTGTCATCTTCCCTTTTTGTGTTTGCACCACCCCCAACTATTTCGTTGGTATTTGGTATGTCTTATTTTGTACTTGTTTTTATACTTATTCCTTAATTTCTCTGCATTTTATCTTTTCTTCAGTCGCTATTCTTTTTCTTCTGTTGTACTCCCACTCTATTTCCTATTTTCTTATCTGAACCTAGTTTATATTATCTGTCTTTCTCTCTCATTTATCACATTCTTCTCTTTTGTATTAGTCTTTCTGTTAAGAATTGTATCGCATCCTCTTTATCTCATATACGAAGCATGTCTTCTTGTTACTGTTCATATGTAGAGTATACTAGTTTTAAAGTATTACTTTATATATAACATTGGGTGTTATTAGTTGGAATGTTAAAGGGTTAGGTTCACCAGTTAAAATGCAGAGAGTTTTTACTCATTTAGCCAAGTTAAATGCTGATATTTTTTTATTACACGTGACTCATGTTACTGAATTGGAGACCAAGAAACTTGTACGTAATTGGGCAGGATGCACATTTACTTTGCCAGGGAATGGGAAATGTAATGGTGTTGTAATTCTTTGTAAGAAAACTCTAGACGTTGTAGTGTTATCACAGGAATTAGATCGAAAAGGTTGTTGGCTTTTATTGAAATTAACTGTGAATAAGATACCTATCTTTATTCTCAATATATATGCACCCACACAATTTGACAAATCATTTTGGCCCTACATTACACACAAACTAAGGTCTATCTTTGATGAATATTTAATTTTTTGAGGTGATTGCAATCTGGTAATAGATCCACTTTTAGATCGCTCCTCCAAATCTTCTTTTGTTTCCTCCTGTATCTACAAACAATTCACTGCAGCCATCAAACAAAGATCCCTTATTGACTCTTGGAGAATTTGTAATCCCTGCTTACAAGAAAACACATTCTTTTCACCTGTACATTCCTCTCAATCCAGGATTGATTATCTTTTTGTTTCTACACTTTTATCTCAACATATCTTACAAGCTGAAATAGGTACCATTTTAATTTCTGATCATGCCCGGGTAATTTTGGATCTAGATCTCCTACCTCTTCCTCCAAAGTTGAGATGTTGGCACTTAAATAATTCTCTTTGATTAGATACTTCCATTACACAATGTTTTGATACTTTTATAAAAGAATATTATGCTTTGAACGAATCTCCAGATTTATCTTTTCAGATCGTTTGGGACGCTTTCAAAGCTGCCTCTAGAGATTTTATCATTACTTATGTCTCCAACAAAAGTAAGCAAATTCAAAAAAGGCGTTAGATCTTATAAGTCACATTAAACATTTAGAGCACTCCTATTTTGTGACCAAATCTAAGACCTCCCTAGATAAATTAATCAAAGCCAAATTTGAATTCAATAAGATCTCAATAGAAGATGCTGCCTCTTACCTTCTTAAATTCTTTAGCAAATTATTTTAAAGTAAAAGAGAATGTATCAAAATAGACACTATTTTATGGGATAATACCATTCCACTATTTAAGGACAAAGATATTTTCACTGAATACTATCAAACACTCTATACACCGAATGAGGATCCTTTGGAAACTAATATAAATTCACACCTCTATTCAACACTTAAAGTATTTGATTTAACTACAGATTTTTCATCTCTTGATACTGATATCTCACTTCAGGACATCCGCACTACTGTCAACTCTATTAAAAAAGGCAAATCTCCTGACCCGGATGGCTTTCCTATTGAATTTTATGTACATTTCTCTAAACAATCACTTCCTAAATTACATCAATTATTTACCTTTTTTGCTTCTTCTAACTCCGCTACTGGGACTTTCTAGAAGCATTAATATGCCTTTTTCCATAGGACAATAAGAACCCTAAGTTATGTAAAAACCATAGCCCCATTTCCCTTGTAAATTCTGATTATAACAATTTTGCTAAGATCCTGGCCTTATGTCTTTATCCTCTTCTCCCAACCTTAATTGGCAGAGAACAGACTGGATTCATTGAAGGCAGACATCTTTCTGATAGTATTAGACTCTTCTTTAACATTTTGAGCAAATCCAAAACATATAAGAACTCTTTAGCAGCTATCTCCCTAGACGCTGAGAAAGATTTTGACCAAATGCATTGGAAATTTCTATTTTCTACTCTTTCATGGTTTGGCTTTTGGCAAAAGTTCATCAATTTGGTCTCTCTTTTGTACTCTTCCCATGCAGCTTTCGTATTTTCTAACTGACTCATTTCTTCCACCTTTGCTTTAAACAGAGGAGAGCTGCAGGGGTGCACCCTCTCACTTCTTTTTATTCTTGCCCATGAACCCTTCTTATCTAAAATCCGACATAACAATATCATACAAGGTTACAAATATGGGGATAAGCAAAATTCATTTTCAGTGTACGCTGATGATATTCTTTTATATATGACCTCTCCAGACTCTTCTCTACAACCAATTTTAGATACTGCTTCCACATTTGCTTCCCTTTCAGGTAATAACCTTAATTCTGACAAGTGTAAGATTCTTCCACTTAATAAATGGTGCTTTAAGAATGATTTTTTCTCGTCTGGTTTCCTTTGGAATCCAGTTAAAATTAAATATGTGGGTCTTTGGTTCACCAACTCATTAGAAAACAATTATGTCACTCAATTCCACTACTTTACTCTCTCCTTTACTTACCCTCACTTCCCCATGGAACACACTGTTTCTCTCATGGTAGGGTAGATTAGATTCTATTAAGATGATGTTAGTTCCCATAATTCTTTTCTATCTCTTGGCAATTCCTATCAACATTCCAACTTTCATTTAAAAATTATATATATTACTCTCACTGCACTTTTATGGAATAATAAGAAACCTCGTATGTCTCTCTCCAAGCTGCAAAGAAATAAACAACAAGATGGAGTTAATTTTCCTAATTTCTAATCATATCCTACTGCTTTCTTTCTGAAACAATCAACCTTTTATTAAGATAATCACATTGTAATAAATCCCCCTTGTGGGCAGAATTTTTCTTTCCAGAATTTTTGTCTTTTTTCTTCTAGTCTTTTACCCAACGACCTTCTTCCATGTCTCTTCCCATTTTATAACTGCTTGTAGATTATTATGTTTAATTTATATTTCTCCTCTTTCAGCAATTGGTCAATTCCTTCAATCTAGTATAATAAATTCATAAAAGTAAATAATAGAACTATCTTTCGGAAATCCTGGTTAGACAAAGGTCTACTATAGACTCATCAACTGTTTCATAACAACTCACCTATCTCTTTTTCACATGCTCAATCCTCCTTCCAGTTTCCTAATTCATATAAGAACACATTTCAATCCCTGATCACAACTATCTCCACTGCATACTCTGCACTTAATCCACTTACCTCTTCCCCTTCCTCCTTTCACTCTATACAGTCATTGTTGCTAACTGCCCCCACATCCTCTCGTGTATATATACATGCCTTGCTTCCCCTACTGGTGATTGACAAAAAACAATTCTGGAGTTACAATGGAAAGCAGACCTGCACACTTCTTTCCCCCCTTTTCTATGGAATAAAATATGGTTATAAATCTGCAAACCTTCCTGTGCTGCCAGCACAACTCAAACTTTATTTTTTATTTATAACTACCTCCTTACTACCCCATCCTCCTTACATAAGTTCGCTACCACTACTCCTTCTTCCTGTTGGTCATGCCCAACCCTGTTTCAGATATTAAACACATTTTATTTGAATGTTCCACAACCTATCAATTCTGGACACAAGTGTGGAAACAAACTTTATTTTTCATACACACATATCATTTTCCTTTACTAAAATATTTGTATGTAGCCTTTTTGATGATTGGCATATTTGTACTTTCAATATACAAATTGTGGATTTACTAATTGCTGTTGCATTTAAGCAAAAAATTGGAAAAATACTCTCCATATTTCTCTTCAATCATGGTGGTATGGTGTTTGTTGCAATCATAGGCTAGATAGATCCTACTCCACCACAATGTCTCTTGCCATCAAACGAAATGCTTTTTGGTCTCCAGTAACAATTTTCTTAGATTCCTCTGCTTCAAGGTCTACCTTACATCAACCCTTAACTGAGGAAGTTCCCAAACCTCCTTGAATGTATCCTTTTATTACCTAATCTTATATACCAATGGGAATATGTTATTTACTTATGCTCTTGTTGACTTACTCCACAGCTCTTGAATTTTGTTATTGTTTTAAAACAAGTTTACTTTAATTGCATGAGACATTTTTGTTTTCTCTCTCTTTTCTACATTCTTCTTTTCCTTCTTTCCTATATTGATATATAAAATTTACATTTTGTTGTGCTGTTAACTTGTTATACAACTGTATTTATTATAATGTTTATTCACCATATTGTGAACTGTTTTTCCTATTTCTCTTTATCTGCTTAATAAACTTCACTTTTAAAGCTTAAAATCTTTTTCGGGAATATGCAGATGACCTTGTTATCTACTCTCAGACACCAATCGAATTTACAATGCCAGTTCACAGCACTTAATGAATATAACAAGATTAATGGTCTATTTGTTAATATTAGCAAAACAAAAATAATGTTGTTCGGGAGGGAGCTACATAAATTAAAATGGCAGTTAGGAAACAATACAGTGGCATTAGTAAATTCATATTTCCATCTGGGCAAGCACCTAACTGCAGGAAAACACCTAAATTAACTAAAACCAAAGCTATCAATGTTACAAAAGCCTTGAAAAGGTTCTTACAAGTATACAGAGGGCGTGCTATCAGACCAACTATCACAGCCTTGAGGGCCAAACTAATTCCTCTTCTGAGCTACGCTTCAATAATACTAAATGAAAAGAAGATAAATAAGTACAATGTTTATCCAAAATGCTTGCTCTTTATTCAGTTTACGTAGTTCTACTCAACATACAATGATCACACTTGAATTAAGTATTCCATCAATTGAGGTGACTCACTGTACCCAGAAACTCAACTACTTTTGAGATTGTGCCTCTGCAAAAGGAGACTCCCTGAGAGGTCTGATATATCGAGAGATGACACAGAAATATGTCTTCAGCTCGTGTCTCTCTTGTGATGAAATTAATATCTTACTCCGGGATCATACCTCACCATCCTTACTGGATCTTCTGAAAATGGCAGTATCAAACCGCAAAAGAGTTATCAAGGAAAGACTTCTGGAGTCCTGTCGCTTAAGAGATCTATTAAGAGCTTCACCATACAAACACTCAGAGCTTCTTATGGAATTTTATTTCCAGCTGAATCAGCAGTATATTAATTCTCATTTAGAGGCACTAACAAAACAAAACATTTTAAGATTCCGTCTATTATATATTCACCGGAAAGAGTTCAAAGGTTTTTGGAATTCTACATCTGGTGCCCCAATTGCAGACTTTGCAATTACTGCAAGGGATCCTTGAACCATATCATCTGTCCTTGTCCCATGCTGAGTGATATTCGCTGCAAGTACTTACTCTCTTTCTTTAGGAAGTTATCTTTGCGCACTATAAAGGAGGCAACTTTAGCTTGGTTTTTGACACAATCAGATGCTTTTATAGAGAAAGTGAAAAGATTTATGGAAATAATGTATGAAAGACTCAAATCAACACACATTAAATAATACCACTGTAAAGGCAGTAGAACATATTTGATGTATCTTTTATGAATGCACTTTAGTAGCCGAAGAATGATAGAACAATCTTCATGAATTGTAACACTCTTTTTTAGCATGTTTTCTTTGCAGTTTGGCCAGTTGATTTTAACAATGTACATTATGTATTTTTACTGGTCTGATTAATGTAATGGTATTTTGTGCAGAATATTATCTTATACACAATAAAGGTATTAGGTACTAATGTGCGTTCTTTTATAAATCAGCGATTCACCTTTGTAAGTGTTTGATGGTTTAACCAATTTTCATTGTATCACTTTTTAGATCATGTACAAGTTTCCACTTGGTTGATCATTTTTAAGTATGGGCTTTTATGTGGAATGGATTTTAATGTAATTTGATCTTAATATTATTGCCGTCCTTTAATGATCATTATTGAATAATCTAATAAAAAAGTTGGTTGATTGACTTGATTATTTACTGGTAATTTCCAATATTCATATTTTTATGTCTTGCCATCACAGTCCTTATTTCCTTCACTTCTGCCTGGAGACTGGTGCACACTTTTTGTGTTGTTATTTGTTAGGAAAAAAATATCCAGAGTACCGTGTAAAGTGGATGTGCACTTATCACACTTACAAATTGTCTTGCAAAGCAGACTCCAAAAATGTAGGTTGAAGACAGGGTGATAAAGGAACAGAACTCAGCATGATAGGGGTCAATAGGAAATTACCATTACCGCCTCCACTCTCTGCTTTAACATATTGTTTTAATGAAGCACTACCTCAGCAGTCTATCAACATCATCTATAAGGAATAATTCCAATTGAAAATGAAAACTAATAACACATATGAAATTCTACTCTCCAACAGCAGAGCACATGGAGTTTTTTTTCCTCCACAGTATAACTAACCAACAAGATGGATAGCCTGCCAAAACTATAATAATTCACGTTGGGAGACTACTTTTAAATTGCCAGTGTTTGACGGTTCCTGGTGCAGACTTGAGACATTAGCAAAGGTCCATTCCAGATGGCCACACTCCATATGAGATTCAATAATTCAAACAAAAAATAATAATATGGGCAACCCAGTAACCCATTGTGAGCTTGAATATATATTAAAACATAAGGTAAAGAACAACCAAGGGGATAATTTAGGAACATTTAAAAAACAATTATTCAAAAATTGCTAATTCGATGGTGAGAAACACACATCCAGCACACTAATGAATGAAGAATGGATCAAACAAAAATACAGTAAACTGGTAAAATAGTACTGGTTGCTAGAAAATTGGAAACCACATCTTCAAAGCATTGTCCTTGAAATTATGTTTACAGTAAATTTGTTTGTAACATTTCTGACTTACATGCCTTTTTGCAGGTCATTAGATGTGTACTACAAACCTCAACATAAACCAATCAACCATACTGGTACATTAATGTCCTCTTACTTACTGGTAATCTTCATTACTCCTGGTCTTGTGGTCCTCGTCCCATTCATTACTTATGGAGATCTATTATCTCCCTGACAGAAAAAAGAACACAAGGAATGCTTGATCCCCCTACCTCACCCCCTCTCACCGGGAGTACATAAACTGTACTTACCCAGCATTTATTCTGAACTACCAAGCCTCCAAGGAAGGCCGGCCGTTCGGGATGGAGGGAGGTGCAGAACAAATGGGACGAGGACCATAGGGCCAGGAGTAACGAAGACTTCTGGTAAGTATTATGACATTACCCCCTCTCCCTAGGTCCTCGTCCCATTCATTACTTATGGAGAATACCAAAGCCAGACAACCGGCCTTCTGTACCCAAGAAAAAAACACCCAGGACACTACCTTCAATGCAGCACCCAAGTGAATTTATTCAAGCAAGGTACAGAAAAGAAAAACAGAGTTAGGAGCACCCAGCCTGCAAAAGCACCTAACCCAAAATTCACATCTTCCCCCAAAACATTCTGGAGACGATAATGCAGTGCCAGCTCCTCCGCTAAGGTGGAGGAGCATCACCCCACTGCTTTTAAGCAGTGTAAAGAAAGGAAAAATAAAATAATAATAACTAAATGTTATCATTTTATTTTTCTAGCAATGGACACCCCACGCAAGTCAACCCACAAGGCCGCCACACCTCTTGTGGAATGGTCCTGCACCCAAGCCAGCGGAGGAGAACCCACCAGGGAATAAGCCAGCTCAATTACCTGCTTCAGCCACCAGCTAATCGACAGGGAGGAGGACAGAGAGGAGGCCCTCTCCCCCTTCGAAGCTGACCCAAAAGAAACAAACAAGGCCTCAGACTTCCGAAAAGGCTTAGTGCGATCCAGTTACACCAACAGAGCCCATTTCATGTCCAACAAGGACCAGACCAAGTCCCCGGAAGAGCCAGGAACCTCCACCAGTGACGGCAGAACCAGCTCCTGAGACTTATGGAATTGAGATGCTACCCTTAGGCAGAAAAGAGGCATAAAACTGCAAAACCACACCAGAGACAAGCAAGGTTCCCTGGCCATGAGAGCACCCAGCTCCCCAATCCGCCGACCTGAAGTGATCGGCACCAAGAAAATCACCTTGAAGGTGACAAACTTAATGTCAGCCAACTCAAACGGTTCGAAGGGGGCCGACATCAGAGCCTTCAACACCGTAGGCAAATCCCACAAGGGAAAAAGTGGCTTCACCACAGGATGGGCCAGAAAGAAACTTCGAATTAGTCTGACCACCAGATCATCCACATAAGCCAGATTACCCAATGGAGCCCGAAAAACCTTAATGGGAGCCCACTGGGCCCTCAAGGTAGAGACCGCAAGGTGTTTCTCAAAAATTGTAACACATCTGTGAGGGAACATGCCAAGGGAGACAGATGAAGGGAACCACACCAACAGCCAAAATTCCCCCAATGTCGCTCATAGGATTTCAGAGTGGAAGGATGACCGGACAGATGAAAAGCCAGTGCTAGGTGCCGGGGCAGCCCCCGTCGCTGCAACCCCGCCTCTTAACTTCCGGACATAGAGACGGAGCAGCAGAAGAGCCAGAGCCGGGGCAGTCTGCACAGTAGGAGGGAAGCACAGCACCATCCACTAACCCTGAACAGCCATCAGCCTCAGACTGGGGAACCAAGCCTGACGGGGCCAAAAAGGCACCACCAAAATCACCAACCTGGACTCGCCCTGAAGACATGCCAGAAACTGGGGAACCAGAGGAATCGGAGGGAAGGCATACAACAGGCTGTTGGGCCAAGGTACCATCAGGCCATTCACCCCCCCAAGGCCCTCCACCTGAGGAGTCCGACAACAAAACTGAGGAACCTGAGCATTGTGCCAAGTAGCAAAAAGGTCCAGGAAGGGTGAACCAAACCTCCTGCACACCTGCTGAAACACCTCCCTAGTCAGACACAGCTCGGGAGAGGAAGGGAAGAACGGGCTGAGGGCAATCGCCACCCCATTGTCAACCCCCCGAACATACACAACTTGCAGGGACAGAATGTGTTGCTCCACCCAGAGGGACAAAGGCCAAGCCACTGCATCAAGGGACTGGGACTGAATCCCCCCCGATTGTTCAAATATGCCACAGTTACCTGGTTGTCAGAACGCACCACCAGGTGGCGTACCTCCAGCACGGCTTGAAATCCCTCAACAGCCCAGGAAATAGCCATCAGCTTCCTCCAATTGGAGGATATCTGCCCTACCCTCAGGGACCTGCGGGCCTGCAATGACCTGTCCCCCAGAGTCGCACCCCAACCAAAAGCACTGGCATCCATCATCAACACCAATGGGGGGGGTGGCTCCAACGGCACACCCGCTCCAGATTGACAGCTGTTGGCAAACTGCTGGGGACAAAGGAATCACCAGATCGAAGTTGCCAGAGCGAGGATCCCACACAGACAGCAGATACAGCCACAGAGGGCGGAGATGAAACCCGGCCCAAGGCACCAGAAACACAGACGCCGACATGTACCCCAATATACGCAACTACAGGCAAACAGATAGACAGGACTTGCCCATCACCTCCAGGGGCAAGGATCAAAGCACCCGAATCTGTGCAACCCGCAGGAAAACCCTGTTGAGGTTGATTCAGAACCGGGCCCAAACTAATGTCTTGTGCTGAGAGGGCACCCGTGTGCCCTGAGTGAGGCACGCACTAACCCCAGATGCCCCAGGATCAGTCCCCCTGAGGGACCATGGAGGAGCCAATCGTCCAGATAAGGGTACAATTGGATCCCTTGGTGGTGAAGGGAGGCCACCAGAGCACCCACCACCTTGGTAAACACCCTGGGGGCTGACCTCAGGCCAAACGGAAGGACCAGGAACTGGTAATGAGCTCCCTTAATGCAGAAACTCAGAAAGTTCTGGCAGAGGGGATGAACGGGCACATGATAGTACGCAACCTGCGAGTCCAAGGTGCACATCAGATGGTCCTTCAGCACCAAAGGGGTCCCCAAAGCCCCTTTCTGACAGCCTTTCTTATAGCAGTGAAACCGCCATGAAAAGGCTGCCAGAAACTGACATCCTAATCCCTAAGGCGGTGCCTCCCCAGGCACCGCCTCCATTGTAGGGATTAAGCTGCGACGGCCGCCCGTTGGGTTCCTTGAGCCTGTTGGAGGCAGGGGTCTTTCCCCCCACCCGATGTGCTCCGACCGCCGGTATCTTAATCTGGCGTCGGATCGCTGCCCTAGATGTTGGGTGGACCACCACTGACGGCCTGTCCGTGGCGGTCTGCCCAACATCGTAATCGAGCCCAAAGTGATCATGGGTCTAACCCCTTTATCATACCTAACACAGTAAACAGAGAGTGGTCCTGATATGCTCTGTGACCTAACAGTAGTAGGATCCACCCTTGTCACATATCACTATGTGACAACAATGTATATTTACAAAATAACAACTAAACTGTCACATGCATTACAGCCAGAGCACATAATGCAACAAATATGTGGCTTGCACTCTAACAATATCTAGAATTTGAACATATCAAACGCAAAGCTCAGCCGCACATCACACATGCCTTTCTGTAAGAGAATGTAACAGATGCCTAGTAGGGCACCATAGTGCAGGATACCACAGAGAAAAGAAATAAATAGACAAGTTTGAAATTGAAATTATGCTGGCATAATTTGCACAATTTCTTTAATTTTGTGTTACCCTTCTTACAATAAATTCTAATTATACAATTTGAAGAATTAATTTTATATTTATTGATTGTTTTACTTATAATTGTTTCATTTAATATTTGAATTTATTTAATAATGTTTCTTTTTTATAGCTTTTTGTGAATTAATTTCAATTTTTTATTGGTATTTTTTGGGTTGGTAGAGAAGGAAGTAAGGAAGTGCATTTATTTTAAATATTTTTTATATTTTAATATTTATTTACTTTATTTGTAAGATAGACTGTGTAAATTTAATTTGATTTAATTTATCTTTAATGAATGCATTTTTTATTTTAAATATGTTTGAATATTTGATATTGTTTCATAATTTATTGTTTTTTTTTAAGTTTAAGAGCAGGAATAGTAAATCTAATCTCTCCAAATTCACAACTCTTTCCCTACGGTTGCTTGGATTGGAATAGGAATGGTAAATCTAACCCCCTCCAAAGTCCAACACTTTCCCTTCTTTTGCTTACGTTTGAGTGGGAATAGTAAATTTGAGTCCACTGAAGTTCAACACTTTCCCTACTGTTTCTCAGAATGGAGTGGTTATAGTAAATCTAACCCTTCCAAAATCCACTACTTTCTTTGCTTTTGCTTACTTTAGAGTTCAAAAGCAAAACTTTACCCCTCCAAAGTCCAACACTTTCCCACCTGTCACTCAGATAAGAGTGGGAATAGTAGATCTATCCCCTCCAAAGTTGAACAATTTTCCTACTTTCGTTTTTCACTTTGAATAGGAATAGTGAATCTGAATATTTCAAACTTCAACACTTTCCCTACTATTTTTTAGTTAGGATTGTTAACATTACTTTTATTTTATTTTAACGTTTAAGTTATTATTGAATATAAATAATTTTTAATTTTTAATTGATATGTTAACTGTGTTGTGTTTCTATTCATTTTAGTTTTTAAATTCAATTTGATATTGGTGTTTGTTATCTATGTTAGCTAATCTTTTATTTTTTCTGTTATTTTTTATTCTAATGTTTTTTAATTGTTTACATATTGTTTTAATTTTTTTAAATATATACATATAATTTCAATTTCTCATTAATAATCTAAAAGAGTTTTACATGTATTTTTAATTAAAAAAATTTAAACTTAAATATTTTAAAGAAATTACATAAAATGCTATGTATATAGATATTTTGCTATACATAACTTTTTTGCTGATATTTTGGACCAAAATCTTTTTTTTAATTTTTTGTAGCTTACACACAAATTATGTAAACATAATATTTTTGTTCTCCATTTTTGTGATGCCATATTAGTGTGTCACAATATTTTCTTTCCACAATATTTTGTCATACAATCCAATCTAGGAATACTTGTACATTTACCAGATGGGTAACATACAGATGTCCACTATGCAAGGAGGAAGCTTGAATGCTATGCACAGTAAGAAGCTACACCTGTAATCTGCTGCACAAAAGAATACATGTTTTTCATTGCACTTAAAAATGATATTGGCCATCATCAGTAAATATTAACCATGAGGCACCTCTGAAAATAAAAATGCATGTAATGGGAATGAACCTAACAAAAGTCCACTAAGACTTCACTTGCTCATGTATAGCGAATTCATATTGACATCAGAACACATGGGTATATCATTGCTCTCACACTCACACCAATAACCTTAAAAACAAATTTGACTTACAAACCATATTAGAATTGCACCTTAGAGTGTATTGAAACTGGCGCTGAAATGTTTTCATATAGAAAATGACACGTAGGAAAATGTGCTTGCTTTATAACATGAAAGAATTATTTTAAAATGCAATATTAATGTCTCAAAATAATCCCACAACTAATAACACATAGAGAAAACGTGTTTACCCAAATGTATATGAATTAACGGTAAGAAATTTTTAAACTATCATTCTTAAATGTGTCCCTTTAGTGGGCCCAAAAAGCCTTTTCTTTCGACTCCTGCCCACAGCTGCATAGGCGTTTATTTAGAACGTTTTGCCTAGCGCCCGCATCTCACTTAAGAATGTGCTGACTTCAAGCTCATGTTTCCTTAGCTTCATCACACCACATTAGATCATTTATGTTGAACAAAGTACCTTGCTCTGATCGTTAGAATAAATAATGATTTAGATATATTTTATGTATGCCTCACCAGTACGATTTCAAGTTTTGTCACAGCATATTCAACTTGCTTTTGTATTCACAATGGACATAGAGCGTATCTTTTAGCTTAGGTGAGAATGTTCTCATGAGAACTTTCTTCCATGTTACCAATGCACGAGACAATGTAATACTACATAACGGCATGAATGTTTACCATAAGAATCGGAAGAAAAAGCATTGGTAATTGACAACTCCATCAGACGAGAGGTTTCCATTGGATGGGTGCTACTAATGATTCATAAGGTTCGATACATTATTATGTGATCTTATATTAATACGTTTTCCTAACTAGACAGGGGAGAAGATCTGCGGACTCCGGACAGTTATGACTCTGCAGAGAGTCACTTCATATCCTAGCTCTTTGTTACCAACAACTGTTGTTCAAGGTGACTTTATTCTCTACCTTACCTAAACCCTTTTCTGATCAATGCTACTGCAACAATCATTCCTCCTTCACTGATGATTTGACGGTTGCACCTGCAACTGTATGGAACTCGGCTGAGTTTCCAGAACGACTCTTTATGGGAGTTCTATTTTTCTCTTTTCCACAAAGGAACACATCATGGGCTCTATCTTAGGGTAGATCAGCCTCTTAGCTAGTTTAGTGACAATTCTCCTTTATGGAACACTCTGTATTGATTTATGCCTGTCACTAATCAATCTTTTATTTCATATTCCTTTAAACCGACTAATATGAATAAAGATGACAAAAACCATACTTATCCTTTAAAATAAATAAGGGTTTTGAAAACTTTACCAACCTCTCATCATTGACTGAACATTAACAATCTGACAGTTGATGATGTATGCATGACTTGGATATTCGTTCCAGCTCTGATCAAACACAGTGGCCAAGGTCCATTAACCTAGAGGGGATCCATCAGGATTTCCAAAGGCTGAAATCTGTAAGTTGGGGTGTTAGGTCTTAATGACCCCTTGGAAACCCTCCTGGGATTTCCCCCACACCCAACCCAACACATCTCAGCGTGGCTAAAACTACAAAGCACAGTCAGTGGTAAAATATTCTGTACCTTGACGTAAGAAATTATAAAGTAATTCAAAGGAACTTGGAAGCACTATCAGACACGGACATGTAAACTGATACAATGAAATGAACAGTGCGTTGCAATCCCAATGTGTCATATACAACACAAGAGGAATAATGTCTTGCAAGATGAAGCAATGAAGAGGTATAGTAAAGCTGTATGGATACACATGTTCCGATTTCCTCAACTAACCGTGGGCTTCTCCCATATTCAAAACACGTCCAGCAGAGAGTGATGTGTGATAAGATGCATATATGGCAATACTTTATCATGAACATGGCATCATGATTGCCCCTTGTATATGCTTAATGCAGGCATTAAACATTCTGGCAAGTACTGTGTAATTAAATGAATCTCATTGAGACTCGGGTGTAGGACCTATAGCTGGGTCATTGAAATATGAATTATGGGAAACAACAATCGCTAATTTTTTTAGGATTTGTACTCACAGTATGATAGTTCATTCACTGTTTAGTATTATCTCTACTTTGACCACCCACAAAGATCTATGGAAAAGAGAGCCACTGTGGACAAGCATAGTACAATCTACCTCTGTCCTAGCTATCAGGGGTCTGCAGCTGGGCTGTCAGCCCCGGCGCCATCGCCACGAGCTATGCATCATGAGTGCCGGCAGTGTAACTGAAACATCTAAGAATGTTGGAATTGGATTGTAACAGATCACTCAGCTGTCTAAAGCAGACAAAGGGCCTAATTATGAGTCTGGTGGTCCGAGGACTGCCAGATTCGCGGGGGCAGTCCAGCCACTGCTGCAATGCTGGTCTGACCGCCTCACTACAAGTTGGGCGGTCAGACTACAATTGCACTGCTGCAGCCGCCAGGTAACCACCATTCCCTGGTGGTGGCGCGGTGGTCAGGGCCTCAGTAATATGCTGGTGGTGGTGCTGCAGCACTGCCAAGTATATTACAAGTTTCGGGACTACCAGCTGTGTCATGGAGGGCTTTACTCCATGAAAAGGTTGGCGGTCCTGAAACAAAGGAGGCTCTACAGGCCCCCCTGTTGCCCATTTGCATGGGATGCATGCAGGGGATAACAACATGTGCCCCTTGTGTGCATGCATCCCAGTTTCTGCACGGCTTGGACTTTACAGTCCATGCCGTGCAGGAACTGTTTTTGGCATTCCCATTGCAGGGCCAACTTTCAAAGGGACCTCTGCGAGACCGCCAAAAATAGCCCACCAGACACGAGGAAACTCGTAATCTGGCGGGCCGTGCGTTCATGGGTTTGGTGGTGCGGGAGCAGGCCGCCGGTGCTGTGGTCCGCTTCCACACCACCAAAATCGTAATTGGGCCCAAAGTGCATGTATTTATGTTTGTATTAGTAGAAATTGGGCTTCTGCATGAAAATAGAGACTTTAGTATGTTTTTCAACACAACTGATTTTCAACCTCTGTTCATGTATATTTTTAACGTACTTTTGAGAAGCATCTGCTCCCTGTCCTATCAATTGAACAGCCAAACGTATGCAAGGGTTGCTTGCCTCCTTGCAAAATTCCCCATACAAAACACCACCGCTTGTGAAGCACATGGAGAATGCCATACACTTGCGTGCGAGGCAACCCTTTAATTCATTTGCTATAGTTTTGGACTTTTACCTGCCTGGACCTGCTCTTGGGTTCATTCTTTTGTTCTAATTTTGTTTTAATTCATTCTTTTCTTTCTATATTTTACTTTCCCTTTTACTAGACTAACCTTCTGCCATTTAGGTGTTTTTTGTTTTCATTTTACACATTTATTATCTTTTTTAAATATATTTTTTACCAGTAGCAGAGCAGGTGGTGTACAGGCCTGCCACTGCTTCTCAAGTCCATGTCATATTTTTTCAACACGCGAGGAGAGCGCATTAATGCTAATATTTTTAATTTGTAAAAGAAACTTCTAGGTATTTTAGTCATAAGTTCATGGGTGTTTCTGGTTTTTTTGCTGTGTACTTCCTGCTCAGTACACTGTCAATGTCCTCGCTGTTTGAACTATTGCTTTAGACACTGGCATTTTACTCCGTTTACTGAGTGGGGAAAATGCTACTGTACAGTTACACCAAACTTCCCTAGGCATGGTTCCTGCTCCAATAATTTTATTAGGCTGTCATGAAAAAGAATAAAGTCACCTGATTTACGACTCAAGTACTCTGTCTATTGTTTATTTCTTCTTTTCATTTCTTTGGTATCCGTGCCATGTTGTCTGGAGACCAGAAAAACCTTACTTTAGGTTTCTCAGCTTCCTTAGCAAGTTTGAGTGCTTGTGTCATATGCAACATGCACAGCTATTCAGTAGTTTCCTTCCTTGAAAAGAGGCCATCTGTGAGGGTTGTGCTAATGGTTGATAATGTACTAAGAGAAACAAGTCACTATTAAGATAACCTTACCCTACTTTCGGCGTCAGAATATTGCACTGAAATTATCAAAATATTTGTAAGGAAGCCTTAGAGCTTCTTCAAGACAGCAGTACACAGTGGCAATTAAAATAAAATAACAGATGGCAATATTAACTTGAGTAAGACCCACAGTTTTCTTCCGACGACCATCAGAAAACAGAGAAATGGGAGAAAAGGCATACCAAAAGGATCCATTTATCATAAACCATGAGGCCACCTGTAGAGACCTTTTCATGTAGGAGGCAACTTGTTACGTCTGTTTACATCTGGAAATCAGGTGAGTGGTAAAGGTGTATATCGCTGTGAGATAACCCTATACCTCAAAGAAAGAGTTGGAGAATTTTTGGTGTATGTCCCAAACAAGCTCATACTGTTGCTTTGGTGTTGCCAATTCCCACAATGTGAGAGCTCTATTGAAACATGGTATGTTGTTTTGCTCATTGCTTCCTCTCTTCAACCAGTAAGTCGACATGTGGGGAGTGGATCCCTCGTTGTTCCTTGATGTAGAAAAGGGCTGAGGTTTTGTCGGAATGAATCTTCACCACTTTGCCTCGAAGTACTTGTAAAAAGGCTTGTAGCACTAGAAATATTGCCCTCAACTCTAACAAGTTTATTCAGTATGTAATATATGCCACAAGGCACTGTGTGAGAGTTCACCGCAAAGAGGTCTCTCACCTGTTCCCTGATGCTGGCTTGTGGCCATGAATTGCAGCCGGTACAGGCGGAAACGCATCCCATCCAAATGTTGGGAGAATGGGCTCAGCATGACAATGTTTGATAAAGGACAGTTGAGTTGTCCCAGGCTTGGATTGATCATGGAAGCTGCTTGGTAAATAAAACTGCAGGAAGCACATTGATGCTTGTAATGGAGAGCTTGTATTCTCTGAAGCTGCTGGAAACATGAGGATGTCTTGGTCTTACTGTTTAAGAAATTAAACATCATGTGGTTGGTGAGGAACCTTGTGAGGCATTCCCATTGCAGAGCTTTTTTCAAAGGCGCCGCCGCCTTTGAATGAGGCACCACCCTGGGACCGCCAAGCCGTCCGCCCGCCAGACCACTTTAAAGTCATAGTCTGGTGGGTTGGTGTCAGTGAGTCTGAGCAGTGTGGAGGCGTGGCGGTGTCATTCCATCCGCCCCCACACCACCAAAACTCGTAATTGGGCCCCTAGTGTCTTAACTGAAAAGACTACAATATCAATCCAGGACTGACTCTGGGTTTTTCTAGTCTCCTTGAGTTTGACTCTATATTCCTCAGTGGTGAATCCAAATCCCTCAATCAGGGTACCCTTCATGAGGTCATCAGACTCAGAATCTGTCTCATTTAATGCCAGGAGCCTATTCCTGCATTTACTTGAGAACATTTCCAACAAGAGAGAGACCCAATGCTGCTTGGCTACCTTTCTACTAATGCAAGCTCTCACAAAAGCAGTAAACCACTTGGTGATATCACCATCTGTATATTTAGGGACAATCCCTTTGGGGATTTTACTGTCAAAAGATTCCTCTATCTCCCTAGTTATGATTTTGCTGCCACCAGAGATGGGTCCTAGGCCCATCTCTTTTCTCTGTTTCTCGATGTCCAGAAGTTGAGCTTCTAAAGGCAACCTCCTGGCCAATCTTTCTAGGACAAGCTCCTCCTCTCAGGGGGCTTCTTCTTCTGAGGCAGAGTTCTCCACCACCTTCTCAGCATCCTTGTCTCATGTTTGACAATCATCCTGAAAATCATCTTCATCCACTCAATGATGTCTCTCATATTCTGCCAAAAGCTTTCAAAGCTAATCTTTGGTAGAATAAGAACCAGTTTTATCACCATAACTTTTACAGAAGGCCATAACTGGGAGTCTAACAACTCTGTGTAAGTGATCAGTTCGAGCTCCTGATCCTGCTCCTGTAGGGTATTCATTTTTGCGCTAAAGTTGGGACCTTTTTTGGAAAGTTAAAAAAAACTTTTAAAAAGTACTCTTTTTCCTAACTAAAGTAAGTTTTTGAATTCTAACAACTGGTTTCACGGACTTCACCAAGGTCCTAACATTTAATTTTAAAATTTGGAAAAAATACACCAATTCAAAAATGCAACAAGCTAAAGACAATTTTTGGATTTACTCATTAGGTCAGTTATTGACAAAGTGGTATCAGCAAACGCAAAGTCGTAGATCCCACCGCTGAGACCAATGTAGGAAGCTGGCTCTCTATATAGTGTACTAAAATGAAGTACACTGTACAGAGAGTCCAGTGAGACCCAGATTGGTATACAGAGGTAAAAGTAGATATTACAAAAATCTTGTGGTAGTGTGGGTGAGCATTTAGCCTTATCAGAGGGCAGTGCTAAGCATTTGTTGTTCTCACAGAGGCAATAAATGAAATAAACGCTCAAGAATAAATCTGAGACCAGTTAGCAAAAATAACACAGATTTTGTATTAATTTTTAAGATCAAGAACTTCATTCACCGGGAAGTGCTTTTTAGTTATGAGTTTTCAAAATTTGGAAAATAAGTCACTGTTGTGCGCAATTATGCACAATGAAAGTCTATTGAGAAAAACACATAAATGTATATAAAATTGTACACTCGGTTCTAGGGGTTCACCTATGAGGTTTTGGTAAGCGGCTGGCCAAGGTCCAATGTTCCACCAGTGGATCATCAGGAGCATCCCCGATTTGCCCAGTAGCAGGGTGCTGAGATCGTTGGTAGCTGGTGCACTACAAATAAGGGGGCCACCTCTAAAACAGACTGTATAAGGGGACTTACAGGTAAGTCCATGGGATCCCAAACAAGGGATTGGGTCAAAATGGCCTGAGTACCACAGGAGCACAGCTCGCTCGACGGTACCCAGGTCGGGCAGGCTGGTTGCAGAGCAGATAGTTCAGCTGGGCTCTCTGAGTCAAGATTATCTTCACAGTCCAGGGACGGCAGGTTGCAGGGACGATTCTAGGACAGCTGGTCCACTCACGGAGTAGGACTCAGGGGTCTCGATGTCTCTCGATGGGTGCTTGCTTCCTGGGCAGTTGGAGTCTGGATTGGACTCTTGGTCTCGGTTGCAAGTGGTTTGGTGCCTCAGGTATTGCTACGGCATGGCTCCGGTAGGTCCTGGTATCCTCTCACTTGATGGGTGGACAGATCTGACCCTCTGGAACTGGTGTACCGCTTCTGGTTCAGTTGCTGCTTCAGTGTCACCGGAGAGTGGCAAGTCGGTAAGTTGAGCTCTGTGGGTTCGGTACCTGTGGACTGCAGGGTTGTAGTTCCTCTACTCCAAGGGAGTTCTCTGGTGATTGGCAAAGGGCTAGAGGTGCTCTGGGGTTCTTGGAGGCCTAACAGCAGCAGGAGAAGTCAGCACACCACAGTGCTTTGAGGAAAGAGGTAGGGTTTCACACCAAAATTCTGCAGCACGTACTCTGTTCTTCGCTCAGCAGCTCTTTGTCCGTTATCTTTTTAGGTTCATCTAATTTAAAGTTCAGGGTCCAAGGGTGCCACTTAAATACTACATTTTTGGGCATTACAGTGGGAGACAGGTAGTAGCTAATGGGCTACCTACCTTTAGAGTATCTACACCCTCTACGTGACCACTTCCTTTGGGGAGTGGGCACAACCCTGACACTAACTGGCTAATTCTGTATCCAACAAGATGGAGGAAATTGAAAAGTAGGGTCCACATCACCTGCCCCACTTTATGGTTCCTGCTGGCTGAATGTGGGCCCACCTCCTATTCTAACTAACTTTCCAGCCTTTCCTCCCACCAAATGTGGGCAAGGAAAGGGGGTTTGGCATCCTCCACTATTTGGAGATGCCTGGGTTGCCTTTCAAAGGCAGCATCACCTTTGAAGCTTCTCACCTTGGAAGGTCATTCCAGCCTGGGGAAGGTGTGAAGCACCTCTGCCCAGAGCAGGCATTGGTCCTGGCCTCTGAGAGCACATGCTTGCACCCCATGAGGTCAGAGACATGTCTGGTGGTAGCAGGCTGGCTAAGACTAGTCAGAGACCACATCAGTGTTTGGTAGGTTTTCAGGAAACCCTCAAGGTGTCCCCTGTGTGCATTTATAAATAAATCTAACACTGGCATCAGTGTGGATTTATTAAGCCAAGATGTTTGGTACCAAACATCCCTGGGTACAGTGAAGCCATCATGGTGCTGGGAAACTCGTAATGAAGGGTGTCCAGCCCATGTAGTTTCTATGGCTTCCCTGCACAGTTACAATATCTAAGAATGGACTTAGATATTGTAGGGTCATATCTGCTCAGGCAGATATGACCACACATGTGATATAGTGCACCCTGCCTTAGGGCAGTAAGGGCTGCAGTAGGGGTGACTTGCCTATACCTCATGCAGTGTCTGTGGACATGGCACACAGGGATGTGTGGCATGTCGACTCTTCATTTTTCTCTGCACCAAGACACGTAGCCTGCAATGACAGTTTGCATGGTCTTGGTGAGGGGTCCCCAGGGTGGCACAATTGTGGCAGTTGTACTACTGGACCTCTTCAGTCCCAATGCTCTAGGTGCCAGGGGTACCATTTACTAGTGACTTAAAGTGGTTGCTGAAGTTGTGGGAATTGTGGTACAGTTTTAGTAAAGAGCTCTAGCACTCGGAACCTGGTTAGCAGGGACACAGTGCACTTTCATTCAAATCACATCTGCAAAAAAGTGCAGGCTAACCATGCCTAAAGAGGCAATTTCCTACAAGATGTCTGAGATCAACATGTTATTGGTGACAGATGGAGAAGAGGAAGAGGAGAGTGAACCTCTCACTGACCTCTTGGACTCCAAGGAGAAAGATGGGTATGTGGAGGGAGTAATCCTTTCCCCCCACTCTAACTCCTAAGCAGCAGAGGGACTGTCACCAAGTGTTGGGACAGTACTCCTCTCTGTTCTTCCTTACTCCTGGGAAAACCCACCTGTGTCCCCATGATGTGGCCATAAGACAACCTCCCTGTTAAGAATAAATCTCCCAGGCTGTTGGATAAGGTGAGGGCTAGCATCAAGAGTAAAGTCTCTAAGATGCTGGAGTTGTGGGTAATAGAACCCTCCAGTAGTCCCTGCTCCAGTCTGGTGGTTCTGGTACCAAAGGTTACCCCACCGGGCACCACACCTGAAATGAGGTTCTCTGTGGATTGGGGAGGGCTAAACTCTGTGACACAGTCGGATGCTCATCCCATCCCCCGGCCTGAGGAGCTCGTTGACAGATTAGGGGCTGCCCAGTACTTATGTACCTTTGATCTTATATCCGGGTACTGGCAATTCACCCTAACAGAAGGTGCCAAGGAAAGGTCAGCCTTCTCCACTCCAGAGGGCCAATATCAGTTTATAGTGATGCCATTTGGACTCAAAAATCCCCCAGCTACCTTCCAGAGCTTGGTGAACAAGGTACTCGCTGATATGGAGTCCTTCTCAGCTGCCTATCTGATTGACATGGCTGTCTTCAGTAGCAGTCGAAAGGACCAGCTTTTTCACCTCCAGGAAGTGCTTCAGGCTCTGCAACAGGCAGGCCTGACTATCAGGGCCAGTAAGTGCCAGATAGGGCAGGGGTTTGTAGTGGGCTTGGGACACCTAGTGGGCAAGATGAAGGTGGAGCCCCTCCAGGCCAAAATAGAGACTATCATGGCCTGAGAGCCCCCAAAACCCAGACTGAGGTCGGAGCATTCTTGGGCCTCGCCGGGTACTATAGGTGGTTTGTCAAGGGATGTGCCACCATTTTTGCCCCCTTGACAAACCTGACTTCTAAGAAGCTGCGTAGAGGCATGACAAACTGCATTTGATTCCTTGAAGCATCCCATGTGTACAGCCCCTGCGCTCAGGGCCCCTGACTTCTCCAAGGAGTTTATCATTCAAACAGATGCCTCAGAACATTTCCAGGAGGATACTCCCCATTGAACAGAGGTGGAGTGCTATAGCGAGAGAAGCTATTGCTGTGGTCTGGACACTGAAGTTGAGGCCATACCTGTTTGGCACTCACTTTCTGTTTCAGACTAACCACAGGCCTCTCAGGTGGCTTGTGCAAATGAAGGTTGAGAATCCTACAGGGTTTGTCTTCAGGGTGGAACACAGACCAGGGGTAGACCACACTAATGCTGATGGTCTATTCAGGGTTTCCCACCTTAGTATTGAGAACTCCCTAGAGGGTGGGTAGATCGCCCAACTTTTAGCTGGGGGGCATGTTTTAGATCTGTCATCCTTAGGGTTGTCTTCCCCAACTTCTTGCCTGCTTACCTTCTCTTTTTGCTGTATCTTTTTGTTGGCCTTAGGACTCTGAGAACTTTGCCACTGCTAACCAGTGCTAAAGTACATGTGCTTCTCCCCTAAACATGGTGACATTGGTGTATTCCTGACTGGCATATTTAGTTTACCTGTAAGTCCCTTAGAAAGTGGTATACAATACACCCAGGGCCTGTAATCTAAATGCTATTGGTGAGCCAACTGCACTGGTTGTGCCACACACACAAGTAGCCATTCAAACCTGTCTCAGGCCTGCCATTGCAGAGCCTGTGCGTGCTGTTTACTGCCACTTCATCTTGGCATTTAAAACCACTTGCTTGATCGACTATTCCAAGGTACTGCTTAACAGTTGTGCTGAGCTGCCCCTGCTGCCTGCTGATTTCTGCCCTGCTGAGAACAAGGACTGGACCCATCTCACTCGAACCTAGAGTGACACCAAGGGCTTGCTGGCTTGCCTCCTGTTTTCTAAAGTCTCAAGGTCATTAAAGACTTCCTACAACTCTGCTGGTGCTGCTGGACTCTGGCATATGTGAGCTCTACCCTTGCCTGAGATGCCTCCTCCAGTTCTGGTCCTCAAAAGTGGGTTTTTGCAACTTTTCCTACATCAACGTTGACGCAGCAACGACTTTGCACCGATCGGAACTAACAGATCGCCCTTCGACACCGACGCATCGGTTGCTCGACTACAGTGGTTTTACAGCCAGGGCAGCTCGATGACGACAGTCTGCACGGCTTGACGGTGACACAGTGCCTGCATCATACAAAGGTTCCGTCAATGGCGTGAATTGACACCGGCGCTTGCTTCCATCTTCGGATCGACACAGTACCTCCTCGACTCCTCGCCTCCAGTCTTCGACATCGCCACTTTGCTCCATCCAAGGTACTTTGTCAGAGGGACCTGTCTGAGTCCTGTAGCCGGTCTGCCCTCCTTCGTGGTCAGTCTGAACTTTGGATTTAGCCCAGTCTAGTGCAATCTCATGTAACCTTTTAACGCTATTGACTTCTGTTAGAAATGGGGATCTCTGGTTGGCAATGGCTGGCGCCAATGTCCAAGAAGGGACCTTTCTTCCTAAGTCAGAGTAAGGGGGCTACACCCTTTGATAACCCCTGCTCAACCCTGTGGTAACGTAGCACGAGCAGACAGGCCTATCTCAGAGGCAGTGTGTGAAGCATTTATGACCATACACAATAACGCAGTGACGACACCACAAAGGGACACCACACAAGTAGCTATAGAAAAATCGGTATCTTTATATAAGCTTAACACAAGGCTCAAATACGATAAAAAATCCACAATGCACGTAAATATAAGTTCACGAAGAAAGGCAATTAAAAGCACTCAAAAGCATGTGAAACAAACTTAGTTCGAGGCCGGGGTCTACGCGACCCGGTGATGCACAATGTACCTGAGGTTTAAAGGGGCACGGCACGCAGCTTCGGGAGGAAGCTGCGATGATGACAGGCGGACTCGCAGCGGCCGCAGCTCCCAGCTGCAGCGGTCCGCGGCGTGCACTCACAAGCTCCTGAGGTGGTGATAAAAAGGCAGGCTCTCAGCGGCAGCAGCTCCTCAGCCGCAGCGGCCCACAATAGCGATAGCCCTGATCCTCGTAGCACAGACAAATTCGGGCTCTCAGCGGCAACAGCTCCTCAGCTGCGGCGGCCCACAATAGCGATAGCGATGATCCTCATAGCACAGACAAATGCGGGCTCTCAGCGGCAACAGCTCCTCAGCTGCAGCGGCCCACAATAGCGATAGCGATGATTCTCGTAGCACAACCAGATGCGGGCTCTCAGCGGCAACAGCTCCTCAGCTGCATCGGCCCACAATAGCGATAGCGATGATTCTCGTAGCACAGACAAATGCGGGCTCTCAGCGGCAACAGCTCCTCAGCTGCAGCGGCCCACAATAGCGATAGCGATGATTCTCGTAGCACAACCAGATGCGGGCTCTCAGCGGCGACAGCTCCTCAGCTGCGGCGGCCCACAATAGCGATAGCAATGATTCTCGTAGCACAGACAAATGCGGGCTCTCAGCGGCAACAGCTCCTCAGCTGCAGCGGCCCACAATAGCGTTAGCAATGATTCTCGTAGCACAGACAAATGCGGGCTCTCAGCGGCAACAGCTCCTCAGCTTCAGCGGCCCACAATAGCGATAGCGATGATTCTCAGCCCGCGTTCCCCGCAGTAGACCCAGAGGCTCTGGAATTCGCGACAGAGGCCTCACCTGCGAGTAGAACCCCTCTCAATAGTAATTCAGAAGGCTGATGGGTGAAGTCTAATGTCCCTGAGACTTCAGCAGGAGGCAAGCTCAAATCAGGCCCTTGGGTAGTTGCTTCAGCAAGATGGATGAACGTTTCAAAGTCCTTTTCCTCTCGTTACACGGACAGAGGTTTATCTTGATATCCCGAAGTAACACACCCCGTAGGGGTTTCGGCGCAGATATTTATACCCCACAGGTCTTTGTTCTCAAAAGTCACAAGTCACTGAACCCAGCCAGAACCAGTTCGGTGTGGTCCTGGAGCACTTTATTTACGAGGCGGCATCCTGCCTTTGAGGAAGAGGGGTCTGCCATCAGACGCACAGTGGGGGCTGGAGCCATCATTCACCTTGCCAGGCCCAGCCCTGCTCAGACCAAAGGGTCACCCCTCCCCATACTCCAGCTGCAGATTCCGCTCTTCACCCCAGGTCGGCTCAGCCTGCCCTGTCCCTCCAAGACCAGACATCCAATACACATAACAGCAGAGCACACGGGGCGATTTAGGCAAGAAAATACCTACTTCCTAGAAGTGGTATTTCAAACACAGAATATCAAAATAATCCTCACTAAAAGATGTATTTTAATATTCTGAGCTCAGGCATACTAAATTCGACTTTCCAAACGTGTTCCTTGGGTCAGCTAGGATTATAGGATGTAATAATCAAAACTGCCCATTCTGGCCTAAGGGAACACATAGCCTTGCAATAGTGAAAAACGAAATGGAGTGTAATTCACTATCAGGACATGCCACACAGACCAAGGCAGGTCCTACCTTTCACATACAACGCACCCTGCCATAGGAATGACTTGCTTGATGCCAAGGGAAGGTTGAGGGACTGGGAAGTGGGTTCCCTTTACAGTCAAAGAATGGCAGTTCTGGACTGCACACAGACTCTGCGATGGCAGGTCTGAGACACACTTTACGCGCTGCTTAGGTGGTTGGCGCAGTCAGCGCTGCAGGCCCATCCGCAGCATTCGGTCTACCAGCCCTGGGCACGCACGGTGCACTATACGAGGGACTAACAGGTAAATCAAATGAGCCAATTATGGGAAGACCAATTCATCCAGTCAATTTACAATAGGGAGCATTCGCGCTGTAGCACTGAATGGCAGTGGCACAGCGCCCAGAGCATCTAACACCAGCAAACACAGAGGAGACAAAAAGCGAAAGAGGGAAGGGAGACCCACGCCAATGGTGCCAGGTCTAACAACTTCTAAGCACTATGTTTGGTTTATTCTTTAGAAATTTATAACTCTGGCTCCAGTTATTGGATTTATGTTATTGTGGTCTTGTTTTACTCAGATAGATATTCTTTATTTTTCCAAACCTGTGTGGAGTCTTTATGTGGTGTTTATATTGTGTTACTGTGTGTGTGTGTGTGTGTATGTGTGTGTGTGTTGCACAAATACTTTACACATTGCCTCTTACGTTAAGCCTACCCGCTCTGTGCCAAGCTACCAGAGGGCGAACACAGGTTAATTTAAAGTGTGCATCTAGCTTACCTTGACTAGGATTGTGGTCCCTACTTGGACAGGGTGCAAACCTCTTCCAACTAGAGACTCAACTTCTAACATCCAGTTACAAATAGCAATGGGCCATCTGGAGTAGTGGAAACACAGTAAACACACAAAGAGAAGGAGGGGTCCAGAGGAAATTTTAGAGACCTGCAAGGATTGGTTCCCCAAACAGTAATCACACAAACACAATAAATCCTCGGGTCTAGACCGACACACTAAGAGATAATCTCCCGGTGCTCGTGGGGAAATTCCTCCTGTAGGACGAAATCCCATCACGCACCAACGGTGGCATGCTTCATCATCTGGGATTCTACTCTTAGCGGGAAACCTAGTCCCGCCATGGGCTACAACTCCCTCTCTACGAGGGAGGAGCTCAGGGATGTTTTATTCCTACTCTGTTTTGGATGTACTAAATCCAGCAGATGAGAGGAGAATATCTGGTTGGGTGAAGAGCGCAGCGCAACAAAAATACAAAAATGTGGGGATAGTGATGTTAAAACTAGCTACCAAGAGCAAAGGGGAAAACTTTATTTAGATCGTTCCTGGTGCCAGGATTAAAAACAGATGCAAAAAGAACAATTGATTGACATAATGCAGAACAATGTCATACATTCACCCCAGTACAGAGATCTGGGCCTAAATCCATCGTTTTTTTGCTCACCATGCCATTCCAGTTTGAACCCAGCCATATGCAAATCAGTCTTGACACTGTGCCCAATGGGAACAGCCCAGCCTGAACTGCCAGGCCAGGTCCTCCCTGGACTGGAATCAAGCATCCTAGGACCGGTTTCGGGGATGAACGGTGATGCCCTGAAACCGGTCCCAGGATGCTTGTTTCTGGTCCAGGGAGGACCTGGCTTGGCAGTTCGGGCTGGACTGTTCCAGCAAGGAACAGGGTCAAGACTGACTTGGGGGTGAATATTCGCATTGTCCAGCATTCCGTCCATCAATTGTTTCTTTTGTATAGGATCAAAAACAGTGCACCTGCAGCGTGAATCTATAGCTGCATGTGTGAGACAAAAACAGGTCTACATGTTTCAGCCATCAAGACCCATGAAGGTGTCACAGCTTTCGTCAGGACCTCAGATAGTGCTACTGCGAAAGGCAAGTGTAAAGTGCTGGAAAAAATAATAATGAAATACAAAACCAGTAATCCTGCTGGGAGTGTAGCCAATCTACTGGTCCTACCTTTAGAAAAAAACATAAGCAACAGGAGAAATCACAATTGCATGTGGCTCTATGTAGATGCGAACAGGCATATAGGACCAAGTGGGATACTTTCATTAGCACTGGTCTGTCAAATTAGACACTGAACAAGGATTGGAGAGTTACTTACCTGTATCGTACGGATAAGGAGCCTCACCTCAACCTGACAACAGCTCAGGGAAGGGGCACCGCTCTGGAAAAAAGGATGGTTATTGTGTCAAACCATGTGGAGATTCATTTGACACATCTCCTTAACAAACATTAAAAAGAAACAAAAGATCACATGAAAACCAAATGCTTGGCGTGCCAGTCATGAAATAGTCCGACCAAACAAGACCGGAGGCCCCATCCGGGGTAGCTAGAAAGGGGATGTTACGTAGTTGAACATACATGTGAATGGCACAGATGGGTAGAGCACTATACGTCCACCCTCTTGTACACCCTCACAATGTTCTCCCCTAAGTGAAAAACTTTCACTGGTCTAGTATATGCCTATGCTAGAACTCCCCTGCATGCTGGGGTGCGGGATGTCACAAGGCATTTGCTAATGCAGATAATCCAAAACTTAGGAGCAACTTATATTGCAAACGTAAATGAAAAACAAAACAGAAACGTTGTGGCTAGTTTAAGCAGAACGCTCTGCCAAAGTTGAAAACAATCAAGGGTGGTGTTGCAGTAATAACAGAAGCATAGTCATGAGGTAAGATGATCCAGGGCACAAAACTGTGAACATACAATTGCTCTCGACAGGAGTCAATTCATCTCATTAACCAGGGTGCCGATGGCAATACCCAATTAAACCGAACCCCCACTAAACGACTAGAAGACTGGGTCAATGATGACAACAGCCCACTGCCGAAAAGTTAGTGAGAATAATGATAAGCCTAATCTCAAAGCTATAGGTATGCAAGCACTACGTAGACAATGCAAACACATCATTGAGGGACAAACGGACAGACCGTGTGGGCATGCACCGGTCAGTAAAGTCACAGGCAACCTCAACACGGCAAACGTATCGCGCCGTCAATGATTAAATCGGTGCTCCTCATTCACCTCTCCGTCGGTACCCCACGCAGTGACAAAGCTGCAGCAGGAGGTGGTGGGCTGAAGCTCGCAGGTGACTTATATGCGCTCCGCCGATTATCCGCAGCTCGTTCTGCCACATGCCTACGTCATGACGTGGCGGACGAGCATGCTGGAAACTGTAGTTCCGGGCGAGCCCTCACACGAAGACACTATAGGCAAAAGTGCCCCCGGGAACGTGGCAGCCATCATCAAGTGTCTGAAGTGACACAGCGGCTGCCTTGTAAAAACAGAGACTCTGGCCAGGGAATCTGTAATGGTTGGTGCAAACATACCGATGTTGCAATGAAAATGGTATGTCAAGGCTTAAAGAGAAGTCAACCAAAAATATTATACCCAATATTACCGGGATTACGAGGCTGCTTACTCAAGCCTCAAAAAACATAAACCCGGAGAGCAGGTGGATAAAACTGCACCCACATGGTATTACATGTCACATATTGTTATGCTATGTGTGTTGTATGGTTAGCATAAATAGATGAAGTGTAAGCAATGGCCCTATTAGGTTCAGGGTTCTATAATAACATACTAGTCAAATGATGTATTGTAATGTAATCGACCATCGTGGTCATCGTATTGTGTCTTAACGAAAGTAGTGGACCTCAAGCTAGTACCTGCCTTGTTAAGTGGAAATCTGCTAGCGTGGCCACCGTATTGTATCGTAACAATAGGAGTAGACCACAAGCTAGTGCCTGCCTTCATAGGTGCGAGCCCCAAGATGTTGAATAGTTGCACAGATAGGTAGTCACCCTGGTGCTCAGTAGTAGTAAGAGTGGACCAAAGTCCCTGACTTATGGAGTTTAAGCCTCAAAGAACTGTGTCATAACTAAGAAGTGTGGTCTGAGGTGGAACCTTGTCCTGACCCAAAGTTCCTGGGCACAGCGTGTTCTAGAAAGTGAACAGTAACAGGAGTAAATCAGTCAAGACCACATGCTATGTGTTCAGAGGTTATGTCAGTGTTGCCATAATTACAGCGCAGTCCACGGAATGTCGTCGTTTAGCCCTCCACTATCGCTGTGTAGCCTATGGACCCATCTCTGTCCTCGGATAAATAAGTACTTAGTTATGTCCCAAACGTGGGGAGGGATGTGTTGCTGTTCCAGCACTGTCCAGCTCAACTCATCAGCTGAGTGATTCTTTTCAAGGAAGTGATTTGTGAGTTTAGTTGACTGTTTTCTACATCGAATCGTGCTCTTGTGCTCCATTATTCTTGTCTTGATCTTACGTGTGGTCATGCCCACGTACCTGAGCCCACATGGGCAAGTTACTAGATAGATGAGCCTTTCGCTGTTGCAGTTGGTATGGCGATCAAGTGTCCAGGGTCTATCAGTACCAATATCAGTCAAGATGGTATGCTTGGTCTGAGGGCACGCAGCACAAGAACCACATGGAAAGTGGTCTTTAATTGCTGGCAGACCCCAGAGTGTGTCTTGATTAGTTAATTTCTTGCTGATGGGTCTCGTGTGGACCAATTGGACTCTCAAGTTGGCGCTTCTTTTAAAAGCAAACAGAGGCTCAGGGATAGATGTATTTCCTATGTTCAAAATGCGCCAGTGCTTGCGAATACTTCTCTTGATTTGATTGGAAAATGTACAGAACATGTTGACACAAGTGATCCTATTCGGCTCTTCTTTAGGTGTCACGATCTCATTCAGCGCTTCTCTGTTATTATTCACTGCTCATTTCAGAGAGCGTCGGGTCAGTCTGGTAGGATACTCTCTCTCTCTGAGGTGAGTTGAAAGTGTCCTGGCATATTCTTCAAATTTTTCTTTAGAGGAACAATTTCTTCTGATTCGCAAGAATTGCCCAAAGGGCAAATTATCGCGGAGTGATTTGGGGTGGTAACTTTTATAGGACAAGAGGGAATTCCAAGCCATAGGCTTCCTGTAGAGCTCTGTCCCAAGTCCATCACCTGAAGGAAAGATGTGAATATCCAGAAATGGTAGGCTGGTGTTGCTAAACTCAAAAGTGAATTTTAAGAAATCGTTCTTCGAGTTTAGCCAGTGGTGGAAGTCAGTGATGGTCTCTGGTTCGCCTCGCCAGATGACGAACACATCGTCGATATAACGCTTCCACAGCATGATGTGGATCTTGTAAAGATTGCTTTCTGTCAGGATATGTTCTTGCTCAAACAAGTGCACGTAGAGGTCAGCCAGGCTGGGCGCGAAAATGCTGCCCATAGAAGTTCCCAATGTTTGTAGGTACAGTGTGTCCTCGAAGCGGAAAAAATTCTCCTTCATGGCTATGCGTGCACATTCCATAATGAAATGTACTGGGGAGATGGTGTCCAAGTCCTTGTTGCTGAGCAGAGTCTATATTGCAGCCAGAGTCTCATCTTGGGGAATGCAGGTATACAGAAACTCTACGTCGAATGAGACAAGGTAGTCTTAGGTAACATCAAAAGGAGTGTCCGTTAGTAGTCTCAGGATGTCTTTCGTGTCCTTGAGATAAGTTGGCATCTCACGAACCAGTGGTCGAAGAAATTGGTCTACAAAGGTTGACAATGGCTCGAGAAGTGACCCGATGCCCAATATATTCGGTCGTCCAGGTGGAGGCCTTTGTTTTTTATGTATTTTGGTTAATTCATAAAAGTAGGGGACCACTGGATGGGATGTGATCAAGAACTCTGCCTCTTTGGGTGTGATCCAGCCGCTGTCTTTAGCTTCTTCCACCAATCTGGTTATTTCCAATGTCAACCTCTTTGGGGGATCAGTTTTCAGTGGTCGGTAGAATCGTCGGTTTCCAAGTTGTCGTAGACACTCTGGGGCATATTCTCAAGGACTTATCGCCGATTTATCGGCACCTTAGCGCCGCAAAAGTGGCCACATATTTTTCGCCCTATTCTCAAGCTGGTGCAAACTGCCGATATCGCCAGTTTTCCTGCGATAGCTGCCGCAAAAAACATCACCACGGATGAGAGCGACAACTAACGCTAATGATATGCAGAGTAGGCGTTCCCGTGCAAAAACACGCAAAAACACCACTTCGCGATATTCTCAACGACCAGCCAGATCAGCGAAGCGATCCAAAAACAGGCGATAAGGCGCGTTAGCAGCAGGGTTTTAACATCTGCCTATTACTGGTGCTAAGCAGGACGACAACCTGCAGTAGAAAGGGAGCCCAGCCCAGAGCCACATCTGAAGACCAACAGATGCCATGGAGCCAATGATCATGCAGCTTGGAGACCCAAGAGGGCCACAACACCCACCGCCACCACCCCCAGGACCACCCCCCCGGACTACCACCTAGGCAGCGCAGAAGAAGACAGCGGACGTTCCTAAAATGCACCAGCCTCAGACACTCAACGCCAGAGGATGCCATTGCCCACTACAGGCCCAAAAGGACAACCATTCTCTGCATCCTGACCCACATTGCCCACAGGCTGACGGTACCAACACAGCGGAGAACCAACATCCCTCCGCAGACAAAGCTGCTGGCTGTGCTGCACCTGTTGGCCTCTGGTACCTTCCAACCAACAGCTGCCAGAGTCGGAGGAGTCTCACAGCCAGCCCTATCAAAGTTCCTCACACCTGTCTTGGATGCATGTCCACAAAAGCAACGGCGGGCCCCTGTATCCGCACCACACGCTAGTTCCAATTCGTAGTGTTCCTGCGCAACCAACCCCAACGCCAGCCATTGCTTGATGCCTCTGTGCTCCAGATCCAAGATTGTAGTTACTGAAATGGGGGTGCGCCAGGTCATGAAGTCCAGTAGTCTACAGTAGTGTAAAAACTGTTTTATTTTATTTTATTTTATTTGTAAAGCGCGACATTCATCTGGATGGATATCACAGCGCTGAAGGAGAGCCCTTTCGGGTGAGAAACCCAGTGTGGTGGGGAGTTCTGTAGCTACTCAAGCTTTGGGGAACAAATGCGTTTTCAGCTTTTTTCTAAATAGTAGGTGGCAATCAGTAAGTCGAAGTTCGGGTGGAAGTTCGTTCCAAAGTTTTGCCGCCAGATGTGAGAAGGAACGACCCCCTATTCTGGACTTTTAAATGCGTTTGGTGGTTGCCCTGGCCTGGTGGCACGATCGCAGATTCCGGTTGGGAAGATAGAACTTGACTCTGCCTTGGAGAATTTTAGGTCCTGCATGATGCAGGACTTATGTGCATGACACAGTAGTTTAAATATGGCTCTTTGTCTCATTGGGAGCCAATGTAGAGTCTTCATGCATTCCGAGGCTGAGCTATACTTCTTCTCATTGCATACTGCTTTAGCAGCCGCATTCTGGACTAACTGAAGTCGAGAGAAGAGGTAGTCCGCCATGCCAACAAAAAGAGCGTTCCCGTAATCCAGCCTGCTAATAAGCAGTGCTTGGACCAGAGTCTTTCTGCACTCTAGTGGAATCCACTGGAATGTTCTCTTTAGCATTCTTAGGATAGCAAAACTTTTCCCGCAGAGTGCATGAACATGATTCTGCATGGTGAGTGTATTATCCACGAGAATTCCCAGGTTTTTTGCCACCTGTTTGGGGGCCGGGGGTTTACCCAGGGTAGAGGGCCACCAAGTTGTGTTCCAGACTTGATGAGCACCCCCAAACAATAAGATTTCAGACTTGTCTGCATTCAGTTTTAGACAGTGGTCAGACATCCATGCTGCCATTTCTGTAAGACAGCTAGTAAGTCTGGTCCTAGTGTCGTCTTGTCCGTCTAGAGTAACCATCAGTTGGGTATCATCTGCGTAGGAGCATATATTGATGCCCCATTTTCCACATATTTTTGCCAAAGAGGACACATAAATATTGAAAAGAGTGGGGCTCAATGATGCACCCTGTGGAACGCTGTGTTTGATGGAAGATGGAGTGGAAGAGAAAGTACCCAGTTGTTTGCGTTCGATTGGTCAGAAATGAATGGAGCCATTGCAGGGCTTTGGAATGTATGCCCTTGGTGGATAGTGTTTTCAGCAGGAGATTGTGTGAGACAGTTCTTTATTACAAATACATAAATCAACAATACGAAAAGCTCAGCCAACGCGTTCCATTCCCAACGGGGAACTTCATCAGGGCAACGTGTGGATTCAATTAACTGCATATGCTGCGGGAACTCCCCAATACAATTCCATATTCCGAAAGTCGGTATTCAGAAACCTGTTGGATAAATGGTGACAATGGTCAAGCGTCCGTATAGTCACAAACGTAATCTGGCACAGTGTATTGCACTTGGACAAACCGGAATGCTAACAGGAATGATAAATCCTGCACAAAAAGACCGTAACAGAAGTTCGTGTGGTCGTAACCTTCGTAGGAAAGAAAAGGAAGGTTACGACCACAAGAACTTCTGTTACGGTCTTATTATGCAGGATTTATCGTACCTGTAAGCATCATGGTTTGTATCAGCTTGATACCCCTGCACCTTCACTTCCCCCACACTGCACAGGAACAGCTGGAGACCAAGCAAGGGAAGTACGCCATAGCTGGCTTCCCGCACGTGTTGGGGGCAATTGACTGCACACATGTACTACTTGTGCCCCCTGCCGACACTGCACACAATAACCGCAACAGAAACCACACGCATTCCATCAATGTGCAGGCAAAAGTGGACCACCGGGGCCTGTTCACGAACGTCGTCGCAAACTTCCCAGGCAGTGTGGAAGACCTTGGACATGTAGCTTTGTCGTCCCCCCGTGTAAGCGTGAGCGGAGTGGCCTTGGCCAGCGTATGTCGTGAATAAATAGCCCGGGGCTCTGGGCATGGTTCTGTTCTGGGATGGCCACCAAAGTAACTACTGCGTGTGTCTCTGTGTCCACCATATCCTGTCCATAGGCCTACACACACGTGGCCGACCACCTTCAATGGCCAGATTTACACTGGAGACGAGGTGGCTACGTCCCAAGCCAACCTGCGCACATCTCATCATCGCATGCAGGGTCGTGTCTGCCAGAGCGGCACCCCCACCCAGCCACGAGGCCGCCGCCGTGACCAGTGGTACCTGCGCGATCCTGTGCGCCTGCTGCACCCCAGCCCTGGTCCCCAGACCGGTCCTCCGCCTCCGATGACTGGTCGCCCCTGTGCACCCAGGCCTCAATGCTCACCTGCCGCCACCGGCATGTCTCCAAGAGGGCCCTCCACGTGCCGGTGCAACCTCCTCAGTCGATCGCTGGATTCCGCGCCACACGCCCCCAGCGCACCCTGCGGCACCGCACCGCGGAGTCATGTGTATGCTGACTGCTGCCTTCGGCGTACACTGCGGTCCAGCAGGGCTCTCAATTCGAATTGAATCTTGATTTGCAGGACGGCGTATCGAGGTCTACCCATCATCGCAGGCTGCACACCCGCTCAGCTCTTCAGGTGCCCCTACCTCAGTGCACCGCAAGTCACCGTCCCGTGGCGGTAGGCCTGTGCCAGCCGCAGTGCATCGGGTGCCACCAACTCTGTGCTCCGCAAGTCATCATCCCATGGCGGTAGGCCCGTGCCGGCCGCAGTGCATCGGGTGCCACCAACTCTGTGCACCGCAAGTCATCGTCCCGTGGCGGTAGGCCCGTGCCGGCCACAGTGCATCGGGTGCCACTAACCCAGTGCGCCACAAGTCATGGACCCTTTATGATTGAGTCTCGTGGTGCGGACGCCATCATGTCACCTCCGGCAGTGGGGAATGTGATGTGGTAGGCCCCTTTTATTGGCAGGGTCACATGTCCTGTGACGCCTGTGCTCGATGGGTGTGGTGTGGGTATAAACCAGCCCTCAGGGAGTGGCTGTGGCATGCTGACAACTAGACCAGTGATCAGCAGATCACTACAGGGAAGACCTGGGACATGTAGCTTTGTCGTCCCCCCTGTAAGCGTAAGCGGAGTGGGCTGGGCTGGCGTATGCCGTCCAGCGTAGGGGTGTGAACAATGAGCCCGGGGCTCTGGGCGTGGTTCAGTTCTGGGCTGGACAAGAAAGTAACTAATGCATGTGTCTCTGTTGTAGTGTCGGCGCCACCCGGACCGCAATCAGCAATGTTTCACCCTGTGACTCAAGTCCATCAACATGAGCAACATGGACGTAAGGGGAATCACTGACCCTACATTCATCCATACTTTCATACTTGAATGATCATAGACATGACACATCTGTGTGAATTTGAATGTTTTATTCACATTCAGTGGAGTGTTGAAGCTGGAGCAGTATAGGGCCATGCAAACCCCACTTTACATTGTTGCCCCGTGGAGGGCCAGCCAGAGTCCTTCAGGGAATGACAAGTTCATCGGAAGAGGAAGAGTTCAGTCCGCAGTCTGATTGCTGTGTCATTGGTAACCAAACAGAATATGGCAGTCCATGTCGAGGTCCAAGGTGAGTGTCGCAGAGTGTATCGGGGGACAGTGGAAGGTGATGATGCAGAGGGCAGAACCAAGCAGAAACAGGCCATATGGCGGAGATGAATGATACCGCTTCCTTCTTACCACTAAGGCAGAATCATCCGCATCTTCGTCCTCTGATGTTTCATGTGCCTCACATGTGGGTGGTGGTGTTTTGTCTGCATCACTGTGTGGCACTGACACATCAGGAGCCGTAGGTGGAATGTCTGCCGCACTGTGTGGCAGTGACACATCAGGGGGCGGAGGTGGATTGTCTGCCGCACTGTGAGGCACTGACACATCAGGGGGCGGAGATGTGGATGTAGAAGCAGCAGCAGCATTCATCGGCGCCAGGCCTTGTGGCAGCAATGCCATGATGAGGGTCTTCAGGGCATGGAAGATCCCAGCTACATCTCGCTGGTGTGCAGCCGTGGCAGCCATTCTTTCCACCTGCATCCGCTCCCTGTTCTCCATGATCCTCTGCATGTGTACCAACTACCGGCTGACATCGCTGGAGCCACTCTGACTAGACAGTTGTCCTTGTCTCAGAGTCAGGACTCCAGCGATGTCAGCCATGGATCGTTGGAGAGCATGGATCGGACTGTGGGTGTCCGTTAGGGACTGTAAGTGGTCCCTGATGGGACTTAGACACCCACGTATGGCATCTAGTTTGGCTGCCATGAGGTCGAACCCCACCCGCACCTGATCAGCCATCTTCTCCTGGCACCATAACACACGGCGTTGGAAGGCCATGTGTTGTTCGTGGGGGTCCTGGGAGACAGCCGGGGTGGTGGGTGCTTCCTGCTGTGTGATCTGTGCAGGGGGTGAGGTCTCCTCGATGCAGCTGGGCTGCCCTACTCCTGGATGTGAGGTGCCGAAGCTGTCCATGAGCTCTTGGAGGGCGTCGGTGTCGAAGGTGGGGAGGTCCTCTTCGTCATCAGTGTAGAGATGTTCGGTCTGCTCAGCAGGAGGTGTTGATTCTCCCTCTGCAATGTGAAGGGGAGATGCAGTTTAACATTGTGTTCACATGTATGTTGACGCATTGTACAAGTTTACATACAGACTGCATTACAATGTACATTGTGACTGTTTGGGAGGAGCTGCCTATTTGATGCAGGACAGTGGACATTTTGACAACATCACGGATGTGTGTTTGTACTTGTACATTATCATCTCACATTTCCCTGCTATGCCAAATGTGATTGTCCAGTTTCTACACACAAGCGGCACCAGTTGTGTCCTCTGTTCTGTTGTGAACGTGTTGCAGTTTGTACCACATTGTTGTCAATGTTGATGTGCTCTGAATGTTATGTGTGTGTGCTGCATTTTGGGAGAGTCGCCCCTGCAGCTCTGATTTTGCTGCCCCTTATCCCTTTCAGGCGGCGTGCCTTTGACTTCTGTGCTTATACAGTGCTGAGATGTTGCATACTTGGATAAATTGGGCTCTTGGTGGGAGTTGGGACTCTGGGGCATGGTTTGTCCGCAGATGTGTTGTTGACGTCAGGGGTTGTTTGTGCACGTGGATGTGTCAGAGTGTGACCTGCTCCTTTACGGATGTGGTCCACACTCAGCCACCTCAGTGTCGTGGCGTGCAACATGTCATGATATATTGACTGCAGCCTTGCTATTCGTCATGCAGTGTCACTTGCATTGTCAGTGTGGCTCACAGACACGCCGCTTTGCTGGGTTTGGCACATGTGCATGGGTTGGTTGTGAGATTGGTGATGTGTGGGAAGGGCCCCTCTGGGCACATAGTCGACGGGGGCCTACTTGCTATTTCTAGGTGTGCTGCAGTGTGCCAAGGGGATCAGGGACATGATCCAGAGTGATTGTGGGTGTGCACTGTGCTATACTTAATTGTGCATGTGTGCCATTGTGCCCATCTCCCCCGTCCCCCCAGTCCCTGGTCGTTACTCACCCTGTTGCTGTTGTGTCAGGTCATGTTGAGCAGTGTCCGGTCCCCCAACTCCTGCCACCGTCTCCACACTGATGACTGTGGACACCATTTCCTCCATCTCATCCAGCTCCTCCTGTGGAGCTGGACTCCCACCTCCAGTCTGCATTGCTGCCTTCTGGTTGTTGCCGGGCTTCTGCTTGGTTTTGCGCTTCACATCATTCCAGCGCCTCTTGAGCTCTTCCATTGTCCTCCTCAGCACTCCAACTGCATTTACCTTGTCCACGATGGACTGCCATATTGCATTTTTTGTTGCCAATGACACAGTGGAGGTGACGAACAGTTGTTGATGGTGTTCTATCACCTCCGTTATCAGGATCCTGTTTTCCTGCGGACTGAACCGCGTCTTCCTCTTCTTCTTCTCCTTGTCCTTCCCTGAACCCGAGGTCCCAGGCTGGTCCTCCGTGGGGCTTGTGGGGTTCTGGTTGTCCTCTGTACTTGCTCCGGCTACCTCCATTGTGCTTCGCAGTTGTTTTGGTTTTGTTTGTGGGTTTTTTTCTGCTTTTATGGTGATTTTTCCCACCTGACGTGTGTGAATTGCGCAGCTTATCGCTGATTTTTTTCTAACGGTTGGGCCCATCGCCACTTTTTTCACGTTCGGCTTTGGATTTTTATCGCCGTCCCGGTAATTTTATCGTGGAACTATCACATGTTACCGCCGTGTTGAGAATAAGACGTTAACACAGCGCTATTTTCCCGCGATAGACGGCGATATGAAAAATTGCGTTAACCTATTTTGGCGATGAATATCGCACGTACTTGAGAATATCCCCCTCTGTGCGATAAGACAAAGTATTCATGATCACAATCACTCCTCCCTTATCTGCCGGCTTGATCACGATTGTTTCGTCATTGGCCAGTGTATGGAGTGCCTTCTGTTCTTTGTAAGGGAGGTTCTGGAAGTGTCGTCTGTTGGTGGTGCACAAGTTGGTCACTTCCTCGGTCACTGCTTTCTCAAAGGTAAGCACCTGTGAGGGAATCAGGTGAGATGTAGGATTGAAGGTTGATCATTTTTTTAAGCCAGTGTTGGAGGGCCCTTCAACTGCAGAATCCGTTGTTTTGTCTTTGAAAAATAAATGCATGGATTTTCCGAAAGAATTGGGCCAACTCTTGTTGCATCTTGAAAGTATCTCCTTTGTAGGTGGGATTGTATCCTAAACCCCTGTTGAGTGCTGCCTGTTCCTCTGAAGACAGCAACCGGTCGCTCAAATTGACCACTAAGTCGCTTCGTGACTGCTCCCTGGTTGTAAAGTTGGTTTCGTCATACTTCGAGTGGTCCTCGGGGAGAGCGGAGGACTCCAGTGCACTTGTGCTTGTTTCTGTCTCCTTCTGCCTCTCGAGCGTCCTCGGCCAGACCCTAAAAAAGGCTGGTTGCAGAAGAACTGTGGATGAGGTTGGTATGGAAGCATACGTGGTTGGAAAGATGGATTCGGGAAGCCCCATGGTGTTGGGGGCCACCATTGTGCCTGATGTGGACCAGATTGTTCACCTCCCCAATAGATTCTATTTCTTCTCCCTCTTCCTCTCCTCTGAGGTTCTGTGGTGTTGGCAGAGTCGGAGCCACTTAACCAATCGTCACTTCCTGAAGTGGAATAATTAAATCTGAATCTCTTGCCTTTCTGATTGAATTGAGGCGGGGTGTAATTGTCACTTGTGTAGGGATAGACTCTCTAAAAGGAAAATCGTCCCAAATATTTTTTAAATGTATTCATTTTGGCCGTGAGGATGGAATCTTTGAACTCTTTGTTGGTCTTATTAGTCTCTTCAGCCTGTTTTTTGTAAAGAGTCACTGAGATGATGGATTTGATATGTGACTCCAGGGTCTGGATCTCAATTAAGATAGTGTCCGCGATGCGTTTTGCTGTGCTGATTATTAAAATCAGCCAGTCCCTAGTGCAATGCCAGGTGATGAGGGACCAGTCTTTGTAAATGTCTTGTCTTCTAGAAAAAGTCTGGGAGTGTTAGTTACTATCAGACCTGTGGGGGCGCAATTACCTTGCAAATACTCAGCCATAATCGCGCCATGTATCTCGGTGCGAGAATGTGACCTCTTGAGGGTGAGAAGTTTAGCCTAGTCATCTCCCTGTGAGGAAGACCCACTTTGGACAGTGTCAATAATACTAGGTGCTGTAAGAATGGCCTGGACTGTAGCCTCGTCAAAAGACAGACCTTGTATCTCTGTCATGATGGTAAAGATAGAGCATGCATGCCCGATGTAGGAGTGAATGTTATCAGGTTTTCAACAAGAGCGGAAAGTAACAAGATCCTTCACTGAAGGACTGAAAGACGGACCCGCAGCCGTGGCTGCTCTAAAACTGTAAACACACAAAGAGAAAGGGGGGTCCAGAGGAAATTTTAGAGACCTGCAAGGATTGGTTCCCCAAACAGAAATCATACAAACACAATAAATCCTCAGGTCTAGACCGACACACGTAGAAGAGACACAAGAGATAATCTCCCGGTGCTCGTGGGGGAATACCTCCTTTAGGACAAAACCCATCACCCACCAATGGTGGCATGCTTCATCATCTGGGATTCTCCTCTTAGCGGGAAACCTAGTCCCGCCAAGGGCTACAATTCCTTCTCTATGAGGGAGGAGCTCAAGGATGTTTTATTCCTACTCTGTTTTGGATGTACTAAATCCAGCAGATGAGAGGAGAAGATCTGGTTGGGTGAAGAGCGCAGCGCAACAAAAATACAAAAATGTGGGGATAGTGATGTTAAAACTAGCTAACAAGAGCGAAGGGGAAAACCTTATTTAGATCGTTCCTGGTGCCAGGATTAAAAACAGTGCACATGCAGTGTGAATCTATAGCTGCATGTGTGAGACGAAAACAGGTCTACATGTTTCAGCCATCAAGACCCATGAAGGTGTCACAGCTTTCGTCAGGACCTCAAATAGTGCTACAGCGAAAGGCAAGTGTAAAGTGCTGGAAAAAATAATAATGAAATACAAAACCAGTAATCCTGCTGGGAGTGTAGCCGATTTACTGGTCCTACCTATAGAAAAAAACATCAGCAACAGGAGAAATCACAATTGCATGTGGCTCTACGTAGATGCAAACAGGCATATAGGACCAAGTGGGATACTTTCATCAGCACCGGTCTGTCAAATTAGACACTGAACAAGGATAGGAGAGTTACTTGCCCATATTGTATGGATAAGGAGCCTCACTTCAACCTGGCAACAGCTCAGGGAAGGGGCACCGCTCTGGAAAAAAGGATGGTTATTGTGTCAAACCACGTGGAAATTCATTTGACACATCTCCTTAACAAACAGTAAAAAGAAACAACAGATCACATGAAAACCAAATGCTTGGTGTGCCAGTCATGAAATAGTCCGACCAAACAAGACCGGAGGCCCTATCCGGGGTAGCTAGAAAGGTGATGCTATGTAGTTGAACATACATGTGAATGGCACAGACAGGTAGAGCACTATAAGTCCACCCTCTTGTACACCCTCACAATGTTCTGCCCTAAGTGAAAAACATTCACTGGTCTAGTATATGCCTATGCTAGAACTCCCCAGCATGCTGGGGTGCTGGATGCCACAAGGCACTTGCTAATGCAGATAACCCAAAATTTAGGAGCAACTCATATTGCAATCGTAAATGAAAAACAACACAGAAACGTTGTGGCTAGCTTAAGCAGAACACTCTGCCAAAGTTGAAAACAATCAAGGGTGGTGTTTCAATAATAACAGAAGCATAGTCATGAGGCATGATGATCCAGGACACAAAACTGTGAAAATACAATTGCCCTCGACAGGAGTCAATTCATCTCATTAACCAGGGTGGGGATGGCAATACCCAATTAAACCGAACCCCCACTAAACGACTAGAAGACTGGGCCATGATGACAACATACCGCTGCCGAAAAGTTAGTGAGAATAATGATAAGCCTAATCTCAAAGCTATAGGTATGGAAGCACTACTGTAGACAATGCAAACACATCATTGAGGGACAAACGGACAGACCGCGTGGGCATGCACCGGTCAGTAAAGTTGCAGGCAACCTCAACATGGCAAACAAAGCGCCGTCAATGATTAAATCCGTGCTCCTCACTCACCTCCCCGTCGGTACCCCACGCAGTGACAAAGCTGCAACTGGAGGTGATGGGCTGCCGCTCGCAGTTGAGTTATATTCGCACCGCCGATTACCCGCAGCTCGTTCTGCCACACGCCTGCGTCATGATGTGGCGGACGAGCACCGGGAAATTAACTCTTGTGTCTCTTCTTAGTGTGTCGGTCTAGACCCGAGGATTTATTATGTTTGTATGATTACTGTTTGGGGAACCAATCCTTGCAGGTCTCTAAAATTTCCTCTGGACCCCCCCTTCTCTTTGTGTGTTTGCCGTTTTAGAGCAGCCACGGCTGGGGGTCCATCTTTCAGTCCTTCAGTGAAGGATCTTGTTACTTTCCGCTCTTGATAGAAACCTGATCACATTCACTCCTACATCGTGCATGCATGCTCTATCATTACCATCATGACAGAAATACAAGGTATGGCTTTTGACAAGGCTACAGTCCAGGACATTCTTACAACACCTAGTATTATTGACACTGTCCAAAGTGGGTCTTCCTCACAGGGAGATGACTGGGCTAAACTTCTCACCCTCAAGAGGTCACATTCTCGCACCCAGATACATGGCGTGATTATGACTGAGTATTTGCGAGGAAGTTGCGCCCCCACAGGTCTGATAGTAACTAACACTCCCAGACTTTTTCTAGAAGACAAGACATTTACCAAAGACTGGTCCCTCATCGCCTGGCGTTGCACTAGGGACTGGCTGATTTTAATAATCAGCATAGCGAAACACTATCTTAATTGAGATCCAGACCCTGGAGTCACATATCAAATCCATCATCTCAGTGACTCTTTACAAAAAACAGGCTGAAGAGACTAATAAGACCAACAAAGAGTTCAAAGATTCCATCCTCACAGCCAAAATTAATAAATTTAAAAAATATTTGGCACGAATTTCCTTTGAGAGAGTCTATCCCTACACAAGGGACAATTACACCCCGACTCAATTCAATCAGAAAGGCAAGAGATACGGATCTAATTATTCCACTTCAGGAAGTGACGATTGGTCAAGTGACTCCAACTCTGCAAACACCACAGAACCTCAGAGGAGAGGAAGAGGGAGAAGAAATAGAAGCAATTGGGGAGGTGTTCAATCTGGTCCACATCAGGCACAATGGTGGCCTCCAACACCATGGGGCTTCCCGAATCCATCTTTCCAACCACCTATGCTTCAATACCAACCTCATCCACAGTTCTTCTGCGACCAGCCTTTTTTAGGGTCTGGCCGAGGACGCTCAAGAGGCAGAAGGAGACAGCAACAAGCACAAATGCAGTGGAGCCCTCCACTCTCCCCGAGGACCACTCGGAGTATGACGAAACCAACTCCACAACCAAGGAGCAGTCACGAAGCGACTTAGTGGTCAATTTGAGCGACCGGTTGCTGTCTTCAGAGGAATAGGCAGCACTCAACAGGGGTTTAGGATACGTCCCCACCTATAAAGGAGATACTTTCAAGATCCAACAAGAGTTGGCCTAATTCTTTCAGAAAATCCGTCTGCATTTATTTTTCAAAGACAAAACCACGGACGCTGCAGTTGAAGGGACCTCCAACACTGGCTTAAAAAAACGATATTCCTTCAATCCTCCGTCTCACCTGATTCCCTCACAGGTGCTTACCTTTGAGAAAACAGTGACTGAGGAAGTGACCAACGTGTGCACCACCAACAGACGACACTTCCAGAATCTCCCTTACAAAGAACAGAAGGCACTCCATACACTGGCCAATGACGAAACAATCGTGATCAAGCCGGCAGATAAGGGAGGAGTGATTGTGATCATGAATACTTCCTCTTATCGCACAGAGTGTCTACGACAACTTGTAAACCGATGATTCTACCGACCACTGAGAACTGATCCCCCAAAGAGGTTGACATTGGAAATTACCAGATTGGTGGAAGAAGCTAAAGACAGCGGCTGGATCACACCCAAAGAGGCAGAGTTCTTGATCACATCCCATCTGAAGGTCCCCTACTTTTATGTATTACCCAAAATACATAAAGAACAAAGGCCTCCACCTGGACGACCGATTATATCGGGCATTGTGTCACTTCTCGAGCCATTGTCAACCTTTGTAAACTATTTTCTTTGACCACTGGTTCGTGAGATGCCAACTTATCTCCAGGACACGAAAGACATCCTGAGACTTCTAACGGACACTCCTTTTGATGTTACCAAAGACAACCTTGTCTCATTCGACGTAGAGTCTCTATATACCTGCATTCCCCAAGATGGGACTCTGGCTGCAATACAGAGTCTGCTCAGCAACAAGGACTTGGACACCATCTCCCCAGTACATTTCAATATAGA